>JAMQGS010000001.1:2772500-3437500 GCA_028455905.1 Neoseiulus californicus
GATCGGGGAATCGAGCGGGTACCGGCGGCGACGGCGAGGTAAGCGCCGCGCCCATGATGTGTTCAACGAGACAGCGAGGTGGATTTCAGAAGAAGAGGGATCGAGCACTAAAATAATAGCAGGAGAAGCAGAGGAATGGGGAATTTTCTTTCGAAGAGCAAATAACTTCTTTCGCAGACATTTCGCCCACGCGTGTCGTCGTCGTCGTCGACGTAGTAGTTCTTCAAGTTGATTCACAGTCTCCGCTGAACGGCACAACCGCATTGCCAACAGCCATTGAATGAAATACTTCATCCAAAACGGATTTTGCGCTTTTAGCCAGAAGACGTTTCTCGGTGAATTTCTGCGTTCACGAAGTCCGCCGACTCGACACGCGACGCGACCCCCAGCAGAAACACACGGCTCAGCTACAACGGCATTTGCGTACCTGACCGCGAACAGCACCGATTTCGTCCGACAACAATGTGAATATCGGCTTCCTCTTCTCCGTTTTTTTCTTTCTTCTTTTTCTTCTTTCCAGGCGACACTAACAAAGTCACCAACAAAGTCACCGGCGGCCTGGCGGCCAGAAAGACCTTTGCGCGCCCGAGTTTTCGGCGAAGTTAGCATTAATCTGGATGCAGAACAATCCAAAGTCGCGGAAATAATCGTATGATAATCCCAAATCGTTATCTCGGACGACCGTCGAGAACCACGACGACATCGACGACGACGACGACAACGACGACGTGTGGGACAATACTCGTGGGAGTTTTTTTTTTCTTCTTCTGCTTGCTCTCCTCTCTGATCGAAATATCCGATTCAGTCGAAGTACTTCGTACGAAGTACGATGCCATTCAGTGAGATCTGATGTTCTGCCAAAAGCGGCCGGATGATAGTAAGTGTTTCGCCTTCGATTTCCCACTGCTTCGTCCAGAAAACGTTGCCGTCTTGGTCTTCGTCGTCGTCGTCAAAGTATTTGGATTTCCTATCGCAAGCCCTTGACATTGAAACAGAGCTATAACTCGCCATCACGACGCGAAGTACGCCCCTGCGATGCACTTCGCTGGGTGAGAGATGTGGAGACATTGGCACTGCGGTAGACAATACACGCTGTACTTTTTCCTTTTCTGTCCCTCTCTTCAGCTCACTTCTTTTTTGTCCTGAAAAATGTCCTGATTCCGCTCAAGGTGAACTAATCACGAGCTCAGCGAGGCCAGCATCAAGAAGTACACATGCGGACTACGATGGAATTGTTCGCCGCGATCTTTCCAACCTCAAGCACGCGGCGCAGACCAATCTGTTCGACGCCGATCGCGCGGTGGAGCGGAGAAGTACCTCCGAAGTCGATGAGATCGTGTTTGAACTTGGTTTTTGTTTCTCGGGTTGGCGACCCGTTCCAGTGAAGACCTGGCCGCGTAACTCAAGCCAGCTCAGGCGAAAACGACGAGAGGTCGCTTGGTCTTCAATGGGTGACTGATTCTGACCACTGGCTGCTACCATCGAAGCCGCTGTTCCAACAGCTGGCGTCGTCGCGGAGGTTTCCCGACGAGGAAAAGCTTTCGAAACCGTAGGACTTCCTATTTGTAATGCAAGTAAAGCTGTCGTCGAAGCGCACGGCATCAAGAAGGCAGCGGCACCTGCTAGGGAGCCAAGAAAGCGCAACTTTTGGCTTCTGGTTACCTCGCTAATCGGTTCGCCACGCCGTCTTTTTAAGGAGAGCGACGTTGAAGTACGGTTTCTCGTCTCTTTTATTCTTCTCTATATTTTGTTCGGCAAACACACACTAGCTTTCAAACAAACGCGGATTTTCTGACGAACGACCCGACGGCACGGAATAGAATTCCGAAAACCGGCATCCAGAGGTTAATAAATCTTCGCCGGAAACAACTGTGTTAACAAAATATGTGCTGACGATCCACGCCGAATCGAATGGACTGTCCTTGAACATACGCGTTAAGTTGTCAATGCTATTCCGGCCTGGGATTCGATTGTTACACATCTTGGCGTACACTGCCTCTGATTTCGTTCCGGATCAAAAACGAAGGAACTCAAGATCGAGATAGGTTCTGTTCGGAATCGCGATCCCGTAGCAAAATAGCGAAGTTTTCGATGCCTCCGCATTTCACCGCAAAGATTAGGTATCTATTTTTGTCAAATGGGTAAATTCATATCATGATCAAATCTTTGCTTCCGAAAACCGTTTCCACTCTTCCGATGAACTCCCAAAGCCTCAGAATTTAGGAAGCTGAAGAGAAATGAAGGATACCCCGACTGAAGACCTGAAGAGCTTCCAGGGTTCTGGGATGCGTCTTCGGCGTCAGAGGCGATTCTCCGGAGACAAAGTGCTAGTTGTAGTGTCTGATGTTGGCGCGATTTCGACCCCGGACCATCATGGTCCATCGAAAGTCGAAGCCGACTGACTGAGTGAGCAGAAAACAGGCGGCTGATCGAGCAAACGAGTGAGTGAGTCGGCTCTTTGCGAGCAGTTTTGTTCTATCGGTCGACGGGCAGCTCGACGGCCTGCCGGCCGCCCGAAAGTACTTCAAGTACTTATCAACGTCGACACCGTCGAAGCCGACGACGACGACGACGAGAACGAGTCAGAGGGAAGACGAGAGGTGGTCAGCCCGTTTTTCCGTCCGCTTTGCTGCCGTTCGACAAAATGGGATCATTTTACGCATGTTTAGATGAAGAGAACACATCTATCTACCCGCCCGTCCTTTCGTCTATCCGTCCAACCA
The DNA here is from genome assembly GCA_028455905.1 of Neoseiulus californicus. Taxonomy (NCBI): domain Eukaryota; kingdom Metazoa; phylum Arthropoda; class Arachnida; order Mesostigmata; family Phytoseiidae; genus Neoseiulus; species Neoseiulus californicus. The sequence continues at coordinate 2,775,224 of JAMQGS010000001.1, forward strand.
ACCGGCTGACTGACTGACTGACTAACTGATTGTCAGTTCGAATGTCCCCAAAGTTTGGCGCGGCACCGCTAAGTACCGGCGAAGATTTGGGTCCACCTTCTTATCGGGAAGAGAATTCCTCGTCTTGGCTCGCTTGATCCGATGACGGACAGGTCGCTCACCAGAGGGGGCTATTAGTGCCACGACAAGCATTTGGAGCCACTTCTTTGGCACCGCTTGCCCTACAACAGGGCGTAGGGTACTTTTGGCCGATTTCGCTTTGATTATTTGGTCCACCGTTCCAGAAGCTCGCCAACGGATTTTTCATTCCGATTATCCAACAGCAGCAGCAGCAGACGCAGCCGCTTTACTGTTCCTGCTGCTGGCGGTGGCGGCAACAGCCGCGGACGAACAACCTCAACCTTCAACGGAGTCCTTCAAAGCCTTGTGGCAGCGGATTCTGGACCGATCCCAGAACAGCCCGGAGAAGTGAACAGAAGTCCAACAGGGCAGAAGTGTAGCACGGGCGGGGCTGAGGGTCAAGCCAAGGCCACGGTTTGGCTGCTCGCGCGGACGCTGTTTTGTCGCTTGTCTGCCGTTTATATCCGCGCGCGACGCAACTCTGTTACGTAACTCGGTTATTCATAGTCCAAACGCTTCGCTGTTGAACTCTGAACCCGCAGATTGTTGTCGAGCCGCTTAAGTGTGGACTTCCGCGCTTGGGTCGCCTTCCCCGGCTCGATGGCAAGCCACAATGTTGTTGTCAATGTTTCTGTCTTGATTCCTCCCGACCTGAGCACATGATGATTGCCCAAATCGAGAGGAAAATTTGAATCAAAAAGAGAACTCCAAATACGATACCAATTCAGCAAAAAGCGGAAAAGACGACGGTTTGTCACCGACTGGGCCAGGAGGACGGATGTCAGCCCAGAATCAGCTGACTGAGTGGACAACTGAACCGAAGGCATTCATGAGGCCTATGGCGAGGCACTAAGATGAGGCACGATGAACGGACATGCGTCCCGAAACGAATGCCCGAGAACATTACTATGAACGAATCGGGAGATTCGCATCATGGCCGTTCCATTCTCCCTAGTTTGAGTGTTGCAATTGTTGTTGTTGTTGTTGTCGGTGTCGATGGTGCAGTTCTGGTGGGTAAGTCTGAACCGGTAGGACATAAACGTGAAACTGTTCCCATAGTTCGCCATAAGCTTTGAGCATTTCGAATCTTTTCCCGTTGTTGAAGTTTCTTCCTATTCCTTTCTGTTCTGTTCTTTCTGTGGCGATGTCTTCTTCATCGCGTGGAGATGAATCCGTGTCGTGTCTTCGCTACGTCCTTTCTGTGTTGTCGTCGTTGTTGTGAGTTTTGTCGGCTCTTGGGGTCGTTCCAGGGACGAAATTTAGTGAACTACAACCTAGAACGCCGCCCGTCGGCCGAGCGACCGTTCATGTGGTGGAACTACGTGACGAATGGTCACCTATGTTGTCGGAATACAAGTTGTGAGAAATGGGGGTGAAGGAAGCGCATTGATTCTGGCACGAATCGTAGAAAAACCAAGCTTGGGTGTAGTTGACTCTTCCGATTCAAGTTCTTCGCCGCGATTTCCGAAACTCTTCGATCCACGATGAGGAACCCCTCGCCACATCGGAAGCCGCCGCCCACTCGGGCAATTCCAAAGACCGTGTGCTCCGTCCGTTGTTCTGTCAATGCTATCGCCAATTTTAATCGTCAGTTTCACTCGTTTCGATGAGACCGTTCAAGCGAGTTCGCGCGTCTGTCTAACCGTTCGTCTGTTTGCCTGCCATCCATCCATCGTTCCATCGGAACACGCGAGCGAAGAAGGAGGAAGAAAGGAAGCGGCTCGTTCTTCACCAGAGTGGGAGTTGCGCAGGCGTTTCTCGCGCGACCTTGGAAGTTTGTCCCCAGAAGTCTCATTCACTTATCCGCGGGCTCATTCTCTTCCTCTCGGTAGCCAGCCGCCAGCTCACTGAGCCGTCCGTCCGTCCCAACGACCGACCGTCAAGCCGCTTGCCAAACACGCGGAGAGCGAGTCAGTCGGTTAGTCAGTCAGTCAGTCGACCAGCAAGGGTGGCAAGTTCTTGACAGGCGTATGACAACGATCTTCTCTTCTTCAGAAACAAAATTAACTTGCCCTGCGCATTTGACTACTACCGAGCGCCCTGATGTTAAGAACTTCTTACACAACGCTTTTGTCACACTCACACAGAGACGTGATCCGGAAGGTCGACAATGCCGCCGGTGGCGTTACCACCAACACGACCACGGGCATCATCAACAACATCGTCTACGTCTGGGAGATACTTCACAACACACAGTCATGTCAACTTGAGCCAGCGGGCGAGCGTAGCGCTTTCTCGGGGCACAGCCGTACATTGAGGATAACCGGCTGAACCGCCAACGCGACCGACAGAAGGTGTTTCACAGTGTAGCAGGAAGAGGAGGAGGGGGTGGTTGTGAGTAAGAAGCAGAAAACGAAGACGACGGCGGCGGCAGCGGCAGCGAAGAGGATACGCTGAAGATCCTGGAGAGTAACGACGGCCAGCCGGATTTGGGGTTGGTTCCGAGGGGATACGGACGGACAGACAAACCTACGACGATGGCCGGTTACGATAGAATGAACGTCGAGATGGACGCTCGGACGAAACAGCGAACGAACGAACGTACGAGCGAAGCAACGAACCGAGCGTCCGACCAAAGTTGAATTGGCCGCTATGAGGCCGAAGAAGAGGAGGCGGAAAAGACACAGGTGCACACAGAGCACACCACAAAATCCACCCCAGAATCGACGACCGTCGCCGCTGAGAAGAAATCACCGCGTTTCCGGTCAGTGGGGCTCAAAGTCTGCCACTCAGGTTGTGGCACTTCTCACCCACTTTCGTTCCCAGTGCCTGTCAGACTGTTCGCGCCCGCTCGGCCGCGGATCCGTCGCAGCCGTTTAGCGGCGCGGCCACTTCCGCGCTGAAAGAACTAATGCCTAATCGATCGAGAGCTTTTCAAGAAAGAAGAAACAGTACATTGCGATTCTTGATGCACAGCCTCGAAAGGATGATCGCGGGTCAGAATTTCAAGACGAGCGAAATTCAAATCACACCCAGCCGTGTGCGGACAAACTTCGCAAATTCAGAATTGGACTCATGGGGTCACTTTTCCGGCGGTGAGATCCACTTCTGACGCGTTTTCTGGACTTCGGTTGGCGTTCGAGGCGATTTCGCTGGATGGGCTTGATGGCACACTCTGGACTGGTCCGGATCGTTGTGTCGGCGAACAACAACAACGACTTCTGAGTGATCGGGCCCGTTTTTCGTTGCTTGTTCGTTCGTTGGTTCGTTCGTTCGTTCAATTGCTTTCTGACCCCGCCCGCCCGCCGGCCTGCCTAGCTGCCTGCTTGCTTCCCTGGCTGCCCGTTCACCCGCCCGTCTGCCTCCGCCTGCTCGACTGCCCGCTTTCGCGAGTTCGCCGTTCTTTTACAGAAGACGGAACGAAGTATTTTAATTTTGCTCTTCTATTTTTTCTCTCGACCAGCCGCTTCTCCGGTCGCTAGCTCTTCTTCGGCAATTTTCATTTCACGCCAAACAGGCGAAATGTCGTTCGCTTTGACGCTGTGCTGTCTTCACTGACCGACCCTCCAGCTCCGAGTTGAGTTGGCCAGGCGCGTTCCTCTGCCGCGCTGCTTGGTAGCAAGCCAGCCAGCCAGCCCACAACCGATCGGACTGACTTGATCATCATTCCACAACTGTGAAATGGAAGCGTTCGGAGCAAACAACAGTTCTCGGTGTCCCGACGAACCACCAGTCATCGAGTCCGTCGGTCCGTCCATGAATCCGTCCTTCTGACTGACTGACTGACTGACCGACCGACCGTCAGTCAGCAGGACATCAAACAGATTTGGGGAGTATGATTGAACACACACACACAACCGTAGACAGCCGCAATCGAAATTCATCTCCATTCGGTTTTGATCATCATCGCGGCGCTCGTACTCGGCGTCGTCGACATAAATAAAGAGATGGACACTTGGGTGATAGGTGATAAACAGACGGGCGTCCGAATGACTGACTCAATGAATGAATGAATCAAAGGACGGACCAGCGGGCGCACTGCTCGTCCGTCTGACGGATGGACAGGCAGGCAAGCAGGGTGAATCAGCCGGGCGACCGACCGACCGACAGAGGGACGGTTATGATCGAAAGATCGATACATTAGCTTGACGGATCCGCGGGCGGCGGCGGTGGGGGAATCACTGTGCCGGTGTCACGCAGTCAGAAGGCGAGTGGAGAGGTAATTTTCCTTTTCAGATAGTTTCCCCATTCTTTCTCGCTCGTCATCCTCGTCGTAGTCGTCTTCTTCTTCTTCTACTTTTTCTCTGCATTCTCTGCTCGTTTCGTCGTTCCGATCGAAAATAAACTGGGTTGAACTTTTGGTCGGAAATTAATTTTTTCTCCATCGAACGATCCAAAATTGGACCAGCCCTCCAAGCGGAACCAATGCCACCGAAAGCAGCCAGCCAAGCAGGCAAGAGACCAGTCAGTCAGTCAGTCGGTCGGTCAGTCGACCGCTTGCTCGCTCGGTTGCTCGATCGGTCGGTCCACCCGGGCAGCCGCTTAAACACTGATTAAGGCACGTTCTAAGCACACAGAAAACTTCCGGTAGTTTTGGCGGGTTTTTTTAACCTTCTTTTTTGTCTCTCTCAAATCACCGACGGCATATTCAAGAGCAAGGCTCAGCTCGGACGTCGACGACGACGGCCGCGGTGACTATACGCCGTATCCGACAAGCAGCCAAGCAAACACAACTCACTGAGCTCGAGCACCCGAGCAAGCCGGGCAAGTAGCGGAACCGACCGACGGACGACGGTTCCTTCTGAAACTACTTCTGGTCTCAACACCGGCAGCGTCGGCGAAGACGGTAGTAGTCCACTACATCTACTGCGGTACTCCCGCCGCCGCCTACAAGGGCACCGTTTTCTCGGTTCCGTCCGACATCCGTGCCTGTTCTGTCTGGACTCGGTTGGTCCGCGGAGATTTGGCGGTTTACGCCGGCGACGGCCGGAACTAAGGCCGACACGCTACGGCCTCCGGCCGTGCATCTCCTGTGCAACAAAGCCCAACCGCATCGTCAGAGTTTTTTTCTTTTTCGTATTCCTAGATCTGCTCCCTCACATGAAGCGCGCGTTGTGAATGACCATCCAAAACGTCGACGACAATTCCGTCGGGCGGGCGGGCGGCCGGACGCAGACAGCGACCGACCGAGATCGGAACGTTTGATAAGTGAGGAATGTCTCATTGGTTATTTCTTCCCGTCTCGTTGTTGGACACCGATCCAGAAGCGCCCGGATTGCGGTGGCGGTGGCAACTTCGGACCAACGTCCTTCAACCCTTCGTCCGCTCGTCCAGACGTCTTCAGGGGCACTGCTGCTGCTGCTGCTCAAAGGGCAGGGCCGGACAGTACTTGGATGGTTTCGTCGATTGCTATTATTAGTTCGTGTTTTCTGTGTCGCAACAGAGAATGAGACGGAACAAAAAAGAAAAACACTGCCGAAAGGGTTATGTAAGCCATGCCGCCCTCCTTCCGGGATTGCGAACGAACGCCCAACCGACAGACAACCGAACAAACGATCAAACGAGCGGGATATCGAGCGAGTCGCAGGATTTCTGCCAAATTCTTGTCAAGCTGGAGGTGGTGCGACGCAATGTTTCGCACCTTGATTGTTTGCCAAGGGCCTGACCACACAACGCGACGATGAACCCTGCCGGCCTGTATCTCCTCTAGCTCCTCGATGCGATCGAACTGCGAAACAACACTTTTCCAGGTCCAAAATCGCCTGATGTTACGTTTTCGCGCTCCTCCGCGCGTGCGTAATCAGCTCCCTGAAGACCCTGGTTCATAAGTTTTTCCAAGCTTTCCAGACGATTCCAAGAGTGGAAAATTGGCGATCGGAAATTCGAGGATTTTCCGTTGCTCGTTACCGGTATAAATTGGATTTGGAAAATGTTTCGGTAGCGTCGCCGTCGTCGTGGCGCAGCGGTAGGTGAACATAATCAACGTGGGTAGGTAATTCGAATACCTCATCAGAAAGGCTCATGTACAGTCGCTGTCGGTCGGAGGAATAATAATCGTGAAGTTCGAGTAAATATTCTGTATTTGGAGCGATTCTCTCTCGGCGGTCGCCGATGTCTCGATGACGACGTCGTCGACGAGTCGTCCAGAGGCGTGATTTGAAGAGGCGGGTGCCCACCGTCGTCGTCAGCGCGATGACATTGAACATGCGTCAGAATTTCCACTTTTCTTTCATTTTATTTTCGATCGTGTATCAACGTAATTAACGGCCGAATAAAAACTCATCGTTTCTTTGGTTGGCCGATCTCTTGCTCGATCACTCGCTTGGCTCGCTGCCTGTCCTGCTCGCGGCAGACAGGAGCGACCCGAAAAAAACAATGGTCACAGAAGCTTTCCCACGTTGCCAACTGGACTCTTAGTTGACGAACTTTCGAAACTCAGACAGGGACAGATCGATCGACGGAAGAATGGACTGACAGACGGGAGGACGGACCGGAGTGGCCGGAATGAAGCGCGCGAATGATGTAAAAAAATTGAAAGAAAGAAAGAAAGAAACAGAGAAAAGAAACTAAAATAGGAAGACACCGCGGTCGGGTGTACGGCAACGATGCGAGCGGCCAGAGCGCGGATGAAGCAGCCGCGAAAAAGTTCGTCAACAACCAGGTCGACATTATCTCTGCTGACCAGTCGAAGACGCAGAAGAAAACGAACATCGGACGTTGGCGAAAAATTCTTCGGCAGAGCGTCCATGAAGGGAGGAGACCCGGCGATCAACGACGAGAATATCGCGTCGCATAGTAGTACCCGCTGTCGGACGTTCGGTCGGTCGATCTGCTTTCTGCCGCTCCGATCCAATCCGAGCCAACAAACACGTCCCTTGCCTCTCCGGCTGACTGACTGACTGACTGACTGCCTGCCTGCCTGGTTGCTTGGATAGTTGAATCGTTCGGTAACAACAACGGAGGGAGAAAACAAGCCGAAAGAGCCGGGAAATCTCGGACGGAACTTTCACAGATCTTCATCGACTCGTCCATGGTTCGTTCTCCGCGCGCTTGTTGGTTGATCTTCGTCCTATATGGGTTACAGATCCCAAACAAACACAGTTTTCGGCAGAGCTTCGTGCACGGAGCGGGTTATTCGCACCGGAAGACCCGAGTCAAATGAATTTTAAGTCAAGATGAACATTTCCCTTTGCGCCCATCCCGTTCAGTCCGGAACAGGGTCGCATAGCGATTGAGGTACCGGAAAAAACCTGAACCAATCGTCCATCTGACTCTTCAGCCCTAAGTGGACGAATTGAGCGGGAACTTCAAAACAAGGTCCGAGAACTGTTCCGAGATCTCATTCCAATGAAAGTATCTAAGAATTATAGAAACTAGGATTGTATATCGTTGTCGTTTTCGCCGAATTTCGTCGAATTCGCATACAACGTAAGGGATCATAGGCAGTGGCGTATCTAGCCAAAGTGCCGCCCGGGGCGGATCTAGAAAAATTCGGAAAATGCCGCCCCCTGGAAGCGCCTCCGACGTGGAGCGACAACCAAAAAAAAAAAAACGACCCGCTGTAGGGCATAAATCAGCGAAATGCCGCCCCCTCGAGAGTGCCGCCCGGGGCGGACCGCCCCCCCCGCCCCCCCCTAGCTACGCCACTGATCATAGGTCCTCGGGACAGAAAGAGAAAACACTGGACTCCGTCGGTCGCGATGCGCGTATGTAAATTTAAGTTTGAAAACGAACAGCGTACAGTGAGCGATAAGGCAGACTAGCGTCGAAAGATATTATGCAGGAACTCGCCGAATCGAGAGCGGGATCAACATCGGCCTCCTGAGGCTTTTTCCAGGAGCGCAACGTGAGTTTCCCATGAAATTCACTCGCGATGAGCCAAACAAGGGGCGCAGTTGGCCAGCGGGGATACTTGGGGATCGCGGCAGGTCATCATCACGCCCATGAATTCAGCGACATCGTCAAGAATTCCAGATTCCCCGCGTGCCGACAAGTCCGTCTTCACATTCGTGGTCCACGACGATGGCCAATCTGTCCGTCCCTCGTCATCCGTTGCAGTGTTGCTCTTGTTGTGGTTGTTGTTGGTGTCGTTGTTGGAAGCAGCCATAACAAGCAATTTGCCATGATAGCGTCTCGGATAGCGCAAGCCAGTGTGCTACCACATCGGAATAGAAGGCGAAGTCGACGGACACGACGACGGGGGATAAAAAGAAGCAAACTTCAAGTGAAGAAGAAGACACCCTTGTCAGCAGCAGCTTATTGGAGCTGCCTCTGTTGTCTGTATTTCTGTGCGTTCGTTCTTCCGCCCGTTCGTTCGTTCTCTCGTCTAAAAGAGTCACGACTACCGGTCGTTCAATTGACGGGATTCGCGCGGCTTCTTTAGTAGCCATCGCGGCAGAGCCTCCTCCGTCGGCGGTGCTGCTCGATTTAGGAAGAGCTACCGCAACTACCGGACATTGAAATGAACTCGAAACGCTTCTGTTCTGTAGACGGGTTACGTGTTCCACACCGTACAAATCACTTTCGGACTATGCCATAGGATACAAAACCCTATGCAAGCGAGACTAAAACACACGGTCTACTACCGAGCCATTCGAGATGCAAACCTGCAAACTCATCGGACCCGATGCTTTCTTCGATGGGTCGCTGGAACAACCGATCTCAGAATCAACATACTCTTCGGACGGATCCATCATCTATGTTCACGACTTCCTTATTTGATTCTTGGGGACTCCGGGAATAGGCACTGTCGAAGTATTGGCTGAGAATTGGCGGGCCACCGTGAGCGGTGCCCACCGCCGATCGGCTCTCACCACACCAAAACCGATGGAAATCGAAGTTCGACTCTGAGTAGATCACCGTAGAGGTGACAAAAGAGTGGAGGAGGCACAAGGTCAACTATGTACTCACGTAATCCAAGGTGGATAACTCCTCAGTCCTCTTGATAGAAGGAGAATTCTCTTCAGAGACATCCATCAGCAGCAGAGCTCACTACTTGACCAGAGTTTGGGCGCGAATGAACTCTGAGCTGCACAAGGGTAGCTGGGTAGAGAGGTTGGCTGGCTGGATGGGTTGTTGGTAGGCAGGGAGTTAGCCGGGCCGGCGGAGAGGTGGGGTAGCAGCATGCATCTCTGGGCAAGCGGTCCTCTAGGTAGCCGGCGACGACGACGACGAAAACTACGAACTCACTCTCTCAGCCTCAACCCTAGCCTCGCGCGGTGGTTGGCGCGCTCCTTGTTTTTGCAAAATCACTCGTATGCATCAACTCGGATGCATTCCGATGTCGTCCTCGCTCCGTGAGAACAACCTGTGACCATCCATCGACCCTTCCTCGGTAGCGGCAACGTTTGCTACAGCGATGAGCCTGCATTCGTGTAACGTCGTCAGTTTTGAATCAATAGCAATCTATCGAGCGCGACACTCGCCGAGAATACGCTGTGCTCAATCAACTAGATCTGTTCACGTTTCCCGCTTCCAACCGAATGACCCCGCCCGTCCCCCCGACTCTTGATCTCCATGCCCTCAAATCGCTCTCATTGTCAGTCGCAATACGCTCTATCTGAAGGTCCGTCGGAACTTCCCGAGTGAGAGTTTCTTAGGAACGATGACTCTCAAGATTTTCGATCAGGAGGCGAACAAATCTCGAAAATGCCAGGCAATGGTCGTCCATATTGTGGAAGGCAATGATCATGGTTTTCGATTCTACCCGAAATCCGGTTCGAAAACTCGTCTACGTCCCGTTCCAACACTTGTCGCCCATGGCTTCTTTCTTCCTGTCGCTTGTTCACGAGCCCATTCTGTATACACTCTCGCGCTTCCGTTGACTCAGTGTCATTCTTCGAGGAGATTTAAATCCCCAGCCAAGCAGGTGAACTCCGACCCGAGCCCACGAGAAATCTGTCGATTCATCGGAGGCACACTCTCTTCTACAAGAATCCAGCCAGCGGATGGCGCGCGCGCGCGCGACCGTCTCGGAGAGGTCTACGCGGCTGCTTTGTGTTCCCAGCGTAGGACCTGGTGCACCTTGTGATGCCTATGAGCCAACGGGTTCTCTATGCCGACTCCGGGTTCGGTGCACTTTCGGGAGGAGCGATGATGGAACGCCGAAACTCGGGCCCGATCTGAGTATCGTTCTCAAGTGAACGGATTTCAACAACTCTGGGCTACTGATCTCAAAAACGAGCGGTCGGATCTTGTGGCTATGTCTTCGGAAGTTACCGCGGTTCAAGTGGTTTTCTTTTTCCTCCCGAAACGATTTTTCCCCGCAAAGCTCAACCTCATAAACGTGTAACGATGCTCTTCTTGGAGCGTGGGCTACACATCGTAGTAGTCGTCATCATCACAGTGCTAGTGGTCAGCAGCCTTAGCAGCAGCGATTTTCTGCATCGCCAACCAACAAACTGACGTTGTTCTGAAATCGTGGTGACTTTGTAGTGCTTCCTCGAGAACCGCGGCCGGCAGTGGTATTCTCAAGAATGATTTTCTGACCAACAAGATGTAGAATGGCTCAAGAGACTCTGAAAGAATCTGGAGCGGCTCCGTTCGAATTCAAGATCTTGTCGAATGGAAGCAGCCACCGTTCTCCGTTTTTCGGTGACTCAAGGGACAACGCCGACACTGGAGAAATAATGGTGCATGAACATCTTCCAATTCGCTTACGATTTCTCAAGTTTTCCCGAGGCAATCTTCAAGAAGGGAGAACTTCCTCCTACTTTGCTTCGTGATCCGAATATTCAAATGTATCGATTCAATTACCTCGCCCGAGTCCGAGTGAGCTGTTACTTTTGACCATCATCTGGAGTGGCTGATAGATCAATGAATTGAGTGATCGATCGATCAATCGATCGCTACCGTTTTGCTAACAGAGAAATCCGAACAACAGAACTTTGCGTTTCGAGCGAACTTTTGAGCTTCGAAATGGATCTCCTTTGTTCGTTGCGCGAGAGACATGGCGAAGAATCGAACAGGAGTCTTCGCTGTCTCGTAGCAGGAAGATGCATAGAAGTTCGCATCATGACCGGAGCTGCGGAAACAACCAATTGAGCCTCATGTGAAAGATGGGGTGGCGATACTTGGTTTCAATAGAGATATACCAGAAACGAAATCTCATCGAACCAAACTACTTTGCCGAAAACATGATGAACCGTCGAGGATCCGGAACAAGCGATCGAAGTCGCGTCATCAACGTTGTCAGTTGAAGTTATTGGTGGAACGGTTTCATGAGAAACCACATTCTTCTGTGTGGAATCCGAATAGGGGTCTTCGATGACAGAGATGGAGACAACTCCCCTAAGTCGATCATAATTCATATATCGCCGGCCTACAACTACCTGGCTCTCCTTCGGAGAAGCGGCGGATTCCGTGAGCAATGCCAAGACGCGACTGGGAATGGAGAATCGTCGGAAGGGAAGAAACGCACAGAATTTTCTTTCAAAGTTCCCATCTTGGATTGCGGCGTCGGCGGGGTAGCAGTCCCCGACGTCGTCGACGTCGAAAAAGACGACGAGCACGCCGCAGTAGTAGTAGTAGTTGTTGTAGGAAAGAAGATTATTTCGCCGTCTATTATTCTGTTCGGGTGAACTCGGTGGCGCACCCAGAAATATAGAGCATCTGAAAACAGTTTACTGGTTTGGGAAAATCTCTTCGTTCGTTCGTCCGACCGATTCGCTGCTGGCTTGCTTGCTTGCTTGACTGTCTGTAGGTCCGATGGTCGGTCGGTGCTGCTTGCCGGTGGTAGCGGCAACAGCGAAGAGAGATCGCGTAAGCACAAGGAAACATCCGCACCGCTACGAACACCAGCAGAAGCAACAACAACAACAACGACAAGATGCTGCAGAAAAGGGCCAAAGAGATGTTGGTGCAGCCGTTTCTGCAGTTTGGTCCAGTCCAGAGCGTTAAGCGACCCGTGACCACCGCCAACCTCCCACTCAAGATGCCGTGGCGTCTCCCAGATCTTCGTCTCTTTCTCCTACTCCTGCGCTTGCTGTTGCAGCTACCGCCGCCACCGCCGCCGACGCCGCCGCTCAGAAGAAGTGGAGCAATTAGGGAGACGCGACGCGAGAAAGCTTTGGCAAAGTAAAGTTCAAGAAGTTCTGAAGTTGTTCCTAATGCTCCACCTCGTCAGGGTGATGGCAACGCGCGTTAGACTTATGTTCGAGCCACTTAGATATTTTGGGGCGGCTACTTCAGTAGCCGGCCAATGAAAAGGACACTACTCTTCGACTTCATACCCTACCTTCAAATACTAGGTACTTAAAAGCGAAGCTGCTGAATCCGCGGATGGACACACGGACCGATCCTTTGCGGAATGGAAAGACGGACGCACAGATCGACGAACGGATAGATAGGGAAATATATAATTTCACTTCAAATAAAGTAGCGCTCGCTTTTGATAGATTGGGCCACTGCGAGATGATGTCCCACCGTCGATGGGAGCAGTCAACCCAGTTTTGACTGGGACACTGATGGTGTGTCCTTGATTGAATTCAAAAATGCCCATGGGCAGCATCGATGCAACAATGAGTCGGAAGCTAGCTGGTCTTTCGGTCGGTCGGTCGGTCGACCAGCCAACAAACCAACGAACAAGCAAGGGAGGAAGGAAGGATAGATAGATTAGACTGGACATCCTGTGGGCCCAGGCGCTATGACTATGGGTCGGTCACAATGAGGGCCGTCGGTGGCAACTCGATGCCTCACGGTTTGGATGGCTGCTGGCAACGGCGTGGCTCACGCATGCATTCAAAAAAAGCCCGCTCGACGCAGCACCAAAGCCACGCACGAATATACGACACGCAAGAGGAGAAATTTCTGCACTCACAAACACCGGGCGACAGATCGACAGACAAACAGACAACGAGGGAGCGGCAAGCTTCGGTAACAGGGACGCAAACGGCGGACATCCATGAACACGCTGGTGCCACGGCCTTCAGATTCTTCGAAAATAGCATTTTGAGCGTTGCGATTCCAATCTTGGCACGGAATGAGCCGAGCACGAAAATTGTAACTTTGAATTTCTGTTTTCCTTGCAGAAGAGTAGCGAAAAAAACTTGCAAGTTTTTGGAGGCTCAGCCGCCGGAGGCCGAGAGAGCATTCTCTTCGCGAAATGGAAATCGCGCCACTGAAGACGAACACGGCAGAGGAATTCTTCTGCATCTTCCTCTTCTTCTTTCTCTTGTCGTCGAGAGAGACAAAGACAGCACATGGAGCAGGAGTGGACGGAGGCGAAAACATGAAAAACGAGAAGCGCAAGGTGCAGACTAAAAAAAATGAGACTCGATTTCGAAGAGCCCCAAAACTTGCAACGATTACAATGCCCGCACGTTCACGTTTTTACTCCTGTTTTATCTCAGCAAAGTAAGAGATTCAACAAACTCGCGACTCAAATTCCCTGTTGGACAATTCGAAACAACGGTGCATCTTTTTTTTCTCCTTGTCGCTTTTGATTCGTTGTTGTGTCCGCATTCAACGAGCTCAGTTAGAATTCGGGTTAGGCTCGTACACGGACACTGCCGGGTAGGCGGTAGGAATTGTTGTCTCGCGCCAAAAAAGTGTAGGAGACATCATTGCTGACTGAGAGAGAAAGGGGTCGTCATCGCCGTGGTCCGCGCTCTAAAAACTCTTTTGAGCGCAACGCGGCCGCGAACTCGACTCTCACTCCGTTCTGTCCAGATGGTGATGGAGTTCGCAGCCAACTGGCGCGTTTTAGAATCCCCGGCCCCCGATCCCTCCACCCCGTCGAAGAGAGGGCCTTTCGTCATCGTCATCATCATCGCAATCCTCATCATGATCACAGTTCTCATCGATAGAAAGTTCGAATAAACAAGAAGAGTATACGATCGAACTTAAACTGAGGGATGAAACTTCTCCGAAGCATGCGTGCAACATCCTGCACCATAATTCTAAGTACGAAGCGCGTGCATCTAGCACTTCTACATTGCGCTTCCGAGCACATCGATCTTGCCACGTGGTTCGCTTTCCCACAGATATGAATGTGGATGGTCCTCGATTGCGCTGATCGTTCGTGATCAACGGAAAATTGTAGTCCCTGTTGTTGCTGCGGAGTGGAGAGGGACGCCACCGAGTTCCAGATGGCCCAAGCTCGAAATTCACAGAAGGGCTTCCGGATCCCAGATGTCCGGATTCCGAGGAGCTCCCAACTCCCGAGAATAGATTTCGCGTCTCTCGAATCCGTTTTCGAATTCGAAAATATCACCGATCGCTCTATTGGGTGAAGCCGCCAGATCGAAGTACCCGTCGTACAGGGGCCGAGCAGTCCCGTATTTCGTCGCCGACGTCGTCTATGCAGACTGCCAACAAAACACTGACATTATTATGATCACATCGTAATGGCGAGGCGACGCGACGTCGAACGCTTGAGCGATGCCGTTAGCGAGAACCGCGACACCGATGGCGAAGGCCAGCCAATCTCGCTAAATTGTTGATCCGAGAAAATTCCACCCCAAAATCACGACGTGTTGATGTTATTTTCTTTCCTCCTTTTCCGATAATATTCCGATTATATGTCGAGCGTCGCGAATCTAGTCTTCCGGTTGTTCGAAGACATTCCATCGGGCTGAATGAGACCGATTTCAGCTGTGGGTGATGGGTCTGCTGCCGTATCGCGTCTTTATCTCCACTAGCCACTCGTTATTACACGTCTCCCTAATTGACTGTTGACCAGAATGGTTTTCTGTCGGCAAACTGTAGCCGAAGTCTTCTCCTCCGATTTCGTCTGCGAAAAAGACTTCGGTAGAGTTGATGAGTATCGCACTTCTCGACCACTCAATCATTCTTCAAGAAGTTCGTCCTCAATTCATTCTGTCAATCAATGAAGCAATCAATGAATTTATCCCCGATCGACTCACAGATTTGTGACCACCGGTGCGCTCGATTCGATCGTCAATATGAGTTTGGGTGGGCGAGCCGATACGGCCACAAAACCTCCAAGTTGCGCAAAGTTTTTTCTTCGGATAAAAATTTCCGCCTTTCGGATCTCGTGCGTTTTCGTCTCCCTCAGACAGAGTCATCGGTTAGTCAGTGGTTCAGAACGCGCATATTTTCGCGGCACAACCTTGACGTACCGAATGCAAAACTCAAAGTCAGACGGCCACGCAACGTGAGGTTTTCCGAAATTCTCGAGACGTGCTTCGAGCAAAGATTCAAATTTCGTTCGTTCCGTATTTTTGTCAAACTTCTGCCATGACATTGACCAAGGCTCTCGCGTTATAATTATAGAGGGAAAAAATCAACGAATTCATACAGCGCGCTGAGTTCCTGGTCGAGTCGAGCCCAGGTGAATTTCGATAACTTGATTGATTGATTGATGGATGAGCGCGGAGAAAAATAAAGAGAGCCTCAACTTCTGACAGGGCGGCGAAAAATATATAGCAGAAGCAGAAAATGTTCGGAATGGCACTGCCCACGTACTACAAGAACGATTCCGGTAGTGTTTTCGATGTCCAATATCCGGACTTTGACTACGAGCCGTCAACGAGCCAAGATCGAACGCGAATCTCATCAAGTCTGATTTGTGATCGAGGAGCGAAAGTCGTCGTGGTTCCCTCGCGAGGTTGTTTAGATCCGAGTTCCGGCGCAAAGCATCTGATTCCGAATCGCAACGCTAACTCGAATTGAGGTCAGTGAGTCGGCGAGCGAGCATAGCCGTGCAGACCCCAAAAAAAAGTGAAGGGTTCCGATGCAGGCACAGATGGAGTTTAGCATTCTGGGGGGTGTCTAGTGGGATCGGGAGGCGAGCCAAAGCACGAGACGCTTTTTTGTGGACTTTTTAGTTTTTGCCACACAGACTTTGAACACCTATCCGCAAACCTATCCAGCTATCCTAGCGACCGGGCGATACACCTTCCCCAATCTAGACTACGCCGTGCACCGACGGCGAGCTGTCGCTCTTCCTCTACCCTGAATAGCGAGCTCTCCCTCTGCAGCGTCGTCGTCCGGGTGGACCTCGGCTAGAACTTCAGCTGCTCCGTCTACAATTATACATGACTTTTTATTTCTGACGAGCAGGCATTGTACTTTGAACGCCTGCTCGGACAGATGTGTAACTCCAAATCTTCAATGGAAGGAGCGAAACTGTCCAACCAGTTCCGCGCTTGAAGTCAATTCCGAAGTGATTACCCGAGCTCCCTGACCGAGCTTTCCGAGATTTCGGAAGTATTTCCAAACGAAACCGGAGAACAGCGAATCGACTTCGGTAGGCGCGTTTCGAAAGCCGAGGAACGAATCGAGGATCCAAGCTTCCGTGCTGGACGCACAGCGAGAAGACGCGAACGCGCCACTGAATCAAGGCTAGCCAGTCTTGAGCCGAGGCCCAATTAGGGCATCGACGCAGGTGAGTACCAGACGGACTTCAAAGACGCGTGCCATCTGCCCTACTTCATGATCCACTATCTTCCTTTGCTCACTCGCTTCCTTTCTGCCGATGCACGCAGACTGTTTTACGTCGCGCGGAGACAAAAGCTTTTCTCTCATTACAGACACCATCAGTGTATACTGCTGGGAAGATGCGCCCGCTTTTTCGAAGATCGCCGAACATTTGAAAACTTCTCAGCGGACCCGCGCTCGAGGTCTCCACAGCCTGGAGCCGTCCGAGGCGGGTTCCACCGCGCGATTCAAGCTTTTTCGCGGCGCGGCCACATTAGCAACGGACGCGTTCACCCACAGAAATAAATATTTAGTTCCCGTTGTCGTAAAATGAATCAAATCATTTCGTTCGTTTTCCTTGCCAAGGAACACAAAGAAGCGAACCCACTCCGATCACGGCGTTGACGACGACAGCGATAATAATCATAAAAATATTAATAATGAAAAATGAGAACGATAATAATAGCGATTTATACTGCTGGCTCCGTCGATGGTATGCCAACAGACGAATTTCGTTTCTGGTCGGCCGGCCGGCCGGCTGACTGACTGACCGACCGACTTCGTAAGAATACCTGCATGTAGCAGTTTTTGTACGAAGTCGCGGCTCCCGTCGATACGTTTCCGAGCGGTGATTCCAGATAGATTCCTAGTGAGAGGTTTTTACGGAAAGCATTTGCGATCTATTATGTAGTTGTTCCGTAGCTTCGTTCGATGGCCACGACAGCCGCGACGAAATGTCACCGGCTTGCCAAGCGATCGAGCGACTGTCCGAGGAGACACTTCAACCAGCAATCGGTGATGTGATAAATGAGGCTCAAAATCGATAAAAATCGCTTTGTTTCGCTGTGATTTGGAGAGGCCCGTCGTCATCCTCGTCGTCGTCGTTGTTGCTGTTGTTGTTCTTACCGCCGCCGCCGCCGCCACCTGTGGTACCCGGTGGCAGTGGTAATGGCGAAGGTGGCGGAGCCATGTGTGTTCGCAAGCAAGACGAACCGCGTTTTCGTAGGGCGCCACATCGCGTAGGAAGTTGAGATGCGGTGCTGCTAACATATTCGCCGGATGAATTCCTCGTTCGAGGGTTGCCGGTGCCGGCGAAGTGTGAAGGGTGCGCCTTCGGCTTCCGCCTAGCTCGAGGAAAGCTGGTTCAGTCTGTAGTTCGCCAGCCAGCCAAGCAGCCAGCCTGTCTGTCTATTCGGTGTGTCCATCCGTCTGTGCGTCCGTCCTCGCGTTTGTCAGCGACCTTGGACAAGGACACGCCGTTGAACAACTAACATTGTTTGGGGGACTCTGTTAGTTGGACACACGAACATACACAGACGAACGGACAGACGGAACGAACAAACGAAGCAAGCAAGCAAGCAGCCAACACTTATACAGCTTAGCGCCGAGTATGTATTGTATGAGTGCATCGCTAATTACATCGCGCGCCAGATTGAGTTGGAATTCAGCAATCTCAGTTTCCTGATGAGGCGTCTTCTCGTCGTCGTCGTCGTCGTCAAATGAACGAGGAAGCGTTGTCGGTGAGTGTCAGTGAGTGAGGAAGCTGACTGACCACCAGAACCGATGACCACTTTCGCAAGCCACGAGTGTCACACCGACCACTGACGACTGCGGTTTTGTAAATAGTTCGCGTGGCGTATCGCGTGCGAATACAGTCCGCGCACCTCACACTCTGCATGGCAGAGAGCGATAGGTGAAGCCGGGTCAAACAGGTAGAGGCGTCTCGTGAGCGCTCACGCCGCCGCATGCATGGCCTGCAGGAGGGCACGACAGCGAGCGAAGAGTGAGAACCCTTCCTCATAGTGTTGCTCATTCTTGGCTTCTACTCTTTCTTCGATGCGCTCGAAACTGGGTCGAGAGACCCAGAGCGACCTCAAGGGTCTTCATAAACAACAACGACGACAACGGCTACGATGCAAAGCACTCGAAGCTGACGCCACCGCCGCGCCACTACCACATAATAGGCGTCACATTCGAAGGCCATTCGAAAATGATCAGATCGTTGAATTGTTTTGTTGTTGTCGTTGTGGTCGATGCCGCGGCTGTTGTCATCGATACCTCTGTTGGTGGCGTCGTCGTCGTCGTTGTCGGTGTTGATATCGTTAGTGTTGCCGCCATCGATGTTTCCGCGCGCGTGCGCCGTTGTTGTTCCGGACCGGAACTTCAACGCAATTCGATCTTTGTATCGGTCTCAAATCTCCGACACTGGGACTTGGACGATCTCATTTCAAAAGCATCGACATGTCGCGACACCGCGTTCGCCTCGCAACTCTGATATCTCTTCCGAGCGGAAACAGCGACAACAGCTACACTGACATCAACCTCGCGAATTAACGAAAGTCGCCGAAAAGGAATTCATTTACAACTCAAAAGCGCATCAGTTCTCACAACATGATGTCAGATGGAAAGTTGCGCCATTATGCCGAGCTCACGCGTTCGCAGAACGACACCTCATTGAGTTTGTTTGACGATATCGAATGTCGACCGATGAAATCGAAACTTGTGATTTCGAACTGTTCATCAGGAACGGATGGAGCAACTTCATTTCCAACGCATCGAGTCCAATATGACCGCTGCTGTTCTCTGCAGTTGCGATATTCCCGGCGGCGTTTCCCTGATTCTCCGTGTCCCTGTCTTTCCAGTATAGGAACCATCTTCTGCAGAAGTCCTTTCGCAACTCAGACAACCGTATTCTGTACCTGATATGAATGTTGTACGCATGAATGTATGTCGTCGTACCAGTATCTTCGGAAATGACAGTAGAAAACTAATCGCTTCTCCTTGCTCGACGCAACAACAAACTATTGTTCTCTATCGGAGTCTATTAACGCATGCTAATTAGTACTGCTAAACAATGTATAAATATCATATGAATATACAGTATAAATATATTTCTATTGGGTGCTTCCAGACACTTTTTGGGGGAATCTGGAATCACGCATCAATCGCGAATCATGATCATTTCTCGCCGAGCTCGCCAAGGCCGAAGAACCGCCACCGAAGACCGAGTCTTCTCCGTGAGGAACGACCCGAGCTTTGTTGTCGCTCTAATTTTTTCATCATTCCGCAAAGCGAGCCCGGCCAAAGCAAAGGCTGCATGGATGCCCACTGTATGTTGTGCTCAATCGCGGCGCGATGTACTTACAGCGGGTACGGTGACCAGCGTCAGCACCAAACGCCACCGCGAAGCTCTCAGGTCAAGAGGCCGGTTGAGTCTGTCGGCCTGCCTGCCGACCAACCGGGCGACCAAGCGGCCGGCCGGCCGGCGGCCTTTCCAGCCTGCGGTTTGAATGACACGACCCACTTCGAAACAATTACAAAGCGCGTACACTGCCCTGTGGAAGAGCGAGAGTCGATTGCTCTCATGATCGATACGTTTCAATTCGTTCGAGCTGCCGAGTCGCGAATCTCGGACCTTTTGAACCCTTACGGGCTTTGGAAGTGAATGTCCTGGAGGAACGACCTGAAAGGATACAGATTTCTGCGATAAAGGTGACATTCGCCTCCGACACTCAGCTGCCGCAGGAGCTGGCAACCGACCGATCGACGGACTCGGAACTGATCCGAACTCACAGCTGTGCGGTCTACAACGGAAAGATAGCTGTGTGCGTTCTGTTCTAGGGTAACTGCACTCAAAAGCTCCAGTACTTCCTCGAATCGAACGTTGACCTCCGTTACCACTGCCGTCGTCGTCGCCGCACCGCTGCATATGCTGCGTTGGCAATGTTGCAAACAAGAATCTCGGTCTACCTGGCCGCGGCCACCACCACCACCACTGACGTGACGACCCCGTGATTAAACACTGAGCAAGACCAATCGCACAATACCCTCATGCGCGGATACACCAGAAGTGTCTCTGTGACAAACCGGCGCTCTTGTCTTGACAAATCACCGAAACTGACTAAAAATACTCGAACTAGGATGTTGTCGGCTCATTTAACGTTCGAGAATATTGAACCCGCGTTTCCCGCGTCTCGAGTCGTGCAATCCACCCGCGACCTTTGACCGAAGCCGCGCAGGACTCCAGGAGATGGGAGGTTCAGGATTTGCATTCAGAAGGATTGCATGCCGTCGTTCCTGGAATGTCGTTCGAGAAGCACAGTACCTGAAATGCTCGAGGTGCTCGATAGTGATCTTCAAGAATTTTGAGAAGTCCTCCAACCATCACCGCGGTCACCGGAGATGCCGGAGTCCTCTTTGGATTATGAACACTTGAATGACTTCTCCGTTGTCTGGCGAAGGTTCGTTTAGAGTCTGCGATACCTTCTGTGTCTACATTTGGAATGAGTTCTTCCACAGTTCTGTGCGGTCGTCTTCCATTCGGATGTTTTCGTCCGAGAGACCTCAGATTGATCCATCCTAAGAACTGCGAGCCTCCTCGAAGAAGGACGCTTCAGGCAACGAACTTTGCGCCATTTGTGCCGAAGCCCTGAGTGGCAACAGAGTATCGAAGTAACCTCAGTCTGTGTATTCAGGCGTGATCACAGCTATTATCAATCATGAACATAGTTCCATTTTACACCGCTCCCAGAAAGAATCACGACGACGGCAAGGCGTTTGGCGATAACGGCAATCGAGTTGGGCGACCGCGCGAAACCAAACCGAATTTCGGCACGTCCAGATATCGGAAGATGGACCGTCGCAGCTTTTTCGGTGACCCAACAGAGCCACAATATAGCTTTCGTAAAGAGCACTCGCCCGTTTGATGGTTCTCATCTCTGCTGTCAATGCTATGTTGGCAGGTGATTATTTGTTTAGAGCAGCGTAGTTTCAATTTTGCGCCAATCGAATTCTCCCCATTCACCCGTCGTCGGCACCACCTCATCGTCGGCGTTTCATCGTCGCAGTGTTCGTCGAAACGGAGCAACTTTTCCCTTCGGAGGGCCCGCGAAGTTCAAAAAATACATTCGAAGAAATCTCTCACGTTGAACTCCCCAGACCCGCAGTGATGGAACGTCAAGATATTGGACTTCTCGGACTCTTCAACATCGACGAAGCCATTCATTAGAAATTAATCAAATCCGTAGAATTTCTGTCGACGACGGCCTCGCAAAAGTGTTTTGGCAAAGCTGGTAGAGCGCCATGAGCGATGACGGTGTTGTATGAGCAGTGTAATAGAACTGGGGCGAGCAGCGGAGTCTTTGGCGTTTGCTGGGCTTCCTTGCTCCTCATCGCTTCCAGACCGCCAGATAATTGCAAAACGATTCTGTCTAATAAAATCGGTGCCTGGAGCTTTATGGAGATTGCGTAACATGGGAAGGAAGGAAGCAAGAGCAGTTTCGTTGACGTTCGAATTCACAACAGACCCATGACACATAACAAGCCACACCGGGCAACGAAGACAACAGTGTTTTGAATAAATTCCCAAAATCTACGGCGAACCTCTCTGAGATTCTGAGAATGCAACGTCAGGGGAAAACTTGCTGTCATTTCTCCAAGATTTCAAAAACAGCGAGTACCCGATCCCTGAAAATCGGAGTCGCGACATTGTCGGCGTTTACGGATTTTCCAGAAATCCCACCCGAAAGAGACGACATGCATCGAAATCGTGCGATTTCGGGACTCCGAAGGCTGCGCGAGGTTCTTGGGGGCCGCGAGCGGTCCAAGAGGACCTTCCGAAGTTCCCGAAGATAGGGTCGGAAGGAGGGAAGAGATCTGTCTGACAATTTAACAACCTTCAAGACGAGGTGGAACGGTGTGGTGTTGCCTCGCCGGCCAGTGAGCGAGTTGTGTGTCTGAGCGCGTTCGCCAGTCTGTATGTAATACAGTTGCCGGCGATGGGATGACCTGGTCTCCGCTCCAGCGCTTCTGTGGCATCGATGTCACATTTGGTTCAGAAATCGCTCGACTGCTGTCGTCTACTACTCGGTGGATGGGCATTATCATCTTCGACTAGCTGCTTGGCTTGCCTGCCTGCCGGTTGGCCATCCGTCCGTGAGTCCGGTCAGCTTGCCTGGTCGAACAGGCGATTTTCTGACGAACAGTCGCAGCCAGCCAGCCAGACAGACAGAGAGTCAGATGGCAAAAGGCGTTGCCATGCCTCTCCGTTGTCTCAACTCCCCCCGTGCTCTTCTTCGTCTGATAGACACCACCACCACCGGCGGCAGCGGTGGCAGCGGCAACAAAAAAGTGATCTTCGCGCGCGCGGGCACACAAACATTTTTCCTGCAGCTCTTCGTCATATTCAGGTGGACTGACTGAGTTCTGCGTTCACTTCTGACTCTTGACTCGTTCGTTTTAGGGTATCCGGACTCTGTTGAACCTCACTCGCGACGCGCCGTTCGTTTTTGGCTCGGTTCTTTCGTCGTCGTCGTCGTCGTCGTTGTCACCGTGTTCCAAACTCTCAGATCGGCGTGCGAGTCGGTCGGTCGGACAGATCGACAGTCTGAGCCGGAGTTGAAGATGGAAATGTTTATGCAATGCGGAAAACATCGCCGACTAATCGCATATGCAAGAGCTCCAGAAAACCGCACGAAAACCCGACATTGGGCAAGAAAAGATGTGGAAAAAAGAACTCCAGAGAGAAGCGCACTGGAAAAAGAAGAAGAAAAAAACAGACGACAGTATTCCAAAGCGGGGATCAATGGAAACAGGGAGCCAAGAGGTATTACGGTACCGGTCGTCTCAGTAACGAAGAGGAAAAGGGCTTAACCGAGCGTTTCTGAGCAAACTTTCAACAAAAGGATCAGAGGCGACTGTAGACACGCTCGCCGGAATGGCGCGGACCAATGGTGAAAATGGCGCGGTTGTTTCTCCGTTGGCGGAGGAAAAAAACGAACGTTTGCTCGCTCTCTTCGGCTGATAGCGGCGAGACGAAGAAATCGGCGCAACGAGAAACACCGAAATCATGTGTGAGAAGACAATGTCCATCTTGTCGGATCGCCGAACATCGCTCCATCGCGTCTTTTAGCGGAGCCAGCAAGCAAACCGCGGTTGCGACCGCTGCCGCCGCCGCCGTCACCGCTAAATGGTAATTTCATCGGGTTTGTCGGAAACCACGAAGAGCATCGGGAGCAGCCGAGGCAGAAATCGCAGCAGCCAGAGCGACCCGACCGAAGTGACATGTTTTTTTATTCTTTTTTTTCCTCCGTCTTGCTGCTTTTGAGAAGCTCAACGTATGATATATCCATCCTACTTGGCACCTGCTACCGGCAGACACAACCCTGATTTGAAGAAACGCGATCGGACCGTCGATCGGTCAGACCTCTGCTAGGACAGACAGACGGATGGACGGTCCGACCGTCCATCCGTCCGACCGACCAAGGAGTCGTTTCAACTTTTGGATATCTTCTTGGCTCGATTTTGGCGTGGTCAACGCGGTCGCGGATCCTTGGCATTTCTTTCTCGCTCATTTCAGTCAACGAACACCAACGCCACCGCCCGCATCGCCCGAGTTTCCGTGATTGAATCCACGGCCGAGGGTTCGTGACCAAGAGGCGTGAAATTCGCTGAAATTCTGAGCTCGAGCGGCCGACCTTCAGGAGAACGCTCCGGGGGAGCCTTTCAGGAGAACGCTTCCAAGGAGAACAGTGCGGTGTAGCGGCTGAGGAGCATGGTGCATGTCAGGCTCGGTGAGATCGGGAGAAACGGTCTAGGTGCATAGATTCAATCGTTGTGCGGTCCGAGCGCAAAAACGAACGAGATTAAATTATTATCTAATCTTCTGCATGGGTTTTTCTTACGCCGCACCGATCCTTCGGATGGTCTTTTGATGCCCGGTTGCCATTTTTTTCTTTCTTCCATTTCTCGGGTTTCCGCGGTTGATGGTTTTATACACAATTGCGAAGTACAGGTTTATGTATCCGCCGCCGCCTCCATCGGTGATAAGCTTGTTTTCCGATTTGAGAGCAGGCGGGAGAAAATCCTCAAGGGCAGAACCGAAACCAAATCGTGACCTCGCCTGAACAGACGACCTTGGTCGGTCCGGCGCGATCTCGATCCAGGAGAACTTCGAAATCGATCGAATGAGTTTTGGCGCGCTGGTTCGCCGGGCTCGATAACGTGTTGCGCTTTTACAGGAGCCCTTGGAGTGCCCCGTCAGGATCAACAACCACCGACACCGCTGCAACAACGACGCGAAGCCGGAGAGGGCCCTGTTGGCAAGGTCAGGATTTTGTGCTCGGGACCTAGTCAAGCTCCGGTGTCCGAGCGGGCTCGCCGTCGGATGGTCAAATTTGGGTAGTGGTTGGTAATGCTCGATAATAATTAGTCATCATCATCATCATGGCTCTGACGCCGAAACGGAAGAAAGCGGCGATTGTGAGGGAACACGACATGTCGTGGAGTGACGATTCGACGAAGACGTCGACTATCGCCAACAATTCAGTCACTTCGGCATCCAGCAACGAGAGTGAGCAAGCCACGAGGAAGTCGTGTTGTAAACAATATCGTAACAAGAAGATCAGCTCGACCGAACAGCTGTCTGCATGGCGAAAAACCAGAGCAGAAAAGACCCAACCAGCTAGTCGGACGATCGCACGGCCAACAGCCAGCCGGGCAGTTCGTCCGTCAGGAGAGAGATGATGGTATTTCTCTCAAGTGCCGATGACCATCCCGCTCCCGAGCGGCCGGCCGGCCGCCCGACCGACCAAGATTCCATTGGCGGGAGATTGTGGCCATTTCGACAGAGCGCTGTTCATTTTCTGCACTTCTTCTGACTTCGTCTTCGTTTTCTGTAGCTGCTGCTGCATCTGCCTGACGCGGTGTTCCGGTGACCCGTGTTGCTCGCTCGCTCGCTCCGATGCTCGGTTGCTTGCCCAGGGCGTGGTGAGGAGAACAACCAATGAGCCAGCCATTCGCGATCAGATCGCGAATGCAACTCAAGAAACAGCAACCGATGACCCTGCACCGATTCCGAGCCTGCAGGTTCATGCGAGCGAGCGAACGAGCGAAAATTCTCGCATTCCGACCATGTTTCGTGCTCTGTTTCAGATTGAGCTGCCTTCAGAGCAACCGCCCCAGATGTCGTTAAGGACGCCGATCCGACTTCGAGCACTGCACGTAATTCGCGCACGCACTTGAACTCAAAATGTTAGGGCCAGTAACCAGCCCCGAGTCCACAATGGCCCTTCTGTAGGACAAATGTCCTACAGGGGAGCGTTCACGAACTCGAGTCCACGATCGGTCGGGATTCTCTACACGACGACGTGCAACGAGGAAACGAGAGAACTCCCAGAAAGAGGAGATTGTTGATGATTTGATTGATCCATAATCACGATGATAGAGTAATCGCAGACGACGTCGGACTTCCTGACTGAACAGAATAACGTCGTGTACGTCCCGCAAGGCTGAAGCGGACGACGACGCCGATGAAAGTGATCGATACAATGCAGTGTCAAACGACACTTTGTCCACGGACCACTCCTTCGTTTGTCACCGTTCTGGGAGCGGTGTATATAAACAACCATCGCAAACCACCGAAGAGAAGAAGCTAACACTGCCGAGAGCTATGGGAACTTTTCTTCAGGTTTTCATCAGCTACAACAACGGCAGTGCCGACGACGACGACGGCGTCGACAACAACATCAACGCCGACGACGATTGTCGTTCAATAAACGGCCGTGTCGGCCCCATTTGGGGAGATGTGCTCGTTCGCCGGACCCGCCGCAGCCACTCACTACCGCCCTCTGTAGCTCTTCCTGAATGATATCGATCCCACCTTCAATATTTTCGCATCCCCTCGAACTGCCTCTACCAGCTTTGATTTACCAGTTTTGAAATCAACTCGAAATCCCTAGGAAATTCCGGCGCTTACTCGAACCGACGACAGGGACGGCGATCATCGAGAGCGGCCTAGTTGAAACAGGGACTCATTTTAATATGGTGGTCTTGGTGGATCGTCGTCGATAGCGACTTTCGAGCAGAGATTCACAATTATGCACCGGGAGGTAAACATTCGTCCTTGAGCAGGCGGAGCGTCGTGACGTTCTGGGAGAGTAAGGGCAAAAGGTGCAACTTCGGAAAAGAGAAAAAAAAAAGAAACCAGTCAGAACCAGTTGATGGAACAGAGGATGACCTATGGCATTATTCCCATCGGGCCCTCCCCTATCCACGCCCAGCTGCACGTACGAATCCGAGCCACTTTACAACGGAGGAGCGAGGCAACCGAGATATAGAAACAATCCTTCAAGATACGGCCTAACCAAAACAACATCGGCTCCCCGGGCAGAAGAACTCACTTCTGTGGCTCCGAGCGAAATTCTGTTTCAGCGTCTAGTGAGCTTCGAGTCGACATTTATCGAGAGGATGATTTCGAGGCGATCTCGTCCTTCGCAGCGATCGCGATCGAGATGACCGCGGCCTCCGATCGGTTCAATGACAAAGCTAATTCCAGTACGCAACGTTTCCAAATATATCTCAGCTGCTGCTGCTCCTAAATGGGTTCACTCTCGATTTAGCCTGGAACGGATGGAATCCGCGTAGGAGCCGCTTGTCAACACTGATACCAGGAGTCCCCGGTGCCAAAGGTTGAAGGTGGCAAAGTGAACGGGCACCGTCCATCCATGCAACCAACCAACCAGTCAGTCAGTGAGTGAGTCTGTCAGTCGGCGCTCGCTCACTTATAAATGAGCTAGACGAACATCGTTTGACGAACACTAAAGCTGAACTGCGTGGGGACGTTTTGGTTCATAACCATGTACAGCTAGACAGGTATCAAGTCCACTCTGATTTTGTTTGATTCGCTAGATCCATGCTGGTCTCTACGAGCTTGAAGTCTCGGGCGGGCAATCCCTGTATGTCTTCGAATCAATCGTTAATCGATCGACGGTTCTCCTGCTCAATCAATCATCAATCAGGTGATCGTCGGAGGCGGGCACGCTAAATACTCTTCTCCTAGCCTACAATTAGCCCAACAGATGGGTCGTTCGTTGACAGCGTTCATTTCTTGTGTCAACTAAAAAGCGCTAGAGATCGTATCGATGCATCAGTAGCTCAAAAGGAATGGTGATTGCAGTTCTGTCTGATGCAATCGGTCCAAGCAGACTCCCTCTTGAGAACGTCGTCATGAACACAAGGTTGCGAATGAAATTTCGTTCGGTTGCGTCGACGAACGCCATGGAACTCGATCGAGCCCGTGCATCGAAGGTCATTTCGAAAATTCGAGCATGAATTCGGGCATGAAGGGTCTTTCCCTAAAGTTTACGACGCCCTTGCAGCATCGAGGATTGAAATGAGCGGAAGCCCAGGATCTTCCTCCGCCTTCGTTGTTGTTTGATACATAGCTTTGATACATAAGCTGTTTCTTTGATGAAATAAGAAAATCTTCGCAGCTGTTTTCCGTTTCCTTCTCCTTCGGGCTCTGTGGAAATGGATCATGATCGCGTTCCCAAAAGTGAGCGATCATTACAAGCAAACATGTAAACCGCATTTCTGTTTTCAGAAACCTTCCTCGTCTCGGGAAACCACACCAGCTACGCCTGCTCACCGCAATCTGACAGAGGATTTGTGTCCGTCAGCGCCTGATTAGCATCAAAGCTGTCGCTGACTATTAGCTGGAATATTTTGCTCCCAAATAGGTTTCGGACGCGAATACAGCCCGAAACTGGACGGACGGGCGGGCGGGCGGTTTGTCGGACGACACGACGGATGGACGGACATACGCACGAAAGAAAGACCGAACGTACGGACGGACAGAGAAAAGCCGAGCAGCAAACCGAACGGGCGCTGGTGGAAATGTGCAGAAAATTCCTGGCTTTGGCCGAAGGTCTGCCTGTCTACCTGGTTGGCGACTTCTGCATTTTGTAAAAGCTGGGACGAACCAACCAGCCTGGCAGCCAGCGACCGAACGAGCAAAAAAATCACCTCGTAAATAAAGATTAGCATGAACACGCCCGTCCTTACGAACACGGTCGCGTTCAAGTTGGTCGCCGCTCTGTGATGAAAATGAAAATGTTATTTTCTCTCACAATCCGCCACAGAATGTCGCTAGAATCCGTCACTGGGCCCTCGTTCGCTTGTTCGTGTATCCGGGTATCACATAGCTGTCTTACGCGCTATGCTCACTGACCGCTACCGCCAACACTCGCGGGCCCTGTCAAAGAAAACCGCCCTGGACCCACCGCTCCAGACGTCCATCGAGTTTTAATAACAAACAAAACTTCACCTTGTCGCCGGGGCATTCTTGTTTCACAAACTCGTCGTCAGTAGACACAAAAACATCATTCATCGTTTACCGTAAGTAACAGCTCGCCGAAATGAACTCGACCGGGGTACCGACCTTTGAGACCGTCCTCTCCGCGCCGAGTTATGAACACGTGTACGATCCTTGGTGAGATCATCGAGCTCTGATTCGCACGGAGCGAGCTCAAGATCAATTGTTTTGAGAGGCAGCCATCGACCGCAACCGCAGAGGTACCGCGTTTGATAACTTGCGGTCGTTTCAGAACAGTATTCGTAAAGCTTGCTGCTGCCGCTTCAAGGCTTCTTTCCCGTGAGATAACTCCGATCGATAAATTCCAATTCTACACTCTACTCCGCGCTCTCGCGAATCGCGAGCAAAAAAAAAGAGCTCTCGGAAGCTGGAGTTTCGTCGATTTTGAGAAACGGCGTCAAATTCCCACGGACTGTCGGTAGCGAAGGTATCAGAAGAGAAGAAGACCACGATGATGGGAGGTCAGCCAGGGGTCAAGTGGTTGTTGCTTGTGGATGTGCCACTCAAGCAACCGGTTGACCCCTGACCCTGCAAGTGAAAGTTTTCACGAAGATCGCACCGCGGATGACATAATTGACAAATGCCCGATGATTTCTGTGAACGGCCGCACAGAAAGACGCAAAGCCTTGCTGTGCGAGACCGCCGTGCTTCCGACTGATCGCTGATGCGACGAGGCTCATATGAGCGTCGCGTCGTTTGCGTAGCAAAGGTGCGACCGTTGACTCGTTGGTGCCCTCGTTCTGATTGAGCTCGCCTGAACTGGAACCTCAAATGAGCGGAGATCTGGGAGAAAAGATTCGGGTCAAACGTTCGCAGTGTACCTGTACGCCACAGGAAGATCTCTGACTGCTGCCAGCGTGCCTTAGATGCACGCACGGACCCACCGACCGACCGACTAACTGACTGAGTGGACACTAGGCCACTGCGCGCTGACCTCCATACAGTGCTCTCAAGTATTCAACTCTTTTCTGGACTTTCGCTCTTTTAAGAGTCGGAACACTCGCCGAACGAATTCAATTCCGAGCTTTAGGGAGAGCTCCGACAAATCGGATCTTGAGATCAGTGCATGATTCGTAAATTCTCAATTTTTCCAGATCGCGAGAAATCAAAACTCTGTACAGCTAGAGCTACCCGAGCGAAGCGAGATCAAGTGCTCTATGGATCGGTGGCGGTGAAGGCAGCAGCAATTAGCAGCGAACTGATTTCCGTCCGATGACTAAAACATCGATACTAGGAACGGCTACAACCACTATACCAACTATAACATAGCCGAACAGTATTTGTATTCGTTCACTGATGGGACTCGTTCCGCGTTCTCGTCGCCTTGGCCTGAGCGACCCATCGCTCTGGAAAGCTATGGATACAGCAATGAATACAACAGCTTGAGATCTCCGCGAGCATGCTGCCAAGTTCCTCGCATTTCCGTCTGCGAGTCCCCCGCGACCCACGTTTCCGAGTCGAATGTGAGTTTCTGAGCTTGGTCTCACGGTATCATATCCGGAAGTTCCAGAGTTAGCCAGATGACGGTAGAAGAGTCACGTTTCCCTTTCGACATCGCCCGAATTCTAATGGCACAGAAATCGGAAAGGACGATCTCATGGGATTTCCGAATGTCGCCTGCAGTACACCAGTTCCGGAGCGGATAGGTCGCGGGAAAATGACCATTATAGGCGATCGGACCTTTCCTTGCCTTGAAAATCGTTTTGAGATTAGTTCTACGACATTTGTGACTCGGGCTAGTTCAAACGTCAACTCGAAGCGGAAATTATTTCCGAGTAAGGCCGCAAGCGAGCCACCCGGCCGGGATGAAGCAGCCGTTGCACTCCGACAGGACTTCTTCCCCGCTATGGGGCGCCAGTCTAAAAGGTTAAGCTCGTGGCCTTTGCCCAGTTACCTTTACTCTTCATAGAGCAGTGGAGTCTATTGAACTAGCAGTCGAGAGACGCGGCGGCGTACCATCGCTCCGCGCTACTACCAGCTACAACACCACGACCAGCGCGAAAGCCGCTACAATAACAATGCTTGGGCGGCTTCTCCCATTAGTTCTGACGGTTTTCGGTTAACGATGCACGTCTGCCTGTCTGCCCGCTTGCCTGAATCGGGAGATTTTGGAAGATGCATTTCTTTTCCGTTACGCGGCTCCAAACCGCCGCACTGGCGATTGCGATGATCCCCCTCGTCGTCGTCTCCATTGAAAAGTTATCGATGCAACCAAGATAAGTTCCTTGATGGAAGGACGAACGATTGACTCGACGATGGAAACCTAGATTATCGTCGTTGTCGTCGTCGCTGCCGCTTGATTTGACTCTCTTTGACCGCGTTCATTGGGCCCAGCTGGACCACTGGCGGTCGGCGTTCGACCCACCGGACCCAAGAGCAGCGCTCTGGATCCTGTATTGTAGCTGGACGATGTCTCATTACGCTGATTGGCAAAGTTCGTACGCAAAACTCGCTCCGAAACGGTCGCGAGCTTTCGTCTTGAACGTCGCCATCGTCTTCGTGGTCAACGGCGGCGGATCAAAATATCGAGTGTCCACACGAACACGCACGCAGTCGCCCGGTAATGAATGCCTCTGGAAAGATTTTCGTCCATTCGTCCATCCGTCGGCCGCTTGGTCGTAGGACTTGTACAGGAAGAGAGCGGATCGTTAGCATACTACTACCATCTTGAATCGGAACTAGAATCACTGCGACGAACAGCTGTGATGACATATGAACAATAAGAAATGTAACACAGTGTCCGCTAACGTCATCATCGAGGAACTGGAGGCTCCGAATCGAGAAATGTTATGCTAAACATTCGGAATTTGGAATCATTGGATTCCACGACCTTCCGGATCGACCATCTGAACCGACTCAGCGAACAAGTCTACCTAAGCCGCCCAAGATTTGCCATCAATGTCTTCCTCGACGTCGACTTCACCCGGCGAAGCTCTTGGCCCTGTGATTGAAGGAGAAATCTGCACTTTGGAGAGTCCTCCTTCCCTACGTCTCTTCTTCTTTGGAAGTAAAAAGAAGAAGAAGAAATCTTTTACGCTAAGTTAGCGGTGTATTCAAATCCGGAGGAATCTGTGGCCGCTTCGTATAGTTGGGCGTCGTGGGTCGTATGTATTGGTGCCACTGAATCTAATCGCGCTGGACTTCAGGCGAGGCGTACATGGGCGTCAGATCCACGTAGGTGGAGCTACAGGGGTCAGTGAGGGTCAGTCCTCGTCGTCATTGCGTTGCCGCGGCCGCTGTCGTCGACGTTGCTGTTTAATGTTGTTGATCGCCAAGCCCTTCCCTCTGCTCACCGAGAGCATCATCCGTCGGATTCGCTATCCCTAACCCTTCGGCCAGCTCGTTTTCATTTGGCTTCCAACCTCGAGTTCATCGTTAGCATCGAGTTCTTGAAGAGTCTATTCTGAGCATCTACCGGGGTACGTGTTTTCTGCAGCGAGTGCGGCGACGGCGGCTTCAGTCACCGCCGCAGAAGTGAGTGCTGAAGTTCTTGACCGCCCACAAGTTGACGCTTGAGGAAAGATAGCAATCCTACAGATACAGAAAATTGCGAAGGAGCCAGAAAAACATCGCGTGCTCTTCGCGGATGAGCGCGTTGGCTCCAACTTAAGAGTGCAGAGTTGAGCGGACAATACGTCACGAAAGCTACCCGCCCGCCTACACTTCATGTGAAGAACAAAGCGTCTCACGTCAGTCACAGTTCTGAGCAACAATCGAGTGTACCCGAGTGGGTTTTCTTCTTTTCCAAGTTCACCCGATCCGAGCTTCTTCCGACTACTACTTGCACCCAACCGCCTAATCGACTCTTTCTCGGGTTTTTCACGCGCACCGGTTCGATCGGGCGCTTTAAACATAACCTTATCCATGACTCGAGAATACCTCTGTCTACCCGGATGAATAATTCACTGCATAATCAGCTAATCAGTCACTTTGATCACGGTCATGGAAGGGGAAGAGAAGTTGAAGGGGGGAATTCCGGAATTTCAAGATTTGACTTACGTACTCTATCCGGCTGTCGGCGATATCCTGTGTCGCAGCACTCAGTGACTCCACCGTAATCCGAGTTCAAGCTCACCAGAGGCACTTAACTTCTTCTACTTCGAATATCCAGGACCAGACCGTCTGGATCCGTCCCCCGAACCAATTGCTAACTATTCTCACTCGAAGCAATCAATTCAAGTCTGTTGATCAGTTCAAAACACGTTTAACAAGCAGTAGATCAATAGAACGAGCGTGCTTTCCTGCCCGGGTGTCAACGTTCGTGCGCGATTCACGAAGCGCCCGGCTAAGTTGCTCTGCTGTCTCTTCGACTGTGCATGCGGACGCGCGTGGCGGTAGGAGAGTGAATCGTGGGCCCTCACCGTTTCTTCTTGCCGTCGACTGGCGGGAAGCGGTAACACCACAACAAAATCACGCTGATCGTTGTCCAAGCCGCTCTAATTGTCTCTCCCACTC
Source organism: Neoseiulus californicus (assembly GCA_028455905.1). NCBI lineage: Eukaryota > Metazoa > Arthropoda > Arachnida > Mesostigmata > Phytoseiidae > Neoseiulus > Neoseiulus californicus. The sequence continues at coordinate 2,808,270 of JAMQGS010000001.1, forward strand.
ACACACTCACTCGCTCATTCACACTCATGCACTTCCCCAGACACAAGCCAGACATCTGAGTGAGTATTTAGTGGAGAACCTTTGATCTGCGAGATTCCGCGCCCGCTTTTTAGGTGAGCAATAATAAGGATCGCGAATCTCTCATCCCGGGTCGATTTTCCCTGATTGAGGGAACCTTTACGGGCCAGCCAGTTCAAGGATTGAACTTTGAGATTCGGTGCAAAAGGGCGCAAAATGTCCCATGACTCAAAATTTTCGCGGTAGTTCTGAGCTCGAAATTGATTCTATACACGATTCGTGACCGCGTCTTATTCTCGTTTGCGTATTATGGGATTAGTCACGTGGTTACCAATCTTGATATTCCTCGACGGTTTTGAGCTCGGTGACACTCACGTAGTCCACGGGAAATTAATGAGCATGTCCACGGAGCGGAAACAATGAATATCATCAATTTTTCGAATTCAAATCCGTCCCCTTCGGCGTCTAGCTTTTGTCTATGTGGCTCTCTTCGGCGATATTGAATCGAATTGACCCGACTTGAATTCGATCGGATTACGTCCAACCGAACCCTGGATTTCTGTTAAATTATTTTGTGTCGTTTGTGTGCGCGATGTATCTACCTCGGATGTTACCTTGACAGATCATGTTCTATGGATACAGAAAAACCCACAGCTTACTATCTCTCCACTCTCTATTGTCTGGCGGTGATGAATGGTTCCGGAAAGCTGATCGGTTCAAGTTCGACCAAAAGATCCGTCGATCCTTCGAGTTCTTCCCCTTCGATTTCATTTCGAGTTCGAAAACAAGGCGGATGCCCACTTTGATCAATCGCGGAGTCTGCATTGTTCAAGCTAGCTATCCAGTTTCCTGATCGACTCTCCGACCTCCCACGAGATCTTCGACCTTAGCGAACGCTGCTCCGTCGTCGATAGCTGCTGAGACGCTATGACGACGCTTCCCCGCTTGGAAAGTTCATCTCGAGAGGAATTGTAGCAAAGAAGGCCGAGAAGCTGGTGCCGGAAGCCAACTCGGAAAGCAAAGAAAAACAAACAACCTTGAGCGGACTCTATTCTTTCAAGGCAACCTTCGGCTCGAGATGATAGGCCGCAGAACGAGGTTGTCAAGGAAGACATTGTACTTGACACCTGGGCAGGTGGGTGTGCCAAGAATCCAGAGTACGGTCGGTATTGAAGACGGTCGGAAATCGCGAGAGATTCATGCATTTCTCCGGAATAGGACGCAGATGTCCGCTCCGGAAGGACCTGCAGTGTAAGCGTCGACCCTCAGGGCTTTTCGGTGGCCTATCGTCCATCTTGTTCATCTGTCCCAGGTTTGTGAGTTACCGGGATCACTTGTTGATTTCGTTGTTGTTACTGTTGGCGTCTCGGGAATGCTACTGAAACAATTGTTCCAAGACGCACACATCCAGAAAGTTTCCTCCTGCTCTTTGTCAAGTAGACGATTAAGCACGCAATACGAAAGCATTTTACGAATTGATTTACCAATCGCGGGGGGCGGGAACCTTGACGAGAGAAGAGAAAAAAACGAGAGAAAAAAAGAACGAAATCGCATTTTAAGTTGTTTTAAGAATTTCTGGAGCCCTGAACAAGACGGCATTCTAAATTTACCAACTGTGGATTTTTTTTTCCCGCTGACCAAGCCGTCCGCAATCGCTCGCCAACTCACTGACTGTTGACTGTGCTCGCTTTCGGAACGGACACGAGAATAATGTGAATCAAACCGCTTCAGCGTCCTGTTATCAGTGACGTTTATTTACTTATACATTTGAAGAAACGCGTCTGGTATTTATTTCATGCCCCGCTCGTGAATTATTCACTCGTTTTCAAATCGCACTGCGACGCTATTATGCGTTCGCGGACCTCAGTCTTCTGCAGCCGCGCTAGTCGAGAGTTCAACCTCGCCCGCTCGGATCTGGGTGATTGGCTTTCTGACGATTGTATTCGTAAGGCGTTATAGCATTTTGATAGAAGTTTGATTGGAACTATCACGAGATATTGAAGTACTGATGTGAGCGAGCGAACGAGCAAGCCAGCCAGCCAGTCACCCGTCGGGTGTTGTCAATGCTCTACGGTTTCTCATACAAGGCCTGTCGCTGCTGGAAAGTCAGACTGGTGAAATGATGATATGTCACATTCAATCGACACCGCGTTGCAATCAGCGTAGAGACTCATTGGTGACTTTCGACGAACAGCACATTTTGTTCGGGAAATGTTAGTTCAATCGTGATCATTCAGTATCGGCTTTCCGTCTCAGAGATTTTCAAAGAATCGTCGCCGCTGATGGGAGCTTTGAACTGCGTGTGCTCGCACCCGATATTTCCTGTTTCATTTTTTGTCGAACTGTTTGAGATATTTTGAAAAATGACGGCGGAAACCCTCATGGAATGTGAGGACCAGAATGTTGGATGGATTTCCCGATGGATCACAGAATGATGCTTTCTGTATCACAAGCTATCATATTTTGTTTTTCTTCTTGTTGTCGACCTCCTCGAACACAGTCGGAGGATTTTCTCGATCTCAATTATTCATGATCGAGTTACTGCATTTCGAGCGTGAGTGTATGAGCACTGGACAACCTGTGACTTCGGAGGAACAAGAGAAGCATTCCAGGTAGAATGGCGGAAATTCCTAAGATTTCCACACAAGAGCCATCCCCATGCAGCGCCCGATTCTGTGAGCTTTTTTTTTTCTTTTTCTGCGATCCCCATAGATCCGCGAAGTCGATGGAAGCAGAACATATCAAACTAAACTGAGTGAGTGAGTGACACGATCATAGCGATGAAGTCGATGGTGCAGATGCCGCGTCTAGGAGGAGAAAACGGGCTTTGAAGACATCTTGTGTGAACTAGAAATAAATGAGGAAAATCAAAATAACAATAAAACGGAACTCTTGACAGAGGACTCGCTCGCTGTTCGGCTGGCCAACCCGCTGGCAGGCCGGCAGGCAGGCAGCCCGCCAGGTCGACCGGCGGGGTAGCTAGCGAACTGAGAACCAAAAAGAGCGCGAAGAACGAAAGATGACCATTGACGATCGGGTCGAAGAAAAGCCACTTTCGTTACGCTACTTGACGCCATGAAAATGCGGCGCCGGCATTCGAACGTCCCCAACAAAAAACTTAAACGGGGCCCAATATTGAAAATGTCGACCAATGACCAATTGGCAAGAGCGCCAAACGTCAGCTCGAGCTTCCGCATTATCACATGTGCCGTAGTATATCCACCGCTCGGAACCACTTTGGCATTCTCTGGTCAGTCGGTAGCTCGCTTGGTGGTTCTGCCAACTTCCAGATTCCGACCAGACTTCACCCAGCATCACCCCAACGAGTGTTGGTCGATCCGCGTCGCGATTCCCTTGGATCCTCAGTTCTTCTAGGATCCGCCTCCTTCTCCGGTACATGGTTAATCAACCCTTTCTGATTGTGAGCTCCATCCCTGTTCATGTTCCCTGGGAGTTGAGGGATGTTTACTTCTCCCAACGAGTCGACCTTGTTGCCGGTCCGTTCAATCATTCGCACGAGACGATTCCAAGTCGTCTTCAGCAATCTTCGGAGCGGTCGACTCCGAACGCAGAAGTCACCGGCCAATGTCGAACAGAAGACGTGGAGCGTAACGTGTGGTTAGGTTTTTCTCAATTTTTTTTTCCTGATCTGATGATGTCGTAGGCGAGCATTCGTGGGCTTGACGTGGACGATGTCGTTGTTTCAAGAAATGGCTGATTTCGTTCTTTGTTTCTCGTCTTGGAGGGAAAGTAGTTGAGCTCCGTCTGCAGCACCTCGGCATGAGTAAGTTCTCCATTTCACTCAAAATCAACTACTCTCATGAGCTCTGGGAGCCCCAGATTCTCGCGTATTCGGGAAAGATCACTTGCAGGCCATCCCAGCTCGAAAAATCCCGACATTCGAGTAAAATCCCTTCGAGGACCCGCCACAGGGGTCGGCTCGACCAAGGCGAGGGCAAGCGATGTCGAGCGTCTTCGGACGAACAAATCGACTATCAAAGGCAACAAACAACGAAGGACAGATTTTCTTGAAAACCGCCTAATCATAGGACTATATCAAAGTAGAGCAACAGTGGCGGAAGAAAGCGTTCAAAATGAAGATGATAACTTTGCTGTTTTACATTTTACAAAATTTCCTACATGTCGACGGATTCGCTCAGAAGGTAGCTCGCTTTTGGACTTCCGGAGCAATAATCCGTTCCATTCTTTTTGGTTCTGGAATGCCACATGGTTTCTGAACAAATCAGCATAGGTGTGTACCTGACCGGAATTTCAACTTTTCCGTAAAATCAGAAACTGCGAATGTCAGATGCGAACCACAGAATCGCGACATTGCTGTTCCCATTGACGGAGACCGTTGATAGCCGCCCCCAGAATCCGCTGATTCCGTATGCCAACTTTTCTCGCTCAAAACGTCGCGACACAAAATTCGGCTTCCACCTAGGAGGATGCTATAGGAGATCAAATGGAAAGAGTAAAACGTCCCCGTGTCTCTTCGGTGTTTCCAGGGCGGAGCAGAGTCCATCAGGAGTGCCGAAGGGTCCAGAATTTCCGTCCAACTCCGAAACTTGGTTGAGTCGTTGCAGGGCAACTCGAAGACGTCACAAGTACTTGAGTACCTGTATCGCAACCGGGTCAGTTTTTTCCTATAGCGTTTCACATATTCCACCGGATCGCACTCTTTTCTTCCAGATTGACGTTCCCGATAATCGACTCCGTGATTAACTGGGCTGCCAGCGAGCGTAAATGAACTACATTCTTTCGATTTCTGATCGAAAATGCTTGATTGGGAGATATTCTCCGCGTTTTTTCTCACGGACTCTTCAGTAGCGATCGACCTCCCTTGACTTGATGATTGATCTTTCACTTTCAACATATTTGCAACGTTTCTTTCTTGATTGACCAGTATGCACTAGGCTTATGATGGTCCCAAGTCCAGTCTTTGGAATTGTCAACTCGTCATAGAGTACCCTCCAACAGTTTTCAGGACGCTGTCGCGGTTTCTGTGGTCGGAAAACTTCTGATAACGTTCTTGGACCTTTTCAGAGCTCGGTCTACATCGCAACGGGCTGTTTCATCTTCGGGACGTCACTCCTGATTGCAGTCATTCTGCTCCACAATCCGCTATTGGCACCACCGGACTCCCCGAGCAAAAAAAGGCGCGTGTCAAGCAGACGCTTCAAATAACTCGTTTATTTTTTTGTTCATTTTTCAGATGAATTCGTCCATGTGTCCTGTGGTCTTCTCGTGCCAGCTCTTGACCCATAACGGAATGTAATTGCGGTAGATGGAAATTAGGTGCCAGATGCCGCTGTGGATGACTCGTTGTCGCGATCGTTTTCGTGATTGCTGTCGACACCTGAAGCAATCAGAACTGCGCACCGGAGCTTGGACTCTGCTTCCGCTCGATGTTCTGAAATTCAACTCGGCGGATTTTCGCCCAGATTCCACCAAGCCTCACCTTCTCGCATTCATCCCGGAGAGTGATGATCGGTCGATCGAGTTTTTTGCATCCGGAGACGTTCCACTGAAGTTCTATGGTTTTCCAGGGCCAGGCGAATGAGCTCGTTCGGTTGCGAATCCGAACTACAGCGGCTCATAGTCGAAGACAAATATCTTCCCGCCAACGCACTACCGGGCGCTGCCGGAGACGAACGACATGACACCCGGTTGAGTGACAAGCGGACCTGAGATTGACAATAGTTCAAACATATCGTCTATTCTTCACTTTCGATATCGGCGTCGTCATCTTCCAACTTTCGTGCTGTAGGATCAACCGCGAAGATCCTTGGAGGTCGAGCATGTCCTCACCGGAGAAAGACCTAAGAGTTGTTTTGACGCAGCCAACTTACCAGAATGGATCGCTGGCCGAGATCGTGAAGCTCTGTCGACAGAGAAAGCCCCTCAAGTTTTCCGACGTTCTGGAGGTAATGATTTTGTGATTTTCGGCAGAGCTTCCAGTGAGATTTCAAACCTAACTTCTCCTGTTTTCAGCTGGAAAAGGGTGGAGACTCTTTCGTTCCGTTGGCAGGCGGCGTAAATAGCGCAGTGTACCGTTTTCGAAACGCCGCCTCCGGGGAGTGGATCATCAAAATCATTCCCATTAATGCAGATTCTGTAAAACAGATCGAGATCTCTCTGCGAAACCTCCGTACTCTCAACCGACTCAAAGATGCATCCCCAAGATTCGTTTGTAACAATTTCGTAAAAATTGAGGATTTCGCGGTTGTAAACGACGATTTCCCGCATTGTCTCCACACCGCCACGCAAGGCGCCTTGGCTCTCAGGTGTCAAAACTCTGAAACGAATAATCTCCCCTTCGACGGGTGTAGACATTTCGCGGTACTTTCTGTCGAGATGGCTGGAACCCCTTTGAGCAGGTGTGCCATAAAATGTGCCGCGCAGGCCAAAAGCATAGTACAGCAGTTGTGCTTTACGATCGCTGCCGGTGAGAAGTTCGCGGGATACGTTTTGACCACTTCTGATCCAGATAAGGTACTCCGTCAATCAAGAGAAGTGTACCGTTTCAATCACAATGCGCTCACTTGAATATTCACTTGAAACATTCGCTCGTTGGTTCGTTCAGTCGTCGAATTTCGAGCAAATGAATCGAGCATTTCTGTCACGCTCCAGGTTCTGCTTCGGACCATTGAAAAACCGAAAATCGATTTCTGCGTTGACGGAATCTCGGTTGTGATAAAGCTCATCGATGGAATGGTCGGCAAAATATGCGGCACATCGTTCACCCTAATGAACAACGCCGAATGCGCAAATCGGCTGTGAGTTTAACCCCGCCGTTTCTCATGTTTGCCCCAATTTTCATTTGGGGAGACCTTTTAAATTTTCTGAGACAGAAGATGTCGCAATCGTTATCGAATGGTTGTCGGGAGGTGTTTGCTTCAAGAACGGAGTCCTTTCACGGCTACCGTGTTACGTGGTCAGATACGCTGAAAAGAATAACGTGTTGACAGGCGCTGGACGGTGGCCGGCCAGATGTCGAAAGGTTCCGTTTCAGAATCGAGATGGCCGAGCAGAAAATGCAGCTCCCGTCGTTTCGGCATAACATCGAATTCTTGTCGCAAGTTATCACCTCGCTGTTGGATCGGATTCCGAAAAACATCCCGCCCGAGAAGCTGCACGCTGAACAAAAAGCCATATATGAGCTGCTGAACATCCAAAACCATCTGCGGAGTTTCGATTCTGTCTATCGTTTCATTATTTTCAAGTATGTTCGTCCAAGACAGAGTAAGCCTGCAGCTATGCAGATGACACGGAAAGTATCGCAAACTATACCATCAATATTGAGTTGACAAGATTATTCCGTTGGGAGATTAATGATGCAGAAAGTGGTATCAGAACTCGTTGAACTTGGTATGGAATAAATCCGATCACGCCAATCATGTCAAGCGTGAGATGATTGTATCCAAACGTTTCTCGATCAAGTGCAGTCTAGATCCGTGTGCATGCTAAATGCAAACAGTGATCCGATCCGCTACTTTAGGTTCCGGCATGAACGATTTGGAGTTTGGCGGATCATCAACTTGTGCATGCGTCACCCTCGGAGACTTCCAAATTTCGGAAAAAAGCGGAAAATTCAGCAGAGTCGTGAACAGCAGAGGCACATGAATTTGTGGAACTGCGCTAAATCTGCTTCCGAGCAATCGCAACGAAGAGAGACGGTTAATAGCTTTTGATGCACTCTCACCTATGGGCTGATACCGCTTCCGTGGGAGCTTGAATACTGCTCTTCTCCGTGAAATTATGTTCGGATAGCTCGTCCATCGCACTGAAGGCAGTATACGCAGGATCGATATTACCTGGTATCCTTACATCCCCATATGTAGATGACGCTTCCACTCCTGGTGATTACCATATTCACAACATACATTTCCGGGTCCGCACTCCTTGTGCTCAAGGAGCCTCCCGGTATGCCTTGTCACATTTCCTTTTTCTGACCACGATAGGGTCCATAACTCCGCGAAACTGATGAAAAATGGATCATCCGGATTTTACCCATGGTTCATGGGCAGGAGATCTGGCATGAAGAGGTTCCAGAAAACACATCTTAGAACACATGCGTGGAGTTACTGATTCTCTTCTGACCAGAAAAAGGGTTTGTTATTAGCGGGACTTTAGGGTACTCCCAATCGAATCCGTGTTCCCATCTCTTTACGATATGCTTCGTTGCACTCCCAGACAGCACGGCTCAGTGTCTCCGGTCCCACACTCCTCATACGACCCATGTTAATTACACCTTTTACTCGGGGACTCTCCTCACGTTACCGTTACCAGTCCTTGGCGGCCTGCAGGGCTCGGCCCGAGAAGCGTTGGGCTTTGACCGTCGTCTCGAACCTAATAGACTCTTCCTTGCCAGATTCCGAATTATTCCCGTAGTCGAGTAGGATACCTTTCCAACTCATCGGATCTTTCGAAGTTGCAGTTCAAACTTCGCTCAGCTTCGACGAGATACCGTGGGACCTCGAACAGTGTTGGTCAGTGCGATATCGTATGATCTGAACGCCTGTTTGATGTGACCTATAGAGATTTACTACCCTCTCACATACCTGGGAAGCATTGAGAAATGTCATGAGCATGATCGAGGCGTTCTTCTCCTCCGTTCCGGGTGCCTTCTTACGGGTCGATTCTTCGCAGCTTGCGAACTTCCTCATGATAACTAGGCAGTTTCTCTGAATGTCGACATAGGTGCGCAGTCTAATCTAGCTTTTTCGCAGTGGATCAGCTTCTAACGTGGCTGGTCATGTTCAAATGAGTTGATACAGCTGCTCCCAGCTATGGACATCCAGGCAGCGGCGTACCGTGGCAAAGTGCCTCTAAGGACGGCCTCCTGATTTCGCCGCCCTAAGATCCGGATCCTCAGGTTATTCGATCGTTCGCGGGGAAACAAAACAAAATCCTCGCAAACTTTGGCCTTTGTTTCAAATCAAATATCAGGAATCAAGATTGAAGCCTTCTCGTCGATGGGGTATATCTTCCTCTAATTTTCTTGCGAAATACTGCGAAATGCCGCCTCGAGAATGGTAGCGCCCGGTGCTTCCCCCTACCTCGGCGATCCCCCCCAACTGCCTTCAGGGCCTACGGGTCTGATTTCGCCCTCGTTCCCTGCGGGAATTATCCCGTCTCGTATGGGGTGCGTCCGAACAGAACCGCCTCCGCTCCTCGGAGAGAAATCCGAATAAACCCATGAGTTGCGTGGACTTTGACACAACGACATTGACGTCGCGTCGTCGTCGACGGACGGCGCTATCTTTTCGCGAGTTTGAAGAATTTGATCATTTTGCGATGTCTGTTTGGGGAGCCGAAATCGTGCCTGTATCGAATGAAAACTTGAAACTCCTACAGACCCGGAGTTCGGCGAATCATCATCCCATGGAGTCATACTCCTCGACGAGTACTTTCGCCAACTCTATTCCTACCCCACCCTTCTCCCACCATATTCAAGGATCAGCCTCGATGGACACCATCCCCTTCCAGAGCGCTTCAAGTACCCAAAATCCTTCCTCTGGGTACAGCGCTTCCGTTCCCTATTGAATGTTTTGTTAGACGTTCCAAGCGCACCGACCAAGGGAGAAACCAAGTCTAGGTAAATTGTTAATATAAATTCATTTCTTTATTAAGCATCGTCATTGCAAGCCGTCTCTCGGCCAAGCTGGTTGTACAGTGCGGTGGAAAAACGGGCCCTTGATTGATGTTTGTTTCTTTGTTTGTCTGCCTACAGTTCGTATACATCTGTCCGATGATTCTCCCACTCGCCGAATGGGAGATCGTCTGATAATCATTATCATCATCGTCCTTCCGTATAGTTTTGTCGTTCCGGAAATAGTGTGAAAGCTCGGTTGTTTCAGTCGTATATTACATGTTACAACGTTGTTGGTGCACACATGATCGATCGACGCTGCATTTCGACGTTTTTCTCCGCATTCCGGAAAAGTAGAATGAGAAGATAGGTAGGGAGGGGTGGGTGTTTCGGAAAGAGGGAGGTCTAAGATGGCACAAAAATACACATCTGTTTCGCGTAGCGTCACTCGCCTTCCTGGCGGTGAACTCGCAGTTACCACATGCACACGCAGAATTCAGTCAACGCTCGTCTAATATCATCATCATCATCATTTCTTCTATCGTGTCTGCGCTCTCCTCTTTCAGTCATCTCTCTTGTATCCACACTAATGCAGCAGTAGTAGTAGTAGGTGTTCTCCTCGCCTCGTTTCTGTGTCTCCGTTTCATTTCTCTCTCAATAAACGTAGGGAATGTCTTAAGGTAGAGGGCCAAGAGTTGTTGATCTTCTCGACTAGCGTTACATCGCGAGGTAAGTGAATGTCTTGATGAATCAGTCAGTAATCAGTCATCATTCATGAGGTCGTTAATAAATAATCCGGGGGAAAAGGTCTCAAATATTATTAATAAACTTAATAATCGAAATAAACATGATCATCGGAGGGGATGAGCAATCCGTTAGTTTACATTTTTCCTGCCAGATTCCCAGTGCTGGACGTTTTCTTGATGCTGTTTCGATGATCTTGGACGAGTTGACGCCGCGGCGGAAGGTTGAATCTTCGAGGAGCTCCTGGAGAAAGCTTCCCGAGGAGACACATTCCGATTTTTCTTTCGATTTCTGTCGAATTGTGAGGGGAAAAGATCCAAGTCGACACCGGCCCCTGGAGAAGACCGCCACCCAGTCGGATCTTTTTGGAAGTCTAGCAGGATCGGTCAGGGTCACACGCAGTCATCACGGCAGTCGTGCACGATCGTTCGAACCATGCAGCCTCCATCAAACTACCATCTACATTATTAAAGCTAAATTAGAAATTCTTCTCTAGCGATCGGACGAATCCTTCGCGGGCGGATTTTTGTAGTTGATAGTAAAAAAACCTCGTCCGTGGAGACTTTTTCCCGGACTTGGTTGTTCACGTCTTCGTCATCGTCGTCGTCGTCCTTTTTCGTCCTTGTCTCCTCGTTCGAAGTCCACCGACGAACGGTGGTCGCGGCAGGTGGTGTAGGTGGTGTTATCACAGACAGCAGGTGTCTGCAGTTGCGTTGGCTACGGGTAGCGCTAAGGCTATTGTGAACGGACGAGTGAGCGAACAAACGAAGGAACGGATTAACGCCATCCTTTCTCGCGAGCTTGCAAATCGCTTTTCTGGCGAGTCATTGAAGGTGTTCTACGCGTCGGGATGCGAGTTCCCGATGAGGCGCTGGGAGTACGACGTCTGAACCCTTCCAGGCTCTCGGTAGACAGGTCACTGTTGGCCCTGCTGGCAGGGCGCGACGAAGGACGACTGCCGCCAAGGCCTGAGGAGAGAAAAATTGAGTCTTAGATTTCTATCTGGTGTTTCCGATTTGGCTTTTTGAATCATTTCGCCCCCTGACCCGGAAGGAGAAGACTGAAGAAAAACGTACTTGGCGTCAAACGCGATTGTGAAGTCCTGGGTCTGGATCCGAGAGGTGTGGATCTCTCGGACTCGCTTTCTGCAGCGAGCTTTCGCTGGGTGCTCAACGGGATACTCTTTTCGGTCTTTTCACGAACCTTCACATGGGAAAATCGAAAGTCAGATCGGAATGGCTGTTGGACCATATCGAGTGATTTAACAACATGCGTCGCAGAGCAAGCGTCGTTAACTGAATTGAGGTTAGAAGTATAACGTGCTTTCATGCAATGAAGTGAAGCGATGTATAATACTATCGTTATTGGTCAGAAGCCATTCGTTAAATTCAAGTAATGCATGTCTATCAAAGAAAGCACAGTAACGTTCGCCGAGCGATCTAAACTGAAACTCAAATAAAAAATCATTCGTAAGATTATTAATGAGAGATAAGCTATTCTCTTCTTTGCGGCTGAGAAAAACTCAAAATATCTAGGAACTATTTGTCGAATGAAAATGATCTCAAGCCAATGCGGTGTCGCAACCTCTGGGTGAGGGGACGCGATCCGAGGATCCCATGATCGCAGATTCTCAGTACCGGCATCGCGTCATGATGCATCTTGTGATGATTTCCTTGTTACGATGCAGAATCTTCGCTCCACGTGAGCTGAACACAATCAGATCCATGGATGTCGAACATAAACCGAGTCAGGAAAACTCAGCAACAAAACTCGTGTTGATCAAGCAGCAAAACTCCTCCAGCAAGTCTCCATTCCGGATGATCTCCAAAATTGAATATTGACCGTACCATACTTAATGGGACGGGTATTCTGGACTTCGATGCGGTGCTTCCTGTTATAGCGATAGCCTCCTGCATTGTCCTGGCCCAGTGCAAGGGTTGGCGCCCCTGCAGACCAGGCTGGGACTGCGAGGAGCTTGCCGAGCTGTCCGAGTGGACACTGGGTGCCGACTCCGGTCTTGGAAGGGATTGAGCTCGACTTCCTCCTTGCTCATCGATATCGACCAATTGAATTGTAGTGCGAACCGGGAGGCATCGTGAGTAGCCTAGCGCGCCTGAAGTTTTAATTCATGGTCTTGATCCGCTCGATTTTGGAAACCACTCCATCGACCCGGTTATGAACTTGACGATGATTCCTGCTGTCGCGTTTCGCTGTTTACGTGTCTGCTCAGTTGTTTCTGTGGCTGTTTCGTTTCTAGGTATCAACTTAAGAAGTGGTGCGTGCAATGAGTCCGTGCGTGAGTCGATCAATTCACCGCGCCGTCCCCAACACATTCGAGGGGATAGGCCACTTACCGAACGGAAATATGCCGGACTCAGCGGTAATCTAGATAGTTGGTCTAAAAGCAATTCGTGGTTAGCGATCTTAAGCAGTCTCGTTCCAAACGAAGATTTCTCTCCAAGCTAGTCAGTCTGTCAGTGGCGTTTTGAACAGTCGATCATCAACTGAGCAGCTTCAGCGAGCAATCGGACGAGTGAATACGCACGGAGGCACCGTGCGCAACATGCGGCATGCAAAGCGTGAGGGGAGCAGTGCCGAGTATGGAGTACCCACCTTTGTGATTGGACCCTGTGTCGGAAGACCGCCAGGTCCTTTCCCGAACGATGAGCCACCGGGACCCTTGCTCTTAAATGCAGCCATAGACTGACTGACGCCGTCAGCGAGAATGAATTGTTCTCTCAGCTCCACATTGGTGCGGCCCTTAGCTAGACGTGCAGAGGAAGGAGGGAACTTAGATCGTGCAGGCACACGCATGCAATCATGTGACTTAACATTTGGAACACCTTTCGTACATCGATCCGGTTCCAGATGTTACAACAAAAAAAACAACACAAAATCGAGAAGACTGTAACGCTTTTCTCTCGTATGCAGTCATCAAACACGACCACGATGACTCAGTCAAGCTCGATCAGGTGTCCAATCCTACGTCAAAATCAACTACACAGGCACTACGACTTCCGGATACGGAAGGTCGCGGTCGCAGGTATGATTACAAGGTGCTCAAACTCGTTCCGATGCAAAAACACACGGAAAGTCAGAGATAATTAACCAAAATTTCAACGCGTCGAACGGTGCGTCAACCAACGTAAGTTGTAACCGAGGAGGGGAAGGGAGATTGGTGTCGATCGCCCACAAGAGTAGCGATCAGGGCCTGCTTCTAAACAAAGGCCATAGTGGATGCCAGAAAAAAAAGAAAACGATGTTTGTGTTTCGTTTTGTGATGAATGTTTCCGTATGGCGTGGGATTCGCGATCACTTATCACAATCGACGTTTGAAGCTTTCCGAAAGTTCGGTGGAAAGTCTCAGGAATCGTTGTCTGGGCTAGTTGTGTTCGTTTCGTTTCATTTCTTTGAAGACGATGGTGTTTGAAGTTCGGAGGGGAACTCACTATAGGGCGGAAGGCATATTGCGAAAGGTCTGGCAACGTATTGATACCGCTCGACTATAAGTTTGGTTAAACGCAGAGCATCTTCACGGCTGCCTGATGTTATCATCGATCAGAACACGGCAAAAACAGTTACGGAAGGGAGGAGAGAGTCGAAAAGATTTTCCATGAGAAATACCCCCACCTCGAGTGCGTGGCCGTGGTCGCCAACGGTTTCGACTGATTTCTCGTTTCCGTTCATTGTTTCCAGAGTGGATTTCACCGCGATTCTAGCTTGGATATACGGAATCTTCGACAAAATGTTCTGCGTGGACAACTTACCTCTGCAAGGATCGTTCTTCACGAGGAATTCATCGAGAGCGACCCAACCTCCTCCAACTCGCACCATGACGGTGGAACGAAGAATTCGCACAAGACGAAGTTTCTGAGACTCTCCGAACTGAAACGAGGCAGCGAAGACTGTCAGAATGGGGTCTCCGATAGCGGATATCATGCGCACCGGAGATGGAAGACTTGCGAGCGGAACTTACTCTGTATTTGCCTTCTCCAACTTGGAAGACTTTGAAGCGGTGGACGCAGGTACACTTGGCAACTTGTCGCTGCACTTCATCCTGGATCTTCTCGGCTTCGGTGAGTGGTCGGTTCTGGAGGACGAAGAGAGAAACGACGGGATTCGTTTAGCAATGTCGAAGTTCATCATCGACTGGCCACCCAGTCATTTCTTTAGGCAACGGAAATCGTAATTTAGGGTTGGACAAACACACGGAGAGCAGAAACGGAACACAAACAAAGCCTGCAGGAGGTCAGCCTTCAATTCTCATGGATGGCATGAGAACCTCAAGGTTGCTTGCGGAGCCGAATCGGATCCGGAAGCCCTTGAGCGAACTCGTCAGGATGCAGAGGTCCTCCGATGAAAGCTCGGTCACTCGAAGGTATGGATTCAGGGAACACGAGCAGATACACGAGGAACAACTTCTGGTGAGCCTCGAGTATCGAGCGTCGTTTCCGGAACGCGGAAAAAGTAGCGACGTTTGGAACGGGGTGCGGTAGCCTAAGACGTGGTGGGTTCGCACTTGCGAAAGGAGAAAAAGAGAGGAATTTCGCTCGATATCGACATCGCGAGCGGAGAGGAGCGAAAAAGGAGGCGAACAGGAGGAGGAATGTGCTCAGGAGTGCTACGCGAATCGCAGGTGCAAAAGTGGTCCGACTTTCCGACACTTACCGTTCGTGGACCATGCACCGCACAAATCTTAACCAAATAAAAACACTGTTAGACACCACAACCAGGAACCAACCATACACCATGAACATTCTTGTAGTTGCTCTTCGGAAACCATAAAACTAAGAATGGATTGGAGTCGTGGAAGATTCGGAGGAAAACAACCATAACCACCCGGAAAACACCGATCATACTCACATCACGGTCTGGTCTGAGAGTGTCGATGTACTCCTTGTGATCCACGTAACCGTCGCCGTTTCTGTCGAAAATGTCGGCCACGCGCTCCATCTCCAGCCTTGTGGTGGGGAATCCTGGAACAGAAATCACGAACATTACAGCTGATCGACCAATCCGACAGAACTCGCAAAAATCGTGGAGGTGTGATTGGAAAATCGAGACTTGGAAACCAAAATTTGGAGCGGAACTCACTTGAGTCGATAATGCCATCGATAAAGTCTTGTTTGGTGACCTTGCCGTCATTATCCTTGTCAATCTTCCTGAAGGCGTCCATGGCGCGCATCTTCTTGGAATTGAGCCAACCAAGGAACCTACGTCGCCATTCATCAAAGTCGAAGTTCCTGATACCTTCGAGTTCTCTCAGATACTTCAGGTGATCCTGCAGGCGTTTCTGTCTCTCGAGAGCCATCAGCCAAACGGACTGCCATTTGTCCATGAGCTCCCGAGCACGAGGGTTCGTGATCGTTCCAGGAGCGTCGGCATGTCCTTTGGTTGGAGTGGCGGATCTTCCCGGAGTTCCCGAGCGTCCTGCAGGTCCAGCTCTCGAGCTTCTACCAGCGGGCGTTTTGCCCCCGCTCTGCGGAGCTGTTTTGGTGGTGAAGGCCTTGGCGATCCTGTCCACGTCCGGTTGCTTCCTGGACATGTCGTCCATGAAGATCTTGTGGTCGTCGATGAGCTGCTCGGTTGCCGGGATGTCGTCCGGCAGCGGTTGAGCTTCGAGCGCTGTGAGTGTTGCTTCGGCTCCCAATAGCCACCTCATGAGTTCTTCAAGAAGATCGAGGATATCACGCAGACCGCGGAGATGGTCCTCGAGTTTCTGTAGGCGTTGCCTAGCCCATTGAGATACCTCGTCCCAACGAGACTGGATGATGGTGATCCAGTGACGAATAACGCTGACGGCATCTGGATGGCACTTCTGGAGAATTTCGTGTGCGAGCGCAATCGTTTTCTCCTTGTTATGCTCCTGCTGGTCCATCTCCTTCATGAAGCGTTGGTGTTCAGCGATCTGCGCTCTGCAAGTGGCTTCATCGTCCGGCAGGGGGCCGGCGAAGCGAAGCTTCATCTCCGCGTCGCTGAGCCACTCGAGCAGCATATGCACGGACTTGTGCAGTTGCTCCGCCTGACGTAGGGCGTCATCGAGGCGACGCTGTTTCTGATTCGAGAGTCCCATCACGTTCTCCCACTTGGACTCGAGGTCGGACATCTGCTGCCGGATGTTGGCGGCGTCTTCAGCCGAGGCAGTTCGGAGCAATTCCCGCGAGGTCTTTCGAACCGATTCAAGATTGGCTTGTCGATTCTTGAGATCAGCTTGGAACTGCTTGTGCTGCTCGATGAGGTTGTTCACCGTGTCCAGATCTCCGTGGACTTTTTCGTTGGGGTCGAGTGTTGGAACAGATTTGTCCAGCCAGTCGATGAGCGCTTGCACGGCGTCCTTGAACTGTCCAGAGAACAGCAGCGCCTCTTCGAGTTTGCGCTGTTTGTCGACGGCCTTCGCGCACACTCGGTTCCACTTCTCTTTGAGGTCATCGAGCATTTTCTGCAAAGTTGGAACGTCCTGCTTGGGGGCCTTGTCCTTGAGGAGTCGGCCGGAACGCATGGTCGCGTCGTAGGTAGCCTGCTTTCCGGCGAGGGCACGTTGGAATTCCTTGTGTTTGGAAAGCGTTCTCTTGATTCTCTCCGGGTCGTTCCCGACGTTTGCGAGGTCCTCAATTGTGTGCTCAGCCTCGGAGAGCCACTTGTCGAGGGCCTCGTAGGAGTCGTGGAACTCCTTGGCCTCCTTGTAGCCATGATCCAGAGCGCGGGTGCGCTCGGCTGCCTTTGACACAACTCGTTCCCAGCGGTGTTGGACGCTCACGAGTAGGTTCTTGATGAGGATGACGTCCTGCTTCTGGCTGAAGTATTTCAGGTGAGTGCCCTTCTTGTCGAGGTTGAGCATCACCTCACGGTGGGCCGAGACGTCCTTTTGGAAGTTTTTGTGTTCCTCGATTTGTTCCAATACGCTAGGCAGGAGCCGCGATACGGCTTTGAGATTGCTGAGGTATTTCTCGCTGTTGGTAAGCCAGTCGACAAACTGTTGGAGCGCCTCGTGGAACTCGGTCGCTTCTCTGAGCGCGATCTCCAATTTGATCTTCCTGTCGTTGGCTTTCTGGAGCACGGAGTCCCATCTAGATTTCAGCGTTTTCAGGCTGTGCTGCAGATTGGTCGCTGAGCCGTCTGATCGCCGGATGAAGTCCTGACCCTGAGAGAGGGTATTTTCGACCTTGTGTCGATTGCTGTCGATTTCGTTGTACAGCTCCATGAATCGATTGAGTTGTTCGCGCGCGGTCTCTGGCAGTCCGCCCACCGGTTTCGATGAGGCAAGCTGCTGATCGACGTCGCTCAACCACATGAGGAGATCCTGGATCTCCTGGCTAAACAGCTGTGCTTCGCGTAAAGCAGCCTCCAACTGTCTCTGCTTTTCGTTGGCTTTATCTTGAAGCGACTGCCATCTAGCGTTGAGGTTGGCGAGCTTCGATTGAGTTTCGCCGGCGTCACGGCTGCTACGGTCTAGCTCTATGAGTTGATGTCCCGCCTTATTGATGGAGTCCACGGTGGACTGGTGAGCTTGGATGTCGTTCATGAGCACCTTGTGCTTCGCCAGCTCGACTTCGATAACTTGCGGGTCTCCAACGACGATTTTCACATCGTCCAACTGTCGGTCGGTCTTGCTGATCCATGTGAGAAGCTCGTTTAGGGCGTGCTGGAACTGTCCCAGCCTTAGAAGAGCGTTCTCTAGCTCTTTCTGGCGATCCACTATGCCCTTGTTGAGAGCGGCCCATCGTTTGTTGATTTCTTTGAGGGCCTCACGAATAGGCCTAGCCTGGTCGGGTGTGGTGCGTTCGGTGAGTTCTTTGGCTTGCCGATTCAGGGCCTCCACTTGGACCATGTGGGGATCCACATCAGACTTGAAGTCCTTGAGATCGGCAATTTGGTGCTTTACAGTGCCAATTTCCGAAGCGATTGGACCCAGCTTGCTGAACCTCTCCTCGGCCGAGTCGAGGAACTCCAAAAGGTCTTGGAGGGTGTTGTGGAAACCCATCGCTTTGGAAAGTGCGTCCGCGAGACTCTGTTCACGTTTCGCGTAGAGGGTCATCACGTTTTGCCAGGCTTGGTCTAGATCTTCAATGTGTTTCTTCACTTCGGGCTTATCTGGCTCGCCGCATAACCTCATAAGGTCGGTACCGGCCTGCTTGCATTGATCCACTTCGGGTTTGGTGTTATCCATCTCCTCGCGAATCTCCTGGAGTACGTCCTGCTGCTGTTGAATAGCGCTGGGCTCGACTCCTGGCGGCTCTTGGGCGTTGATGTTGTCCTGCAGTTCTTTGAGAGCTCGCATCACGGCGTTCAGCTCGTCCCAGAACCTCTCGGCTGCCGCGAGCGCGTCGTTCAACGATCGGCCACGCTTGCTGGCGAGACCCTGGATTTCGTCCCAAAGGTCGTTGAGCTTCGAGAGTTTCTTTTTGATGTCGCGAACTGCGGGCTCATCTCCGTCGGCCTTCGAGATGACGTCCTTGGCCGCCTTGCGCACCGCGTCGAGGGCGGAGGATTTCTTTTCGAGATCGTCGACGATCGCGTTGTTGTCCGAAATCTGCTCCTGGATCTTTTCGACGTGGGCGGAAATCGGTTCAGCGTTGTTCAACTGATCAGCAGTGTTTGCGAGTGCGTTCAACATGCCGTCGAGTTTGTCGGCGAACTGAGCCGTCGATTGCATCGCTTCCTCGAGGGCCTGCTGTTGGGTCTTGAGCAGGTTTCGGAGGTCGTTGTAACGCTGGTTGTCCTGGTTCATGATGTACTGCACCGTGCGTCCTTCTTCCATGGGCACGAGCTTGATCAGGGCAGCGCCGGTTTTGTTCAGTTTGTCGAGAAGCGGTTTGTGGTCGTTCATCGACTGCAGCAGCGCTTTGTTCTTGTCCTGCTGTTTCTTGATCTGAGCCGGATTGAGAGCGGGTGCTCCGAGCAACTCCGCCTCGGTCTCCATCACCTCGAGCCACTGTACCAACTCTTCGTGAGTGTCGAAGAAATGCTCCGCGAGTGGCAAAGCCTGCTCCAGTGCACTGAGGCGGTCGGCACATAGCTGAGAGACGCGGTTCGAAATGTCCTTGAGGTTTTCGGCCTTGTCCCTAATCAGAGATTGGTCTTCGCCGGTCGATTCTCGCATGACTTTCTTGGCCGCCGCCAGAAGATCCCTCACGCGACCTTTCTGGCTGCTGACCTCTTCACAGATGACCTTGTGCTCCTTGAGCATTGCTCGAAGGGCGTCTCTGTCGGGGACAATGGGCTCGGCGTGCTGAAGCTGCTTTTCGAGATCTCGGAACCAGTCGTTGAGTTCGTCGAGATCGCCGATAACTTCGCTGTTTCGTTGCTTTGAAAGCTCGATACGTTCGGCCTTGCGTTGGATTTGTTCGCAGATGGCGTCGAATCTTCGGTTGAGGCGAGTCATCATCGACTCGATGGCGCTCGCGCCCTCACCGGGTGAAAGTTGACAGAGTTGAGGTCCGAGGTGGTTTACCACTTCGAGAATGTTTCGAACTTGAGGAATGTCTTGCTCCAGGCGATGGATTGCGGTTTCTTGAGCGTTGAGTCCAGCGTTTTCGATCGATTTGAGAACGGCGTCGGCCTCGTCGATCCAGCCGGAAACCTTCTCGTGATTCTGGTGGAAGTTCTGCGCGATCGGCAGAGCCTCCTGAGCTTGACGGACTCGTTCGGCGGCCTTGCTAGCGAGGTCGTTGTAGCGTGCCTGAAGGTTGTCGAGACGGTCCTTCAGGTTGAATGCGTCGTCTCCGGTGGCGTAGCGCATCAAGTTTTGACCTGCCGAAACGACTTCATCGACCTGGCGTTGGTGATCGGCGATGTCCTCGCCAAGCTCAGTAAGCTCTTCGAGTTGCTGCTGTAGTTTCTCCGGGTAGACACTGAGAATTTGGTAGCGCTGGAGTCGACGTTCCATCTCGCTCATCCAGCCGAGCAAGTCCTCGTAGTTCTCGGAGAAGACTTTGATTCCTGAAAAGAAAACTTCACTCGTTAATGATGAATTCGAAATGATTGTGATAACGAGTTAAGAGAGAAAGCTGCCTGAAACTTGCCTTCTTTGACGTTTTGGAGCATGTCCTCCAACCTTTCGGACTCCTCGACGAGTCGCGCATAGCGATCCGTGAGCTCTCGGAGGCTGTCGACGACCGTTTGGGCTTCTTCATCACCAACCAAGCCCATGAGGGTCTGAGCGATCTCCGTGAGTTCTTCGAAGTCTCTCTTGTGATCGAGAATGTCTCGGTGAAGGTTCTTGTGATCTTGGGCTCTCTGAGCCGCGCGACTGGCGTCAGTGGGGATGGTCTGCATGGCCGAGAGCTTCTTCTCGGCGTGATCGAGCCAATCGACCAACGGCGCCATTTGGTCTTGGAATGCCTTAGCCACCGGCAATGTTCTTTCCAGAGCGTCCATTCTGAATTTGGCTCCGGTCTGGAGTTTGTCGTAACGCTGGCGGATGTCCTCCAAGGTGTGTTGGATGTTGGCACGCTCGGCAGGCGCAACATTTTTCATGACGTCCTCGCCCATGCGCATGAGGGAGACGATGTTGCTCTGACGGTCCTGGATGAGTCGAATGAGGAACTTCTGCTCCTGGAGCTGGGCCTTGACGACCTTGTAGTCGGCTGAAGGTGGTTTCTGGTTCGCCACCATCTCTTCGGTTTCTTGCAGCCATTTCTCCACACTGGTCAGTGCTTCTTGGAACTTTCCAGAATGCAGGAGAGCAGCGTCCAGAGTTCGTTCCCTCTCGTTGACCTTCTCCTTGAGTTGATTCCACTCGCTGTTGAGCTTCTCGATGTCATTCTCAAGCTGCGCAGTGTTGACACCGGGGGGCGCGGACTGGATAAGACCCTGGCCCTGGCGATTGATTTCCTCGATGGCCTTGCCAAGCGGCTCGACGAAGTTTCGTCGGAAATGTTTGAATTCTTCCTGTTGTTGACGGATTGTCTCGACATCGGCCGCGACAGGTCTGAAGTTGCGTTCCTCCGTCGCCGCCTCGTTGAGGTTGCGCGAAACATCTCCTAGATCGTCGTAGAACTTCTGTAGTTTCTCGATCATGGCCTCGATACCGGACTCGCGCTTGTTGGCTTTCTCCGACAGACGGACCAGTTGTTTTCTGAGGTTGTCCAACTGAGTTCTTAGACCCTTTGCGTCTTGAGTGTATCCCTGAGCAACGATTTCGCGTGCTTCGCGCTCCGCTTCATCGAGCTCCTCGGCGGCTCTGTGCAGTTTGTCTTTGAAAGACCTGATCTCTTGTTTCTGGACGTTGAGAGTGCGCAGATCGCGACCGATCGGCGCAAACTCGTTGAACTCGTCTTCGAGGTGACCGAAGTTCGTCTGAATGCTCTTGATTCGGTTGTTGAACTGCGCCAGAACTCCAGCGGCTGCGTCGAGTTCGTGGCATTTGTCCTCGAGTTTGTTGGTGAGGTCTCGGTGACGTCGCTCGAGTTCGTCCATCGTGTCAGAGATCGGGCGTGTGTCGCAACCGATAGGTGCAGCATTGACCAGGGAGTCACCGTATGCACGCAGACGGTCAAGATCTTTGTGGAATTCTTGTGCTTCGCGAAGGAGTCCCTTCATCTTGTCCAGAGTTCGGGCGTCCCTCGCTCCGTCGTCGTGAGAGGAGGCGCGGTCCTCCATCCTCTGGAGAGTGTGACCAACATCGCGGGCCTTGTCGTTGAATTCTCCGATGCGAGCGGCGATTTCGTCCAAATCCTGCGCGCGGTTCATGATGGCCTGGCTGAGGAGTTCCCACCTGCGTTGGAGGTTCTCCAGCTCCTCGCGCACCTTCTCCTTGTCTACGTCGGTGCAAGCGAGGAAACTGTCGCCGGTCGATCGAACGTTGTCGAAGTCGATAGCGTGTCTCGACATTTCGTTCTTGAACGTCTGGATCTCGCGGATCTGTTTGTCCAGCTCGGCCTTTTGGTAAGATGGAGGTTTGAGTTCGTTGAACTTGGCCTCAGTTCCCTGCAGCCAAGGCCCGAACTTGTTGAGCGCGGAGTAGAATCGCTTGCAGTTCTCCATAGCGGTCTGGAGTCGAGTGTGGCGCTCGGTGGCCTCACGCTTGATCTTCTCCCAACTCTTTTTCATGCTGTCCATCTTGGCCTTGACCTGTTGGGCCTCGGGCTTGTTTCTGCCCATTTTCTGGATGATGTCGTTGCCCTTGGTCAGCAGGATGTGGACTTCGTGCTCTTTGTCGAGAACTTCACGGTAAACCGGCTCGTAGCGTTCGATCTGCTGACGAAGAATGTGCTCGTCGGCTGAGATCCTGAAGTCGGACGAGAGTTTGTGGTCGATCTCGTCGAACCAGTCCTGAACGTCCTTGACGCTCTGGAGGAAGTCTCGATCTTCTTTGAGGGAGTTTTCAAGCTCTGCGCGGCGGTTGCTCAACTTCCTGTTGAGGTTGTTGTAGAGCCGGTCGGCAGCAGCGTACTTGCTCTTGATTTCGCTCTTCGAAGCCGGGTCGCTGAGAATATCGCAGAGATGGTCGCACATGCTCTCGACTTCGGCCAGCAACGGTCTCTGTCGCTCGAGATCGTCTTCGAGACCAGTGAGACGTCGAAGTTGCTCCTGAATGTCGGCATCGTCCGCCAATCGGTCGAAATTGTCGCTAATGTTCTGCAGAGCGTCTTGGAGCTTGTTGATGGCAGTGTGGAACTCCTGTGTTGCGCCGGTGGCAGCGTCCAGGTTTCGTTCACGATCCAGCAGACGTCCGAGGAGCTCGTCCCAGCGTTTGCGGATGTCTTCCATGCCGTCCTTCACCTTCCTTGCAGCAGGATTGGTCGGACCGAGTTTGGAGCAAATCTCGTTGCCCGACTGGTTCATCCTGCGCATGAGAGGTTCCTGGGAGGTGAATTCATCGCGCATCACGTGGACCTGCTGCATTTGCGCCGCGATCATGCGCGGCTCGTGAGCGATCGGGCCTGAAAATCGATTCAGACGTTGAGCTATCATTGAAAATTCTAGAGTTTCACAAGATGAGAACAGAAAATGAAAAGTTTGAGATTCGAATGGAGTCACTTGAAGTGAATACGCACCAAGAACTTGGAACATCTTGTCTTTTTGGCTGAGCCAGTTGTCGAGAAGTCTGTGCGTGTCTTGGAAGTCCCTGAAGTCATTCAGGAGAGACATTTGGTCCCTAATGAGGGCCTGAAGTGCCGACCACTTCTGAACGAGCTCCTGAAGTGATTGTTGGAGACTGTCGGCTCCGATTGCGTTCGGCTTTCTGCGGAGCAAGTCGGTGACTTCAATTTTGACCCTGTCCATCTCGTTTTGACGATCAGCGAGGTCGCCTTGGATCTCCTTGAGAGATGCGTATTGCTTGTCTGCGAGCTCTTTGGAAGCAGGTGATACCTCCTTCGGCATTTGGCGTTCCTGTCGAAGTCGAGAACGGTTTGGTCAGCTCCCAGAAATGTACTCTCCAGCCTCCGTGTTATCCCAGGTTCATGAGTTTTGACAATGAGTTCAGAACTCTGAGATTCGCGAGTCTATTCGGTCTCACCTTGGTTTGAACAAAAGTCAACAAAGACTTGATGGTGTCGTGATGTCTCTTGACTTCATCGGCAAGGCCATCCAGGTCTCTTTGCCGGTCGGAAAGTTTCACTCCGATGATCTGATACCGATGGTTGATCTCGCTGAGTTGTTGTTGGACTGGGCTGACATCTGGTTTGAACGAAGCAACAATGAGTCATCCTCACTTTTATTCGTGCCGAAAACTTCTACGTTCGTACGTGCCATACTGATTGGAAGCTTTGGTGCATGGAGCGATTTGGAGTTAACAGGAAGCGTATCTCGTTTACTCTGTCTCTGCTAACTCAACGGGTCAAGGACTTGATCCTCCCGCGAAGGAAGCCTTTTTGGTGGACTTCTGACTTGCCATGTGAAATCGAGCACAGTCGATGGTGAACGCGATCATGCGGGTACGGTCATGCAGGGAGAGGTGGACCCCACGTTTATAGGAATTTCGAGCCTCTACACAGATCATGTCCCACCAATTTCCCGGGCACGAAAAACATGCACGGGAGGGAAACACCGAATCGACCGAGCGTCAGTCGAAACAGTCGGAAAGCCAGGCAAGACTCACCCAGTTCAATTGACGCGAATTGATCAACAGAACTTTGTCGACTGCTAAATCCGCTTGTAGAACCGCTAGTTTCCGCTAAGGGACTTCGCACTTCAGGCATTGCAGTTTCTAGTGAGCGGGTTTAGGGTAGAGGAGAAGAGAGAAGAGTATTTCCGATTAGAGTCTTAGTAAGGCGAGCTCTTCTTCCAACATTATTTGGACGACGCTTTGTTAAAAGCTACGGCCGGCAGAAACACTTGGCACTGGTTTGGCATACGAAAACACAAAAACTGCAGGATCCCGGAGACAAGCGCTGCTTCCGAGTTCTCAGCGGTTTTTCTCTGAGACGAGATTATTCTTCTGATCCGAGCATATGATTCGGGAGGGCTTTGGGGGAGTTTCTGCCCGAAATTTGCTGGACTCCGTGGAAACGTTGGATTTTTAGATGGGGAAAGACAATCCCACGGCTTAAGACGCTCGGAAGTGCCAGAGGTGTTCTGATGTGAGCATACTAGAAAGGGAGACACGGAACATCGTCACAGGGAACGCACAAGACACACGACAATCCAGTGGCAAAAGAACAGACTACGATCACGAACACGGTTCAACGTGCAACTAGATTGAGAGCACGAGGCATACGCTTCGTGAGCTCAAAGCATTGTCATATGTAAAAAGTGCCACAGCATTAGCTCAGACCAGATTAGGGAGAACCTCATCGCTCGAAATTTTTAGGGGGAAATGATCGCTACGATCTCGAATACTTCTCGATTTCAGAAAAACAAAATGATTGAAAGATTTTAAGGTATTAAGAATCGAATTCAGGAATGTTCGGATACATCTGAGGCCCTCATGATAAACTCCGAATCGGAATGATATAACTCCAGCTCTACGAATCAGACGAGGCCAAATACTGTGATGGTAGGCTGAGTTCGGTTCCGCCTCACTGCGCGTTCGGAATGATCGGAATGTTCCAGCGTGAAGCATGAGACTGATTTTTCCAGCCGGAGCCAGATGTGGAAACGGTACATCAATCACTCGATCAACCAATCGATCAGCTATTCGAGCCAATAGCTGATGTATGTACACTACTTGGTCGATTCGCATCTACATATACATCGACGACGTTACTATGAGTAACTTCGTTGAAATAGATGAGACACGTATAATCATCATGGAAACAGCATTTCAATGATTCCTACGATGGTATGAAATCAGATATAGCTTAAAATTGGTAGTGGTAGTGGCATAGCAATTAATCTAGTCTACCTGCTTTGTTTAAACTGGCGTGCACTGCTTGCTTAGCGGAGTGCTTGGGGTTGGTTAGCGCGATTGAGGCAGCGTCAACGGTATCTTCCGAAGTAGCGTCGTTCTGGGGACCGTGGTGGCCATTGCTGTGGCCGTTTTGGTGTCCCCCGACCTTGTTGTTGTACTCACTCCTTGTGGGGCTGCTCTTTAGCGACATTCGGCTACCGGCTCTCTCTTCAGAGATGAGCGATTCGTAGATTCGGCCCAACTCATTCACCTTATCGATTGTGGGTCTGTAGTCGGCGTGTTCCTTGACCAAAGGCTGCTCGAACGAGACGAGAATTAGTTTGAAATTAGCAAGAACGGATTCTCTCTCAACCTGCGGCGGAGGAAAACATCCGGTCGACTCACCTTGATCTCCATAGCCTGTCTCCTGATGGCGTCCTTGTCGAGCGAAACTGGCTCGAGTCGGTCGATCTTCGTCTCCATCGAGGCAAGCCACTCGAACACTTTGACTCGAAGCGTTTCGTAGGCGTTGAGTTGTTCCATCCTCTGTCGGTTGGCTCTCTCCTGCTCGGTAAGACGGATGTCCATCTCCTTCCAAAGCTGCTCGAGTTGTCGAAGGCGATCTTTGATGATCGAGGTGTCAGTGACATCCCTTCTGCCGGTGAGCTCTCGTCCAGCTCTCATAACCTCTTCGAAATCTCCCTTCTTCGAGTTCTTCCTACGAATGACATCTTCCAATCGGGCTTGAACCTCTTCTGCAGAACGCGCGGCACCAGCCTCTTCGATGGCGTCGACCAGCTGCGAGAGCCAGTCTTCGAAGCGTCCGCATTGGCTGTTGAACTGGTCCAGCTGGTGAGAGACTTCGTCAAGAACTTGACCATTCTTGCGGAGCTTGTCGAGCACTTTTTCGTAGCGAGAGTGCATGTCGCGCAATTTTTGCTCAACCTTCTTCGCGAGTCTCGCCTGCTGAGCGGTTTTGGTCATGGCCTCCAGCACGGAACGCTGACTTTCGATCTCCTGAGTGAGCACTCGGTGCTCGTGGATTTGCTCGTCGAGTCGTTCTCGGATTAGAGATGCAGGACGGGACTGGATCTTGATCTGAGACTCGACATCGTCCATCCACTTCAGGAGACGATTGAGGCCGTCTTCGATGTCTTGCGAGTGTACGAGCGCCATCTGCAGTTCGTTGGTCTTGTCGCCGATAAGAGTGACCATTTGTTGGTAGACGTCCTGAAGGTTCTTGATCGTGTCCTGGATTTGTCCTTTCTCGCTCGATCCGGCAGGAAGCATGTCGATCAGTGACTCCCCGGCGTGGCGGGCGTTGTCGATCAGTCGGCCTTGCTGAATGATGTCCATGTTGAAAGCTCTGACACGGTCCAACTGATCCTGAATCTGACGAGGCTCGGCGCCTGTCGGTTCCTCGAGTAGCTTCTTGGCTTGCTTCTGGGCATCGTTGAGCCATACCGTAGCCTTCTCCACGGCCTCGCGGTAGTTGCGTTTTCGTTCGCCGAGACCGCCGAGCTGGTCGCTGAGTTTGTTCACTCGGTTCAACAGCGTTTGGAACTCATTGGTGATTTCGTTCACCTGACTCTTGACTTCGCTCTCGTGCGCTTCAATGTGTCCCAGACGGTCGGGATGGGCAGTGCGGATTTCGTTCAACTGCTTCAGGTAAGTTTTGGATTCCTCCATAAACTTCTGGGCAGCCATCGTAAGGAAACGCAGATCAGCCTGATGAGCTATCACGTCGGACGAGAAATGTTTGAACTGTTCCATGTTGTCCTTGAGGTTGCTCACGTTCGCTAGGTACTTTTCGTACTCGAGCAGAGTACGTTGTGACGACTTCAGCCACTCGACGAAGGTCCTCGTTTCGCTCTGCGGCAAGGTCAAACTTTGGTTATGCGCTGCTGTCTGACATCACGCGATCGTCGCCGGAATTCGCGACGATCCGCAACGGCTCCGTCGACAACCTCGCTAACGTTATGCAACACGGGCCACATGAACATAGGAACTGGCTCCAGAAACTGAAAGAGAGTAAAAGTTCCGGACTCACCGAGAATTTCTGAAGCTCGTCGAGCGCTGTATCGATCCTGCGCAGGAGTTTGTCGGCGTTGATGTTGCAGCTGTCGTAGCGGGATTTGACATTTTCAGCCGATCGCTGAAGGTTGGAAATCTCCGAAGACGACAGCAGTTCAGAGCCTTCCTTCGAAATCTGACGGACCTGGTCGAGGGTCTGGTTGACGACCTTACGGTTGATTTCGAGCTCTTCCTTGACAGTCTAGACGAAGCGGAATATTCTTAGCATCGAAATAGTCCAAGTTCATCCAGCGAAGTGAGTTTCTTCGCCCCAGCCTAGGAGAAATCTGGTGCGCAGAAAGACGCGGTGGAACTAGATCATGCGCTTACCTTGGCCACGGCCTGTTGATGCGACAGACGATTGACCTCCTCGTGGAGTGCGCCGAGGCTGGCGATTCTCGTCTCGACTTCACTGAGCCACGATGCGAGGTTTGTGAGAGATTCGTCGGCGACGCGGTACCTCTCTTGCATGGCCGCCTAAACGCGAACAAAGAAGTTAGCACGCTGTTTCGATCGATCGATTGAGACCTTTAGCATTCCCACACAGCATTCCCACGGATGGTTTGAGGTCACAACTACTCTTTGTCGAGAGATGGTCGCGACCTATCAGAAAGACGCTCTCGCATCGCAGTCCACTTGATTCGAAAGAGCGGAAAGTAGATTGGCATTCTTTTGGTGAGTTTTTTTTCTTCTCGTGCGATGCACGCGAATGAAGGAACTTGCTCCGATAAAGTCTTGCTGTTAATGGAACTGCAGAGTCACTCGAATCAGATTTAGGGCACACTGCTCCAAACTCTAGAATTAGTTGATTTAGAATTCAAAGGTAACTTTAAGATCGACTTTAAGCTTTCTCGAGAGAACAAGTTTCGAGTTACTGGTTTACAAATCACTTTGTTTTGGCAACTCGTCATCCTACATTTGGTTTAGGGTAGTTTCCTATGTTTTATCGCGAGCTTTTCATTGTAGAGCTCTGACTAGGTTTTTCCGACGGATTTCGATCGAGTGAAATAAAACTATTTCTATTACGTCTTTTACGGGGTTAGGTGACCCTGATAAGGTCGTACTTCTTCATCGACAAGAGATTAGTTGTTTCGTCTCAAGGCGATTCGCCCTCAAGCAAGCAGCGGCTTCACAACCCCGACTCGAACCAATGATTGAAGATGATTGACAAAACGATCTGTGACCAAAATGAAAGCCACAGAATTACTTCCCGAAGCGAATCCACCGAGGCGAAAACAAAGCTGAATTCCAAAAGCAGAACAGGACTCGCAGACTACGCGAAATGGCGCCATGAGTAATAGCCGCGTTGCTTCCCACGGCCGTACTTCCATGTTTGCGAATACGGCGAGCGAAAAAGTTTGCCTCATGGCTCCCGTTCTCTTATCTCGCAGGGTAGATGACTCATGAATCGACGTGATTTGTTAAAGGAAACGAGAAGAAAACGATTTGCTTCGGTCATTCTCTGAGAATGACTTCAAGTCGACTCTGTTGGTTCGAGTTAGGGCTGATGGCGACCCAGCGCGCGATGAAGATGCTTTTGAGTGGGGTAGCGGTTGAATGCTTGCTGTTTTTCATACCTAGGTTAGAAGGGAAGTTCGCCTGCAAGAGATGATGCTGCTGCTCTTGACAGTGACGAAGAGAATAGCGAATAAAAAAATAATCGATAAAAGCATAAGCGGAAGTTACGTTTCAGGCTCGAAGCTCATGTGGCGAGCGGGCTCTGGGCCCTTGCTCAAAAAAAAGGTCTTACTCAGGTGCCTGGCGGTGCTCACAACTAGACATTGACTACCTCGTGAACTACAGACAACAACAACATCAACATTGGCAACAACAATGTGGATGGTGACATCGGCCGACTAGCTTCACTACTTCTCGATTGCACATTGATTGATGGCTTGCACATTTGGTTGCACATTTGCTCGCTCGATTCAGTGTTGCTCCAACTGCTGCTTTAGATGCTGCTGCTAGCAGCTGATCGAGCCGTAAGGCACCGTAGCTTTAGGTAGGTTGTGTTTGGTGTTACTACATTCCAAGCTGCACACCATTCTTTTCTTTCTGGTTCGCTCGCCCAGCTGTTTACCTTTTCCTGGTCAAATGACAACCCCCGGATGGCTTCAGAGAGAGACTGGAATTCCGAGGTTACCCCCTGCGTACTCGAGAACCTCGAACGTTGCTGTTCGCTGCTAGCGGTGGACCATGTGACAAATGACAAATCAGCGGCATCGAAAAACGACATCGAAGCTCCGGATGAGTGATCGAAGAACTCACCGGTGCTCCGATCGATTATACCTCGATCGAACGCCTCCCGAAGACTCACAAACTCGTTTGACTTCATGTCTTTCACACGAATGTTGTTCAGATTCGACGTTTCGACAAACTGCTCGAAGTTGATTTGTTGACTGCCGCCGGGTTTCACGAAGATGTGTTTATGGGAATCGTAGAATTCGCGCTTGAGCTTCGAAGAAGATTCCAATCGACTTTCCTGCTCCATCAGCGCGGATTGGAATTTGTTGTCCTCGCTTTCTTCTTCCTGCTCTATGAGCACCAACTCGTTCAGAGACCGCACAAGGATCTTGCTCTTGTTTGAAACCTTGTTGAGCATGAGAGCGTCTTCCAGCTTCATTGTGACTCCAGTTGAAGGGATGTGCACCATGAAATGCTTGGCTGCCAAAACATCGCTGGCCATGATTTTATCGACGGTCAGTTTCGAACCGACGACCATTTCGCCTTCGAAATGTTTCTCGTACTCAGTGAATAACTGCTTTACAACTACTTCTGTGTCCGTGAAGCTCGAAGACTCCCTGACGTTCTGCCATTCGGGACTGTCGAGCTCACTCGCGCTTGCAACGGCCACTTGTCTCACAGGAGAAGAGTGGCGCGTGCTTTCCTTGACAACAACCTGCATTTTCGAAGGAGACGAAGATCTGGACGAAGTTTTGGTTGTTACAACTTCGCTGACCTTCGAAGGTGACACCGATCTACTGCTGGTCCTGGAACTCGACGAGGAAGACTGCCGTACTTCTGAAACGTAGCTTGAGCTCGACGTTTCCTGGGCGGAACTTCTGGCGTACGACGAGGATCTTTCGGTCGATTGTTTCGATGGTGACGGAGAACGCTTCTTCGTCTCGACAATCGATTCAAACGATTTTTCTTCTACGACTCGCTTTGAAGGCGATTCGGATCGGCTGGAAGACGTCTTGCTCTCGGAGAACGATGATTTTGTGCTCTCGGTCACTTTGGCGGTTGCCGTTCGCGAAGGGCTGCTGCTGAGTCTCTCGATGGTTTCCGTACGTTGCTCCTCGACGGTTTCTTTGGCGGGTGCAGGGACTCTCTTGATAGATTGGGGAACTTCAGTCGTTGAAACTTGTTTTTCAGGGCTCTTGCTTGTACTGAGTCTTCCGGAAACACTTTCACGTTCTACCGACTTCCTGGTCGGCGATGGGGACGATTTCGAGGTGATAATCTCCGTCCTACTCTCGGTTGTCTTTTTGGAGGGAGACGCGGATCTGCTGCTCGAAGTTGAAACGGTCTCTTTGGAACGAACTTCTGTGACTTCCTGTCTTGACGGCGAGTCGGACTTCTTGACCTCGGAAACTTTCGTCTCGGAAGATTGCGATTGGACGACTTTCTTGGTAGGAGACGGAGATCTTGTTTTGACTTCAGTGCGTTCCTCAACCACAACTCGCTTTGAAGGTGAAGATGTTCTAGATGACACTTCTTCGGTTGATTTCTGCTCTACCACGCGTTTTGAAGGTGACGTCGTACGTTGAGTAACGGTTTCTGAAGACCGCTCTCCACTGACAACTCTTGAGGACGACCGACTCGAAACTTCGGATTTCATTTCGGTTTTCTGCTCGGAGGACGTTTTTCTCGCAGGCGAAGACGACGACGACGACGAGGATGAGCTCGATTTACGTTGAGATTTTGATTCCGAAACAATCTTGGCGCTGGACGGCGTCGAAGATTGAATCTCGGTGACATGCTCTTCGTAGGTGACCTTCTTTGAAGGTGATGTAGACCTACTCCTCGAAGAGCTAACCTCAGAGTACGAGGAGCTGCTGCAAACTTCGGAGGATTTCAGAGACGTTCCACCGATCACTTCGGTCAGAGACTCTTCGCGAACTTCGGTGGCGGTTTTCTTCGGCGAGCCCGACCTGATCGAAGATTTCTCTTCGCTGCGCGTTGAGCTGCTCACCGTTGTTGCAGGCACTCTGGAAGTTTCGGATTTCGATGGCAACGTTGAGCTGAAGGATTCGTGAACCGTTTCCACCGTTTTTGAGCTGAATTCCTTTTTCACGGGTGATGACGACCTTGAGCGCACGACACTGCTGCTCTCAACAATGGAGGACTCTGAAGCTTGTCGAACCTCTGCGGAGCTTGACGAAGAACTTTCAGTCGAAACCGTTTTCTTGGGACTCGGCGACCGTTCCTTCTGCTTCGGGACCGTTGGAACACTTTCGCCAACGGTTTTTGTCGGACTTGAAGTCCTAGCAGTTTCCGACGTTGCAGAGGACGGTGAAACTTTACGAGTGGCCGCTGCCTCCGTCACTTCGTGAACCGTTGTTTTGACCGTTTTCTTTGGACTTGACGACCTCGAACTGGTTGTGACCGTTGCGGAAGAGGTCGACGTTGTAGTGGCCGCTTTGGAGACACCATGTTCTTCTCTTGAGGAAACCTTGCCGGTAGGAGCTACGGTTCGGGTGACTTCGATAGTTTGGTGTTTCGGCGAACCGCTCTTCACAACCGTCGTCACTTCGGTCACTTCGTGCACGGAGACACCACGCTTTTCTGGGCTTGCAGAACGAGACGATTTGCTGCTGCTAGAGCTGCTCGAAATGACACTCTTGGTAGAGGTTGATGATTCTTCGCGCTTGGACATGTGGGTGGACTGAGTCGCCTTAGTTGGTGACGAACTCCTTTCGGTTGATGTCCCTTTTCGGATCGCAGTTGAAGTACTTTGAGCAATCTTGTACGCAGCCACTGCGGGTGCTGCGACCGTGGCCAGAAGACCTTTCTTGAGCGCGTGCTGGATGTCGATCGTGCGTCCGGCGACGTTCAGCTTGCCTTGTTCGAGCAGAGAGAAGTTCTGAGGGTCTTTGATGAACTCCCCGACTGAGACCTTCGATCCGCTCTCCGGGAGATAAACGACCGTCGTTTCGTCGAGGAGACCCTGTCGTCTGATCTCTTCGAGGCTTAGAGGCTTTGGCTGATTCGGAAGCTGGAACTTCTTCGATTCGGAGTCGTAGTAGTCGAAAAGGTCCGGCAGGCCGTACCTTCTGCTTCCTTTGGGCTGTCGATCTAGAACGAGCACTTCTTTCGCCAGAGCTTCTCGTAATGGCATGGACTGCCCGGTGAGTTGGTCAGTGAACACACCCTTCTCTAAATCCACGGCGCCACACGCTACGGCATCGGAGAGGGTCTGCTTCGTATCCTTACTTTCCGCCTCCACCTTGACGAATCCGAGCGCGATGGCTTCGTCGAGTGGGTAGACTTTACCGGTAGCTCGTTCGCGTACGCTATCTTTCGAAGCCATTTCGTATCCCGGCGAAATCGAAAGCGTCTTCTTGATTGTCGTCACCTTGGCTGTGATTTTCGATGACGTCACCTTGCTCGACGATTCCATGACGGGTCTCGCGGGAACGGGCTTCAGTTGCAGCGAGCCTGATTCCATGGCGTCTCGAACCGGCGACTCGGACCCGGTTTTCGGGTGTTTCACACTGAGCTTCGTCGAATCGATGAGCTGTCCGTCGAGAGCTTGGACGACATCGAAACTATCTTCAGCGACCGCGATCTGTTGATCGAGCAGAAGACCTTTCTTAATGGCCTCCTTGACTGACATCTTTGAGCCGGTGGCCGGGTGCGTGAACTCTTTCTTCCGAGTGTCGATGAGACCTCTTTCCAACGCCACAGGGAAGGTCAACGCCAACTTCGGCATCTTCTTCGCGGTCTGCGGCGTGACTTCGTCGCTGAGTTTCGTCGGAGCGAATTTCTCGGCGCCTTTGTGCAGAGGATGCTTGCCTTTCGCACCCGAAAACTCACCGGTGACCTTGTCAAGAACGCCTTGAGAGATGGCTTCGTCGATCGACAACTGCCTGCTCGAGTCATCCGGGTGCAACACAGCTGAGTTATAGTCGACTATATCACAGAGTATTCCCTCCTGAAGACTGAGGTTCGCTCCGGTTTCGGGGTGAACGATTTCGTCTTTCTTCGTGTCGATAACTCCTTGCTGAAGAGCTTCTCCCAAAGCCAAAGGTCTGCCCACGGGAATGGCCAAGAGTCCGGAGCGATCGTCTACGATCTTCTTTTCCGTGCATTCTGAAAGCCGGACCTTTCGACCGCTCAGAGGATCCGTGATCTCAGAATCCTGGATGAGTCCTTTTCGGATTGCTTCGGAAAGCGTCATCGGACCCAATTGATCTTTCTTTTGAACGACATCTTCTAGCACGTCGCGTGTCGCCGCATCGATGTAACCTCGTTGGAAAGCCACATTGGCCGGATATAGGATCCGTCGGATTCGCTGAAGGAGAACCGGCGGTCGGCTTATCGTTATCGATTCCTCGGCTCGCGTGATTGATTTCGAAAGAGCTTCGGATGGTTTGATAGTGAGTTTCGTTTCGCCGGCTGTTTTCGTGATTTCCGACATGGGCCTTGTCATGAACTCCTGATAGGAGACTGTCGCGCCCTTGTCTTCGCCGACGAAAGCCGTCTGGACCGAAGTCAGAACTCCCGAAACGTTGCCTCGCTGAAGTTTTTCGACCGCGTCTTTGGTAAGGACTCCCTTCTGCAGGGCATCTGACAGCGTCATGGCTTTCCCGGTCTTAGGATCGGTGACCAAAACCGTTGTTGTGGTGTGAACGGTGTGTTCGGTGGTTTTCGCCGAATCTCTCAGCTCTTGTGCGAGACCCGAATCAATGATTCCCATCTGGAGGGCCTCGTCAACGGGAATCTCTCGCCCGGACTGAGCATCGCGAATGACAAGCTCGGCCTTGCGGACGATTTTCGTCGTTTCCGTTGTAGCTCGGACCGGCTCGGTGCAGGTGACCGTTTGCTGGAGTCGTTCTTCTTGAGTTTTCTTCAGCTGGGAGACCTGCTTGATGGCTTCGACTCCGAGTGCTGCGGGGGCTGAAACAGCAATCAGGCCGAGTTTTATCGCATCCGACAAACCCATTTTCTTCTGAGTTTGCTGATCGGTGAACACGAGGCTGTCTTCGTCGATGATTCCCTGCTTGGCAGCTTGCTCAAGAGTGAAACTCTCACCCGACCGAAGATCACTGATCACAACTTCGCTCGTTGAAACGACACCCGCTTCGACAGCTGTTCCCAGATCGATGTCCAGGCCTGTTTCGGGATGCCTCACGATAGTGAGTGGCGTGGGTGTTGTGAATGGTTTCATCTTCTCCAGAGCTTTAGCCGGCTCCTCGTGAACGGGTCTGGCGATGTGAAGTTGTTTTCTGGGCTCGCTTTCAGGCACCGGTGGGTCGAGGAGTCTGATGATTTCGGAATCTAGGGCTTCTCTCAGAGAAACATTGCTCACCATCATCTTCGTCGTGCCCGTCGAGTCCAGCAGACCTTTCTGGAACGCTTCAAGCAGATTGCACGTTTGGCCGGTTCGAGTGTCGGTGACTTGAGCCGATTCAGGGTTGATGAGTTGAAGTTTCACCGTTTCCTCAAGTGTGACAACACGGTCGGTCCCAGGCAAGGTCAGAAGACCGCTGCCGGCGTCGAGCATGTCCCGGTGGAGGACTTCTTTCAAATTCCAACCTTTCGACGGAATGTCGCAGACGACCGTTGATGTCGCGTCCTGAACGGTTCGTTGTAGACTGGTAGAACTCGGAGATCGCTTCGACGGACTCGAGCTCCGACTTTTCGATTCTTTCTCTCGTCTAGATTCAACGTGCGTTGTCGTTGTGATAGCGGTCCTACTTGGGGATTTGGTCGGACTTGAGCCACGAGATCCTTCGGCGGGAGCGGAATCTTTCGCTTTAGGCTTGGAAGGCGTCGAAGACGGAGTGCTGGCTGACGTGATCACAGTTGTTGAAGTTTCGACCGTCTTCTGGGGACTGACCGACCTCGGACTCGACGTCGACTTCACCGAAGACGAAGAGCTCTCTCGAGTTTGACTGGAACGAAACTCAGACTTGAACGTTTCTGTTTTCTTCGAAGAGCTCTCGGTCTCCGTTCGCTTACTTTTCTTGTGCTCAGGACTTCCCGGCTTGGAAGGGCTGGGAGACCTCTTTTCCGGAGATGATTTCTCGCTTTCCCGTTTCGAATCCTTCGTATCGACCTTGACGGAAATCTTCCTCGATACGGCCTCGGCGCCTTCAACCGACGGTCTCTTGCTCCGGCTGTCGGAGGCTCCGACCCGACTTTCTTCGTAGACGCACTCGTACGACATCTCTTTGGATGCCCCGGTTCCGCCAAGACTAGTTTTCACTGAGCTTTCGGAAGGACTGACCTCGATTTTGGATTCTGCCTTCACTTGATGAGGCTTCATCGGTGAGCTGCTCCGAGACCTCGACTTCTCAATCACTTCTCTCATCTCGCGCTCCGTCGTCACCACTCGCGTCTTGGTCTTGGTGTTGAGAATGGCTTGGACAGCCTTGAGGTCTCGAGTGCTCTCTGCAGACAGGACGAGGAGTCCATCGTTGATCGCTTCTTCCAAACTAACGACTTTGCCACTTTTCGGATGTTTGAACGTAGCATTGTGTTCGTTGATAAGACCTTTCCGGACAGCTTCTTGGAAGGAAATTCCAACCTCGGCGGACCCGGTTTTGGACTGAACCGTTACGTAACGAGTGATCGTTTTCGTTACGGTGGCGGTGCTGACCGTTATGCGCAGCAGACCTCGAAGGAGAGCGGCGCCTTCAGGAGTTATGATACCTTCCTTGACACCGTCTCGCAGCGAGATGGGCATCAATGTCTTCGGATGTCGCAGCTGACCGGTCTTGTGGTCGACCCGTCGAGTGAACACGGCTTCGAGCAGAGTGATCTCCTGACCGTTATCGTCCTTGAGACCGATTGGTTTGGTGAGCATTTCGTAGACTTGATCTAAGATGAGCTTCTTGCTCAGAGCCTCCCTCAACGGCATTGTCCGATTCGTTTTTGTGTCTTTGAAAGTTCGAGTTTTGAGGTTGATGATTCCCTGATGGACGGCCTGATTGAAGCTGATGTTGTCGCCGGTCTTCGTGTCTTGGAAACCTTCGACCTCGAAAATCATCTTTTGACTAACCGAAGAGATCAAACCGCGGTGGACGGCTTCAACAATGCTCATGGTTTCGTGCGTTCGAGGGTTGACGAACTTGCCGTCGGGAGTGATGATACCCTGGTGCATTGCTTCGGTGAGAGACATCGCCTCCTGACTGATCGGATGAAGAATGCATTTGATGTTGGCGTCCAACAATCCAAGGGATACCGCTTCGAGCAAACTGATCCTTTTGTTTGAGTAAGGATTCAGGATGGTCCCGGACTCGTCCAGGAGGTCCTGAGACTCGGCGTCCTTCAGCGTCAGTGACGGCGAAATGAGTCCGCGCTTTCGAGCTCCGCCGAGCGAAAGCCGTTCCCTGGTCTGTTCGTCGACGTATTGGCCGTTACGGACATTGATGACACCTTCTCGTATAGCGGTGGGCACACTGACAACTTTTCCGGACTTCTTGTTGACGACCTCGCGCGTTTCCGAGCACAAAACTCCTCGAGTCAACGCCTCGTTTAGGTCGTATACACCGCCGGAACAGTTGTCCGTGAGACGACCCTTGTCGTCGACCATGCCTCTGTCGATTGCGTACGTTAACGTCAAGCCCTCGTCGTTCTCTCTTTTCGGTTCGATCAGTTTTCTATCAAACGCTTGATCAATGCTGTAGCTTTCGCCAGTCATTGGGTCTGTCACCTGACTGTCCTTGGGGTTTAACAGACCGGCATCGAACGCTTCCGTGATGCTGAGTCGAGTCACCCGGATGAGCTTCAATTTCTTAACCATAAGCTCGGGATCGCGTAGAAGACCGCTCTGCATGGCTTTCTGGACCGAGATCGGGTTACCTTTCGAATCGAGCAGCGTCTGTTTATGGGGATCATAGAAGTTGAAACGGATTGCATCGAGCAGTGTAAGCTCTTGCTGCGTCTTCGTATCGACGAGACCGCAAGGCGCCTGCAACACGTCGAGGTACTGTTGATTCACCAAACCGCTGTTGAGGGCCTCTTCGGCGCTCAGCTGTTTACCGGTCTTGGTGTCAACGAATTTACCCGATTTGGCATCGATGATTCCGCAACGCAGCGCCACGCAAAGAGGCACCCTTTGGTCACTTTTCGTGTCCTTCAGGGCGGTCCTAGCGAGGAAATCTGCGTTCGGATTGTCTTCGTGAGTCTTAATGAGCTTCGTCGACTTCACTTCGGTGATCGTCAACGACGACCCCCGAAGAGTCGAGTCTCCAAGCTCCATTTCGGACGTCGCCGACGATGACGACACCGAAGGTGACGTCCCGGATTCGATTGGAGACGGGGCGGTGGAGGATGTCGAGGGCGATTGCCACTGTTGCTGATAAGTCACAATGCTAGGAACCGGTGGTACACCGGGGGCACCTCTCAGTAGTTCTTCGGAGTCTCTCTCGGATTTCTGCTGCACATCGCGATTGAACAAAAGATTAGAATCTCTACGTAATGATCACAATTCGGTCAACTCGTATGGCACTACACAACACTGGGATATCACTACTGTCAGGTTCTTTTGGCACTTCGTTGAGGGTATCCTGCAGCTCCTTGTGCTTCTGCTTCTGCTGACTTCAACTTTCAGCTCACTATCACACTGCACTCATGAGGGTCCGTAAACTCGGATTGACACTTGACAATTCTCTCTCTGTTTGTTTGTTTGTTTGTTTGGTCGTCTGTCAAATCGTTTGACGGTTCGCTGGTGGATTCTTTTCATTTACTCAATGTAACACTGAGACTGCTAGATGGCAGTGGTCACGACGTAGGCAGGGCCGCGCGGCTAATAATGCACAAGGCTTGCCTCTATGGAACTCGCCTCTATCAGTCACTGCAACGAGGGAACACCGACCAGCAACCACAACCATCATGGGCACCAGCGGCAGGAGCACTGTCTGTTGTGAGTGGTAAGGGAACTAACTCCATCTCTGGCGGGCTATATCGCTCCGTAGCACAGACGTTAAATTGCGTGGGCCAAAGCCGCTGGACCCGATTGCGGCGCCCTCTGATGTCAAACGGCAGGGAAAAATCAAAGTTCACACACGAATCGCAACACAAAATGATATTTCTGTTGCGTGTGAGAGCCGCTTCTGCTGCGCCTGCCGACAACGCCGCACGGCCAGCTTCTGCTCCTGATGATGATGATGATGTTGTTCTACGTTGACGACGTGCCTTGCATGGCGGAACGGTCGTCGCTGCCACCGCAACGGTCGGCGACTACGGCGGCGGCGGCCACAACTACGGCAACGACGACGAGTGCGGCTACGACAGAGAATTTAAATTCGTCTGCCATCACACAACAAATAATGGTCGCAAAGGGAACCATTTCGCTCTTGGAGTGGGTTTCGTGATACGTCATGGTACGGGTGCTCGAAACGCCAAAAGTGAAGAAGTCAAGTGAAAATCCACCCCGACAAAAGAAAACAAGAGACATTTCAGGCGTGGGAGGAATCTGCGCGCTGGAGAAACTAATTTCGCCTCGTCCAGACCGGCGAGAACGTCGCTCGGTCCGTTCGTTGCTCGTTGCTCAAGTTCTCTGCCGCGCTGCAATGAGCGTGTCCAAAGTCATCTGCCGAGGTGCTGTACGATACGCGCATCGGTCTCAAGTCGCTCCCAGGATCGTTTCAGAAAGCGAATTCTGATTCAATGGGAGCGTGAGCGCCCACCTCCGTCGTTGAAAATTCAGTTTATGCCTTATCTGTCGATTCTCACTCGTGTTCCGTTCCGTTGTTATCGCAGACCAGAGAGGTAGGCGGAGGAGAAGAAGGGAGAAAGAAACGAGAACTCGAACGGTTCGAAGACGTCGAAGGAAACCAGCGCCCTGTGTTGGTTTAGTTGTAGATTTTTTTTGATTCTCCGAACGAAACTCCGTAAAAGGAGCTTAGGGAGTCGGGCGATGGCCCAGACGAAATCTTCTGTTGCAACGCCTACTCCGATCAAGTGCGACAGGAATGGTTTACGGCGAAGCAAGTCATAGCAAACGTCAAGCATACACGTCTTCGTCGACACCGACGTCGGTCGCATCGCCAGCGACGTCCTCGTCGTGTATGTCACCTGCTCAAGCGCCAAGATTGCCGGGAGGAGAAGTCGCATGTCGACGAAACGAAAAAGAAACTCATTCCTTTTACGGAGGTCCAACCAGACGAACCGTTCCGAACGAACCAACGAAAGAACAGACGCACGCACGAACGCACAACAGACCGAAGAGAATAGAAGACAATATTTGCCCGCGTTGGCGGCCCTCATGAATGATCGGTGGCTTAGTCATTCCGCAGTTTCGTCGATTACTGACGCTTATCCTTTTGCGGATTGCAGGTCATGCCGTCTTGTACCGAATGGATCGGACACTCCTTGAACGGCACACGAACCCCCGTGTGTAGACTAGATGGACCATATCCAGAGATAGATGGAACTAGGGGCCTACATAATGGTGCCCTAATAAAATCGTTGATCCAACCTAACCTAAGCTACCCTATCAACCTGAATCGGAGTAAAGTACTATGAGATCGATATAGGTCTAACAATAAGTACCATGAATCGACCTGAACATGAATGCGGTCGTGGCGATACTCTATTTCACACACCTTGTGCCTTTCCTCACTCGTGAAGTACTTCTGCATGCTGTGCAGAAGCGAACTCAATCTCTCTCCGATCTGTCGATACTCAGCGTTGGCTTGGTCGAGCTCCGTCTCGACAACGTCGGCTCCGTTTGCTCCTGGCAATCCTCTTCTTTGTTTGAGACTAGCATCTAGACTAGGATGGGCGTCTTCAAGACTTTCCCGGTAGTTTTTGTTTCTGAGATCGTAGATCTGCACGGCACCATGGAATGAGGAACGCGTCAGTTCGATTGGGGGGGCTTCCATTCAATTGAACATCGTCTTGATGGAGAAAACGCTTCCGGGGCTCCTCGATGACTCTTTCGATGTCTCTTGGTTGCAGGGTGCATGGTTCGTGCTCAGGTGCGTGCGGGTGGGGATGACAGTGAAAACGAAAACGACATCGACTTTGTTGGGATCGGTTGGAGGAACTGGTTTTCACTCACAACCGGTGCAATCGGTGATTCGGTGCAGAAACATGCGGTGATCATGCCGTTTGAGATGATGGCCATAGTATGCCCAAAAAGGAGTTGGAATTAACATATTCGCCGAACTACGTCCACATCCAGAACGGCCGCAACATAACAACACCGACGTCGACAACAACAACAACAACAACTATATAGAAGTCAACAAGGACTCTGACAGAGTTCTGTGTGGGCGCCATGTTTCGGCCAGTGACTCCGTCTACTGACGAGGAGTTAACCGGCTCCGCGAAAATCGCCGCTGTTAATAATGCGAAGCCGTCATCATGATTAGAGGTCGCATGCAAGGAATTCGTGAGGTTTAGGCTACATCGGGGCACAGAGTTTTTCTACGTTCCGAACGGGTATTTGGGGTTCAACTAAACTTTTGGTAATTGATGATTGGTTTAGGCTACGGGGAGAGGAATGAGTTTTTTTTTCGACGTGCAAAACCAAGGAGTACGAAAGGATGATGATTCGGAACGCTGGATTGAAACGGGAGTGTTCTATGAGGAGGGGGAACAGTGGAATCGGTGAAAATAGTGCGAAGTCGTGAAGAGATACCAAGAGTCCTCGAGGAGTTGTCCTGAAGAATACGGTAGAATTTCGAAGGTGGAAAGAAGATGCTATCAGAGTAGAAATGACACACCTTAGCCTCACGAATGTAGCGGCCGCCCACGAGGTTAAGTTCCTCAAGGATCGGCTTCCTCTCCGTGAGGGTAGTAAATAGCGACTAGAAAGGAAAGCATATGGTTTGGTTTGTATGCACTTCGATCGCAGCTGCGCAACGATCGACATACGTATTAATATCACTAACTACGTCGTTGATGTGGAAAGAAAAAATCAGGAAAAAATGTTACGTATAATTTGTGGCTCAGTAATTCTGAGCTGCGACTCCATCTTTCAGATATGTGAGTATCTGTTTTTCGTAGAATGATCGACGAAATGTTCTAAGATATGACTTTGCCGTCACCGTTTCTTTCGCGTGTTAGATTTCGAATCCCAAACAGAAATCCGGGATTCGGAACTGCTGTTTCATCTTAGAACAGAAAGATAGAGCGTGCTCACCAAGGCCAGCTGATATTCACGCTCCGCATCACGAGAGCTTTTCACTTCTTTGATGGTGTTCACCTTAATTGTCATCTGGTTCGCCCACTGTTTCTCGTCGTCCATCTTATTCCTGTAGGCTCTCAGCATCTCTGAGGCAGCTTCGCAGCTACGAAGCCTGAGGGGAAACAGATAGAAGCTTGCTTTAGATTTGGTGCTTCGGATCGACAGAGTTCTTTTCCCCAGACAAAACCCAACAAGGAATCGGTTGAGTCTTCGCCCTTCGTGGAACCGCCCTGAGCAACCTTGCGTCAGCTGAGCCTTCGTCACGACCGGACATCACTCATTTCGGCTCACCGTTTCGGCCGCAGCCTGATCCAATCTATGTTGACTTGCATATTTATTCAAGACTCCGAGAGAATATGGAAAAGAATCGGCGAACAGTCTAATGTCTATTTTGGCCCAGTCCGAGCAGACGAATCGAAGCGCTGCGCGAAACCCGGTCTCGGTCGAAACTTGGGTCGTCGTGCTCGCCAGTCTGTTTAGACAGACGGTCTGTCAGCTGGCAGTCAACTTGACAGAATAGCAACAACACTCGGCGGCGGAACTGTCGGAGGCTTGGCCCGAAACGATGATCGCCGACACCGCCCGAAAGTATTGTCTTATCTACCCACTCGTATCATTGTGGAACCTATCTTTGTTTTTGTTTTGTACGAACGAACTGCATGCCATTGAACACACAGCGCTGGTCCAGATACATTTCCCGAGACACTGTACCGCCATCTACGATCGCGCATCAGCCACCATTGTCTCTATAAGAGCGCTACTCACCTCTC
Source organism: Neoseiulus californicus (assembly GCA_028455905.1). Lineage (NCBI taxonomy): Eukaryota > Metazoa > Arthropoda > Arachnida > Mesostigmata > Phytoseiidae > Neoseiulus > Neoseiulus californicus. The sequence continues at coordinate 2,851,112 of JAMQGS010000001.1, forward strand.
AGCGATCTGATTCAAGGCGTCGCTCCATCGTTTCAACACCCTCTTGGTATCGTCGTCGAGTTTGCGCAGATCTGGATGAGTGTAGACGTTTGGCCTCGATTTCTCAGTGACTTTCTTGGCGAGCGTCACGTTGCTAACCAGCTGGTCGAAGAGGGGTTGCTGTTGTTGCATTTCGAGTTGAATGGCAAGCAAATCCTCGTGAATCTTTCTGAGAGCTTCTTCATCCTGAGGCAGGTTTTCGTAAGAAGCCAGAGAGATCTCGACATTGGACACGGCTTGGGTCGATTCCTTCAACGAGCTTATGGCGAGCTCTACGGCCTTGAACCTGTCGAACAAGAACCCAAGTCAAGACCCCGCTTGATGAGATAATTTCTGACGCATGCTCATTCTAGAGGCTGAAGCGTACTTATTGTTAATTTAGAAGGTTGCACCGAATTCATGTGGAGACCCATGGATATTCTTATCAGCGGAAATCTTCCGATCTTTACCTTTCGGCGTAAGCCCTGCAGAGAGTCCAGAGTTTGTCCCAGAGCGCGACGATTCGGTCGTGCTTGTCCTGGTGAGTGGGGGTCTTCTTGGTCATCTGCTTGAAGGCGACCTTCATTTCGGCGATCATGCTCTCGTAACTACCGAGGTCACGCTCGAAGTCTTTGTGCTGTGAGTGAAGCTCGTCCAGGGCGTCCAGATCACGCGGGATCGGATCATTGAGTCGCTGAATCAGGATTCGCTCCTTTTCTCGCAGGACCTGGTCGAGGTTGTTCGACGTCTCTTGGAAACGTCTTGCCGGCGAGTTGGGAGAGTTCTCGGCCTCCTCCTCTTTGAGCTGACGCAAGAGATCCTGATAGAGTTTGTTAATGTACTTGATTTCATCTCGTAACCGTTTCATGTCAGGATCGTTCTTATCTCCTTCGGCCAGGAGCTTGTCGGCGTCGTCGTTGAGCGCTCTAATGATGCTTTCCCTCTGTGATGGCTCCATTGCCTTGAACGTCTTCAGGTCCCAGCCCTTGACGATGTTGATCGTGGCGAAGATCATGTTGAGACGAAGCTTGTGCTGTTTCTTGGTCCACAGCTTGATGAGCGCTTCGTATTTGCGCTTAAGACTCTCCGCAAGGTCGATCGCCTCCGGGTTCGGGGGCGGAATGGCGAAAACGACTCCGGGCACCAGACCTTCGGCGCCTTTCTGGTTGATGATCTTCCACCTCTGTCGTTGACTGTTGTCGTGCAGCCAGCACTGTTCGTTCTTGTAGATGTGCATGTTGCCCTGACTGTAGTTGCACACGGCGTTGACACGCAGTGGCCTGGGTAGGGGCTGCCGACGTTGTTTCAGAGGATAGATGTCCTTCGAACGATCGATCAGAGAATTAACAATCGACGAATAACGGGAAATGTCTTCTCGCATGTCGTTCATCTGCTTCAGAAGACGCTCGCCCTCGTCGATTGAGAACACCGTCCGAGAGAAGGTCGTGTTCAGACGCTCCTCGATGGTCTGCATCCACTGCTCGCACTCCTTCGCCTCACGGAAGAAGCGTTGATGATCTTGAGTGTGTCGCAGGTGGATCTGGAGAGCGTGGATCAGTTCCACCATCCAGCTCCAGCTCGAGTGCATCGCCGACAGGAAGTGGTCGATGGTCTTGTGAGCTGGGTGACGCTGTCGGATGAGGCTGTTGCCCTGGTCGAGAACAGAGTTGAACTGCGACTCGCGGCCTTCCATCTGGTGGCACAGCGATGTCTGGTGAGCTTCGATTTCAATGAGATTGATGTTTGCGGCAGCCCAATCTCGGCTGATTTCGATTTCTTCGCGTTCGTTGAGCCACATCATCTCCTCGTGAACGCGTTTCACGAACTCGAGCAGCGTGTCGAGATCCGACATGCGCTTGTTGGACTGTACGACGACGTCGGAGTAGCCTCGTTCGAGTTGAGCCAACAATCTTGAATAGAAATCGAGTTCTTGACCCTGGAAGTGTTTCTTCCGCGAGACGCATGTGTCGATGTTCTTTTGGAATTGGTCGATGAGCTTCTGTTCCGTTTTGTGCTCGGCAACGAGCGATTGGATCGAAGGAAGATCGCTTCCGTATTCAGCTTCCTCGAGATATTTCTGCAAAGAAGATTTCAAGATTATTCTCACGATTCAAGTCGGAGTTCAAAGATTTGTACTCGCAAGGTCACGAACGGGAAGAGACCATTCAAGTAGCATTGCCTGAGGACCCTTCCTGGGGGGAAGACGAGTTCGAGGGCAAGACTTACCAACTTCTCCTTGACCCATTCGATGCATTGTTGGAGGAATTTGAACGCATCGTTAGTCTCCAGTAGTCGGGCTTCGGAGAACACTTGTCTCTCTTTGACAACCTTTTTCTCCTCAACCTTGTACTGTCGGTTGTTAAGAGCGTCGATGAGACGTCGTTCGTATGAGATTCGTACATTGTCCCATTTTTGTTGCAGGTTCTGAACACTGGAAACACAACGGGTTCTCGTAAAGCTCCAAGTCTTCCGCAAGTTTCTGGTCAACGTAACACATGATGATTCCTTGCTAGAGGAAAAGGAAAACTTACAGTCTATGCAGTTCCCTTGAACGGTAGTATCTGCCATCCATGAGCACCTGAACATCTTTGAAGAGCATGCGAATGGTTTCTTCGATCCTTCTGAGGTCTCGTTCGAAAACTTCGCACGTTCTCTTCGCGTCCTCGGGCCGGAGTCGGGGAAGATCTTTCTCAACTTCCCTGATTCGGGCCTCGATGTCGTCCAGTTTGCCATCAGTGGTTCGAACTTCACGCTGGACCTTCTCGGCGAGCCGTTCGAGCTTCTCAAGTCTGGAAATGAGGAGGAACAATTCGGCTTCGGTAAGTGGGTCATGCACGAAGGAGACGCGACGATGCTGGGCCAACCTCGTCCCGGGAGTCGAAAGATCAGGGCTGGTTTTCCTCGTTGTTCGACCGACCAATCGGCAACGCAATGCGCGCTAACGGCTTTTGTGTGACTCACTCACCTGACGATTTCATCTTGTAGTGCGCGATCACGGTCCTCGTGGGCGTGAAGCATTTTCTTCCACTGGGTGTCCAGGTAATCATAGCGGAGCTGGTCATCCATCTGTACGCGATTTTCGCGCATCATCTTCTGCATATCTCTCCAGAGGCTTTGCAGGCGTTGTTTTTCGCTGAGGCGGGGTGGAATCTCAATGGATCTGAACGTCGCATTGTCTTGGTACAACTGTTTAACCTCTTCGATTCGCTCGGGGAAGCTTCGGTTCTGAAGGCGGGGAACATTCTGCTTCAGCCACAGCAGAAGCGACGACGAAAGATCACGGTACTCGTCGATGACGCGCTGCTTTTCATCTTCGAATGGATTGCGGGTGGCCGGCTCGGGGAAAACGTTGTACAGCGACGACAGGTAGGTGATGAGAGATTTCTCGTCGGGGTGTGGGGTATCCACGTCTTCGGGATCCAACAGACGAGTGACACCGAGCTCTCGTTCGGACACATTGAATACGTTCTCCAGGTTTTCACGTACAGTGTGTCGGGACAAAGAGTGCCAATCGATGAGGTCGGGGCTGCGGGGAGAAGGTCGAGCATGAATTTTTGTGAGAAAAATAATGTTGAGAAAACATGGCAACCAAGCTCAGGACTTCGATCTAGGGGGGCGGCGGAGAAATCTCCGGGAAATCGACCCGTGGCGGAAAGAGACAAAACCGCCAACGCAATGACCGCAAGAGCCGCTAATTCGAGAGGTCAATTCATGCGTTTTTTGCTTTGCGGCAGCATTGTTCCTGAATAGTCGCGTCGATCGTGCGTGACTCCGACCGCCCACGATCTTACGGAAGATGCAAGGCGGATTCTGGAGCACGATTCAATTAGACCAACCTTACCAAGGACGTTTGCATCCGTCGCAAGTCTGTCGTTCGATGTGTCTCCTGTCTGGGAATGTCGACACGACATATCTTCTGCTCGGTCACTCGATTGTCCGAAAACTTGTTTAAATCGACGTAAACTCACCGATTTCTGTGGATTATGGCGTTGAAGGCGAGACCGTCTCTCCAGGAAGACGTGAAGTCCCGAACTTTGACGCCTGGGTAACCTTGGGTGGTTCGTTGAGCCCATCGCAGAAGAGCTTCGCGACTCGTTAGAACTTCATTGTTCTGGTTGAAAGTTATGTCGGAAATCTGTGAAAGGAGAAAGAAAACCGGGCTTTTAGTTATCGCCGCCGCGCGAAAGAACGGAACAATCTCTTGAAGAATCTTCTTCTCGTTTGTTTCTCCCATTTTTTCTGTCTTCCGCATTTTCGGTACCTCTCGCTTCGTTCGTTAACAATCCGCCCGGGTTGGGCCGAGCGCAAACCCGACGCCACCATCCAACACCACCGCGACCGCCGCTTTGTGGCATCATGACGATCGTCATCCGAACGATTAGAAAACGTAGTACCTATGTGTTTGTGTTTTCATACGAATTTGATTACAATAAACCTCAATTAAAATAGCTGTTACGTCATGGGTTAACTAAAAGGTCGTTCCAGCCATTGGACCGACGGCTCGTGACTGGCTTGTTCGTATTTTGGGTTGGAGCTTTCTAACGATTCCTCTTCTCGATGGTTTCATTCATGACGAACAACTTTTCTTCCATTACCGTCTTTCATCTAAAAAAAAGAACGAAAACGAACGGGAGAAATGCAGGACAAGTCTCAGGAGACCGGGAGTAGCTGGCAACTCCAATTGCTTGAGCGTGTCCTGTGCAAAGTTCAAGGCAATGCGTTCCGCGCGGTCAAGTTTTCGGTTAGGACCCCCTACTTCAAAAGTACTGGCCAGCCTTCGGCTCCCTCCAGTGACCCGGTCCGAAAGTCAATAGAAAACTTGAAGCGATAGATCTTCTTCACTATCGCACCTGCTCGTCGAGGAGTATTGTTGTCTTTCGTTTTTCGCATGACCAACCTTGCCAATTCGTGAATCGGCTTAACACATTTCGCTGTACAAATCACACTTCCTTCCATGTTTCCATATTTATACTGTACGGCTGTGGGGAAACGAAGTATGAGTGGGGACGACAAGGGCGCATGCTTCTAAGGATCTCGTCGAACACCTGGTCGAATCGCTTCCGATGTGCAAACCGACAAACGTAATTCTTCAAAACGGCGCCTCGTCATCGGTGACGGCGCGCCGCCGAATGCCGCCGGTGCTGCTGCCGGCCGAACTTCACTGCTTCTGTCGGCGAGCGAAGCGCCTAGGTTGCGGGAGCCTACGACAGCGTGGTTTTACAACAGTTAGTCATCGGCTCGCGCGCAAGCTACCTAGCTGGGCGAATCACTGATTATCAGGAATCGCGTTAAGAACTGCAGCAACGACGTTAGTAGCCGTCGCCGGCACTGCCACAGCATCGGCAGCGATATACAGAGAAGAGAGACAGGTGCACAAACGCAAGGTTGCTAGACTATGTTCAGGCGAAGCTTCGGCGGCAACGGCCGCGGTGGTGGCGGCGGCGGCGGCAACGAAGCGTCAGTGAGAGCTTGCCCCGGCGGTGATTCAATCGTATGGTCGAAATCGACTTCGAATTCTGTTCGATGACGGACCATTAAACGCAGCGTAGATACACGAAGTGAACAATGGCATTTCTTGCGCCGATCCACATTCGGGATCACCGAAACGGGTTCCCTCAACGCAGGAACAGCTGCGACTCATGATCAATTAGGCCAAGCGTGATCTGAAGCCTACTCATCCAGATTTTTCACCTGGGCGGTCCGAACGCGTTTCGGGTTCTGTCGTTCTTCCTCTTCTGCCTTTCGCTCTTCTCCTGCCGAAGCGATATCAGCATTCGTGTGATTAGGCTGTCAAGCACCCTTCTACACCGTTTTATGATCGATTGTTGAGGTCGGTTTCCGATGAAGCGACGCTCAGTCAGCGCTGCCATCTTTGCCTGGGTGCCTGGTTGATTCGTTCATTGAGTGCCCAGCAGCCTTGTGTCTTGTCAGGCGTGTAGCAGAGCTAGGCTGGATTCGCATTCTGTCATTGACATACTTTCAGGCCTAGGAATCCGGACTAGGATGCGGCAACTGGGATTCTTTATGGAAACACGAGACTTATGCCTCGGCACGACCTGGAGGCCCTCCCCGCCAGCCGCAGTGCAACTCAACGCATCACACCACTCATCAAACGCGCAAATATTTATCGCCGCCCAGATATTTCCTTGAAATGACTAAGGTCGGCCAAGAGATCGGAAAAAAGATGACGCACTTCTCTAGGAACAACTCAGGATCAACCAGCGGCTTCATGCAACGGAAACGGAAACACGGTCCGGAATCACTCCGTCATGCACAACAACGCCAAAACGCCGAAACTTCTGAGGCATTGATGACTCCCCAAGGCTGTTGTACGATGATCTTCTGAACAGAGAATCAGTTCCGAAGTTCATTCTCATTAACTTCCCCCGATTCCGGAGCGTCTCGTGTACGTTTCCATATGAAGCCTCCGATTTTCCCTCTGCTTGTGTTTGTCTTCTGTTTGGACGGCGAAAAAACCGCCGCCGAATTCCTCATCGAAGCGAAGGGGGGAGCGCGTCACGAAATCGAAGTACCAACGTTAATAGGAAAATCAAACCGAGGAACCCACACCCACGAAGACAGTGTGCGAAGATTGATCGACTATATACTACCTATCGGTTGGCATCGGCTCTGCGTTTCATGCGCTGAGACCGTGACAGAAAAATCAGGATCTCATCTCTCATTTTTTCCTCGTCCAAACAACGATGAACCACCCTCCGGATCGCATTGACGAAGCGAAAGTCCCGCAGAGGAGTCAGCCGATTCACATGGCACCACATCCTCTCGGCAGTCCGGTGTCGCATGGCACGGCGGAGATCCGAAGACCAGTTCAACTGTGAAATAACGAATGGATCGTGCGCTAACGGAACCCTTTCTGGGGTCAACCACCACTGCCGCCGCCACGGACGGCTTCTGCCACCAGAACTGCAGCGTTTTAAGAGCGTTCCGGCGTACAATCGGTTCTTCTGATGTTCGGGACGTCATCGGAACTGCGGGCAGTAAAATGAAGTTTCTGGTCTTTGTCGAGATGACCTTCATAACGCAACGGCTTTGTTTCACGCTGCTAACTACTCAGAGGAATCAACGGATGGACGGATTATTACGATAATGATGGCAATGTAAGCAGCGGTGGCAACGACAATCATGATGCTGTCGCCTCATTTTGATGGAGCTCGACTCACGGGTCCGATGACAAAACCAATGCAAACCCCGTCAGAGCCTCCATGCACTTCATAGACACATGGGCATTCATCAAAGCCGTTCATCGGAGCTGACTCATCCGTCATTGAGGTACATATCACGTTTAGTAAGGTAGAAACGGAAAACATCGCGGCCTTGGTGTCGAATAGACTCGAGCCGCGATCGTTGTTCCGTCCAGATGATTTGATGTGCATGTCGTTCCATTTTTACGACGGAAAACGAGCCCTCGGCACCTAGGACGACCCGGAATCCTGATTTCAAGGAAACGGATACTAGCGGCTCTCGAGACGGAAAGGCGCTCTTGAAACTTTGAGCGTATCCAATCGATTGCATGGATTTGTCGTCTACATGCTCTACTGCCGCGTAGTCACGACGAGCATTGCTGAGACCAGCGAATTGACGGAATCATCGCATTCCGAGCAGCGGAGAAACCCAAAAACGGGCTGATGGGTACGCACGCCACAGTTTCCCCTTCTCTAAGTTGTCAGGTGTTTATTCGCAGTTTTCTGGCATTGCTACGGCCGAGTGTTTCACGAAACACTGTCAAGAACCAGCTGATGTCAAGATTCGCATACGAAAGATTTGATTTCCGCAGAAGCTTCTGACGAAGCGGCCGCATCTTCTGCATTTTTTCGACTTCAATCCAACGTTCCCCTCGAGAACGATCATTTATACTTCGGCATTCGCGATAGAGAAACAAAACGGAAGGCTAAGAAAACCATTCTGCGCTCGGGGTCCATGCCGAGCTCGGCCTCTTGGAGTCGAGGCCCTGTTTGGGGCCAACCCAACATAGGCCCTGGCTGATCGGGACCGACTCTGAAGGGAAGTTCGTTCCGCGCACCGGAGCCTGATCCACACTTCCATGAGAGGTCGTCCCGATTTGCGCGGTCATGGGAGCTGATTGAGGTTGATTTGAGCCCATGAACATGATCCATTGAACATCGGCCAGCTATTGTGGGTTGCTATTGAGACCCCTTCCGAGGGTGATCTATGAGCCCGCTGTGTACGAGCTGCGCCAATCGGAAGACAGGTGCTGCTGGTTCGCTGCACTGATGTTAAAATCCAACAACGATCAGCTGTTTTCCCCGTTTTCTTATACAACAGCATCACCAACAGCAGCCGTGGCGACGATATCGAAAAGTAAGACCATGTCGATCTTCTTCATCAGATGCATTCTGATTCGATTCGTTCGTTCATCTCCTCTCGTCAAGGTCGCTTACCCTCTGACGCTTGATGTCGGAATCCGAGGAGCGAATGGCTCGGAGCTCGGATCGGTGTTCCGCGACAGCTGTGGTTTGTTCTTCCCCGGCAGTGACAGTGGTCGTCTTTCGGACTACACGTGATGTGTGAACGGTTTTGATTCCAGAACGCATCTGCTGTGTCCTGAAGGATTCTCGAGACTCCTGGGAGGCCGAGGCCATCTGCTGACGAGGCTCATCGCGCACCACCAGTTGCTTCGAAGAGGACGACGGTCTCTCCTCCTCCTCATCGTCCTCGCGACGACCCTTCACGTAGAGCCGGGAACCTCCCTTCACGAAGGAATACATCCTCCGTTTTCACGAACGGGCAACCGATCCGCGCGGGCCGATATGTCAATTGCTCTTTGGCACAGGGTCACAACAACTTGTCACTGCACTACTGTTCCGCGCAACAACTGGCGATCGTTGAGATGACCGGCACTCTATTCCAGCAACAGCAACAACAATGGCAGCGAAAGGTAGACCGACTCTCACGAACACAACAAAAACAACTGAAATCGCTACTCGATGAAAAACACACACAGTACGAGACGGGGGGTGGGTAAACCGGCTGATCCCGTCCAGTGAAGTATATACAACAGTTGTCGGGCGCACTACATCGCTAGCTGCCTCAATCAGTTTGGTAAAAGCGACGTTGGCGTTGGGAAAGGAAATCCTGATCCTCACCCTCATAACCAGCCGCTCCGCAACCGCAGCACCGACGCCGCACCGATGGCATACCCAACGAGCAGCCAGCCGCCAACCGCCCGCCCGCTGCCGCCGCCGCCATGGCCGTTGTTGTCGACGTCGACTTTGCCGTGTTCGTCAGAGTGGGATGGAGACGAACTCCAAATTTGGTACAGGTACAACCACTTGCAACAGAAAGTCCAGTCGAGAATAACATTCCTTCGCAAGCAACACTTCAGCAAGCCAGCACCAGTTTGGTAAACGGTGGAAAATCGCGCGGGACCGCGGCTTGCAGAGCCGTCTTTCTTAAAGCGTCTTTTTTAGATAGGATTCCCGTGAGCGATGGATTCCGAACGCTTCTTCGTTTCTACACATATTCCAGAGATTTCGAGCATGTCCTTGCTTGGAACATGAATATTCCATGATTTTCAAGTTCAAAACTCTTGAAAATGGATTCAGCCTCGATTTGGAGCGAGCTGAAGGGGATTCCCATTTCCAGGATCGCTGACTGTAGAGTAGCAACCGTAAATCACTCTCCCGTTGATTCATCGATTCTCTCGTGGGGTTTCACGTCCGAAAAGAAGCGCCTCTCGGTTTGAAAGTTCAGACTTTCCCTCTTCATCGAGCCGATTTTGGTTCAAGTGCGAGAAATCGTGGATTTGGAGGGTGTCCCAAATCGTGTCTACGCTCATTGAGGCGCCATCCATTCACGGTACATTTCCATAATCTATTTCTTTTTCAGAAGTTGCTGCTGCCATCGCCGCTGAGAAGATTTCTATGTGCATTTTCGGACGCACTTCCGATTTAGTCAATGACAGACAACTCGCGTGGGAGAAGTGAGGTCTCCAGAAAATCCCAAAGAATTTGAGAGAATCGCATTGTCACGCCCTATCAAAGCATCCGCTCTCCCGTACTGCTTGCCGGTGGTGGTGCTAGTGGCCGTCGTACGAACCGGCTTCGGATGCAACAGCAGCAGCAGCAGTGCCGTTTTTAGGATAACAAAGAGATACACTTTAGTCACTTTCGATTTGAATGGGTGAATAGAACTGTTGTCGCGGCCGCGACAAATTTGGCAGAATCGGAGACGACGATCAAGGATTCGGGGCTCCTCGCCAGCGCGTGCACAGTCTCGCCAACTTCTGGCTGCATGCAAGGATGGAAGAATCGTGGACAAAAGGATGGGGATGAGCAAAGAGTTCGGAAGCATGAATGAAAGTTCCCGCACAACGCTCTTGTTCCGGCGTCGAGCGTGAAGCGGGTTCGAAAATGATTTGTGTGTCCATACCGAAGACGTTCGTCGTATTTAGAACCAAATAAGCAATACGCATCGAAGGACGCCTACGTGAACTGTCCCAACGAGTGGGATAGGCTTTCACTTCCAAAAAAAGTCTTGCGCTGTTGTTGTTCTTCTACGATGGCGACGGCAGATTGTTGCCGTATTCAGTCAGAAGCCAAAATACGGACGGGGACTTCGTGCTTTCTCAAAGCGAAAACTCGACCGGCGAAAGGGAAACATGAATGGACGACCGGAAAAATTGAGAGTTTTCAAGCTTTGTGGCGTCTTCTCCCAATGGCGGAACATCGATGCCCGCCTCATCACAGCCCCGTTTGGAAGACATGGAAGAAAATAGCACGAGAGAAATAATGGAAATTGGGCTTGGTGTCTCGTCTCGCCTAATTGACCCGAATCATACACACATTGGATGATTGAAAGATTCCGAAGAGCCTCTGAATGCGATTCAAACCGGCGACTGAGGAGAGTTGAGAGCATGGAGCCATAGGATATCCAATCGACAGCATTTTAAACTTCATTCTATGCAAATTATTTTGTGTCGGCGGACCCATCGCTCGATCACAATCATCCCAGTAGTCGATGTGCCCGGCTGATGGCTTACATGATCCAACATCGAGAGATCCCAGGACCTTGGTCCATGCTCCACGATGGCCGTGGAGCTCGAAATGGAAGTGATCCGAACTCAATTCAGAATTCCGAACAGGCGTACTTCGCTGAGTACTTTCCTCATATGGAAGGCACGTTCCCAATCGGCCAGAAACAGCCCTCCACGCTTGCGATTCGAATGATGAGAAAAATTGAATCAATGTTCCGTCGACTCCGTTCCGGTTTATGTTTCAACGATTCCCAATCCACCTGTATTTGGCCTCCGACAAGAGAAGTATCGGTACTTCACCAAAACTCTTCTCGGTCCTTCTCTTTCTTCCTCGGAATCCTCAGAACAACACTCCCTGACTTGGTGAACACCATGCAGCATGAACACCATGGTGCACAATAAGTAACCCCACCTTTGTGTCATCTCCCATTCGACTCCCGCATACAGTAGGAAAAAGAGGATAAGAATAGAATGTTCGAAGGAAGGAGAAGTACGCTAGAACGAACCCTTCTCGATGGGATACACGAACACGAGCTCACTGCGTCCGCACACTTGGGCCTGCAGGTGTCCAAACAAGGACTCCGGTGAGCTTCTCCTTCTTCGAGACAGCGCGAGTTGAGGCAGCGAACTTTGCTCGAGCCATTTCCCATCCTAGTCCGACCGAGTGTATGGTATCCAACGAGCTAGGAGGTCGCTCTTCGGGAAAAACACATTATACACCAGCGGACAGGGCTGAGATGTGGCATCGCGGCACCGATGTATCCGTTTGAGGTTCAGACATCTGTAGCACCGGTTGGTAGGGCGTAGGTCTTCGTGAGGACGAGGTTCGTGACCAACCCTCGCCTGGCCTGAACCTTACCAGCGTGAAACAGTGCACCAGCTTACGATCAGGTGAAGACAGCCACCCGTTCGAACACCGTCCGACAGCGCTCAGACAACAATGGACGGATGGGGCCAGAAGGCCCTCGTTGTCGGATCCGTAGGGACCTTTCGGGTTCTTTTTTCGTTTTCTTTGCCTTCCTTGGCTCGTTCACATCAGAAATGTTCAATCAATTAGCCGTGAAGACATATTCGGCTCCGCTAGCCGTCTTATCGGCTAAACCACCGGCGACCACCGGCTGACGGTCGGTCCGTCGGTTCCGTCTACCTACGAGCGAGGAATCGATCACTCCGAACACGCGGGAGAAAATCCGCACAAATTCGGGTGGACAGCGAACACTCGCGGATAGACTGACAACTCGAAGCCCGTTAAAGCGTAAAATTGAAAAAGTTGAGCTCATTACACTACGACGAGTTAGAGACAGCGACGAATTATGTGCTGCCAGAGCCAGAACGTATCTTGGAAGCGTGATCCTCGATTGGCTACGGACGATGCCGTTCGGAACGCTTCGAGCAAAATTCACTTGTTTTCCTTGGAACATGGCGTTTTTTCGGATCGTGCAACTGCCGTACGGGTGTTTGAGGAGGACTCTCATCTTCTTCCCCTGTGTCCCTCGGCGTTTCATTCTCCTCTGTCCTTACGTCGTAATCATCGCGGTCTACCGAAACCAAATAGCGACCACCGAGCGCTTTCTCTCCCGAAATCAAAAACGAAAAACTCCGGAACAGAATCTGAGCGGCTGGGCGACTGCTTTGCCAGACTCCCGGAGGATTCGCCGCTTTTTTCGTATTCGATCCTCGCTATCCTTGAGCTTCATGTAAAGATCTCAATCACGCCCCCCTGACGGAGGTTGCACGGGAACGTAATACAGTCGAACCCGCTTATAAGAGACTCCTCGGGAAATCGAAAAAAGTCTCTTATATCCGGTTTTCTCTTATATCCGAGGTGGGTTTTTCTAGCACATTCCTGCCGTTTTTTCGCCTGAAAATCGGCCTAAGTGCGTCTTACGAGTAGATCACGGTATTTCGGTAAAAGACACTTCCTTTATTCTCTTAATTTACCATTCAGGTCGGAGAGAGTTCCCTCGAGACAATACCTCTAACTCAGTGGAAGAAATCGCTGACAGTATTCTTCGAGATGACATCTTCACTCGAACACACTGTAGTCGGAGACCAAACCTTTAGTGGCCGAGGTCGTGTTCAGAAATCCGTTTCCGAAGTTGTGTGGGCCACCGAAATAAGAGCGAGATTCGAGAAGCTTGGCGTTCGATTTTCGAGCAGCGAACATGCAGCAGCGCGCATGTTCGTCTTCTCGATCGAAAGGATCGCTTCCCCCCCTCTTACTCTGTGAGAAACTGCCTTCCACGCTCAGTTTCTTATAAGCGGTTTTCTCAAGCATGGGTGTCTATGAAGTGGGAATCGATGATCAGTCTCTTATATCCGGTTTTCTCTTATACGCGAGTCTCTTGTAAGCGGTTTTCTTCAACATGGCGGTCTATGGGACTCGAAACGGGAAATCAGAAACGGTCTCTTATATCCGGTTTTCTCTTATATCCGAGTCTCTTATAAGCGGGTTCGACTGTACATGGCCGAACGAGTTTTGGGGTCTTTGGGGACGCCTGACAAGACCACCGTGGAAAGTTCGCCGTACTCAATACCTTGCCAAACAACGGGTGGAACCTTTGCGGGGTCCGGCATATGACCAATCATCATTCCGGAACCATTCGGACCTCCCCCGTGCTTCGTTGGGAGTTGGGAATGGGGACGGGGGCTCAGTGAGGCAACATATCGAACGAATGGATCGGTGTTTCAACCAGATAACCGCGCTCCGAAGCTGCGCCAGCCGCCATGATACGAAATCAGCATGGCCGTGCGTACCTCAGGGCGAACTCTTTGAGAAGGAGAGCAACAGCAAGTCGACAAGACTACACAATACTTATTCCTTACCCTGCCCATCGATTGCTCTCCTAAAAAAAGTAGCTGAGCGCCATCATCGTTGCGTGCCATACCCTCCCGCCGTTCTTTTTGTATTTTAACCCATCGTGATACAAAATTCCCTCCCCGCGTATTCTAGTACGTCCTATTTGCAGAGTTTCTAGTACTTATACATATTCAAGAACTCGACCGCCTATGCTCGAAGCCATCAGCGACGAGACACCAGACAATCGCCGGCAAAAACAATGTTGACCGTACGCTATCTCGCTCGCTGAAGATTGCACGCATTGAATGAAATGTTATGGAAGATTAATTTCCAGACACTTCGCGTAGTCTGCCAGAACTCCTTGGACCCGAAAACTCCTACGCCACATGCGAGAGCGTACGCAAGTCTCAGACCTCATCCGTAGTCGGGAAAAAAACCTTTGAATCTTCGCCGATGAAGATCGGTTGCGAGTTGATCTCGACGCGACGGCGGCTGAACGGAATAGACGATCGACAAAGTCGTCCAGATGTCGATGTCATTTCGCCCCCACGACAAACACCGTTCAAAAGCCGCAGATCGCAAGTGGACAGCGTCACGTCGGCCCGCGGCAACGACACTGCCCACCTTCATACTGCCAATTCTCAGAGCTCCGTAAGCCGCCGGTGGGCGAAATTTCGCTCGCATGGACGATGAGAATAAATATCGCCCGACTCGCTTTGACCCCAAACGAGAGCGCCGATTTCTACGATATTTTCAGGCATCATGCTGACAGCTTATTGGGTCCAGCACGTTTCCTATGCGCGAGTGTTCGACTTCCGAGGCAAACAGATAACTCCCGCTGTAACAGTAAATTTGTCAATTGCGAAATTCCTCGGTCGGTGTGCTTCAACAATACTCGACATTTCAACACGGTTTGTCGTGTCAACATTGACGGCGTCCCGCAGAGCCGTCAGGATATCTGACTGACACAGGGCATAGACAACAGGCCCAGATCCCGTCGGGCCGTTATAATAGATGAATGACAATGCGCCAGAACACCCGGTAGCGCCCTCTGTCAGCCGAAGCCGGTACTGCACCCAGGGCGCCAAGTTTCGAACCGATTGGGATGCGCTGCGATGTCCCATGTTTCGCGAATATTCCCTCCGCTCTTCATTCCCACATTCTTGTCGAGTCTGGAAAAGTTTTCACTCACCTGGAAATGCAGGATGATCGTCCAGATGAGACCCAGGGTGAGTTTTGGGTTGCCGTCGACGATATCCTCTGGACGGATGTTGACTGTTTTCACCTATGAAAGTAAAGTCGAGGCATGACGGATGCATTTCGAGCAATCCACCACACTCTCAGAAATGGGTCAGGATCTCTTGCAGGAACACATAGAGTCTAGCGAGAAAATGTAACTCACATTTTTCGAGCGGAGGAAATTCAGTACACTTTCGACGTTTTGCAACTGATGAAACCGCATACGGCCCTTTTCTCTCGGAAGATATTCTCCAGAAAGTACTTCCAAGAGAGACAGCAGGCTGTGGCCATCCTTGAGGTCCTCGAAAAGGTCATCCACTCGACGACTTGCCTGTGAGATCAATCAAGAATCTTAGTTCATCACTCCCAACTCCTGTAACTCATTTCAAAAGTGTCTCTTGGTGTGGAGCGCTGCGAGTGCCTCAAGTTCAAGCTTCCTCTTTCTTTATCGGATGCTGATCGTTCCAATACTTCCAGTTCCTCTTTCGACTCTCATTTTCATTTTTCCCAAGCAATTGGTCCCCAGAGTGAAGCTCCGAGTTTTACTTTTATTTTTAGAAGATCAATCTCGGATACAGCTGTATCAAGCATGTCTTTGTAGTGCACTCAACAAAACTGATCGCGACTTTATATTTGGAGATGATTTGCGGAAAATCAAATGTGGGCTTTCAATACTCTCGCGAGATTGTGCCAAGGTGCCAAGCAGTGCACAGGATGCCTTCAAACTGAGGGAAAAACCGGTAGCGTCTCAGGACTACCTCTTGCCGTTGTTCGTCAAGGACGACACCAAGATCGTCAGGTATGACCGCCAGGACGGTTCGCTTCAGGCCCGATTGGGACGAGGGACGCTTTTTAAGCGTGCTGCGCCCTCTATTGAACATTTCATTTGGCGTGAAGTTGCGCAGCGGTTGTGTGCGATTCGTCGACACCTTCTGAACAATCTGGGAACAACTTACGGAGTCCGCTTCCTTGCGTCGACGAAAGGTCTGGTTCGGCATGGATAAGAAAATATACTTTGTTGTAGCTTCGTTCCAGAGGAGTCATCCTCCCCGAAATTTGGTGCGTGCTTTCGCAATGATGACTCGATGGAATGAGTCGTGTTTGACGTCGCAGTATACGCTTTATAATCGATTGCATTCTTCCCCTCGCGAATCAGTGTTTCGACAATTCTGAATTCGGAGACGCCGTTCTCGCATCGAGTACGTATTCTGCGCGTAGACAAACTTTCACCCGCCGACACTCGCTCTGCAGCTCCTCTGTCAACACACTGCACATGCAAAAATGAATCTCTTTCACTCGCATTCATCAACTCAGCAAAAGTCAAGCGGAACTAAACCCAGGATTCTGGGATAAGGGGAAACCAGAACAAGAAACGGATTTCTTTTGCAACTTGAAATCATGATCTGCTCTTAATTTTCCTTGTGAGCTCTGAGAGTATCGATTAATCGACACCGAAATCAAAAGGTTGCCTTCCAATAGAAACCATCGACAAACGAGAGCTCGAGAAGCCGAGAACGGAAACATACAGGAAATAAAATGATCAACTCGATCAAACGGGGACCTTGAAAACTTACGGTGGGTGAGCAGCAAACATCACTACACACGTGAAGACAAGTGTAGGCCTGTTGGAATTCCAGGATTCGTTGAAATACAAGGAATATTTCTGAGCGACTGTTAGTGACGAGATTTGGATGCTCAGGGATCGCCCAGATCACAGGATTGCTCTCGCTGCATCGAAGTCCTAGTCTCACAACCTCCTGCTAGCTCAGACCCGACAGAGGATCATTGAATTCTGAGGCTGGATTCGCCCCCCTGCTTCTCATCATCGAAGCGATTTCGGAGTTATGAGAGGGTTTGATCTGGACGATCCCGGTTGCGTCCTTTAGGAATACCTGAAATACCCACCTGCAGCGCCACTTTCAGATGCTGCGTGCATGATAAAATGGAGAAGCATGTTAGTAAGGCCTTTCAAATGTAAACCGGAATATTGGCTATCGAGATGGCGGAAAGGTCGGCAGCGCCGCAGGCCTGTCTGCCTGGAATGCAGATCCGCATGGGGCGCGCCACCGCTAGATCGACTCGTGCTCTACCGAGCGGGGAGTCGCATCCGATGGACTTCATTCCAGCCGATATCACGACTCGAACATTTCCCATAGTTCCTCCGATCAGAGAAACCGTGTGAGTGAGCGCAAGCCGTAGCTGATCTCGTGAATCGGGAGATCATCGCTCAGATCGCTCGACCTGATATTCTGCGATAGGTTGGACTACCCAAGGAGCACCTAGGATGTGCTAGAGACAAACTAGGTCCCGCCGAACGGAATGGTTGTGTCGCGTACCCACTGGCTTTGTTAAAATCCTTGAGCAAACTCAGAATACGTTCCTTCAGATCGACGTAGCTCCGATTGCGTTTGGACGGGAATTACCCTCGAGAAAGGTTTGCTAAATCAGCCTATTGGATCCAGATCGCTTCATTTCAAGAATTTTGATTCAGCCTTGAGCATTTATAACCTTACGATTCGAGAATATTCTCCGGATTACTGCCCGTGCGCTAGAAAATTATATCCGAGAATAGAGACCACGAGAGAAAACGTTTACGATTCATTGTTATTCTCTTTGATGATCTTCTTCACGGGACTACAACCCGTTTTTAGCAGCGGCTCAAACAATACTATCACTGATTGGACTCATGATTCGATCAGCTGTGGGTTTTCTTCGTTCTATCCAGTGTGAATGGAAAGACGGGGAGAATGGAAGGAACTAAATTTTCAATTTCACGAAAACAGAGAGAAAACGCGGTGGACGCGGTGTTTATGGCAGCTATCAACTTCAGAACAAAAGATTCGTAGCTCGTGAGCTCCAACTCCACTTTCCCCGCAGGGTACGATAAACTGATATGTCGAGAAACCAGAACCGTGATTGGGAACTGTGTTGACTGGGTTACGCAGAGTCGACGAATGTGCAACCGTAAGAATCTCACAATCCGGGCGAAGAAAGCGACTCCGAAAATGGCGAAAGAATCTTCAATCACCGTTAATCATGGACGAGGAAAAAACAGAATCGAGTCTCGAAGCTTTCAACGGCTAGCGGCGGTTTGCGAAAGATCTAAAAAGGGCTCATCAAAGCGATGTGGGCGACCGCTCCACCCTTTAGCTCGAGATTGACCCACAGTGAGTCGGGGAGCCTCCTCGTTTTGGAATTTTGGCATCGTCTCCGCTCCAAAAGGACAGACAGCTTGGAAAGGTCGATCACAAAAGAGCTCCTGACTCGATCGAACCAACCACAAGAGGAACCCTGTTGTTCAACACAATCGTTATAGGTACTTCGGACTCGATAAATGACGAGGTGACTGTCACCATCCACTCCAAACACAATATGCAATGAAATGTATCTGTCAATCAGATTCACCACCAGGATACCTAATAGACTCAATCGACACAGAGCTCCAGCATTCGAGGTTGCGTCATCCGGATTTAGCGCCGGAATATCATCGCATATCGAATGACGGGATACTGACACTTGAGCCGTCGTCTGGTGTATTTCGTGAATTGAAACTATGAATCAATCCCGGAAAAGTTTTGCTGATAGCGGTTTGGACTTTGGTATCACCCCTGAAGGAATTCCGGAAGAACAAGGAAGCTGAGAAGTGCAAACTATCTATGTGAATCAATTGATTCCTTCGCTCACCTTGACAAGATGCTTGTTGACCCACTTGGTGAAGGTTTTCTTCTGGATTGCGTCTCGTTCATCTGCAAAAAGAAAGGATATGAGTTGCAGGATCGAATCAAGAACCTCGAAATCGCTCCAACCTTTCCTTCAATCAGTGACGTCAATTCGTGAAATATCAGGCCCTTAACTCGGTGAAAAAGAGTTAGTCGTATATGACTAACGCTCCAGGGTATTAGGCAACGACTATTCTAGTATGTTCAGCGATGACTCTTCCAAGAGCTCACGGAGGCGACACGAGTCCACAAGACTTTCCAACGGATGGAACGCGCTCGTGATCAGCCCCGTTTGCAGAAGGGTTCAAGAACAATGAGCAATTAGCTACGATCGAAGAAAGTCGACGGTTTTGCTTATCTAGTATGGAATAAGGAGTCAAACGAACTTAGCGCTTCCGACTGGTTCCCATTGTTGTGGTCGGGGTCGGAATCTCGCAAGCGATCCATTGGGGTAGGAACGTCGCTGGTCGGGGTGCTCCCCGCCTCGAACTGCGAATCCAACCCACTGTCGCAAGCAGAAGCTCTCGCGGTTCTGACTTCGTTGTGACAGTCTTTGTTTTCGCCAACTTCTGGATTGGGTGCATTGTCTAATTGGAGTTTCTTGCTCCTATTTCTTCTTCGGTTTACTGTCTGCCATTCTCCCTCATTCTCAGAACTAGCAGCATCTTCGGCTTCCAGAGCATTTGGCTCAGTCGATGCGGGACTCTTCCGTCGAGATTTCCGTTTTCTCACTGTTTTAATACTTGACTCTTCTACGCTCCCGGCGAGTGGAAGGGTTGTCGCCGCGATAGGTGCTCCACTGTGCACTTTAGCAGACGGCACCATCGGACGCCGTGGAGTAGCAGCAACACGTTTTCGTCTGAGCACACGTTTTGAAAGTCTCCGGCACACTTTGAACAGAACTACAGCGAGAAGAAGACCGCTCAGAAACAGAATTAGATCCAACTCTAAGAACACGTTCCACCGATAGTAGCACGTTTCGTTGATGACCGGGTCCACCGCGTATTGTCTGAAGATCTTCTCCTGCATCTCGGCCTGGATCGACGTGTCTTCGCGGAGCCCGTTTCTGAGTAGGACCAGAGCGTAGATTGCGTATCGAGCGATGGAGTTGTGCCATAAAGCCATCTTAGGTGCGGCGGCATATTCTACACTAACTGTACGATTCGGCAGTTAACGGCGGCAACCGCAGCCTTTACGGTCAGTCGACAAAACGTGTTTACATCTGCCGCTGCTGCCGCTCGCGCTTGCAGCTCGACGGTGGACGCTGTAGATGGAGAGACGAGCGATAAGGCTACTCCAACACCACTTTTCCAACCGGACTGACGTTCAACTGGTTTCGAATTCGACACCTAGCCACCGTCGTGTGTTTCTATACACGGTCCTCAAGGTGTCCCTTCTGTGCCACAATGTCCGTCGTTTCCAGAAGTGCGCGGAGAATCAGGTGTTCGGAGTGAATTGTGCGTTATCCAGCTCTGTTGTCGGAGTTTTCAACCAATATTTTGGTGAGGAACTCGAGTCCACAATCCGTGATGAGCCACAATAACAAGTACTTCATATCCGTCCATGAGCGATGATCACTTCTACCGTGGGTAACTTCTGAACCGCCACTGGATGTTGAGGTTTCGGCAAAATCGATGTTGCCTGACCGCAGTGTTTCCAAATCTAGCTTTGGTCGCGCTGGAGCGTTTAAACGGTGGCCAAAACAGTGCTCTCAACCTTGGCTGGTCACTTGGTTCGTGAGGTAGTCCCTCACCTAGGTAGCCAGCGCAGTGCAGCGTTAATTTACTGCTGTACGGAACGCCTGTACTGGCGCCGGCGTAAAAAAACGAGGAGCGAAGAAGAAGAAGAAGATGAGGAATGAAACGGCAACATCAACTTGGAAGCGATCAGAAACTCCGTACGGCCAGAAAGCAGCGGACGAGACAGAAGAGAAGCATTCGTGGCTGGAATGGTCGCTACCGGTTGACCACGACGATTAGGACGATTCTGCTCGCCTCTTAAACTGCAACAATGGCTCCTTGAAGCTCGACGCTGCTGTGACTGACCGTTGAAAGTTGTGCCTCAGGTCGATGTCGGCTCCCACTCTCAAACGGTTTATTTCACTTCGACACCTTCCGAGTCGTTTGGGTCATCGACGGCGAAGGCGGTCCCAGCGGCGGTGGTCGGAGCAACTTCTCGTAAAAATCCTTTTTCGAATATATTACAATGCTCGCTCGTAAATTTATCGATTCCTCCGTGAGCTCGCTTGCCTTTGCGAAAATATAAAGACTATAGCGGTTCGCCCGCCCGCCTTGCCTGCTCTGTAGCAAGATGTCTCGAAGATTACTCACGCTCTGTTATGCAAGCCGCACCGTAGGCCAGCAGAACTGATGGTGAGCTGAGTGTGCGTGGTCTCTTTACTATTTTCTGACAGTGCCGTTTTCTGCTCTAAGCCCAGAGTTAGAATAACCGCGTCGTCAAGCTCAAGCTCGATCTCCTCATCAAGCAAGCGGATCCCGAAAGCAAACCTCACGCATAGTATACCACTCACAAAATCAGCATCCCCGGAGATCGTCAGGTCGTCCTCCAGGGTATAGCCAACACGACTCAGAAATACTATCCACCAGCTTTTATAACATTGATTGCCAGCCGCCATTCAAAGGCAGGGAAAGTCCCAGTCAAGATACAGTACGCGCTTGTGCACCCAGCAGTACTCCGTGTCTCATGTTGACGTTTCCGACCGACACCGATACGAGACTCGTAGGAGCTTCAGAAAGATTCATGCATCCTTGAGACTTGATCGCAGTAGTGCTCAACTTTTGAACAGCGAAATCGTCTTGAGACTCGACATGGAGCGCTCCGGAGTGAATCGGGATGCGCATAGTTTATGAGACAGTGATTCATTCGGACTTCGGGGAGCAACAATCTGTCTCTCACTGATTCATTCTCTGCCATCAGCAAAGAAGAAGCTCGGGGGATTGCTGTCTTCACTGCTCGTTATTGTTCAGTTCAGATATGAGGGACCTACGTTAAAACGGATCATCAGCGATCTCCTGATAATGATTCCGGCGTGGCTCCACGTAGGGTAGAGCTCGTCCTCCTCCCTTGTACGATTTAGTTCGCCTTTCCGAGCAGATGTTTTCGGATTCCGATTGACTCGACAATCGTAACAATGTTCCTCGGCGAACGCGTGCCTCCATTTCCGCGCCAAAACGTGAAAGTGTAGCGCGGAGTGCTTACACAATCATTCCATCACAGTGACATACGCTGTACCAGACACTGAGAGATGGATTGAGACAGACTGACTGACCGACTTTGTTTAATTGTCACAAATGTGAACGATACGCAGCACGCATTGTTGAGAATCGCCCGGTGCTCTTTGCCGCGTCTGCTCGACGTCATGGGCTCCCGACTGCTTTTTCCTGAACACGTTCACCGACCCAGAGTGACCAAAACGAAAACCAAGCAACGAGCGATGGATTGGGATTCTGGCCATCGTGACGATCAACCACAACTGCTTCCCCGAGCAGTAGTAAGTCTTCACTCTGCATCTATTGTTTCGACGTTTAGACGTAGACGAGTCGATACCGACGATGCTGACCAACTTGGCGAATGAAGCTTCCCACACGGCATCCATACGATCGAAGCCGTCAGTGGAGTTACAAATCTTATGGGAGAGCTCGATTCAGGCAATCTTGCTGGCCTTAGAATCCCAATATGCTGAGTTCAGCTATGGGCACGATTCTGAACTTCCAAGCAGCGAGATTTTCACTCCTGGGGTGCTGGAGGCACCATCGACTCTTGACTCGTGACACAGCGTTGGAATATCTTCGAACAACTTGACTCCAAACGAAATCCGAAGAACACGGATATGACAATTTCATAGACATTTGCGTCTTTTCTCTTCAGCGCAGTGTTTTCCCAGAGAAAAATTGACAAGCGTCTTCTCTTAAAGGCTTTGTCTGAAATCCACACGCGCAGTGTTGGATACACGCTGTACGGCGATCACGTGCTGGCTGTGACGACCAAAAATAGAAGTGACTCTTGGCCTTGTGATGTCCGGTGTTGGAGTATTCCAATGTTTACACAGTGGCTATGCGCGAATTCTTTTTCTTGCACTCTTGAACAAGTTTCTTGGCCAAGAGCAGCCGCTCAGTGAATCACGCTCTCTTCCGAGGAATTTCCCGACTAGGTTGCTTGGCAGGCGGCGACGCGGCAACACGAGCCAACGAAAGTCGACTTCTACTCACGCTCGCACGGCGACGACCTACTGGAACATGGATCGTTTCTCTGAACGGTGACCTCGAGTTCGGTTTCAATGAACCGTTTTTTGAGTGAATACCGCGTGATTTCTCACTCGTTTCGATTCTATTGAAGCCGCTCAATCGATTGAAGCGAACCTTGACTGGAGTTCAACGCCGCGATCGTGGAAATCGCGAGGAATTCCCGAAGCGTGACTACGAATACCTACGAGCGCCAGAAAGAGCACCGTGGAAGTGTAGAAGCTCAATAGCCTGAGAGAGGCGAGCATGGCAAGTTTTGAAATCTCCAGGGGTACAGCGGTCCGTTGTGCGAGAGCAGGTCGTGCGGGGGATTCAGAACTGTTCTCGGTTCCCGCGCAGTTGTCAATGGTGTTTGGCATGACAAACGGAATATTTCTCCCTTCCATCCAGAACAGATTCGGTGCTACCTGTTTCTGGATTTACGAGTGCAGCCGAATGTAAAGCATTACGAAATATTCAAAGAAGATGAATTTTTCATATTTCAACCAACGTTTCGACCCCTGGTTCAGAAATGGGACTGTGATGCATCTTTCCGAGAGATCTTTTTCTCAGTTCAGTTCCTGAGGGCTCAGATTATGTTAAGCTAAACAACGGAACCAGTTCGGAGAACGAAACATGAAATGTTTTGCTCCTGCTTCGCGGTGATGAAGACATGCTCGCTCGTGTCCTCTGAAACTGGCACTGGTTAGGTTTCTTCGCATCATTTTTTCGCCGATCCCGATGACAGATTGGGGAATTCTTCTCTATTTTTGTTTCTTCGCTGGCCGGAAGCGAAATTAGTGCATCACTGACCGCTGGCCAGATGTGGAGTTTTACAAAATCACATGCTCCACTGATTCCCTCAAGGGCTCGAGATCGATACGCTGTGACTCCGAGAGAAGTCAACCGCTGAGGCAACGACAAGGTTGCCGAAAACTCGGATTGGGCTCGTTATCAACCCAAAAGGATCTTGAGATCTCTTCATTTGTGAGATGATTATCGAACTCTCCACGTGGTCATTCAAATCGAGCAAGTTTGCAATCCATGCTCGGCGTTCTCAAGATGCGGAATCTTGAGACGAACTCGAAGCGATGGTCGTAGTAGACCGGATTTGCTCCTACAAATTCGCAAACTTCGGATGGACGCTCCCAAGCAATGACGAATGGGTTCCGAAGTGGAAATCCAAGCAACAATCGAGACTGCACCAACGTCTCAGATTGCATTCGAAATAGACGATCGAGTTTCAGAGCTAGAAATAGAATCCATCACAGAGCTGGCTCTTCGGACCATTTCCCCGAGTCTCTAGAGCACTAGGCGACACCATGCGGGAGTCGATCCGATTCCAAACGCCGTAAATCATGACTCAAGTGGCGTCCTGTGAATTTCTGCCGAACGTTTAGAAAACAAATCCGCGAACATTCGATGTGTCCGGTTGCCGACTGCTAGAGAATGAAGATACTTTGTGACCGCAGAGAGTTTCGGGTGTCGCTTGGAGTGATGCTCGAACATTTTTGACAGGGCGCGTTTCATCGTCTGGACGTAGGTACTTGTGCGGGCTCCTTGACCGCAGTTCCTCGCCGAGAATCGACAGCGATACGGGAAGGAACAAAAATTGAAAATGAACGGAAGCGAACGCCAAGTCAAATAAAGTATGAGACAACAGATCGTGGGGTTCTTAAAAGCCGCGGGGAACAGCGGATAGCGCGATCGAAACCGCAATACGATCGACTTCGAACCGATGAAGAAGCTGACACCTACACGAGAAAAACTCGATTCGGCGCACCGTCGGTAGAAAAATCAAGCGGTTCGACGCATGAGAAGTCACGTATTCTCGTCGGGGTCGAAATGTTTCAGATGAGTTTCTGTTCTCGTTTCACACGCCTAGCGTTTGGCGACATTTTTGGGAGGAACCTCGGGGCGCGTGTGTGTTTTGATATCTTGAAACGGTTTTAGTCGATTCTGTTCACCTCGACTGTCGTACCACGAGCCTTTGACTCGTTTTGCCGGTCACTGAGCAACGCTATTGGGCGGAGATGATGTCCATCCAGCGAGTTTCATCATCAATTTGTCGCAATACTTCTCGGGTGAGCCGAGGCGGACTCGCGGCCTTGAAGGGTCCGTATGTTGAACAATATGGCGCTTGTGGAGCACCCTGGAGGTGCACAGTGTTCGGTCAGTCACCCTCTGGACATCGCATCCCATCTCGTCCGAGGATCCGTCGCAGGACTCGTTCAGATTCGCTTTTGAATAACGTGTTTATGGCACGCAACAAGAGATGACCGCTCCTTTTTCTCCCGGAGTCCGGTCAAGCTCTTCAATGAAGTGCCAAGCGTTACAACTTTACAGCCTCGACCGTACATGCGGTGCGGTCGCAGACTTTCGATGCTTTACGATCTCATCAGCGCCGAGAATTAGCTGACCCCTGTTTCCGCGGCCAGACGCTCTCAATAACATTCTCTAGAACACCTCGAGTGACCATACGAACGATCACTCACCTCACAAGTAGTTTAGAGACTTCCAGGGTCTCCCAAAGACTTGAGAGACGAGTTGAGATTCGAGAATTGCACTTTATCTGCGTTTCTTCGATTTCGGACAAAACAGCAATCGATGGACTAGAGTTCACTCCTTGAGTCTCATCGGCGAACCGGTGCCTGAAAGCTTCCTGTCCGGACAGAGGCGAGGAACGGTCGAAGAACATCGCCACAAACGCCGCCAGCGATTCGTCGACCTTGCCGCGCCATAGAAACACAACGCGAGCGACGCGACGTCAGCACGCGCCGATTTTTTTTCTGCAGTTCGCTGCTGATCCAACGGAAAGTAAGTCCAGCTGTCTTCGGCACGCCATGACTTCGAATAATGTGCGCTCCAATTATGATTTTTCGTGCCGCGCCGACTCATCATGACGTCGCTCTTCACAAAGTCGTCCGATCCAAAAATTCTACTCCACAGCTCCTCTGAGCTGAAAGTTTCGCGATACGTGACCACGGGGTGGGCTGATATCAGAAGTGCATACAGATCGTTCCACTCTCGATTTCCATCGGCGTCGACATCTCTGACTACATACACGATTAGCTCGTTATCGTCATTGTTATCAACGTGATCGTCAACAGCTTGATCGAGTGAATCTGAAATTCGACGACGGGCTACACGGTAGCGAACAAAGTGTCACTCCCGGCCTCAAGTGCACGTTGACTTCGGGTGACCTTGCGGACTTCCTACATGCTCGGTCCAAATCGAAAGCCTACGTCAGCTTGATGGTCACACGCAGCCGGAGCCAGCCGCACATGTGACCATGAGCAATTTCGTAAAGACCGAACAGTGAGCCTGTCCCGACGCATTTTAGGCATTCATCCCAGAAATCTAAGAGGGGGCCTTTCGGGCTTAATACTGCGACCAGATCCGTAGCATCACCAGAATTCATCCAAGCCAAGCCGTTTTGTCAGCGGGTGCAGCATTGTCAGATCGGCCGCTAGATTAGTCAGACCGGGAGAGTCCACCCTTCACAGCTCGCGGGTTTTGCTATGTCATCGAGTAGGAATCATGTCATGTTTCAGTTCTAGAGGCGAAAACGATTTTTGTACTTTGGGATTGGAATCAAGGCTCCTCGCGCTTACTTCTCAAATGTCGTGGTCGAAGCCACAAATTCTTCGTGGATTTCGAAGATGAATCCAAACATGGAAAATACATCGATTCGGCACAGATCCTCCATCAACTCGAGCGCGAGATGAGGACAGATAAATTCTAAAACATAATTAACGAGAAGCGAACTGAAGACAGTTTCAGTCGACGGGCGTTGCGGTAACCTTGAGCGAAGAAGTACGAACCGGACGTGTGGGAAGTCGGAGATACTAATAATTGTTAACGTCTAATGTGGCAACGGCGGATTCCTCGCCACCAACGAAAGCGAAACCCAGCTGAGCCACTACCGAGTCACTCGGGCTGTCGAGGATCGAAACCAATCGAATTGTTTTGGATGTTCCCCGTCAGAAGCTTGGTAATCTCGGGGAAGTTCGTAATCGCTCTCGGTAGCTACTGGAGCTTCCTCTACAACTACAACTATTACAACGGGTACCACTACGAGGACATCGTCAACGTCGACAGCTGCGCAACCGGTGGGCAGTGTCTCTGATCAGGCCGCTCACGCTCGCGCAGATTCACAATCGAACTCGACGTGCTCATGGTACACGAAACAAAGAGTGAAACTGGAAACTGGTAGTCGGCATTTCCCTTCCGTCCCCGCCATAGTTCCGACGAAACAGCGACGGCTACCGTTCCGATCGGGGACAATAATAGTCTCTATGGCCTTCAACAGAATTCATGGTAAAACGCGACGATGTAACTTTATGCGTGACTGAAACAGAGCAGACACGGTCTCCGCTCCGTCGCCGAAACTACGGATGAATCCGAAATGGCTAGAGACGCCTATTCCGGGCGAATCTGCGTCTGAACGACATTGACTCTTGAGGAAAACTGAAAACTAATTACTCGAAAACGGTGTCTTCATAGAGGGTTACCAAAGCTGGTTAAAAACGGGACTTTCGGTCGGGAGCGTTCTGGTGGTGGGTTAGAAATCGGAATATCCGAAATTGTCATCACACGTCGATCGAGAAATTCTTTTGGAAGAGAAAAACAAAGATCTCGGAAGAACGAAGAGCGAATCAAGCGAGAGAGTGCTGCTATCGAAAGCCGACGGTGCTGCTGCGTGAATTTCCAATTTGGTAACGGGCTCTCCCACGCAGCTGGCATCAATGGTAGTACTACAACCGACGAATCAGCCAGCGAATCAACGAATGGACGAGCGATTCCACGATAGAGACGCCAACGGCGACGACGAGGACGGAAAACACAACAGGGATCAACAGCGCGTAACCGAATTAGATACTCTGGGAGCGCAGACATACCTAAGAGTTTTCTCGCGGAGCTGCTGACTTCAAAACACTGCAGCCAAATTGGAATTCGGCCCCGGAATCACCAGTGGATTCCAGAGCGATATTTTTCGGGCCAATCCGCCGAAAACGCCGTGGAACGGAGCTTTCAAAAATGGATATGGCCTTATATGTATGTCTCGATGCCGTAATATTCCGCTGGGACGACACAATGAACACATTCATATTATTTACGTGTTCGGCATCGACCTGTCTTCTCTTTCCGTTGCCATTTTTCACTCTGCCTATTTCGTGTTCATCGACGAGATACAGACTCTCACTTGTAAGTATCAGTCGAGGCCGTGAATATTTTGCCGCTGTCACGGTTTGCGGGGAAATCGGCGTTCAAACTCTACACCGATGGCGGCATGGCGGCGCGGAAACTTTGCGAGACCCGAGTTGAGCGCAGAAATCACCCGAACCGAGGTCCTGAGAATTGCAACCGGAGACTTCGGAGATGTTTGAACTTTGCCATCAAATTCGATCCTGGATCGATTACGAAATCAGTTGGCGGAATTGTCCGAAGAACCGAGTTCTTCGATCTTCGGCGGTTGTGAATTGTTCTCATAGAGTAGCCAACGGTGACGGTTGTAACGGTTCTTATGCAAATTCTGTTTGTCTTAAAGACGCGAGTCATGCACCGGTTCAAGTTACGATGACGGACGAACCGTTTTAGCATGCAAATCATCCGTCCATTCAAATCATAACAGAATGTGCGGAGATTGCCCGCAATGTTGACATGGTACACGATCGCTCCATTTGTTCGTACCGACACTATCGAATGGGAGCACTTTTGAAGCGGATTCCATTCAGAAACTTGTTGAATGGTGAATACGATTCAGTATCGGCTTGGTAGGATCCTCCAGTAGCTGTTGCCATTGTGCGCCAGGGTGTGAGGTGTGCAGTGAGCTCTCCTTCCGACGAGCTCGCGTCTCCGACACGAGCAAGAAAGTTTCGGTTGTGGCAGAAGGTTGTAGAAAGAGTTAACCGATATCCCTCCATGAGTCGCTCACCAAACCGATCGCTTCGCTGCTAGTCGCTCAGTTGAGAAAACTCAAAAGGGCCCTGCTGAGCTAATGGACCCGAGATCTCACACTGGGTCTCAGAATGTCTGAGTGAGAGCTGTCACGTCGTCAAATCCGTCGTAATAGCTCTGACCGACTGGCTGAGTCGGAATATCCGACCGTTTCATTTCGACAAGCAAGAGATTTTCTCCTCATTGAAAAGTTTCTTGATATTTCTTCCGCTCGCTGTCTCGGCCGATCTTGACGGACAGAAGAGAGGGAGCTCTTTTTTCTTGAAGTCTGCTACGCTTCACGAAAAAGCCCGTTTCTCAGGGAGGATCCAGAAACACCGTTTTGCGCTAGCCTCCAAAGAATCCCAATCAAAAGAATTGAGAGGGTAACTTCGAGTGGGAAATATTCGGGAAGCCTCAGAGACGACCATAAGGCAGAACGAAATGCTTCGAAGATGCCCCGTGTGAATAACAGGTTCGCCACAAATCTCAACACGTTCGCGGCTGTAAAGCACGCACGCCCCTTGGAGGCGCCAGATGAGCCCGGTAGACGGAGAGCTCGGATGGCCGTAATGTCGGCGCTCCGCGCGGCTCTCTCCTCTTCTACCTATCTCTCGTCTCACTCACTCAGTCTCCGTGCCCCTTTAAAGCCTTTCGAATCCAGCCTAGCGCACGGTAAAACACCGAAGTCTCAGGCTATCTTTCTTTCTCGAGCCATTGACAATGAATTCGAGTTGGCAACAACTCGCCGGTGGAAACCCAAACGGTAATGGCTGAGATAGAGGGCTTTTAAGCGGTCGAGATTTTACAATGCCCGTGGTGCGCATGGTGGCTTCGACGTCGACGACAGCTCCAGCTGTTTAGGCAGTCGCTCGGTCTGACAGTCAGAGCGAGCTAGGATGAACTTGTTTTGGAATGGCAAACAGTCTCATGATCGGCGGCGTTAGCGAGCCCGAAAGTCCCTCTCTTCGTATATTGGTCAAATTCAGCAACTATTCAATCAAGTGGGTGGGTTGATGGATTGCCCGACTGCTCCACAGTGGAAAACGTCAAGGACGGGAGCGCACGAATGTTTCACTACGGAAACGACCAGGGTACGGAGCAGGCCGTGGAATCGATGGATTTTTGTACAACACTTGAAGTTTCAATTTGGATCGCCTACCTTTGAACTTGTTGAGGGAGCTCTCATATTGCACTAGTTTTGGATCATTGGTTTCGTCGGTCGTCGAAGCGGACGTGGTTTCCTGGACTACCGTGTATCGTCCACCTTGTTTATACTCTTCAAAACGATACATGCTGAAGTTTCAACCCGTCAGCTCGCCTTTCGGGCAGGCCACCGACGACGACGACAACGAACACACTCGATGAAGAGACGCCTGATGGAACAGAAGAGTTCTTCCACTTTGTTCGTTCCCACACGCACAGTTTCCAGTTGACCACGGCAACAGCGCGGCCGCTGCCCGAGCAGTTGGCACTGCAGGTGGCACACCGAGGAGCGCAGGGGGCGGCCGAGAGGCGGAGGGGGTAGTTGTGACGTTCGGAGGGCCCGATTCCGCAGGTGAAGACGTTCGAACGACTTGTTCTGATGGATTGATGGCCGTAAGCACAAACGGACGGACAGACGGACTGACTGACCGAATGGCTGGCTGATTGAGGGACGGATAAATCGATCAACAATAACAATAAACAACGACAGGAATGATTGGGTTCTGGCTACGGTGGCAGTGTTAACAACAACAAGGGACAGAACAAGTGTTCATACGGAATCTTCATGAGCCTCGCAAGTTTCAGGATCCCTCACAACTTTTCCCCTTTCTCTTGCCGTCGAGTGGGCTGAGCCTCCTACACCAGTTCTACCTTAACGGGCCGCCGCTGTAATGCTCGTTCAGTCCGACGAACGTACGGCGGCGACGACGACGACGACGTCAACACGACGTCAACTTGTGTTCCACGCGTAGAAGAGGACAGCTTGAGGCGTGCATTTCCTCCAGGCTTCTCAGCCAGCCGGTTCTCACCCGGTCTGAGATGACTGCCTTGTCACCTAGATGCAGCAGCGGTACCACAACAACCAAAACAACATGACCACCTCTTACTCTAGGCTTTGTACTGCTGCAGACGACGCCAAACGGAAAGAGGGTTTACGTCGAGCCGCAGACGCCAGACGTCAACGTTCTGGCGCACTGCTGCAAACCCTTGTGGCGCCCTCCGACGGAAAACGTGGCAACGTCGAGAGCACCGCGCCCCGTTCAAACACATCGGCAGTGGCTCACCACCATGGAATTGAGTGGTATCGGATGAATATTCAGAATGCTGGAATCTATCGAGAAATCCGATGATTCATCACCGTCATTGCCACCTGGATTCATGATCTGAGAAGGTGCCTTACGTCAGGGGACCTTTCCTTTGCTTTCAGACGATCCGCAGTTTCCCGATGACGCGACCACGACAAGAGAGATCGAGGATGGTTCGTGGGAGTCTGCGTGAGTTCTTAAAGTCTTACAGGATCTTTCGGAGCACGAATCTTCCGAGAGTCTAGTGCAGCGATTTCTTCAACAGACTAGCTCTGTGTTCTTCCCCTGCTTCTTGAATCTGGAAGCGGAATGAAACTAATGCTTAACCTTCATAACTAACGCTTCCTCGTTTGATTTACCGTACAGCGTGTAAGTGTTGGAACCCGCACCAAGCAAGAACGTCGGAGCGCATAATTGAAGGGACGTCCGATTCATTCCAGTGTGACGATCGTCTTCAAGATGATGTCGATGAGAAAATTGCCTCAAAATTAGCGGAACGCACCTGAGTTCAAGGTCGGCGGACCCTTCAACGTGCTTCGGTACAACATCCGCCGACTCATCGTTTTCCCCGTTCGAATCGTTCACGTACATGTTCTTACCCATCTGTGTCTCAGCCGAAGATTCAAACGTATAACTTCTCGTTTTTACAGACACCGTGAGACGTACTAGAGACTCGCTCGCCGTCAACTTCCTCCGATGATTCTCAAACGAGGATCGAAAACCTTCGCAATGAGCTCCGTTCGAATCGAGGCTGTTACTTCAGCCGGAATGATCGTGAAGCGCATTTGCATTCCAACGCAAGGCTGAACGAATTCCCGCTGAGTTGTTTTCACAATTCGAGGATACGAATCACAAAAACTTCCTCCAAGAGCGGCTCGGGCTTGTGAAAGCGAGAGTTCGGTCCAGTTTGGCGACTTCCGATCGGGCCGGGTCATCGGCTTCGGGATTTGATAGCAAGTAGTCCGCTCGACGAGAACTGTGGGATCCAGGATATTCTTCGACTGTATCATCACAATTCAGGACAGGAAACAAAACAGCTAGCGTGACATCTTGGCCGCTGCCGCCGCCGCCGCCATCGTCGTCGTCCGATGAACC
Source organism: Neoseiulus californicus (assembly GCA_028455905.1). Classification (NCBI taxonomy): domain Eukaryota; kingdom Metazoa; phylum Arthropoda; class Arachnida; order Mesostigmata; family Phytoseiidae; genus Neoseiulus; species Neoseiulus californicus. The sequence continues at coordinate 2,883,469 of JAMQGS010000001.1, forward strand.
TTCCCGGCTGATGAGAAAATCTTCAAAAACCCTCGAGCTCATCTCGTTCCGAGTGTCGAGTCGGGCCCTGATTCTGAGTTGAGCGCGGAATAACGTCTTACGTCATGGTAGAAGCGTCTCAAGATGACGATGACGAACGCGACATTCACAACGACACGGTTTTCAGTCAGAAGTTCGTTGTGGTCAGCGAGGTGACATGCGCGACTGCTTCACGCTCGTAACTGTCAGTTCACGAGGCGCGCTAAAATTGAAAACATCTTCGGGAGTTCAGAAGAGAAACGAAGGTGTCGGTCAGCGGAACAGAAGAACTTCCTGCGGAGGTCATCTCGTGGGAGTTCGGGCATTGTAACTTTCTCTTGTTTTTTATCCAATCTCCAAAAAGTATGCAATATCCTGTGCCAGTTCGGTTCCGCGGAGTTCGATGGTGAACCTGCTGACCCGGGGTCAATTCTCACCGCCTCAAATCGGAAACAATTTCGTAAAAAACTCGAGGAAAAAAAAACTCGATTTGAATCTCCCACAAGTTTTTGACGAGTTCCGTGGGAGACCATCGGCGATCTCGGACCCGATCTGTTCTGGACTCGGATCTCGAGGTGCCATTCGAAACAACGGTCAGTGAAAGCTGATTCGCTCAAATTCAAATAATTCAGGCGTTTGAGTTTTCTCGCGAGCGTTGACCTGTCCCCAGTAATGAACACGCGTCGCTGTATGTGTGTGAGTTTGACGGGCTGCTTCAGGTTCCGGAGGATTTCATCAGACAGACTGATCCACTCTCCGAAAAACCTCCACCTAGAGACCCAGAGACCGCCCTCACACACCCGGAGTCACAATACATCCACTCTTCGAGCCGTCGGTCGCTTCGTTCGCTGACTCTGAAGCAGCAGCAGCAGCAGCAACCCTCGAGGCCTTGTGTGTGTGCGTCTATGAAGAACGAGTCCAGTCCCGTTGCTTGAGGTCAATGTCTCTCTCGGTCACCAGGCAGGCGCCTCCATCCGGCGATGGGAGTTCAAGACTCTGACTTTCACCCAGTGACACTGATGAAGTTCTTCTCATCATCTTCACTGGCACGACGACGACGACGACGAACATGTCAAAAAGGGTTTACTCTAACACAGCTGGCTCAAACACACACCGCACACATCACACACAAACTGGTTAACATGATTGATTATCGCTGAGCTCGTCTTGATAAGCGAAGGGTGCGGCACGCGCGCGCGCTACCTCACGGGACTTCATCGTGCCTCATCCAGAGTTTTCAGCTGCTGCTCGGAACCTCCGTCAAAATGAGATGAAACCCGATGTAGAGCTCGAGAAGACAGAGAGGAGACTTCTCCGTGAGTGCACACATTGTGAACTCAAAGAACTTCACTAGAGTACTAGGCTTTTAGGACACTGCAAGCCAGCCCGCCCACCCACTTCTACCGAGGACTATTCACGTTGAGTCGCCTGCGTGGATCAACATCCACAACAGAGACAGCGAGAGATTAGACGCATCTGACTTGCTTCATTGGCTGCCTAAGGCTGCGTATCGGAGTTCCGAACGTATTCTGACCTCGAGTCCGAAGGCTGGGTCGCTGAACTCGAGAAGGGTTAGGAGTTCATTTAGCGGATACCGGGTATTTAACGGAACTCCATTCGCTAGAACGGGTTACGAGACGCGTCCGGAAGGTGGACAGGAACTCCAAAAACCACAGTCTGGGGTGTCGGAACTCGTGTTAGATACACTCAGGTCCGTTGAACTCCCGATAGGTTATTCTTCAAGCGTCCTGCTACATGCTCATGCCAGAAAGCATGGAGGAGCTTGAAAGGTTAAAATAATAGAATTTTCGAGTCCAAAAGTTTGACCGCCTGTTCTCTGCCTCGAACGGGGAGACGATTCCGAATCCAAGATGAGCATCAATGTTTCAGCCGGATCCTGATGGTGGAAGGTACTAGGGACCACGTTAGAGGCTGATTCTGATATTCGTTTCTTTTGGGTATTCGGGAATATTGGAAGTTTCTCGCGGATAGTTTCGGTTGTTGTCTCTCCATGGATTACTGTGTTCCATCGGGTCATTGCCGGATAGGTCGCTTGTGTGTCGGTTCCGAATCCAATCATAGAAGTGTGAGTGGCTCGATTTTTCTATCAGGAGGAGGCAAAGGCGAAGAACACATAACAGCATCGTTTTGAAAATGGTGCTCACCGTGGCCACCGACGATGTTTGATTAGTTCCACACGACTTTTCACCGACAACAAATTTATTTCTTCACTGATGATGATTATTGCTCTTGCTGCTGCTTTTGCTGTTGTTCGCTTGCGGTATCGTATTCTTGGGATGCTGCTGTCTTTAATTCGGACAAATTTGTTTCGATGACGTCACCGATGTATTGAGGATTACCTCTTCCCGCGGAATTTTATTCGATATGCGACGGGATTCCTCGCCGTCAAAGACAACCAATCAACAATTTGAAAATCTGCAACGGTCGCAATGTCGGGTCATTCTTCAACGTGATCGGACAGAAATATCCCCGTGCGCCTGCGAGAGATGTCACTTCGAGGAGTGCGGTCTTTGGCAGCGGCGATTCGCGGAGAATGCAGAAGATAAGTCACACAGCTCAATAGCCACTCAGTAGGGCGGCAAGAGGGAAGCTCACTGCGGTGGCATTTGGAAAAGGTGGGGCCGCTCGAGCAGATTTTCTGAACTGAGAGCGGATGACGTTGCGTGCCGGCCGAATGAGTCATAGGAAAGAAACGGATCGACTTTTTAGCGCATCGAGACTTTTTACCCAGTTGGTCAACTTACTCGCAGCTCTGCCTCGTGCCGCCCGTCATAAACTTGTTTCGGAAGAGAGTTTCTGCCACTAAGACTTCCCTGCCGGTGGATAATCCGAGAAGGAGAAAGAGCGTCGACATTCGCCGTCGACGGAGGTTCAGTGAGATTTCCGATGCGATGCAAGAGCTCTGTCCTTCCTGAACTCTTCGTCTTCAGCTTCGGAAGACCGATTTTTCCCAAAACCACGGAAGAATCGCTGCGCATCGCAAGAATCGCCTGGGTATAGAATATGAAACAATAATCCCAGAGGACCGGAACACTATTTTCTGTCAACTATGAATAAATGGAGGCAGCGAGGGTGTTTGATTAGTTTACGACGAGGGCGACAACGTAAAGCGAAATGCTTTCACGCTTTGCGGCGCATACACGCGTTTGATTGACAGAAGAGGCGAACGTTGCATTGTATCGGGAACAGGCTCATGGGAAGGCACGCTCATCGTGACAAGTCATAATTCTACACCAGGAAGCTGACACGATCGCTTACATCGCATACTTCGATCCTTACTGCTTCCACCGAAATCTGAGTCTTGTTCTGAGAAAATCACCCTGATCCCGCTTCTTCCTGTGTCAACAGATTCTGTTCGGCAAACTTCTGTCTTAAAAATCCCCGTAATTGGCCATTTTGCGAGCACAATGGACAAGAACGTGTTCTTTTCATTAGGGGATACCGGGGGTATTGGATGGAAACGAGAGCTCTTCAAAGTGTCCGGGCAGGATACTTCCTCAGTCGGGCATGGGACTCAGGGGGAGATCTCAGAGAAAATTGGGGTAGTATGTATGATCCAGGAGCTGAGGAAGCGATAACCGTTTGTTAACGATGTTTGTCGAGGGGCTCTATGTTGGACGCTAATTGCCCCGTGCACGATCGCATTTCATGGCTCCGAGTTCTCAATCGGCACCTCGGCGTCTGTACTGAGGGAAGAAGTCACGACCGATTGGCGTAGACGGCGCTAGGAGCTGCCTTCAGCGAACCAAGCAGTCAGTCAACCAGTCAGTGAGGTAGCGAACTGAAGAGCGAACGGACAGGCCGGCAGGCAGGCAGGCGAAGAACGAACAGCAAGTGCCAACGCCTACTGCATCGGCTACCGTTTGTTAACAAAGACGACTTTGCACAAAGCCGTCGTGATTTCGACGCTTTTCAATCTGGACTCGGACGCGACACAACCAAAACCACATTGACAACGGCGGTCGCGAGAGCAACAATGCATAAAAGAGTGTGCATGTACCACGCACAGTACTGTCGACGTTCTGTCGCTGATGGCGGGTTCCAGCGATAGGAAGAAGAATAACTCCGTCTCAGTGAGCAGTTCGAATCGCTGAAAACTTTTCATATTTTTCCCAAATTCGTTCAGAAAACATATTCCTCAAACAAGATTCTCCTCGTTCACGGAACTTTCGATGGACCGAGGTCCGCGACGGGTTGAGTATCAAATGCCGCAGCTATATTTCTAACTATGAAATGGTTTTCCGTGATATGTGATCCTTTCTCCGCCTCCAGGGGCAGACTTCCTCTGTTTCCGCCACGAAGACAAAGCTAAAGTGGATTCATTCTTCAGAGATAACACTTCTGTCAGTGAACAACTGAAAACACCCGATTCTCTCATTGACTTCGGATGCTGATGAGAAGTTCGGACTGTATCGGTGGATTTCACACTTCGTGGACGAACAAGTTCCAAGGCTGATGAACGCGAGAACATGGTGCATAGTGGAACTGCAACGAGCTCTGCGATTCTAACCGAATTCAATCACGGAATCCATGTTCTGGCGGTGAAATTAAACCAACTGGCAGCAAATCACCGAAGAGGAGACCAGAAAATTCATTTTTGTCTGACGATCACTTCTTATGATATAGGATCTTTTCACAGCAACCCCAGTTGTCCCCTGGCGCTTGAAAATCACCTCGTTTGGCTTAGGAGATTGTCACTCAAATCTTTTTTGTTTCTCCTCGTTCGGAATCGTATCCGTCGGCTACGCCGAAACCCGGTTTGTTGTCGGACGGTGGTCTTTAGCGAGCCTACTGCCAGAGCCTACTCGCTGTTGCAAGAGGAAGAGATGAATGCCTTGTGCGATCACTCCCCTCCGAATGCTCTACCATATGCCGGCGACATATATGTTTGTTTAACACTGTCATGATGTTTACCTTACGGGTTGTGGAGCCGTTCAGATAGCCTTGGTGGTTCAGAGTTAAACTTTGCTGCGGTTTGGAGCTAGGAGCAGAAAACCAGCGAGCGAGCCAGCCGGAGAAGGAGAGCGATGTGGAGAAAGAACGCTGAATTTATGTGACATGCAAGCCGCTAGTAAATTTCAAGGCGGAGAAAGAGTGAGGAAACATCACCGGAGCTCCTACAATGATTCTTAAGAGTTCCTGGTTAGCTAATTCTGTCAGCTAGTGGAATTTATCTCCTCATAAAGCCACAGTCTTGTCAACGAACTTTGGAGGACAGCCAGAAGAAAAAAGGAAACGCTTTAAAAAAAAGGGTCGCAATTTATGAGGCCGCGGAAGCGATGCTACCGTTGATGCGAGATGACATCCTTTGATCAAAAATCCAACTGAAAATTCTCTAGAATCGGCTGAAAAGAGGATCGAAATCGGCATCACAGCGGAGCTGCCAGACTCAATCGAGGAGCTGAGCGGAGCGCATCAAAGCCGTCCCGAACGCGACTTCAAGGGAAATGACTGATCTTGGTTCGAGATCGCGACATGACGATTTTGAAATGTCTCTCTGATTGGCGCCGTCAAATCAGGATAATTTCCTCAATTATCTCATGATCTGAAGTGATTCTAATCATTCTGGATGCTGGGTGATCGACAGAACCATCAAAGACTGGATCTCATGTGCGAGCAAGAAAAGTCTACGCAGATCCTTCTCCGCCCGAACTGTAGCGCTCTATCTGTTGAGCGAACGACAGTCGAGGACCGGAAATCACGGCCAGCCTTAGCGTGAAAGCTTGACACGTCTACCGGGTCACGTCATCGAACTCTGTGATTTACTCGACTGGAGAGGTTTCGAGTGCATTCGCGCAGATAATTTCGACCTGGAATTTCTCACGCTACGTCTGGGTGGAGCTGGAAAGCTGTAAAAGATTTGCGAAGAGCCGCTTTCTGGCGCCCTGCTTTCTGTCAGACATGTTTGAGAACACAATACAGATTATGTCAATAGCCCTTCCCTTCCACGAGCGCGGCTCTGTTCTCTGCAAAGGTTCCGCGGAGACTGTTGAACCCTCATACTCAACGTCATCTTGAGCTCGTCAGAGTTTCCTGGAGTTTTGACCTAATAATGGTCGCGTCTAAGGAAGATATTTGACCAGGCGACATCAAATATTCATCGCCCGACATATGTACCCGACAAATACTCGATTCGAATCGAGATTGTGGACCCTAATCAAGAATGACGTGCTTCTCTTTTTGAGCAAATCCACAAATGAGGATCGCAATTCACCTCCTGTCGCCTCTTCGCCCTAAAATCCTGGTGTGCCTTAATTCAAGTCCAAAGGTTGGAGGTTAGGAGCGTGATCTGCATCCGTTTCGGTTCCAAGCGGTTCGAGCACAATGGACAACATTGACTAAACATTACTTCTCGCGTCGCAAGAAAGCCAAGTGTTAGCTTGAAATCGAACGGAGATGTCTTTGGACTTTGGGACCACACAGAATGCTGTTCGAGCCCAAGGAAGGCATCAAGATTCAAGCGACCAATGCAACCGCAGACGACGAGTCTCGCTTTAGATCATAAGTCGTCTGAACTCGATACTAATGGCGGCGTTCTGCTGCTCTGAGTCTCGCCCTGTTTGATCTTTCAATCAGATTTGGGACATTCCTTGTTGTCCGCATGGTCGAGATATCAAAAATTCTAGACAGACCGAGCAAATGGAACGATATCGCTGTCGTTTTGAGTCCGGTATCGTGAGACTCCAGATCCAGAGCTCAGAGCCCACCCTAAGAACATCCGTGAAAGAAAGGATGCATCTGACAGAAGGCGATGATCTTTCTAACGGTCGTGCAGCATGAACCGAGTCTCACGAGCGAGAAGATGTTCGCTCGCTTCTTCAAAGCCAACTCCCAAGCATCCCTGAACGACAACGACGGCGCGGCGGCGACGAGAAGGAGATCGATGATGAGATCCGCTCTTGACTGGTCAGGGGGCATGCGTTGATCACTTTTTAATTTTCAGGGCGTGTTCGCTCAGCATGGGAACCGACATTGCTGGCCGGCTCGCTCTGAGAAACCCGCCGTCTCTCCGAAATCGGTCGGATCCTCGGCACAATCCGCTTTGGGAACGGGGTCGACATTGACATTGCAACAGCACCGACATCCAGCGAGTCTGCCTGCCTGCCTGCCAGGCAGCGAGAGGAGGATCCGTGTTGCACTGTTGCGGAAGTTGTGCAATCGAGGCGATCCATCGAGCGATACCGGAGAGCAGGAGACAATAGAGCCGGAACCCCTGCCGGAGGATGGGGTCCAAACAATAACATGGTGCCTGGTTCACACAGTGAAAGGATCCAGGCCGGTGTAACCCACTTTCGCAAGTGGGTCACGAGCCGCACCGGACAGTTTCGGAAGTCCGGACAGCTCCTACCGATTCACTACATGCATCCAACTGCATGCACTCGTTTGCACCAGCTGTTATTACGACGGCGACGTTCCCACCACATTCTCTGTCGTTCCTCCTCCAGCGATTTTCCTCTCTCGATGCTCTACATGCTCTTCGATACTCCGAGAGTGTCGATCTCGCGAAGCGACCGGTTCCGCGTGCGACCCGCCACCCGATCGAGGGATTCCTCGATCTGGAGCGAATTCGCCGCGAGTCCGAAATCCAAAGCGTCGTCGGAAACGGAGTGGAGTCTAAAAACAAAAAAAAAATCCTTCTGCATCTGAAGAAGTCAGGTCAAGTAGAGGGAGGGAGGTGCGCGCGCGCGGGGGAGATTTTAAAACTTGGAGAAGATTACATGGTCGAGTGGCATCAGATGCGAACACCGGAAACTCTTATGCAATAGGTGCTCCACTGGGTTAGCTGGCCGGTAGCCTAGCTGGCTGGCTGGCTGCTTGCCGAATCTAGCCAGCTGGGGCTTGAAGAACTCCCTCCTCGGATCCCCACCTCCACCACCGCCACCCTCTTACATCAACCACACCGACTCAGTCGGTGAAGATCTGGGTCAACCAGTCGCCAACCAGGAAGCGCCCGACTATTGTGGGGGAGTCGTCAACGACTAATTCTTACCTAACGACTGAAAACATCGAGTGACTAATGATTTTAGAGCTTTTTCTATCGTTTTCAACGATTTTTTTGGCTGCAATTCGCGCAGTTTCACCAGCAGCAACCAGGCTGACAATTCGAGAATCCCAATTGTGGGGGTGGTGTCGACAAATTGCAGTCCCAAACATTCAGACAAATGCCTAGATCAACATTCGATCCCGATCCTGCACATACAACACGCTGCGATACGGAGTCAGAAGTCCCCGATATGACTTCGCCTGATTCGAACAGTATCGTTGATTCCTTGGTTTTCCTCATCACAATTCCTCCGCGAGACTTATGGCTGAGCTACCTTGGTGTTTAGCGAGGCATCGGTCAAAAGTTTAGAGTGTCTTCTCTCCGGCGGGAAAGCCCGGCGAGAAAGCTTTTGCCCTATGCTCTCGACGGCCCAAAAGGGATTGAGGACACCATAACCAAGGCGACCTTTTCCAAACGGCTAGCGTTTCGTCTAGATCGGAGAACACCCAAGTGCACAGCGTTCAACCGGCAGATCTACCCGGCTCAGGCAGTGATTCTAGCGAACGAAAGAACTTCTTCTCTCGGTTGCGGCGGAAGGCTGTTTGTTTCGATGCCGAATGTCTTTTGAATGATAATTTTTCCGTTCTGTTACTATCCTAATCCAGGAAACCGCGCCCTCACACCACGAGCGCTCAGCAGGTATCTTGACGGTGATCTTAATTAAGTCGACGGACAGCTGGTCTTCGGAGCTGGCCGCTCACGAATGTAGGCGGTGGTGAGATCGGCATAACCTCTGAAAAAACCAACATCGGAACAAGAAGAAAGAGGTCAGCGCTGGCGAGGTGTTGCCGGACATTTTCACACACACACTCACACTCGCATTCACAGATGGATTCTCGCTTCCGAGATCACTTTCCCAGACAATGCAGACACAATCACAGTCGATAGCACCGCGATACCCTGCGCCATGAGAAGAGACCGACACCCTTGCACATGACGATTTGGATCCGAGGATGAGCGGACGAGTTCCACAGCTACGTTCAATGCGAATTAGGTCACAAATGCGTGCCAACCTGAAGTGTCGATTGTCGCAGGGAATGCGACGTACACCGGAAGACTCCAGGGTCCGACCTTCTCAGGCGAGAACGGTCCCTAATCTTCGGTCGATTTCGAGGCCTCGTCCCTACTGGCCTGGGTATGCCAGATCCAACCTCCGAGCCTTGAACGTCTTCGATCATAGCCAGTGGAAGCCGGATTGCCGTGTATGTAATCTTCTTTCGAATGAGCTGACCTCATAGGGTTGGATTACATGATGTGACCCGGCAACGAATGAGAGAAGATGCTCTCGATTTCTTCGTCGGGTCACGCGTCGCAGAGTTCTGACGCTTGCCAGCGGTAAAACACACACTTAGCCTAGCAATCAGCCATAGATCTATCGACCACCAGATGACCGAAGGACCCCCGTAACCCCTCCTCCGCATCTTCCTCCGAGACACCCAACATAAGTGACTTTCGACGACTACGATCAACTACGACAGTGATCGAGACTATCAGCTTTCAGCTGCTCACACCCAACCCATTGCAGCAGCATGAGCAGCAGTCCTTCTGACAGCATGCACGCCTCTGTCAGACGACAAATAGCGTCGTTCTCGTCGTTGGGTCCCCTTTCGGCACGAAAGGTTTGGAAATAAATCTTCAAAATCACCCCTTCCATATGGTCAACTCGGGGTGTTGCATTTGCATGAGATAAATTTGTTACCTAATGGTCAGCGTATAGATCATGAACAGCGTGAAGCTGTCACTCAATCGGACGCTTCCTCGACTGACCGGCCAGTCAGCTTCCAAGGCCGGAGCGCGTGGCAGTCGCCAATTGACGATTTTTTCTGGTCTTCATCTCCATGAAGAACCACCAGAACCCCCATCGTGGCAGATCTGCTCGGAAACTCGGGCAGCGGTTCTAAGATGTCGACAACAACGACGACCGAGAGTTGACCCGAGTCCCGAAGGCAGGGATTTTGACGCCATCGGCCGCCACACCCCGGGCGCGAGAGCGAAGGCGGTGGACTCGCCTCAGAACCGGAACCTCGGAGCTAACGGTTCTTTCCGGAGGATGACCACAGGTTCCTTCCGATCAGGCGGTCAGCTTAGACGAAATCGTCGTCGTCGTCGTCGTCGCCGCCGGCAGCAGCGGTCAGCTACCTAGCGAAGCAGTCAGGCAGGCAGGCAGCCAGCCTGTGAGCGAGCGGAGTCGACTGCCCGATCGCCTGGCTGGCTGCCTGCCTGTGGGGGAGGAAGTCGCCGAGACTTCATTGATCAAGCCTCATTCATTCGCGGCGGTGGAGATTTTCACACCCACACGGGAGAACGACAAGACTTGTCATGTAGCTGTTTTTTTCCCATCTCGAATGCCACTTCTGAGATGATATGCTTGTCCGTTATGCTTACTCTCGGTCAGACCCATAATTGACAACAGATTCTCGGCCAGCATCGAAACTGTTACCGAAGTCGCCTTCATCCGAAATCAAACACATGACCACACGTGTGCGACAAGACAAACATCCCGCGCGGCCGCATTTGAGCTCCATGTGAAGCGACAGAGTTATTTGTCGGACGGAATTGAAAGACGAATATTTACAACCTTTCACTTTGCTTCTTGTAGCGTGAGATTAACTCGGATTATTGAGCATTGAAGAAATGTCAGCTCTGAGACTAACGGTTCAATGCGGCGCTCGGTTTTTGAAAGGAGGAGAAGAAAAAAAAAACTCTTTTCTCAGGGAGAAGGGCAATAAAGTCGGGAATCCGTTCCTCCAAGGTAGAGCGAACCAAAACGCTGCTGAGGAAGCTCAACATGAAGGTGGGAATCGAACTGGCCAGCCAGCCAGCAAACCAGGCTGGCAGCGAACCGGGTGAATAGGTAGGGTTACGAGGAAGTGACATAAGAGTCGTAAACGCTCTCGGTGCAGCGTAGAGCCCAGCATTAAGTGAGTGAGCGAGCGGGCGAGCAAGCCCGCCAGTTGAAGCCAGCTCTGCCTTCATCGAATCCAGGGAGGGTGTCGATGATTTTCCGTGGCCCATAAATAACCACCTTAACCGGTTCGACCCGAAACCATCTGTTGTTGTTGTGTAAGAATATTCGCGCTCATCGAAATTTGCTTGAGGCATGTCGGCCTGTCTGTTGGCCTGCCGGCCTGCCTGCCTGCCTACCCGTCACCGCCCGCCTTAACCATCACTGCGGACTTCACGCGATGAAGATCCAAGCGGGCAGATGTTCCCGGACAGATCAGGTTTAGTTTGAGCGATTCACCAACGGTCGAACGAAAAGAAAATCCAGAGCAGGCGTTTGAGACGTCGTGCCCTCGAAAATTCATTAACGGCATACCGGCCGTTTGGCTAGCCTATAGGCTCGTCTCTCTCCGACCGTCCGACCGACTGATTGTCCGTCTGTCCGCCGGACTGCTTCACTGCGGAAACCATTCATCTGTAACTCGGCTACTATGACGGTACATGACCGCCGTTGAGGAATGAACAGATAGTTGACTGCAGGAGTTTCATCGATGCTTGGTTTGGTTCGGGCGATGCTGGTGAATTGGCAGCTAGGCTACGCTTTTCAATCGAGGCGTTCGTTGGCGGCAAACGCTCCGCACCAGCGTGAAGTGCACCAGGGTCGCATTATCGTTGGGATTGTTTTTGGGACTTCAGACGAATCGGTGGATGCATCCCCCCCTGAACTCACGCACGATAAACAAATACTCGGTAAGCTAGAAAACACGGCGCGGACAAAAAGCCCGAGTGGCAGCTTGCCATTCAAACACAAAAAACGAATGAATGGGCCTGCGGCGGGCAGTTAGGCAGGCAGGCAGGCAGGCAGGCAAGCAAGCAAGCACACAGACATGCAGACCGTACTAACGATCGATGTACCTGATGAGCAAAAGGGTGGTCCCAGATCGTGGACTTTCAATGTAGTGCTCCATCATGATGAGGCATAATTAAAAAGAAAAAAATCTCTGAAGGAGACTTGCCGACTTGGTACGCTTTTGCATCTGCTCGGTTTGCTCCGAGCAGTTACTAACTGGGCTTCAGAGAGAAGCCCCATGAAGCTGGGAATGGATTACATGAGCCTCATGAGACATATGGTCTCTTCATGCACGCTGGAGACGATCAACCAGCTACAGCGGGCGAGCCAGCCAGGCTCGAAACCAACCAGCCAAGCAACCAAGGAACCGATCGATCTTACATCAGATTTCCGCGTTTCTTCGTGCAGCACCGAGCCGCTCGAGTACGAGTCGCAGAGGCAGGCCAGAGGGAACATTGATTTCGACAAGAGGCAAATAGAACGAACAGAAGGGAACCGTTACGGACAAGCCTTTATTCAGATAAAGTAGCTGGCTGCTCGACTCACCGGCCATAACCGCCGTGGCGGCAGTCTGCTGCTGCGGCGGCAGGTATGAACTGGCTGGTTACAGCATCCTGCCGAAATCAGTTGAGTTTTCAAATTTCAATCAAAAGAAGTCCTTGCTCATTCTTTTGGTACGCGTCGCTCCATTCAAGGCTTCCTCGTTTCATCTCGGCGGGCGAGGCCTCGGTTCGACTCATCTATCTCTGCCCGCTGCAGCCGCAGCCGCCGTCTTTCCCGGGACTGGATGAAATCTTCAGGTCGATGATAACATCATCATCCTCATCCACGTGATGATGAAACCCATGACAGATCTCAGTGGCCGTTTCCTCTCTGATTCAATAGAGCACCTCCAGAGTGCTCGTCTCACTCCTTGCTGCCAGCCGTTGACTACCAAATATCGTTCGGCGTCTCTTGCTCACCCGACTAGCACTCTTGTCGTGCATGCATCTCGATAAAGTTGACTGAGTTACATGGCAAGCATGTCGACCTCTTCCCCCACTTCTCTCGCGATATCTCGCTCGTCAACAGTGAATGGGTGCACGCACGCATGCTCGCTCGCCCACACAACCAGCAAGCCGCAAAAAAAAAGGCTTCAATCTGTTGCACGACGAGTCATCTTCATCATCGATCATAGGCTAGTCTTCGAGTGATGAGAAGGCAATTACAAGCTCGTACTCCCACTACATCTGTCATCCGGTTAACTCCGTTAAATCCAACCGGAATTCAAGGGGTCAAACTTCTGGCCTTCCAAGTTACCCAATCTGTTCTTGCATGCAACTACTGACTGAGTGACTGAACAAGGGAACTGGCGAACGATCTGGCCGCGGAGCAAAGCATCTCGCCGGTCGGTCGGCAGCCAGCCAGCCAGAGAGTGAAGTTCTTTTTTTGTGCTGAGAGCCATGCCGGTGGACTTCGGGCTCGACCATATGTTGCATCGTTCCGGACGAGAGCAGCGGAAGACTCGTAGGAGCATGATGCAAACCGTTGCTCTGAGATACAAAAATTTTACGAGGTTTTCGTGTCACTCGCTGGTTAGAGGGACAACTAGTCCGCCGTAGACGGCTTCGGCACGACCAATGTCTTCAGACTCGTGCTGAGGTCGAAAGTCCAAAACAGAGAGGTTCGTGATGCCGTTTGTGTAGGAGTTTTAAGGTGGGCGCGACACTCGCGCGAGGGTACTCGAAGCGTTGCTGATCTCTTCCCGAAGCGTTCGAACTCGTAAAATCTCCTCATCGGCCACCGAGTCATCAACGGACGCGCTTTTACATCTGCGCGCCTTTCGTTGAAATAGTTGAGATTCGAGTTTTCGAAAAACATCCCCCGAAGCCGCTCCTTGGTCTCCATTTTGTTCGAGCAGCGTATTTTGCTTCTATCCTTCGCATTTTTCGATGGGATCTTGAGTCTCCACGCGATGTATGACGGTCCCGTACGTCTTCTTCGTTTCTGCGCGGAATAACTTCTTTCGAGAGGGATCTGGAACTGTCATCGAGGAGCACTTCGAAGGCCAGGCGGGAGACGAGCTTTTGTGATCTCAGGATCGGTTCTCAAGCGATTAGGAAGAGCTTAGCTTGAAACAAGGAGAAGGAGAAGAGGAGATGACTCCAAGCTGAGCGCTCACCTTGAATCCAAGCAAGAGGTTCCGATGGGACGAGCATAGCGAAAGCAAGGACCGTTTCACGACGAAATCGCTCAGGTAGACATCTATCATCGGACCTGGCCGCAGGTCCCCTCACTAGCCTAACAAATAGCTCACTGGAGCAGGAATTATGCAAAGCAGCAATCGCCGCCGTTTGTCCGAGGTCAAGAGCCCGGACTTGGAGAAGGCAGGCAGGCCGGCCGGCGGACGCACGGATGGACTCACCGACTGACCATGGGATGATCCATCGACAACCAACTAGTCCGGATCTCTCTAAGCGTTGGGTGTTCTAAGAACAGGCGACAGATTGCTGCGCTGTCCATAACAACAGACCTCCTCTTTGGTGCGTCCGGCGGAACCCCTCAAAAAAAAAGCCCAGAAAGGAACCGAGGAAAAAGTCTACCTATTCGAGAGAGTTTCCATCGACAAGCGATGTCCGCACTGGAGCAGTATTTAGTGCAAGTGCATCGTCAAAGAGATTCTTCGAAATAGCCGCACAATTGAAAACACACGATGGGTTCTGAATCCGTGGTACGAGAGCGCACTCTCTCGCTCGTTCTCGGATTTTTTGTTGCGCTATGTGTGTGTTTCTTTTTTTTTTCTTTCGTTTGGTGCCGTGTCTCGCTAGTCCATTGTGAGTTTCAATTGTCACCAACGGGCAGGTTCATCCGGTGTGAACATTTCTCAGAATTGCTTCCGCGACTGAATTGGAAACGCTGCAGTGGGGTTTGCAAGTTTCTTCTCATCTAAGATTCTGCGACTTTCTGCAACGCAGAATGCAGACCTGAACCAATTCGTTCGTTTCGAATGCACGGTCAGACAGAGTTCACTAAACAACACGCTGGCATCAGCTCAGCATATACGTGAAATTGCAGATCAGAGAAGTCACGATTGAATCGTAGCTCTGACCGTTGACCATCTACCCTTTCGCATGTGTTCGACTCAACCCATAGTCAGGGCTCCGGTTCGACTCGGTTGTGTTTTCGTGCCGAGGCTGTGCTTGAGAAATTGTTCGGATTCCAGAAGAGCTTTCAATGCTGTAAATCGAAAAATTGCAAATTCCGTCACTGACTATACTCAGGTGGCGCTCGAAGACGGCTGTACAATCACAGGTGCATCGGGAAGGGCGGCCGAGCTCGAGCCGTTTCACTTTCGAGTCAAGTTTCTTCAAGCTCTCGTTTCGAAACCGATTGAGAGGAAGGAAGAAGGCGTTCAGAGGCTGCCGCTGCCACTGCTGCTGCTGCTGATGCCTTCTGCGCGCAGAAGTCTTCTGGAGACGCCAGGTGAGCTCCGGCGCAAGCCATTCGACCAACGGCAGGGGAAGCCGAGCAAACCCCACGAGTCTCTGAGGTTAAATGCCCTCAAAGAATGGAGCTTGGACGACAACGACGACGACAACAACAACAGCAGCATCGGCGACAAAACCCCGAGAGGCTGCCAGGTGTAATCTGCAGAAGCATGCGTGACCCGGTCACAATTTAGGTTAAGATGGTGAAGAAGAAGAGGTCGTCGTACGCGGACCAGGCCAGGACACCTTATGGCTGACAGAAGTGTGCTACAGCCACTGGTTCCTCCAGTCGCAATTCATGCGCAGCAGTGATAGTTCATTGTGTAACTAGGTCGCGTTCTCTAAACTAACCTGCTCCACCTGAGTACCTGAATGAAGGTGGTTGAACTGCCCTGAACTTCATGTCAAGGCGGTTTACTAACCCGGAGCATCTGGATGTCTACCTTCGAGAAACTTACCTGCAAAGCGGAAAAAACAAGTTAGATCCAGAATCAGAGCGCAGAGAACGAGGCGAGCCCGAGAAATTTCGAGATCATGGTTCGATCACTCGTTGGGTGCGACTTGGAAGGCATGAACTCGAACAACTACTTGACTACAGGTTCGGTGATCGGTCCACTCGCGAACAGAAGTTCATTTGACATTTGGTTCTGCACGTGCCGTAATTCAATTTCGAGGGTTGTCGGATCGGAGCGAGAATTCGATTAGAAATGAGCTGTTTCAAGGGCGGACTAATTTCATTTCGGCTTTACAATCGAGGCTGGGGAAGTGCCGCCCGTGGTGGTGGTTGATGTCGATGGTAAGTGGGGGGAGATTGCAGGAGCAAAAAATTGCAGGTCTCTCAACCCCCGCAGCCGTGGGAACGAAACATTTCAGCCTGGTCGGAGTAAGCTCGAATCCCCCGAATATGAAATCGCGAGCTTCAACTACAACCGAGTGCTTTTCATAGGACTGTGTACTGCAGTCGGTGCGCACGAGTTCCAAGTGTAGATTACTTCCATTGAAGAGCTCCATGCACGTGACGCCTCGATCTCGAGAGAGGGATTTACAGCCATCAGAGAAAAAGTGACCGCAAGATCGAACTACAATGCATAAAAGTCCTTGAAACTAATTTTCGGACACGTTCGTCTGGAGATGCTTGATCAGAGCTGAATTGCTGACACTCATTCAACTTCCGTCCGAGTTTATGGCTTTCGATTTCGGTACGAATTCGGACGTTGAGCGGCAAAACAAACCAATGTTTCCTCTTGACGGCCTTGGGTCACACTCGAAAATCGTGCAACACTCGACTAGCCAAGTGACAAGTCGGGAAAATGTTGATCACATCTTCCTGGGAATCTCCTATGTGTTGATGCGGCTCGATAGGATCCTCAGCTGACTGCTCTGGTCATCAGCAGGTTCCGGTCATCTCACCGTCATCGATTTTGAGTCGTGGTATTTACTTGAAGAACAGAAGGCCCTGAGCGAGTTTCATCGACTTACTGCAGATATCGACGTTGATCTGCTTCTCTAATCCTAGAGACCCTCGAACTCAGTTCTCGTATGCTTGAAGACAACGGTAGCTCCTAGGGGAATAAAAGCGAACGTTGAGGGCTGCGGTGATCGGACCCCTACTTCACATTCAGACTTTCTCGCGGGAACGTTCCAGGGCACTGATTCGTACTTGTGTGTTTGCGACAGGCCGCGTCGACCACAGGGCTTTCCCGTCGGCTCATAAGCGTAATGAATCATTCCGTCCTCCAGAGATAACGTGTTATTCCAATCGGAACGAATATCCGTGGAAACGGAAATCATAGGATTCAACTTCCTCTAGTGGATGAGTCGTGCTCGTGAGGCTCTCATCTTTAGCCCAAGTTTATTCCAATGAAAGAGCTCGTAATTGGAGAATGCAGATCGCCCATTGACGTCCGCGTACCGCATCGCATGTCAGGTCTTGTACTCATCCATGTGTCCAATTAATTAGCAGGTCACTCGTCGTTTTCAATCGGTTCTACATGTCTCCTTTCTGCAGGAGCACTTTCTCCTGTGGAGCCAGAGCGTACAATGCCGCGGTGCGTACGCATGTTTGTATACAGTCACACGGGCAAAGTGTGTACGGAAGGCTGGACGTGCTGATGGACAGAAGAACAGACGGACAGAATGGTATCACACCTGTGCTTTCTTCGAAGCGGAGGCGAACACGCGATCGGCCCGTGCTCTAGTCTAGCCTCTTGCACCTTGTGCGCTTCTGTGACTCGACGACCACCTGACTGAGCAGCACCAGCGGCGGCGGTGGCGATGGCAGCAGCCGCGGCATTTCTTTCTTGGCCACACTCAGGGCTGCACACACACTGCCATAGAAGTAGGCAGGCACACCGGCCGGCCGGCAGTCAGTCAGCCACCCCCGTTTCCCCTTGTAATCAAATAAGGATTCCGGACGCGAGGAGGTCACCGGACTCTTTCTCACGATGTTCCCTACCTGAGACACAGCTAACCGACATTTGTATGATCGCTCCGGGAAAGGTGCAACGGCAGCGCAACTTGTTCTGCGAGATTTGCACCATGATCCGCCGGCAAATCTCGAGATCTCTTTCCGACAGAAAGCAGGAGCTCGTCGAAGATTATTTCTCCCATCATACGTCGATTCCGTCGTGAGCCCGTCTTCAATCGAGGATGCGAGTTCTCTTCAGAGCATGCACTTTCCTCGAGCATCTGGTTTGCAGCATGCAAAGCGATGCATACTCTTCGCAGCCATCAAAGTCCCCAGAGTCCTGAAAATGTGTCGTTCAATCTGGCAGACAAAGAAGATCTCCCTCATCGCGTGGGAACACACGCGTCTCGCAGCTCTCAGCCTCACCCCCGGCGGTTCGAACCCCAGTCCCATTCACCTTCTTTCCCAAGCTCCGCCTCCTCCGGCACCTCGGATCGTATAAAGAGAGCCTGGATGCGAAGTTCCTGACACAACTCAAATCGTCGCCAACTTTGGATACCTCAGTGCTCTTGTCCTGCGATCCTAGCCCGATCCAAGTCAACATGTACACGAAACTGCCGTCGTACACTAAGGCTGACAACCTCGACGAGACGTTCGTCAGTGTGCCCCCAACACCCACGACGCCGAAGAATCCTCTGAGCGCCGCACATCTCATGGGTCAGTACCCTGACCTGGAGATGGGACTTTACCTTCCGCTAAGGATCGAGCTTGGCAAACCCGAACCAATGCTCACGCCACGAAGAGACTACGCTTTCTGGATCTTCTTGTGTGCCATCCTCTGCATCTTCGCAGTCGCCTGTGCCACGGTTCTCCACATCACGGCTAGCCAGCTCAACCAGTTCCAACAGCTGCGAACCATGGAGCTCTACAGGAACGTTAACCCGATGAACATCATGACCTAGACGACCGCAACACCACGTGTCAACTAGTCAAGTCAACATGCCAAAAATCCTGAAGGAAGCAGCGTCAAGTCAAAACAACAACAACAACAACAACAACAGGGAAGATCCTGGAGGAGTCGGCCGACTTCGATACATTGTACATACTGTTCAAGTTGCAATAGTGCCTTAAATGACTATTTATTATTAACTTAATAACTCAAAGTAACTTATTCTTGGTGGTGAAATAATATAAAAAAATAAAACGAACAAATGTCGAAAACTGAACTTTAGCTGTTTTTCATCCATCTATGCATGTCAATTGTCTTCTAGGCAAAGTTTCCCGTATTATGATCAACAAACGCAGTTCCCAGTTATCTCTCGGGATCGCCAACGTCCAAAAGGGAGAAAGTTCGTGCACAGAGATGCGTGTGCTTCATGTGAGTGGCACTCTTTGGAAACTGGATTCGGTGGCTCTCTACTGAACACCCGGAATGCGCCGTTGATTTCAGTTGAAGACGAAACTCCACCAGCGGTACGACTTATCAACTATGCTAATGCTAAACGCTCCTTGGGCTGTTCTGGACTGTTCTAGGCTCACGGTCGTTCAGAGTCAATGCGTCGCAACAAAGTTGATAAAGAACTTGAAGAAATCATTATGGAAAAGTGACATTTCACGAACAAGCCCCTTCGTGCTGCTGAAGTTAGTCACCGGGTGAATCCACGTCGCCGCGGGTGGTAGAGCTCGGCAGCCAACAACGTCTTAGCTATTCGCGACCCGCTCTTTCAGACGCTGGACTCAGAATATAGAGAGGTTACCCTCCGTGGAACGCAGAGTATAGTGTTTGGTGAGGAAAAATCATTACCATCCAAGTATTCTTATTGCTTGGCCTCGGAGCTCTAAGAAACGTTTCGGAATGAATCGCGATGGGATCTAGGCTGCGCGGGAACTTGTTTTCTTGAGAAGTTTTTGACACTACAGATTATCGGCCAGTATCGAGACTTATTCCAACCCAATGAGACTTCCGAATTCCTGGACGAGTTTCCCTCTTTCTTCAACGCAATCCACCCCGCAGCAATGCAACTCCGATTCCGCAATCTTTCGTGTTTAACCACGAAATTGAGACTGCGAACATTTCGCTCAGTTTTCTTGCCGGTTCCTGTATCAAAGGTGGTTCAAATTCGAAGATCTTCAGGCTCGCGGTCCCATTGAAAACACATCCAGAAGAAACGACCGCGAAAGCCCAATGTTTGCGTCCACAGCCCTGAGTGAGTGAAATCCCGATCGGAATACAAACGTCATCGCGGAGCAATGAAGAGACGTCCGATCAAAAACATTGTGCGAATTGCGCTGTCGGAAAACTAGTTTGGGAGGCTGTTAAGGCAATCGGTTGGTATGGAGCTCCGTTATAAGCCGCTGTCGGCGAGAAGTTTTTCTGTTCACATCGTTCGGGTGAACGTCCCCGGTAACTTGTGTTCAACTTGTGAGCAGAAAATCGTCTTCGGCTCTTGACCGGCTCTTCGTAGCGAACAGAAAAAGAGAGAAAAATACGCCCGCGTCTCAGTAGCGTCGCCACCAACACCCGTCACGACGACAGGACATCTGCAGATGTGGGTTCAAAATGACAAACACGCATCCCGTTGGTCGGTCGGTCGGTCACAAATGACGAGTTCCATTTTCCGTGATTCGCACGTAGCACCTTTTCATTCATTCATAAGTCTTCGAATCTCGTGCGGCTCGAACTCCTGCGGCAATCCATCGAAATTCGTGTCGGTGCGCGCTGTCGGTATCTATTGGTATTTCGGTGCTAATAAAGTCGTCGCCGTCGGGCCGCTTCCTTCCTAGCGGATCGATTTTTCAATTTCAGACAGGCGAAATTTGTACAATAAAAAGTCAATTGTTCGAATTGTCGCTTGCGTGCCGCGTATCGAATCACTCTCGAGTGCTGTCTAGCGTTAACCTTGGATTCTCCACCGTTGTTCACCCTTCGCTCGCTCACTCGATCGCTGCCTGTCCTATACGGGCCCCAATAGTGGCAGAATCTCAGCGCTCAGATTTACAACATCGAGGATGAAAGAAAGAGGAAAAGAGACTCTCTGACGACGGTGGTGGTGGTGGCGGCAGCGGCGAGAGCAACAGCGAAAGACAGCGACTACCTACTTCCTAGGTAGCCGATCAGGCCGCCGAAAGGCAGCACAGCTCCTTGAAGCCGGGAGCCGGGTTCGATGCAAATTAGTTGATTGTGAAGAATGACGATCAGCTTTGTCACCGCGCGAGATAAAAGCCAAATGTCGAAGCGGAATGCATGGGAACGTGTATGCATTCTTAACTTCTCACAGACTTGAAACACTGTACAAATGACCTTGAGCAAGGGGGTCTCTCTTGTTTTTGTAGCCACGGACCTCAGCGATTTCGTGTCATGCACATCTTCTCTGGGTCCCAAGGAAACTCCACGCGAGCCGAACATCTCACGGCAGAACTCCCTTCTCACGTCGTATGGGTGACCCAGAGTTCACACGAGGAACGTAGGCGCATCTCCATACACAAACCGCTTCGGGAACAGAAAATCGGGACCCCTAGGCCTCCTGCGACTTCGGTTCTGGGACCGAAGTTTCTGAGAGAACTTCACACAGATTCGCGCCCAGACTCAAACATTGTGGTCTGCTGGTCAACCTCAAGACACAAAGAGTCCGAGAAATTCGGAATTCTCGAGAATATATATTTTCTTGGGTGAAGAGGTTCCGTGCCATTCAGGGTCCCCAACCCCAAATTTTCCAGTTGCTCTAGCACAAACTGTTTAAGGTCCACCAGCTTTTATTGCTCAGCTCCCACCGCCACAACGGGCACCTCGAAAAGGCGTTTTGTGGCCAATTTAAAGCTTCCTGTGCGTTCTCGTCTTTCTTTTTTCAAAAAAAAATAAAGAACAGAAGACCCGAGGTGTGTATATCTTTCTAATAGCTTTCTTCTCGGTCCCAGATGAGGCTAGCGAGCTCTGGCCAGGCCGGGTAGAATAAATAGCTGAGATATTTGAATATTTAGACACCGTTAAGCTTGTGAATTGCACTCGCTCTCCCAATGGCTCGTACGCTAGTAGCCTTGACTGGCAGTACAAACATTCTCTAACGATTCATCAGAGGTTCTAGCTCAATTCTGAATATAAATTGCGTAACGATGGATTTCTCATCCAGTGACCCGGCGACCCAGAGACCTCCTCCTCCTTCTCATGTTGATCATCATCATCATCACGAACACCATGCTGTGTTCCCCCTGTTTTTCAACACGAACTCAAAAGTCTTCAAAAAAAGCCGGCCGCCCGACCAGTCAGTCACTCAGTGAGCTTGCCTGCCTGCTAGCTTGGTTGCTTGCCTGTCTGTCTGCCAGCGAGCCAGTCGAAGAGCATCTGTCAACTGTCATCCGATTCACGCATTAAGTCACGAAAGATCAATCCACCCACACTTCATATTTTTTTTTATTCAATTTGGATAACTTCTCCGGATAAGCCTTCAGCAAGGATGACGACGAATATGAGGAGGGGGAGGATGAAGGAAACCGATTAGTGGTTTGCAATAGATTGGCTTTTCCGGCATCTCGACCTCCTTCTACTCTGGGTCGAAATCGAGCCCCCTTCAAGTTGCGGCTCCACCCAGACAACATCGCCGATTTTCGCGAAGATTCGAATCACCGTTCCGCAGTCGAAGGTCGCCGTCAAGGCTCCATGAAGTCCTGCGATACATGATCTTCGAGGATCGACGAGTGGTTGCCTCGCGAAATTCGAGTAATGTTCGCCGTCCCCTAGACCACCGAAAGTCCTCCTCCATGGCGGACTTCAGATCTTCTGAGCGGCAGAAGTACCTCGAAGACTTGAGCAATGATCAAAATTGACTGTACTACGGAAACCAAACATTTTCGCTCCGAGCCCGAGTTGTCCGCAGTGTGATCGCCGAGGTTTCGTAGAGGTCGACGCCTCCACTGCGGTTTCCTAACACAGGAAGGCCAAGCACACGAAGGGCCATGCGCACAAGGTCACCAGGGGTATCGATAAGGTCCAGATCGGAGTCAGGTTAACCGTACTCTCGGGATCAAGAAGATCGAGCTAAGCGCTTCCGACTAACGGGTCGAGAAATAACGGAAAGCCGACTGCGGTCGCAGCTTCCGGACGGTGGATACAAAACAAACACTAGTAGCCTTCATCTGTTCCGGCGCCAACGTCCTCGTTGACCTTCCCTATCGATCGAGTCTTCGGCGTACGAAATTTTCGAATGATCTCGTTTGGCCCGAAGTAGGAAGATTCATCATGGTTCCGTGGCTGAGCGCTTCTGATAAGCGATGAACGCGTCTGATAATTGAGGAAGAATATTCGTTCACCTTTCAGTGTTCTTGATCTTCTCGCGAGGCCGAACAGTATCGACAGAAATGGAGCAAAATGCCTTTTTGAGCAAACAAATAAGAAAACACAGCGGCGCAGTGAGGCTCAGCAAACGCTCATCCGCCGAGGACCGGTAAACGGCTTCAGACAGAATTCATTGTTTTGAATCATCGTCTCTTTTCCTCTTGCCCGTCCTTTCTCACAGTAAGAAGTGCTTCCCTGTAGACAATCTCTTCGAAACGATCAAAACTTCTCAAAATCACAAGACGTCTCAGCACAACACACACTGGAAAAGATTACGATTTCGTTTCCTCGGAAGGAATTATTTTCCACGACAGAAGCTCCTTCCCCATCGAGCGAGGGAAAAGTCTTCGTTATGCTATCAAGGAATCTCCTACGCGAGAGTCCCTCGTTTGCGGCATGTACAAATGATTCCCACTGACTTCAGGTGAGTTATTCGTTCGAGCTTCTTCGAATGTTCCGGAGCGGATCGAACCGGAAAACAGGTCGTATGAGCCGTGAGAGAGATCGAGGAGAGTGAGTGTGTGCCAACCATCCAGCGGAAAAGGACTCAACAGAGAGAAGGGGCGGTCGAATTAACTCCGCGAATTTGTCTGTGGCTGTTGACTGGTCGCGAATTCGCGAGCAAGACTTGTAGGCGGACAGGACATCGTTTTTCAAAAGAGCGGAAATGGCATCTGTCATAACCCAATACATATTCAGATTCTGCGTCCGATTAACATATCGATGTCATCTGTGATACATAGCATGTAGAGCAGTATGCACTCGCTATGGACCCGAGCCATAAACCGTAGCAATGGCAGTGGCGATCGGACTGGCGAGTTGCTCAATGCTCTCATGGGTCACGGAGTTACCGGAAACAACTCTTTCGATGCACGATATATTTCATCGTGACGCGCGTTGGTAATTCGGCTGACTCCGTCTCTACGGGGTGTCCAGTCTTACAACAATACAGCAACTGTAGACCCATTCATCCTTTGCAGCCGAGCGAATTGTGCTGTTTGCTGTCTACGGCGCATAACAATTAGACGCACCCTTCCCTGCCCACAATTAAAAGATGAGACGATAAAATTTAGGGAGCAGCAACGACGGCGGAGCCATTTAAAACACATAACAGGAGGCTACGTACTTTGAAAGCTCCGTTCAGCGCTCAGCATTGCGTAAGACCGCAAATACGACAGAAAACAAGACGCCGTTCGTCGTTTGAACGAGGTGCCGAAGCTCGACCAGATGCCAGAGTAAGGGGAGACATTTTTCCTCTGGAAGTACGACTCCAGACAGCATAGGCGAAAATTCCGAGGGTTCCGATTCGTGCTCCACAGCCGGTATCTTCCCGATCCGAATATGGAATCCACCGTTATCTAACAGTTCATCTCAAACGTGAAGTCATTAATGGCGTCATTAAGCGCGGATGCATGGTAGAGAAGAGCAGAAGTTAGTATCCGACCGCGCGTATTTCTGTGGAGAACGCCCTGCCCACGTAGTAGGATACGTCCGGCACGGCGCTGTTCGAGTGAAACTCGGCAGAACGTCACAGCGTCCAAATATTGTCCGGATCGGTCCCCGTGGACCAAGCTTTGACTCCGAGAAGCGTGATCACTCCTGCGGTTCAAGTTGAATGGGGCAAACAGTAAGCCGAAGATGAAGAAAGAGCTTTTTCTGCCGAAAGTGCAGAAAAAGACACGCGTCACAGAAGAACTAGAGTAAGGGTGTCGGTCTATGCTCAGTTGGTTTTGGCGGAGAGTAGCTGCGACGCAGCCCGTGTAGCTGACGGGTGTCTTTCTAGATTTTTGTGGGTTCTTGTGGATTTTTCTGACGGACCCGCCGGGATTGTCCAGCGACACAAGAAGCAAAGTCCATAAGAACCCTCTCCAGAGAACATCTCTCTCTGTTTTCTTCTTGGACAACCTAAAAACCGCAGGTCTCACATCGTCGTAACCAATGAGAACGGTAGGAAAAAGCTCCGACCAATCGACCAAGCGGTCAACGGCTAGTCGGCGATTCAAGCCGCTGCCGTTAGTCCTTTGGCCAGGCGACTATGATGGAACAGCATCATAGAACTCAATCGTGAGAACCACCATCAAAGAAGGACCGCGTAGCTTTCGTAGGGTGAAGTTTGTAGAACCGAGTGAGAAACTATTAATTTTGTCGCAACTGCACGGATCATAATTTATGTTTTTTTTTTTTAATTCTGGAACAGCACCTCCAAAGTGTCGTGGTGTGCGCCTCCGTCGGATTTCCCGGAGGAAGGAAATGGAACACTGTCGCGCCAACGCCACAGCCGCTCACTGGTGGTAAGCCTCGCGCAGCTGAAGCGTACTCGGACCGTGATGAAGGCGGAATGCCTTCAATTCTGTAACCGATAGGGTGTTCGGCAACGCCCGGCAACCAAAATGCAAATTCAGTTGTTTTCCGCTGAGTTTCCTCATCGACGCGATGCCGGTGACTCGCAATCGGCAATGCTTCACGAAAATCCGCAAGGGGTTACGTGTCGCTACTTCCGAGTACTTCCGAGTGACAATTCCCATCAAACATTCTGTGTCCCATCAGTGTTCGTGGACCCACGTTCGCAGCTTACAACTCGACTCGACGCGTGCAATGAGAAAAATATATCGGCATAGAAATTGTTCTCTGAAAGGACACTTTCTGGAGCCAGCGACCAAAAGATGGTCACGACTTCAGAAGAGCTGACGAAGAACAGAAAAGCGTTCGTTCCGTCTGGGATCTGGAGTCAGTCCGGCAGTCGAGCAGGCCAGTCGGCCGGCCGGCAGCCCTCCTCTATCATCAAAGACTCCCTCATTGCGATTTTTTTTTCGGGGCTCCATTATGACAACGCGTTTTCCTGCCTTCTTTAAAAACCGCCTACAATCCTTTTCCCCTCCATCTTTTTTTTCCGCGATGGATTCAAGTCACAATCACCGCGCAGCCGGCAATGATAGACCAGTGGAGAAAGGTTAAAACGAGATGAGATGAAGATCTTCTCTGATAAATGGAGAAATATTTGACAGAAGTCGTCCGAAGTGGAGAACTTCTTTCCAGGGTTGCCGCCGCGTTCTGTCACCGATGTGCAGGGCCCTCACCACCGAGTGACTCTTCACCCCTGAACTTCCGTTCGTAGATTCGGCGGGGATTTCGATGAATTCCATTGAATGCTTGTTCCAGGTGGAGGTTCGGGGGAAATGCTCCCCTGAAGAATGAATCCATCGATGGAACGCATCTTGATTTCTATAAGTTGAATGTAGATCATTGAGTCCCTTAGTTTGGTCCCGAGCTCACAAGGCTCGACTAACTCGACCCTGTGGCGCCATCCATCAGCGAACCCCCGAACTCGAGCACCACGAAACTTTCCCAGAGTCCCGCGTGGGGCGCACGATCGGTCCTGGAGCTTGGGCGGAGCTACATCGAGTTGATGTGCATTGCTATCTACCCCGTCGAAGGATAGCATGTGTGAACTCTTCGGGGTGCTCTGCTACCCCAAATGCGTTCTGCTACCCCACAACATCTTCTGCTACCCCAAATGTCCTCTGCTACCCCCAAACATCTTCTGCTACTCCAAATGTCCTCTGCGACCCCCAAACATGGTGCTAGCAGACAACACTCCCCGTTGGTACCACACTAGTACCCAACCGGCGGCCCGTAGTGAGTAACCGTGCTACACTGCAGGGCGAGCTTGAAATCTGGGGAAATTGACTTTCCCTAGATGGAGATCGCTTTCATTTCGACACCTCGAGCGTTGTATGTGCTCCCACCAATGCGATCGAGAGCGAGTAGAGAGCTCAATGTGAGGAGTTGGAATAGCGATATTTCCTCAGAATTGTTGATCTGGCAGACCTGCCGTCAGAACGGAAATACAATCATATTGGCCGTTCTCTGTAGAAGGTTCTCGGTCCTGACCTAGATCGATAGCGAATGAGGCGAAAATGTTTCACTCAATATAAATTTGTCCAATAGAGGGCAGCGTATCAAACTCCGCTCCACGTTTAACCACTCATATGAGTCAGCGTCCTTGTCAAGGTCACCTGAGTCAGACAAACTCGTTCTTCGAAGCCGGCCGGCCTGCCTGCGTGCGAACGCCGCTACCGGTGTCTACTGCTATGACGACAGCCGCTCCTTGCTACATTGACGCAGCAAAGAATCTCAGTCGGTGAGAAACACATTGTCCCATAAAGACGCTATAAACATTGAGCGCACGTCGTGTGTCGGAGACATGAGGTCTCTCCTCTCTGGCATCAGGCGTCGCCACACACGTGGGTAGGACGAGGAAGAACTGTATGCTCAACGGCGAGTGACCCGAATGGGAGCACCGGCAGCGCAACGACGACGGTTTCAGACATATCTCGAAACGAGATTAGATTGAAGGTACCGTTAGGCCGGTTGGTTGTACGCTGTGTTGGTTGATTCGTTTGTTCGCTGCTTCGAACTCAATGAGCCACAGCGCCCAGCGGAGCGGGTTTCAATAAAGCGGCGGCGTCTGCCGTTCCGAGAGAGCGGTTTACGAGAGTTCGGCGTAAATAAACGTCTGGAAGACTGGAAGAGGCCCAGCAAAACGATCTCCCGGGATAATTTTAGAACACGCCGTGAGAACTCACACTCGCTCACTCACTCACACAATACCCTTCTTCTTCGCTATCGTCTTTTTCTCTTTCTTCCTTCGAGCTACACAACCGCTCTACCGACAACGGCGGCGGCGGGCGAAGAAGCTAGTGGTTCGAGATCTCTAGCCACGAGCGGATCAACAATCGCAACTCTTGTTCAATTTAATGCAACCAAATGTTAATCGCATCGCGTTTCGCCCCAATAAAAGCTTTTGTAAAGACACGCGACTCAGTTCTTGACACCCGCCCGGCTCGTAAACGATGGCACCCGACAGAAAACATTTAGCTTCGTGCTTCATGAGCGCTTCGAAACGACGGCGACGCAGCGGAGCGTCTCTCTTCTACATGCATCGGCACCGCTGACACCAATATGTGTGAGTACTGTCCACTCTTCGAACAGGGAGCAAGCGTGGAGTTGTCCCTGGTGATCGACGTCCTCGCTTCCGACCACAGTCACCCCGACAATAATCGATGTGCCCGCTTCGAAAATAGACTCTTCTGGCTGCTGCGATGCCGTCAGTAGGTTCATTGGCTGCGATGAACGATGAATCATTTCACGTACTATCGAACTAGACATCAAGCATTCCAGCAGAATTTAGAATTGTTCACCTATGAGTGAGCAGCATCGATCCTCGGAGGAGCAGCACACAGTTTGTTGACCCCGAAGAGCAGCAACTCTCAGAAGCGAATCAGGTGAGATCAGGTGAAATCGTGGTTTGGTAAATCCCTAAGGCGCTCGCTTCTTGGAAGTGTCTCCGCAAATCGGCAGAAAAGACGGACTTTGGAATCGGTTATTCCCATCGTATTTCGACGGGAGGCGATGTAGTGTTGCCGATGCAGAAGAGGGCAGTTCCGTTGATGGAAATGATTTTCGAGAGCTCGCTCATTCGGTGACTCACTGAGCTGATTTCGGATGCATGCCGTCGTGGGTTACATCACCGGCTAACGAGAAAGTTATGCCCCTTGCCGACTGAGACGACTAATGAAGTAGTAAACGATGAAGAAGCACCGAGTCTTCCAGCGAATCAGAAGCAATGTTACCTCGTTTTGATACATTTAGTTGCACCTGTTGAGCTGGTTCAATATTGGCTGATTGATGAAATTATTATGTTGGCGCCGTTTTTCGGTGTATGATCATTTATTGAGGGAAAGCAAATCAATTATCCGTTGCCGCCGGAATAAATCGCAGCAACTGTTTGCTTGGCTCCCGAAGTGGCGGTATCCTGAAAATTTACACTGCATGGATGCTCCGACCTACGATCCGCGGTTGGCATTCTGAAACATCCGATCAGTCATATTTCTCGCGATTGAAACATCACCGGAGGGAAGATCAAGCACCGGCAACAGCGCACGATCAATTACAGGATCCGAAGCGTGTGGTTATTAACGGGGATTAGCTCGAGAGGTGCTCGAGGATTCTCTGCTTGGGTGCTCGTTCAGTTCTTTAAAAGTATCCGAATCGTGTAACCACGTTTCTGCTCTCCGCGCACCATACGTCTTCCACAGCAACAAGTCGGGCAGGAGACGAAACGGCGGCATCATAAGAGACTCTCATCATGAAAGTGGACCAACTACCACTTTGTCATTGCAGTGGTCACTCATCAAGAGACGTCAGCGGTCTTGTCTGTGGTGGCAATTGTACGATTGCATGGTGGGTGTGGTCTACGTCGCTCTGATCGGTCATTACTTCTCACGATGACTCTTCTTTGATGAGTACAAGCATCTTCCGCCACTGAGGGCGTTGCCTCTGCACTTGAATCTGAACACCGGAGGTCCAATCTACGATAATTGTTTTCTACAGCAGCATCGCCGCAACGATTCTGATAAGCTTGTTATCAACGGCAGCACAAACGGCTGTTACGGCGATGGCGGTAACAACAACAACAGTAGCGGCTCAGCCCCCGCGGAGAAGCAGCCACCCGAAACCGCAGACGGATCCCAAGCTCAAGTCCCTGTCTGTTCAAACCTACTACAAAATTAGATTCAAACACACACTCACTCACTCGCGGCTTGGCTGGCTGGCTTACTCACAGAACGAAGTTTTACAAAAGCTCCATTCAGTTCGGGTCAGTGCATCTCGCGAAGTAGACTGGAGTTCTCCGTTGACTTTTCTTCTTCGTCTTAACAGTCGTTGTTGTCATCATTGTGGCCGGCTTGATTTTTTCAGAATGGGCTTTATACGACATTTTTCTGGTGTTTGAACGAGCGTTCACGACCGAACTGAGGCGTTATAGATATTGTCGGCGGATCTCCTTTTGTATTCGACCGTTGCAGCTCTGCAAGCTTCGGGAACGACTCCCCGCGCAGTGTCGAGCGATGCTCGAAAAAGTCTCGCAGGGCTGTGGACAAACTTCACGCGCGAGAAGACACTCCCTGAGGATCGTCACTGCCGACCCCGAATGAATCCGAATTCTCTCCTTTTCCATTGGTCCGATCGTTTCTAGATCGGCATCGCCATCGACACTTTGACACCTGTTGGCCCGAGACCCCATTTGTGCTCCTCTGAGCTCTCGATAATCTGACAGTTTCACTTCGGGCCACTGGCGAAAACGACTCAAACAGTAATCAGTGATTACGTTCTGCTTTTGTTCGCTCCCCAGTCGTGGTTGTCGTCGGCTCAAGAATCAAACTTGGACCTCCCATAGATGTAAACGATTTTCAACTCAGCAAACTGAACAATGGTTCCTGTATTTGACTGTTAAAAGAAGTTCGTGTTTGAATGTTTTCGCTGCTCGTGGCGGTTCCTCTCCGTTTTCAACTCGGCTCTACTCAAGATCTGGGGTGGCGAGAGAACAAGAGAGGTAACAATGCCGCGAGAATACAACGTCGAGAAAAAGAAGAATCGGTGTCTCTGGAAGTTCGATTCAGATTTTTGAGAAACTACACATTGTACCGACAACCTGCACCTAACCGTCTGCCCGCTCCTTGTGCTAACAAATGGAAAGTCAGCGACGACGCCGGCAGACAAGATCGCTGCTCAATCCGACGTTCGACTTTCAAATTCTGAGACGAGACGGGATTCTTGATGAAGACGAACGCTTTTCCAAAGTTTGGGAAAAGCGAATTAATTGCGAGTTTCGTAGACTCTTTCTCTCTGATGAGCTCTCTAGAAAAGGAAATTTGAAAGGTTTGATCGATCTGCGCATTCTTTTTCGTGCGTTGAGTAGCGTCACGACCGGCATGTCATTCCGTAGTGAGAGTTCATTCTATCTTCTTCACCCGCCTCTCCGGTTCCGCTCCTATTTTCCGAGCTACAAAGCGGCGACTTGTTCCCAATTACGGCGACAAATTCTTCCAGCAATCTGACGCGCGACCCGCGTTCATTTTGCGGACACTCGAGGAGCTCGCTGGCCATCTGACCTCGCTTGCTCGCTCGCTCGCTCGCTCGTTAAGTGAACGGATCGAGATGGGCTCGAACAAAGCGCTTACAGAATCTTACTTTAATCGAAATCTTGTTTCACGAGACTACCACCGGTCGCGCTGGGTGAATCAAACTCAGAAAAGAGAGTTCTTCCGAAGCGTGAAATCGCAAGTCGGATACGGCTGAAGAGCCAACGATCTCACCGGCTCCGGGTAAATCTTCCATTGGGTTTCTGTTTCGGAATTCTCTTAATCTTGGTCTTTGTTTTCTCATTTCTCTGTCTTCTTTCCTCTGTTTCCCATCTTCGAATCTATCTCCCACCCTCCGCCAAATCCATCATCGAGCACCGTTCCAAGAAGCTTAAATCAAAATTTCTGTTCGGGTGTAACCGCTTCGGATCGTGGTGGCTGGTTGTCCGCTCGACTGGTAAGTTGCGTCTGGCTGGCTGGCGGGTTGGCGGGCTGGCTGTGGCGTTTCGTTTCTCCTATGTCAATTACCAGCTTTCGCTGATGCACGAGACGTGGGGTCAGCGTCGATTATTTGATTGAATTTTTCCTTTGATATGTATTCAGACAGGTGTTGTGTACGGGGTCAGGACCAGACCTCAGATGCCACCCTGCTATCGCTTGGAGCGTGGGTGTAAGCGCCAGTCAGCCAGTTTGCTAAAGAACGGATGGGCGAACGAGCAAGAGCTATCCAGCCCGCCAGCCATCCAGCCAACAAACAAAAACTGAAAGATGTCTCACGCTAAAAGGTGATCCGGTGAAGAATTCTGAGTGAGCATCCAAACTTTTCAACTCTTGAGCCGAACGTCTCACAGTGAGCCGTAAGTCTCACAGAACTGAATCGGCAGCGTCTCGGAGTGCCTCGCGGAGCATTGACTCCGCGTGGAACCGGTACTTGACTTTTGATTCCAGACTGAAGTGAATAACACAGTTCTTTTCAAGAACTCGTCCGGAGCGATCGCGGGTCCAGATGGTTTCAAGGCATGAAGGTCTGGTGATCAAGGCATGGGCGAGCAAGGTTTCAGACTCCGGACCCGGTCGGTTCATCTTTCACGTTTGGTCGATGAAACTCTAATGCGTTTTGTCATGCGGAGGTCTCATTGACGTTTAATCTGTCCTCTCTCGAAACTTTGATCGAGTATCTTGACGAGCAGGACAAGGTAAGCGATCGACTGCTCGCGATATCCAGAGTTAGAGCTTTATGAAGGCTCATGTATAATTGCTGCTACCAGCTCAAGCGCTCACTGTGCGAGCTGCACTCCAGACTTGGTAACGGAGTGAGCACGGTACTGGGTGTGGCAAGGTCACGGCCAAGGTCTCCCAAGTGCCCTCGATTCTGCCACGGTCGGGGGTCCGACACGCAGGTTGATTCCGTGTGTCTACCGCCTCCAAGTCCGGAGTAGGACTCGCTGTTTTCGAGGTCATAGAATCGACAACGACGACCACGGTGCGAATCGGATTCAGATTTACAGATTCTGTGCGGTCGACGTTCAGCATTCGGTGTGAGCCATGCGTTCTGACTGCGAATGCTTGTCAACAGAATGTCAGGTCGCCATTTGGCACCAAGCATGTGGTTCAAGCACCTGGCGAAGCAGGCCAAGGTTGAGCGCGATTGATGGCAGGAGCCCTAGTAGGCTTTGACGGGAAAACGCCGTCCTGAACTTCTCCCGCCAAACCGTTGCATTTGCCAAACTCGAGCCTTAACACGGGATATGGCGGCGTACGGTCGCGGGAACAGAATAATCATGAGCGACCAGTCCAGCGACCGGACCGAGACGGATTCTTACAGCTCAATAACAGCTCCTCGACGACACCGGCATCCAAGAGATTGAATCATTGTTTCCAATAACATTCAAAACGCTCATCGCGATAGAGGCCTTATGCAGAGGTCTCCGGTGGCAGCTCTAAACATTGAAACGTCGAGCAGGCGAGCAATGCCGCATTCGAACCATTGCCTACTTGGAGCTGAGAGTACGTAACGAATCAATAATAGATAACCCAGCGAACAAGCCTGTCCACATGGCTGACTGAGCCAAAGATAGATTTGCGTTCATGGATTCGGAAGGTCCACCACTCTAGAGCACGGATCAATCTCCGAGGCACCTCTGGGTCTGGTTCCCTGACAGTAAAATTTTTATACCATGGAATTATTTCGATTCATGTCCGGGAATAATTCATACATGTCTTTGTATGCAGATGCAGGTGACACTATGAGCTCTATGAGGTATCGGTTCCCGACGAATGGGCTCATGACCACCAGCTCGTAAACTCGACTACATATCTTGGTAATAAGTCGACAAAATCCATGATGATGGTGTGAGCGAGTCCATTCGAATCGCCGCCGGCAAGCTCTCTGCATAGCGAAGAGCATGGAACGAAAGACCCGTGAGTCATTCGTTGAGGGAGACGAGAGCCCGGCTTCCCCAATGAGAGGGGGTACTCACGAAGTGTCCCCTCAGAGTGCAGCCTCTACCGATGGCGTTTCTAGGCTCGGAACAAACAAGCCTCGTCTGACGCCCGAGAATAAATTCGAACATATCCGTCAACTACTTCGTTTTAGCACCGGGAAAAATCCGGAAATCAGGCAAGATTTTCACGGAACATCCGAGAACATCCAAGAGTTCGACTTGATTTTGCATTCGGCAAAAACTCGGAGCAGCTCAACCTGAGCAAGGTTATGGGAGGTATGGCTCCCAGCGGGTTTCAGTCCCGATTGCTCGTCGGCACGAGCGACGAGCGATTCGAGCGTTGCTCAATGAATTAGCCAGATGCTGAACTTATCAACTTTCGCTGTGTGTCACTGATTTACGTAAGCGTTCACTGACGACACGCTTGAGTCGGGCCCTTGATCTCGGTGTCTGTCATAGACGAGTCTGACCTGAGCATGTCGGTCGATCTCACCCGTCTCCCGTTCACCCGACAAGCTAACAAACTCACTCCGATGGTGTTTCATGGAATCACTCTGATGACGACCATTTCCGTGACGAGGACGTCGACATCCGTGACGAACATGATTCCTACCGCTCAAACGCTGGTGCTAAGTGAGACTCGAGGATGCAAATGAAGCGTTCGAAAGAATCCGCGTCTGACGGAATGGCGAAGAGTAAAAAAAAACAAATCCAGCTGAATGGGGCCCACAGCACGCTGTTTTCCCACCATTGCAACTGTTGTGAATCGTCCGGAGTGAATGAACAGCTCTTTACGAGTCTTAGCCGGTGCTCAACGTTTTCGAACAGTTTCTTCTTCGAGAATTCTCTTCGTTGAGCCATATGATCCTTTTTTATTTGTTTTGGAGAACGCACACACTACATTTATGGACTTGAGACTCTTTCCAACCGGCGTATCCCACGAGGCGCCGCACCGATCCTGGCGTCCGGATCACTCACCCTCACTACACGTGGTTTTCACGTGGATACGGGTCTTCTGACAGGTACGGCCTTGCTAAACGAACGGTCCCACAGAGCGCTTCCAGGTGGCGGTCACCGAAGACGAACTCGTCCAACACAACAGAACTGATCGAATCTGACATTCGAACATGCTCATTTGAAACGCGCCGAACTATAGGCTCCGAGCTCATCGAGTTTTACACGAGTTTTTTCTGTTTTCCGCACGTGAGGCTTCCGATTACTCTTACCTGCAATCTTGAGGACCGCGCGATCTGCGGGATCCAACTGAAGGATACTGAGGGGTTTGTCCTTAATCCATTCGGCGAGGTCTGCACCACCGATGCCGACCAAATCCATAGACAAGTATTCCTCTTTGTGGAACTCGGCCAGTCTCCGATACGGAGCGGCGGGTTGCGAACTGCTTCGTCGCAAAGTTCCTTGAGGGAGGTGACGCATATCGGCGCTGGGGGCTCGCGCACGACCACGTCCCCTGCCTCGTTGCGAGGCAAGGGTTTGGGGGTCTGCTACGAGGCATTCTGTCCAGCTACGCCGGCTAGTTCGAAGGATACCGTCTACCGACGCCACCGTAAACACCGCCCCCGATTGGGGCAACACAACTCAATTCAAGTTCCGCACCACCACCACAACTTAACTGCACATCCCACACTGTGAGCACCAGCTTTACATTGAACGATATCAGCGGCCGCACATCGTCGCCCTTCTCGTCATCATCGTAATTTCAGGTGGACTGGGCTGGCAGCTGCTGTCGCTGTCGCCGCATCTGTCAGCACCACGCTATCAGCTGACTTCTGACACTTCAGCTGATTTCCGATGGAACTTCTGCGCGGGGCAACCGGCTCGTAGCGCGGACCGAACTTCGGATAATCCAGAGGACCCAATGACAGGCGTGCGACCGACTGAGCAACCGATTGATCTGTTTATCGATCGCTTGATCGATCCGATGAGTAACGATGAGACAAACAGACGCACGCAGGAACAGCTGACGGCGAGCTCACATCTGCACGCTCCACCTGCACACGTGTTCCGAATCTCCGCCCGGGGACGGAAAACTCGAAACGTCACGAACTTCGACTGTGGTTGAGTCGATTCTCCGTTGCTTTGACTGCTGACGAATGCGCTGGTCCCTTTGGATTGTTAGGTGGACGAGCGCGACTTGGTGGTGGGCAGCTATTTTTTTCTCCTAGTGATGTGGAACTTGTTCAAGGTAACGCGTGACATTGGCCGGACACCGGTTCCTGTTGAGGCGTGGAAGACATCCCGCAGGCCACAGCTTCGTCTATCCGTATGTTGTCAACCGAACTGTCGAACTTCAGTTGCAATGCAACCCAACTCAACGTTGTTCCAGTGATTCTGGGATTGCTGCTTGGCGGTCTCTGTGTTGTTGTGATGGTCTAGCGGTGCGGAGAGGAAGGGCGGCTATTGCCGAGAGGGAACTGTGCTACCCTTCCCTTGTTACCTAGCATAGCTGTGCCAACACCGGCCGGTCGACCGGCGGGCGGGCGGGCCGGTCGCTCGGTGGTGGAGGGAGCCCCAAAGGGACCTGGTCCCCATACTCACGGGGCTCACGAATGTAACACTCCAGTGAACCATTCGCACAGCGTTTAAGCTATCGAGAGCTGGAGGGAGCGAGCGAGGGAGGGAGGAGGCGCTCGTGGGGACGAGCGGCTCTGTCCGACGGGAGCTGGCTGACATTCGGGACAGTCTTTTTTCTGCTTCTCATCTGCCGTCACTGGCCGAACTAGATGTTGACACAGGAAAACAACTCTTGGAAGTTGGCCTCTTCCTTGTCGGCTCCATTGACTGCTACGAAAAGAGCGAATCTCCGCTTGGTGTGACGCTAACGGAGAACGCGGCTCATTGAAGAACGAATTTGACCTAAAATCGGTAAAAAGGTCCCAATGGTCAGAATCGATGATACAAATGTCTTCGATTAATCAAGGGAACGGGATCGTCAGGAGGAGAGGTTCATTCGCCACTCGAAAATCAGTTCCTGGGAAGCGTCGAATCGAACCCGGGGTAGTGCACTGGGTTTGATTTACCGCGCGGTAGGAATGAGAAATGTATTTTCTAGGACGTCAAGCCGTTCTCCTGAGCGGCCACCTTACAAACCTCCCTCAATCTCGAGAGATGACCGAAAAGAACGGGGCGAAGAGTCAGATGAGACCAGCAGGGGTATCGCTCCCGCCCAGCCACCCCCTTCAAGAGACACCAGCCTTTCGAACCAGGCGGATATGACGTTGATGACTAGTCCTATTCACGGAAACCGCTCCTCATGGGAATCGAGCAGGACTTTCCCAGTAGCTAGTGGGTGGTTTCACGGCTACTTCAACGCCTTTGGATGATTTCTCATCTCGATTAGATTCTGCTCCCTCATCTTGATCTATTGGCTGAGCAGCGCCCTGTTGGAGAACGGCTGTTCGATATATTCCCCTCGTCCTTTGTCCTTGGAATTTCTTCCGAGACACTTTGGTAACACAAGAGCACTTCAGGAAGAGGATTGATGTTCAAGTGTCGACGTCTGGCAGCTTGTTGTCGGGACCGAAGAGAAAGATTTCATTTATTCCATTCAGTCGTATATTCATGATCGTAACGAGCTGGTTTGCATCGCTTACCATGCACATATGTTCAGCCATTCATGGCGGGCGAGATTCTGATATGAGGTTCACCAAGAAACGTTCGACGTAGAAAGCGTCGGCTTGGATACGTTAGAACAGCGTTTCTCAACGTGGGGCCCTGGCCCCACCGGTGGGGCCTGGGGATTTTTTGGTGGGGCCTGGAGCGTTGAGACCGACTCATACTATCGATTCGATGCCTCCATGAGCTCAGTCTGTTCTTCTCGGAGGTCCACCGGTTCCCGCTTCACTTTCGTCAACTGTCTCGAACTCCGTCGACTTCCTAGAGCAGAGAATGGTCGGTGATGGGGAACGGCCGGAGCGTAAATATACGTAGAGAACCTCGAAACTAGGGTTTCCAAAGATCCGCGAACTTCGACCGGATCCGCGGACCCGGGGGAGGATCCGCAAGGAAAACCCGACAAGATGCAATGGAAGAAAGTCCTGGTATGACTCGCAATGTACCTCGAGCATGTACACGGTCGCTTCCAAGGATGCTCGCGGCTCCCTTGCATCTCTTCGAATTTACGTTATTCTGCGGATTACCCTGCTTGGAACCTATCGTCAATCGATTCCAATCGCATGTGTGTTGGGTTGAAGCATTGAAGCTCCTGTTCCTGGGGGCACAATTGACTGAAGAAGCAAGAAAGCCGTCGAATGAGAGAGGTGAAATTGAATCTTCCCGTGATCGTTGACTGTGTCACGGTGCACATCGAATCCCAGTGAACGCTGGAACTTTGACTATATGTCGATATGATGTATGAGAAACGATTATAGTTTCGAATCATCACAGAGAGGGTGCTGATGAAGGAATATTTTCAGTATTCGTTGAATTTTCGAGTGCTGTGGGGCTCGGCGGACTCCCCGCCAGAGGAGTGGGGCCCGGGACCATCTACCTTGAGAAACACTGCGTTAGAAGATTCAGAGCCCTGTGTCCGCACCGGGCACGGAAAACGACGACTGCTTACTGAATTAGATGCCGTGTTAAGTGGCCTAACCTCTGATACGCTCTATCTCACTCCAATTCACGGGTGACGGAGACGACCGCGCCGACGCCGTATGAACCGATTCGAATATCTCTCCAGTTTGATTCAAAATGGCTGTGCGAATTTGAAGATGGATCTCGGACGAACCTGATCATTTCCTGAACGGCTCGGTCTGCGCTCATCCGCGAGTAGTGTTGATGGCCAAAGTAGAAGAAAAGTGACCGAAAAGCGATTTTCGTCGATCGGAATTGAGATACGGACGTATAAGTCCAGGGTTCGATGGGGAAGTCAAGGTGTGTCCACTCGTCCTCACGGAAGAGAGCGATTCCGAAGATTCGGTCGCTCCGAAATGCGAACGAGATGACCGAGAAGCTCTGCCTGCTCTTGGTGAATGTTCTCCACAATGTGAGATTCACATTGGTTTAGATAATGAAGAGGACGTCGAAGTGGGTTGAGCAGTGAATAATGAACTGGTTCTTCGTTGTAACATATCGCGGAATCCACCCCGGGGGTCGGAAACTGTGAAAGACGCTGATGAGCGTAATATTGACTGAAAAGCCCAAACGGGGAACGTTGGAAGGGACTCGATGCGTCACCGAAAACTCCAAGCGTTAGTCGTTGACTGGAGCCATCGAACTCCATATTGCCTGACCATGTTTCAAAAAGAGGATGTTCGAGTTTTTCCCTCACCAAATGGGTTCCCTCCTGGATGTACGGAGTGTGCATATGCGTACCTTCTTGCCGTAGATCTAGGATGTTGCGCGAACACAATATTTCTTCCAATTGAAGGGCGTGTCCGTCTAGTTTTCAATCCTCTCCTGCCGCGCCCATCTATTTTTGAATCACTGTGGGAAAACTGAGAAAAACACCAACGGGTTCGTGGTGCCGAGGTGCTATAGCTTCCCAATTTTCAGATCCGCGAATCCAAGCTTCCTAAAATTTTGGATCACAGGGCGGGGGACTTCTCTACGTATAATTCGATCCATTCGGCGCTGAACCACTCGGAGATGAAGCTTCCTGATGACCATTCCCTGACCCCTGCCAATATACACGAGATACAGCCATGGAGCCACCTAAGTTGAGTTCAAGCCGGAATTTTCGAATTCCAACAAGCTCCACCATTGCACGATTGGCACGCGACTGCTGACGTGATGAATTGCCCTCACTCTCTCAAATATCTCTCCGATGGTCGTTGCGAGCCTCTGCACTTCGAGCTTGAAACTTTGATCTTGTGTCCCATACTTTCAACATGAACAGTTTATGGCAATATATCCCCAATCATAAAACGTCCGTTCTCTGGCTAAACGGAGGTGATTCTCTCTCACGA
Organism: Neoseiulus californicus; assembly: GCA_028455905.1. Classification (NCBI taxonomy): domain Eukaryota; kingdom Metazoa; phylum Arthropoda; class Arachnida; order Mesostigmata; family Phytoseiidae; genus Neoseiulus; species Neoseiulus californicus. The sequence goes on from JAMQGS010000001.1 coordinate 2,922,838, forward strand.
TGATTCCTTTTTGGGAAGGGGGGGTGGGGCGCACATCGACTCAAGCTCAAAAAAAGAGGTCCTATCGAGCGCTCAATCCGGACAGGTGCGTCGAGGGAAGTTCAATCCGGAAGACCGAAATGACTTCGTGGCCTCCGAATGAGTCCGAATAAGCGGTCGGCTGTGGTTCGGGTAGCCCAGTGAGTGGTTCCGATTCCGGGGAACTGGTCAAAATCATAGTCTTACAACTATGCCGAGCGGAGTCCGACATTGGGAGCCGATGCTGGGTACATGAGCATAATAATGAGGAGCATTGGTGAAAATCCAGAGATGAAGCCGCACTCCATGGGCGATTACCAGCGCGACGGATACGGGTTCGAGTTTACCGATCCCAGATACGAAACCTGACTCCCTGGGAGATCGATGTTGCACTCTCAACAGAGTGAGTACCTCTCCACCAAGTCGAGCCTGTGGACATATCTCCAGCGAGGTAGCAAGTGCACAAATTTGGCACTTCGGATCGACCGCGCGCCTCTGGAAGCCTCAGCTGATTCCTGAGCCTTCAGAAGCTTTCGAGGACGGCGATCGCTTTCGCAACCAATCTGATCTGCCCTCACTAGGACTATCTTCACTGAAGAGTAAGAAATGAAGCGCATAGCTTCTGCGTGATCGAGTCTGTACTCCCAGGCCAACCCATCCTGCTTGAAGGCCGCGAATGAGCACAAAACGTCTGTTTGAAATGTTCCTGTCGCGATTGCGCAACGTTTGTTTGCCGTTGAAAAATTGATGAGAATCTAGACTGGTGATTTGGAAGTCGGAGATTCCTTCTGAGACCTACTTATGCGTTTATTAAGCATTGTTTAATGTGAGCTCAGTGACACTCTGCTCCGCATCCAACTCTCCCTCTACACGGAACTGTTGTAGGCACACAACCCGTGAGGAAGAGTGAGCCTCGTCATATTTTCATTTCCAGGAACTAATTCATCAACGAGATTAACTTAACTAGAACATGCGAACAATATGGCCTGAAAGCTGCTGCATACATGGCGAACTAACCGGGCAATCAGATAGAAGTCGGCGACTTTCACTTGGCATTCCATCTACAACGAATTTTCCCGGTGTCGTTTGTGGCGCGATCCATCGATCATTTAGATACAAGAAAATGGCGATAAGAAGTGGGCGAAATTATGGAGAATTAACACGGAACGGTACTTTGACTAGATAGTGCCATTTCGAAATTCGGCTGAATGTTCGCGACAATATGGAAACAAGGGACACGCTAGTACGAGTTGTGCTCGGCTCAACCCGTCTAGAGCCAAGGTGCGTTATCTAGGTACAGGAGTGTATTGGATGATGAATGATTTCTCAATCTTGACCTGATTACTCTGAACAACTTCATCTCTGTGAAAACCCCATCCGAAAATCGTCAGAAACCAAGCTCGACGAATTATTGACCGGATTTTCGGTTGGGCTACCTTGCAGAATAGATTGCGTATCAACACAAGGGACAAGTTTTCCAACTAAGAGATCGAGCATTTCATCGTTGAGTCTCATCGATTTTTCTCACGTAGGTACAAATAGATTGTGATCACACGGATCGCTGACGTCGAAATATTTGAAACCATCCCTACGCAACTTCTCTCCACCGACGCCGACCTTCTACATCGTTGTAAATGCACCGTCACAACCGTAGTCATAGAGCAGCCCTCAGAGGACGCCCTTACACTTATCCGCCGCGTATTCTGCCATCAAACGGGTCGATCTGTCGTCTAATACGAACGCATGGTCGATGTCTTTGTCGCACAGAGTTATATCGGCCTGTGGATAATCTTTACGCATGTCCTCGAAATACGTCATCGGACACCATTGATCCTTGGTGCCGTAATAGAACGACAGCAGACGCCATGAGCGCCTGATAAAGGCATCATCACGTTTATCCACTTTGTCGAACTCGTCTTTCGCCATGAACCAGGATGAGTAGATGGCGTGCTTGCACAAAAATGACGCCGTAGCTTCTCCCAAATGTGTTTGTCTGAAAGAATGCTCAACGGTTATCCAGATTGGCTATCGATGAACCTGAACATGGCACGAATGGCATGAATCCAACATGTTCTCTCTATTTTCCTGTGTGCTTTCGCGGACACAACGTGAACTGGGACGGCTTCCGAACAGAAACTGATCGTTCGATCGTTCCACGGTCAGTTTCCTCTTAGAACAGACAAGGATCGTTTCATCAGCACTGGTTTGGCCATGTGGCCTGAATGAGTTCCCCCTCAAAACGCAGAAAGAGGAAAACCTCGACCATTTTCCTCTGTTATGACTCGCATCTTCAGGCGTAATCGCTCTCTACCGTGACATTCCTCACCCGTAAAGCCAGTTTCCGATCCACCGTTTGAATGCAACTGGAGCCATGTGGATGAGATTCGCTATGAAAAATAGAGGAGATTCCCATCGGTGGACAGTCTTCACCATGCGCTGCGCTTTTTCCGTCAGATTCATCCGTTCGAAACAAGGAAACAGGAGAATAGCTTTCTCACACTGGAAGAAAAACACGACGTGATTGTTCGATTCGTTTTCATAGTTCACTTCTCTTCGTCCGTACGGCCATCATCCCATGGATTACGTTACGCCGCTCCGAATCGAAAACACCCCGAGGGATGGATGATTGTGAATGAGAGACAGGAATGTACTACGCAGACGGAAACGGCGCAGAGAAGTAGAGTATCCATTTGAACCAAACTCGATTATCCGGCAGCAATGGCCTCTAACCCACGATAGGAGTTCTATCATTCCGATTATGGACAACTATGATCCAGTAGTTCGGATTGTGAGAGCGAAGTTCCAGTCTGTTATCAATCGAAGTTCTCGGGGTGATAGAATACATTTTTTTCTACAACATGAGTTGGATATTATTGTTCATGGATCACAAGGAGTTCTAGTTTCTAGAATGCGGGAGCGGAACATTACCTTCAGCTTGGGTTCGCGTTTCATTACTTGCATAGCAATATAAGCTCCAATCGAATGTCCAATGAGTATGACTTCGCGTTGGAAACCGATGAATCTTTTGATGTATTCAATTTTATGCAAGATTTGTGCTTGAACATCGTAGAGCTGGGGATTCTCTGCGAAAGAAATTCCGAAGTATTGGCGGCGTGTTCTGAATCAGTTTCGGGGCCCGGTGCTCCGACGAATTTGACAGAGGAGAAGGCTGTGGCGGCTTGCTGCCAGCTCATGCCCTAACATAACGCCTCAATGATATTTCGATATTGAAATTTAAGAAATGCCCAATGCGGCGAGCTGATCTTACCTTCGATCGGTGGCATGACAGCCTCTTCCGGAGGCGGTGAATGATGTCCCGCATGACTGATCCCCACAACCTCAACCTGCTCTTCGAACCGATCGTATATCAGCCGTAAGAACTCCTCGTAGTATTGGATCTCGCCGGGATTGCCTGAAAAGCATCGCGATCCCGTTCAAATCCAGAGCGCGCTTCGAAGAGAAAACTAAGATATCGAGTCAAAGGTTGATGCTACGTCGACCCTTCGGTTCGACAGTTTCACGTCGATGCGCGGATTAGCCTAAGCTTTGTCTATAAAGAGGAATCCGCACAGATCCCTGCGTCTAGCAGACGCAGAATGTTTCATATGACTCGACCGAAACTTTCATGGGGACTCTTGGATACTTATTAGGGCCCTTGTATTTCTGAAACTGTCTTCGTGAATATCAATCATTCGACTTTATCAAACAATGTTCAGTCGACCAACTTTCGCAGTATTAATACCGGAAACCCGCGTCAGAGCATTCCTCGGAAACTCGATCCGGAGTTCCGAACCTTGTAGAGTCCTCCGAGTGAGCACTCTGAGCAGGTCTCATGAATGGGGAGCGTAGCCTTCCACACTAGATGACAGAACTTTACTGTCTCAGATTGCGAGTGGGTGGATTAACTATTATGAACATCTAGATGACATACCAGGTATCATGAGGACGATGGGGAAATCTCTCCAGATTCCATCGGTCTCCGGCCGAAGGTTCGCTTGGAATCGGAGGATTTTCGTTGACACCCCGCGCACCTCTTGGAACGAGTAGTGGGCTGTCATCCTAAGATCAGCGGCACTCGGTCCGACGACGTTTATCACCGCATCGAGATAGAACTCCAATGTCCTACGGCACTGGAAAAGTGTTTGTCGTATGTGCGAAGCAAAAGAGGACTGAGCACGTTCGTCCCTCCGTCCGCCCGTTGGTTTGCAACTGAGAGACTAGACGAGTGACTAAAGTAGATGGCTTTCCCTCCCTCTCTGTTTATGAGCGGACAGACGACGATATGGAAGCAAAAGTCGTCTTAGCTTTTGCCACACAGACGCCAGTCGTCACGCACTGTCTCTAGTTGTGAGCTGCGTGACGACCGTTTCACGCGTGATACCTCTCTCGAAAGTCAGCTGAGTCGTGCAAAGAGTCAGTGACGAGGAAAGGGTAGTTTTGGGCGCGAAAATTCGAATTTGGTGATGCTCACAAACTGGCCACCCAAGAGGCTCAACATTGGCACCCCATCAGCGTGATATCTGATACCCCTGTAATTTTCGTTCTTTCGCGGAGCATATTTATGTTGTCTAATGATAAGAACATTCAGATATATATTTCTGTGGTCTTTGGCTCGTTTCGCTTCCTTTTGACTGTGATTCTCTCCATCAACGATGCAGTTTCTCTCCTGTGGGAGTCGGGGAAGTTCTATCCACCGAGATCTATTCCTGACATTGTAATCTTGAATCTTAATCCACTCTTGAGGAACCGTGTCCTAATGGACGCCGCCATGGTGACGGGATGGAGGCAAACCCGAAACGTCTCGAGAACTGTCTGAAGAATAATAAATTATGGAATCCCCAGTTCCGAATCAGAGCCTGACTCGACTATTTAGATGGTTGACGTTCTGACATTCAGAAGTGACAATCCAAATTCTCTTGCTTTTAAAAATCGGTTGAGAATTGACGAACCGAGAGAAATTTCGCATCAAGTCTCGAAAAAATGGGAAATCAGCCCCTGAAAGCTCCAGGAATCGCAGCTCGAATCCGATTCGATGAAATGAAGGACCAAAGGACTCTATTCTCCGTATTGGAAAGCTATTAATGGCTTCCAAAGTTAGCCTCACGTGTGGCCAAAATGCGGTTCTGCAGCGACGGAAAAATGAGGTTTCGGCGACCAAAACCGTATGCCAGCTTTGAGGTTCTGTCGGATCTCATTTTGCAGTCTCGAAAAAACCGAGGACCGCGGCTCTCGGAATCGGATGATGTGCTGTATCGTGAATCAGATCGGGGATGGGAACGAGTCGAGAATCTCGGAATAACTTTGAAGCCGATCATCGAAAATTCGGATCCGGGTTCTGACCGGGTGAGATGAGAGTTCCTCGATGGTTTCTTTCGGAATTCGGCTTTGTCAATCATCATCATAAATAGCAAGGTGAAGTTTGATTGGGGAAACCACATCGGCATCGTCCCATCCTGGTCAGCTCGGAGGAGTGGAGTGAATTTTACTTGTGATATAATATTTCGACGAATCGGTTTTTGACCCGAATGAGCGTTGCTCCGATCGTGGGTTTGTCCCGCAGAGCGGGAATTCACTGCATAAGCCTACTTTTCTCAATTCTTTTATGCAGTTACTCTCGTTGAAATCCTGCCCTCGAAGATTAGTGTGTAATCGAATAAATAACCCAACGGCACCGAAAATCTCACATCGGCACGTGATTGAACAAATACGAAACTGATTCTCCATTATGGGTCCTCCGGATGGCTTCGGCTAGGATCATCGAGACGTCCAACAGCTGTATTTTAGCGCTTTGACTCATACTGTTGTCCTGGGGTATTGTATTCGTGACCACAACAGACTTGATGGCGGCCGAGTTGATTCTCTCTATAGCGGGTCCCGAGAAGATCCCGTGCGTGACTATCGCATAAACATCTCGCGCTCCTGCTCCTATCAATCTGCGAGGCAGAAGAAAATTCAATTTCATTCATGTTAGGCGAACCGTCAACCTTCCAAAGAGGGTCTGGCCAACCCGATCCTCCGAGGAATCGGCAAAAATGGAAAGCATTGTCAGTGATTTCGGACTTACTTATCCGCTGCGTGGCATAAAGTTCCGCAGGTGTCGGCCATATCGTCGACGAGAATGGCGGCCTTCCCCCGAACGTCCCCGACAAGTACCATCATAGCGACCTGATTCGCCTTCTTCCGCTCTTTATGGATTAAAGCGAACTCGACGTTCAGTCTGTCAGCGATCGCGGTCACTCTGGAGGGGAATTCACGCAGAAATCATAGCCATCATAAGACTCTTTGAATTATTCTCATTCGAAAAAAAGCATCGGAAAACGTCCTACCTCTTGACACCGCCAGCATCCGGAGAAACGATGACTGCGTTTTGCCAATCTGATATATTTTGCTTTATCCAGCTCAGGACAGCCGGCTCAGCAAACAAGTTATCGACGGGGATGTCGAAGAAGCCCTGGATTTGCGACGCATGCAAATCCATCGTGATAATGTGATCTGCCCCTGCTACTGAGAGCATGTTGGCCACCAGTTTCGCCGAAATAGGCGCTCGCGATTTGTCCTTCTTATCTTGGCGAGCATACGGATAGCAGGGAATGACCGCCGTAACTCTCGACGCGGATGAGATCTTGCATGCGTTAATCATGATCAGGAGCTCCATGAGATTGTCGTTCACGTTTCCGCAACCACTCTGAACGATGTAGACATCTTCGCCACGAACTGTTTCGCCGATTTCGACGCTGTGAAAGAGTCAGACCTGGAAGACTTTTCGGGGAGAGATATATAAGGAAAATTCATGTTCACTAGCAATCGGACAAATCGAATCCCGTTGTTCCGAATACGGAAATTCTCAACCTCTTCTCTCGACGAAGTATTCTCTCACAACCTGGCGGAGTATCCTCTCGCCGAAGCAGTCGTCTCACCGTGTTTCTTGGTTTGAGAATTTTCCCGCGAGAACCTTGCCGAGCTTGGTTCCCAATCTGTCCACGATGCGTTGCGCCAAGCTCGTGTTTGAGGTTCCGGAGAAAACTTTGATATTTGGCATGATGCGGCACGCTTGATTCTCGGTAGGGTGTGAGATTTGGGATTTTGGACGAGATCCTTGTGTAGAGGTGTGTTTGAAGTTCGGGCCGCGGAGTTTCCGCTTCGCGTGGAGATCCGTCTCTAGGAATATCGTCACTCAGCTTCTTAGTGGACTCGGATGAGCGAGCACCTTCAATAAAACAAGTCAACCGTCAAATCCCATGTGCGGTCCACGCAAACTTTGTAGGCTTTTCCAAGACGAGTATATTCCATGTAATGTACTTTTCTCTACGGAAAGCTCCCGAGATATTCTCGATCTCCGGACAAAATTCATGGGGAGTAATATTGTGTCTCCCTTTCAAACTCTAAGCTCCAAGCGTTAAAACAAGCTATCGTTATTTCAAGAATTTCTCACTCATTCAGCTGTGATACTGACGGGAATCGGCTCATGTTGACCAGGCCGCCCGAATGGAATGACGGGCACACCGTTTTCGCTCCACCCCAAGTCACCACGTCCAATAAGCGTTTCTGTGTAGTAACTCACAAGCAACGCTGGGAAGAACACTCGGAAAAGGTGTTCGTCGAGGTGGCCGGCGAGGACGATGGCCGTCATCCAACCACAGAATCACGTGTCTCGCCGACGAACTGCTGCAGCCGTTATGCGTTATGGCCAGTGATTGCAGTAGCTGATCAATGATAGAATACTGACCCGTTGAGTGTTGTCACGACAATCTTTCCATCACAATTTCAGGAGCTCGGTATCAGCAACCGGAAGAAGCATTCTGATCCTTCAGAGATACTTGTCGACACTGTTACGTTGCGGGGCAGGTTCGAACTATCGAACAAGAATCGGTACTAGAACTCCGTCTGCGGGTAGCTTTGTTTACCTTTCACAGCTGGCGACAACGAGGATTTCTTTGCTGCGGCACTAAATCAGAATCGTATCACGCCTGCCGCTTCGATCTCGCTTCGAGGTAAATGCATCTCAGCGGTGTCCAGGGGACTCACTTAGTTCTTCATTCTGTGCCGCCATCTTTGCCTTCCCAAAACCGCATGGAATGAGGGTTCGTCGAGCTCGCGTGCGTCCGCTCCAGGTTGCCTCGCATACATATTGTACACCAACACGCTCATGAACATCTTCGAAGCCAACGTGAATTTCAGGGTATATGTGTCAGGATCGCAGAGAAAACGCGCTCGATCACAAATCACTCGGTTTATTCGTAATCCGCCTCAGGCTCTGTAGCCGTGCTTGACCGCACGCTACCCCTGCTGCACTCTGAATGAATACCTACTCGTGTCGCTATGTCTGACTTGGAAGAATGTGGACGTGCACGTCGTGCGAAACCTACTCCAAACACTCGGCAATCCTGACCGTGGCGACGACCGCGTCGCTTAGCTAGCTTAAGTTATCTACGTTAGGATGATCGTTATATTTGACATGATTTCTGTATGACTACTGGGATATCACAAGATATGACACAAGCTTAGAAATCTCTTGGACTGGCAACGACATGATTACTTCTAGAATGATGGGTCGAAGATTGCTTTCTTTTTCGGGATTCGCGACGTCCGCCTGGGTTCCTGCTGACGCTGCGATGAACTGGTCTGGTGAGTGCGGGAGCTCGGCTGTTCCGGTGGGGCTGATGGTGGGTCTGGAGGTGTTGGTGATGGAACGGGATGTTCTATGGCGGGTACCTCGGTAGAATCATCTGAAATCTCGGCAAACGTTAGTTCCCCAGGCCCCGTGCCCCCGTGATTGGTGTCGTCGATGGCAACTGGCTGACTGATTGTGGCATCGACTGCGTGTCCAAAGCGGCGTAATTGACCTATGTGGGCGATTGAAGAGTACGCGTTGTTATCGTCTAGAGAAACGATGGCGTACGTATCGTGGTCCAACGCCCTTGTGACCATCATTGGGCCGCGGAAAAGAGGATCGAACTTTCGTGAAGTTCCGTCGGCTGCTCTTGGGGGTGCTGAAAACCACACGATATCTCCCGGCCGGAGTTTTTCAGCAGCGACGTGACGACGATCGTAGTACTTTTGCGCCTCTCGGAATGCTTTCTCGATGCGCGATCGTGCTTGCGCTCTCAGCTCCTCGGGATCGCCTCGAGGCTTAGACGCCGGGTGTGCAATCGCACCCAGAAGTCGATCCGGCACCTCCGGACTGAATCCACAGAGCAACCTGATGGGCGTTTCTCCCGTTGAACTGTTGACCGATGTATTGAGAAGCAGTTGCACTTTCTTTAGAAGCCGATCCCAGTGCCCTGTCTTGCCGGAATGAAGGAGTTTTGCCAATAAGGGTGTGAGAATACCATTCACGCGTTCCACTTGACCATTCCCTTGAGGTCGCCTTGGACAAGTGAGTCGGTGAGAGATACCGAGTCTTGTCACAAACTCTCGGAAAACGCTTGCCGTGAAGGCCGAGCCCCTGTCGGATGTTATCCTGGCTGGGGTCCCCCAGTCGTCTATGAACCTCTGAAGAGCTTCAACGGACTCCTTCGCCGACGTGTTCCTGACGGGCTCGAGATAAGAAAACTTCGTGAGACGGTCCACAATAACTAGAATATGCGTCTTCTGGGAAGTTGAGGTGGGGAACGGACCGACGTGGTCGATGTGTACCCACTCGAAGGGTCGGTTCGGAATCGGGATATCCTGCAACATGCCGGGCTGTTTTCCGGATTTGCGGCGATGGGCGAGACATGGAATACAACGAGAGATGTGGTCCCTCACGTAGCGATTCATGCGTGGGAACCAACAGTTTTGCCTGATGATTTGAGTCGTCCGCTCTACGCCGAAATGGCCATGAAGATCGTGAGCTCGGATGGTGATTGCCTTCCGTTGACCATCTGGAACGACAAACAATCGCGCTGCATCCGAAACTCGAAAGAGGCAGCCTCTATAGAGCTCGAAATGGAGGATCATTCTCTCCTCCGCAGCTGATCTATCCTCCTCGGGCTTCCTCAAGATCTCTATCCTCCGCCTGATGTCCGGGTCTTCCTGCTGAATCGCCAGGATCTCCTCCTGGAACGTTGTTGCTGGCTTATCGATGGTAACGAATGCGGAGACTGGCCGGTCCTCCATCCATCTATCCAGTATCTCCTCCTCCGACCGGTCGGAGACATCCCGGGCCGCGCCGCAGTAGATTCTTTCGGCTTCCTCTGGAGGCTCGTTGACCGGGTTTCTCGAAAGAGCATCAACGTGAGCCATCCGAGTCCCGGCTCGGTGCTCAACTGTGAACTGGAATTCCTGCATTAGTACACACCATCGGGCAAGCTGTGGGTTACGAGTGGTACGGGTATTTATGCTTAAGAGAGCTTGACAATCGGTTACCAGCTTGAAGGTTCTACCGAGCAGGAATGTCCGCAGCTTTTCCAGGGCGAATATTATCGCCAGAAGTTCCAGTCGAGATGAATGATACGTCGTCTCCGTTGCGCTGCATTTTCTCGACACGCAACGCACCAAATGTAGTCTCCTGGACTCATCCATCTGTAGTAGCATTCCGGCGAGACCGACCGAGCTTGCATCGCAATGTAACTCAATCTCTGCCTTTGGATTGAAGAGGGTCAGCACAGGCGGTTGTCTGATGATCTGCTTCATGTTCTCGAACGCGGACTGCTGCGAGTCGCCCCAGGCGAATGCAATCTTAGTCGACGTCAGCGCGCTCAGAGGGGCCACTTTTTCCGCAAAGGCCGGAATAAAGCGACGAAAGAATCCGCACAAACCAAGATACTGACGAACTTGTGTGGCACTCTCCGGGACTCTGAACTGCTCAATTGCACGTATTTTATCCTCTGTCGGCGAAACTGTTCCGTTCTTGATGACCAGACCCATGAATGTCACCTCCTCGAAACCGAAGCGGCACTTCTCTGGATTCAACGTGAGTCTGGCGGATCTGAGGCGGAGGAACACGTCGCGCAATACCGTCAACAGCTGGTCGAATCCGATGGCCGTCACCAGCACGTCGTCGAAGAAATGCAAGCACAGCTTCTCTCTTTTCATCGGCTCAAGCACGAGGGAAACCAGGTGATTAAAGATGGCGGGACCGTTCTTGAAGCCAAACATCATTCTGTTGAACTCGCCGCTGGAATCTGGTGTTATGAACGCTGTGTACGGACGCGACTCCGCCGAGAGTGGGACCTGCATGAACCCTTGTCTGAAGTCAAGCTGCGCGAAGCAACGCGCGTGAGAGAGGTCCATAAGTTCGTCCTCAATGTTAGGTATAGGCCACTGCAAGTCTACCGCCGCATCATTCAGTTTGCGCACATCAACCACCACTCGTTTTTTGGGGGACTTACCGGGGACCAATCGGGTCACCACGAAAGCCGGACTCGCAAACGGACTACGGGTATCAGACACGATTCCCGCGTCTTTCCAATCTCTGATCTGAGTTTTCATGAATTCTCGATCATCCGGTGCAAGACGGTATGGCTTCGAACGCGCGGGCGCTCCTCCCGGCTTGAGTTGGATGTCTGCCTCCAGGACATTTGTACAGCCGAGCTCCTGCAGGTTGAAAGAGAACACATCCTTAAATTCGTTGATGAGCTCCAAGGCTGTACGTTTTTGGGAATTGGATAGTGTGGGACCAAACATAACTTCCTCCAGCTTGATAACTCTTTGACAGCCTACAGTATCGCTACTTGACTTCTGTTCGCTACCACCAATCCTGGTCTCAGCCGACGAGGAACTCCTGTACAAATCCTCCCTCGGTATTTCTTCCTCGCTGAAAACTTTACATTCGCAAACTACCTCTCCGGCACGGATATGGAGACTCTGAACTCCGTCGTTGTTCACCGGCAACTCGACGACCCCATTCGAGTCGCTGTGGAACATGTAATCGTGCTCCCGCGCTCGAATTACGACCGCAGAGGACGACTCGGTGACCGCACGAACAAGGGCCACCGTACCAGGTCGAACCTCCGCGTCCGACATCGCACGCGGTCGCTCCAACGTGCCTCGACGGATTCGTTCCAGCATCGACTCCTTTGGGCCCACGAAAAACTCTTCGTCGAACCTTAAGAGCGAGAGGTGGGGCAAATCTAAGAATGTTCGCCCCACACAGAGATCCTCTGGGATCGCGCTGTCTGGAAGTACCAGCGCCTCCACGTTGTGGGCAACGCCCTCATCCACCTGCAAGGAATTTAAAAACACCCTTCCGAGGGTGTGAGTAGCTGGGATCGACACGTCTCCGGTCCCATACACCGGAATCGCTTCACGCGATATCTTGAGATCCAACTGAATAGCTTTTGAAGCTCTTATTAACACCGCCGAACAACCGGTGTCCATCAAGCCTCTCACCTTTTGATCGCCATTTACCGTGCACTCCTTGAGGTACTTAGCCTCAGATGCGATGTTGGTAACTTTCGTATTGAAGTTTTCGCGACGCGGCAAGCCTCGGCGGGCTCCTAGGGGACAGTCTCTTCTGATGTGACCGATTTCATTGCATCCCCAGCACGTCGGAGTCAGCGCAAGCGATCGGCTCGGATCCGGCGCTTGAGATCGCTCGGGCGCAACCTGATGGCCCACCACTGCTCCACGAACCGCCGAACCACCTGCTGCCGATCTCCACATCGGTGCGCCCTGTGGCTCTACAGGAGCGCGAAGCGCGCGATCCGGGATAGCCTCAATTGTCTGAGAGCGCGGATCCTCGCGCCATCGACCAGGAGCACTCTGAAAGAACCCTCGCATGTTTGATCCTTGGAACGTACCCGATCCTGGTCTGCTCCTGAGCTCATTGGGCGTCCTCTCCGCATCGACTCCAATCACCCTTGCCGCTCTGATGATATCCGAAACGAGCGCGACGGCACTGCTCGATGGGTGGTGTGACACGGCAAGTTTCACGGGCGTCAGCACCTCGTGCAGACCCTGTATCACGTGATCGAAGGCATCCTCGAATGAAATACCCGCCGCTTGTGCCAGGCTGACCTTCTCGTAGACATACGACTCCGCCGGAGTATCGGGCGACTGTCTGAAACTGTAAAATCCGCTCGCCGAGCAGCCCGGCTGCACGAATGCCTCCGTGAATCGACGGCAGAACGTGGCGGCGTCCTCAACGTCCTCCGACTCGAATGCGACAAACGGAACCTCAGCATGCTCGAAATGGTACCACGTAGCAGCTCGTCCCTCCAGATGAGCACGAGCGAGGGCAAGAGCCGCCCCCGGCGTCAAACTCGAGCCTGATATCTCGCCTTGGATTTGATGAAGCCATTGTCGCGCGGCCAATCCTTTCTTCGCACCATCGTAAGAGGCGAGCCGTGGTCCCCGGCGGGACACTCCCTGTGTTTGTCGATCGCTCATGGCACGAGCCAACTCCGCGATCTGGGCCGTGAGCTCCAGGATCGACTTTTCCGCCGACTCGCCCGGCATGACTGTGCAACTCGCGCGGTCTCTCCGGATCAGTTCCTGGAAATTTCTGATTCACTGCTCCGAACTCACCGTTTGTCTTCTCGCCGACGAATTACTCTCGCGCGCCGATTATCCCACTTCTGCTCTGTCAGGATCGCAGAGAAAACGCGCTCGATCACAAATCACTCGGTTTATTCGTAATCCGCCTCAGGCTCTGTAGCCGTGCTTGACCGCACGCTACCCCTGCTGCACTCTGAATGAATACCTACTCGTGTCGCTATGTCTGACTTGGAAGAATGTGGACGTGCACGTCGTGCGAAACCTACTCCAAACATATGATACGAAGATATACGCTAGGGTCAGCAATGAAAACGAAGATGAACTGCTGCAGAAGGCCATCAACGGCTTCTACGTCTGGACAACCGAACTCGACCTCAAGCTCTCTGTCGGAGAATGCGTGGTAAAGCACTGCGGTCGCAGAAACCCAATGAGGCCGTATTTCATTGACGGCAAAAAGCTGGAATCGTCCTATCGGAGGCAGACCGCAAGATGTTCAGGAGAATCTGTCGAGATCCCGACCTCCGTGACAGTCTTTTTGACAAAAAGTTGGCCAAAACGAGGGCAAACCGTTCGTACCGGCAGAAATTCACAGCGAAAGATGACACAGTGAATGGGTTCTTCCCATGGAGGGTAACCAAATCGTATTCCAAGTGAACATCATCACACCTTGATGTACAAATGAAGCGTTGTTTATTCTTATTATTATTATTATTATTATTATTATATTACTCAACGTGGCTTGCCGGGATAGGGCCGAAATGTCTGACGGGGAGTTGATGCAATCGAGCACACATCGATTTGGCTGAAATTCGGTGGGAGGATAGAACCGTGTACATATTTGTCAGGAGCAAGCGGTTATGAGGTGCTGAAGAGCGAGGGTAAATTGCGCGAAGAGAGCCTAAAATCGGAACCCCGAGGCCGAGAAGGATGGAAGAGGACGGAGAGCGGCGAATTTCGAGCTGAATCCAATGCGAATGGCCACTGACTCGCTGCTCCTCCAGAAAGAGTGGGAATGTATTCCGGAGGTTGGAAAAGACTCGCGGAATCGAGTTTTCCCCCGCACTTCGGCTCGTCGTGAAGCCTCAACCACGAATTAGCGCACCAAATCCGTCTACTCCTGACGTATATGTACAAGGTTCTATCATTCCACCAAACAGCCAAATCAATGAAGGCTCAATCGCACCATCTCCGTGAATTTGTTCTCTATGAGAGGTTATGGTTCCCTCTGGCGGGTCTTCGCCGAGCATTCTCTGAAATTCCGATCCCGATTCCGCGCTACTTAATCCTTCACCGCATCGAGCTCATTCCCGCTGTTCTTGAGAAGGCACAATGCTCGCTCCACGATCGTTGCTTTGATCCCGTCGATCAGCCCCAGATGGCTGCTGGTTGTATCGTTTCACACGAGAGGGATGTCCTATGAGGAGACCGCTCCCATCTTCATCTCGAATAACTGCACGGCGGTCTTCAAGGAGAGCGATGCCCTTCACGATGTGGGTTTCCAAGCAGTAGCCTCTCCTGCGAACGTTTTGAGAACACATTTCTGTGAAAGGGGGAATGCAGCTCGTCTCTGAACGAAGTTTATACCATAACTATGGTGGATCAAGGGCACTCGTTGCGGCACAAGGCACTCCGATTCCCCACCATCTCGGAATTCGTTATGGATAAGAGCCTCACGTAGCATCCTTTGATTCGATCCAAGGTTCATTGCCATCTGTTGAAATACTTTTTAGCTACATGGTTTACAGAATTTGAAATCGATTGGCGTAGAATGATGTTCAATCCTACTTTCCTTAGTCCGGTCCCGCTAGCTTCGCAACAGACTCTACCTGATCAGTGATCACAGTCATTAACATGGTATTTCGGACAAGCTAATCCACACCTCCTGCAAACACAGTATTCGTTTGGGCCATCACACTTCTCGTCCCTGCATAGTCTATCATGAATCCTGTGTACGGGAAGTCTCGCTATCAGGCAGGCGCGTAGCCAGGAGTGGGCTGAGGGGGCTTTAGCCCCTCCCCAGGACCCTTGGTTCATACTATCTAAGTTGAGATTTCTGGTCGAGCGACCGATTTTTAGAGAATTTCACAAGGGTACCCCCTTGAGTCAAGAAGATTAGCCCTCCCCCGGGAAAAATCCTGGCTACGCCCCTGCTATCAGGTGCTGTTTTTTCCTCTGATTGCGTCATCCTTTGATAGGCAGCGTCAAGCTACCGATGAGCTGCGTAGCAACGCATCTCGGATTCCGGTGCGGGCAGCTGAGCCGACGCAGTCTGCGAGAGTCGAAGTCACAATACGGCCTAGAGGAGCACATGGTTCATCACCGTTTACGAACATGAGGAAATAACTCGCTTTCTCCTTCCGTTCCTGCTCTTCAGCTGCCTCCAGGTGACAATGGAACGAAATGATATCAGAGTCGTAGAGTTTCAACTCGCGCGTCGATCCACCTTCGATTCACAATGCGATTTCCTACCCTGCTCTTTCTTTCTGTGTCACTCGGACTGCTTTGTTCGGCCGTCGTGTTCGAGGCCTGGAAACCCAGAAAAGCGAAGGAACCGAAACCGTCTGACTTGGAAAATGTGTATTACTCCAAAAAGTTTCATCCGTGTAAGAAACTTCGGATTTTCAACGCCGTAAAGCTTGTGAAAGCGCAAGTCTTCGCGGTGGAAGACTTCCGCCAGTGCGGCCCTCGTATCATAATCAAATACGCCAAAAAGTATAATTTTCCTGCCCATGTTGAGTATGAGTCCCTCGATGGCTTGACGAGGTAGAGCTCCTTTTCTCCGCTTCTCGAGTATGCTGCCTCGCGAACGATTTAGGCAAAGTCCCTCTCAACTCATGAGTGTCCATACCAGAGACAAGAAGTCATGAGCGATTCGGTGACCAGAAGATTCACGACAGACGAATATCCGGAAGCGGCGAATTCGCTTCAGAAATTTGGACACGAATCCGTTTCCTTTCACAATAAAACCTTAAGATTTTATGGGATAGCCAGGGATCCATTGTTCACGCTTCACCGAGAATTCATATTCTAGGGTCTGCACAGAGGTCGGGAATCCAGAGAAATAAACCGTTGTGTGTTTTTCAGATTGAGAGTTTGATTCAAAGATTGAGCGCCCCCGCGGGAAACATATGGCGTGCTCGATTCCCCCGAGGTAAAGCTCACAAAACGGTGTATTTCATCTATTTCGTGCCGAGGCTTCCGATGGAGCAACAAATTTTTCAGGAGCTTCACGAGAATGCTCCTTTGAGAGAGAATCTCAGACCCTCGAAACAACTCTTAAGAGTGTCGAGTCTCGGTTTGGGGCTCTACTAGAATAGGGGTTCCTGAAATGGGGGCCCGGGATCGATCCTCAGGGGGCCCAGAGGCAATTCCCGAATATCAGAGGCGAGATTGGATACCATTGAAGAATTCGGAAATCTCAAGGAATGTATGATCGCGCCAAGGCTCACAATCAGTGTACTGTTGTCAATGAAGACTAAATATGAGCTTCTTGGATCCATAAGCTGACTTGCGCGTCTCACTGAGCCAAACAGAGCCGCGTATAGAGCGAATTTTCGCTCAGAAGCAAGATCACTGCAGTCATCATCAATGACAGGCGCGTATACAGGGGCAGGGGCTGAGGATTCGTTAGCCCCCCCCCCCCTTACCTGTTTGATTCATACTATCTAACTAAGTTGAGATTTCCGATCGAGGGACTGATTTTCTGAGAATTTCACAAGGGTACCCCCTTGTTTTGAAAAATTAGCCCCCTCCCGGAAAAAATCCTGCATACGCGCCTGTGAGGGGGGCCCAAGGGAGGTCATCAACGGCCTGAGGGGGCCCGGGACGGGAAAAGTTCAGGAACCGCTGTACTAGAACCTGACGTCCGTATGAATGCATACGCTGCGATGGATCGCCTGCGATAAGAACGAAGAAGATCAGTCCCCGCAGAACAATCTCGGACTAAGGTGCGTGTTCTTATCTTAATCCGAATGATACGAAAAGAAGATTCACTGGAATCGTCGAATCAGAGCCCGCGCGAATGAAGAGAGTTATGAGCACCGCATTTTCGCCTCCATGTGCATCACCGCGAATCGACCCTATTCGAGGACTTCGGACCGGCGAGCGAGAGGATGCCGACTATGAGTACTTGACCCCGCGAATCGCTCCCTGTCTTCGCGGTTGCTAGCGCGGCGGCAGACAACCAATGACCGAACTTGCTGCCGTATGAGAGAATATCTCATCAGCCGCCTTCGGTAACTTCAAGCGGTAGCATTGAGCGCCACGGGACCATCCCAACATGTGCTGGAGGTCTTCACATATGTAGGAGAGACCACGTCAATCTATGGAGGACGTCACCAACTTGTCCTGTTGCACATCATGCACAATGAACGGGGGCATATGTTAACGAAGCTTGTTGGTAAACGTCGGGAATCCCAGACAGTAGCGAGGAGTTGAATTTCGTATCCTGTCTGGAGACGAAGTCATCGAATTCGGGAGGAGAGCTTGACAAGTTTTGATGAAGGACAGGTTTGAGACCACCGAGAGTACCGAAGGTGAGTTCAGTGCGGATGATTGGGGCGGAACCGTTTCGAAGTTCTTAGGAACGATGATCAGCTTCCGGGCCGTGTAGCGGGAATATTTTTGTACACTGTCGAAGAAGCCCTCTCTCTGGCTCACAGGGCAATGGTATCTTGGACTGAACGGCTGTTTCAACAACACATGATTCGACAGATCCGAGCAGTAAGCTCACAAAGAGTGTCGAGCCTGTTCCTGATGTAAAACTCCGATAGCTCTATGGTGTCCCCTCGATCTTTACGGACTCGTGAGCTGGTTTGCTTCCGATTCACGATGCCTACTGTTCCGGGATTTGCGGGCTCGAGTAAATGCGTCCATGTATCCAGCTGATGGGCATCCTAGTGCTCTTCCAACAATTGCAATCAGCAGCTATCCAAGAAGATAACTCAGTCAGGGGAACACAGATGCAGCTTTATAGGAATGACGAGTCCACGGAGTCACGGCAGTTCTGATCCTAATTAGACAGTCGGGGACCTTGAGCGAGGGAAGAATCGGGACTTAGCATTGCCTCACTCGTTTCAGGATGGAAAACAGGATGTGTGTGGATCGGCAGCCGCCGAGATTCCCAGTGTTCCCTCTGTTCTGCCACCGGCAAAACGCACATTTCTACGACGCGACTAGACACTCTGACTGCCATTGCGTCATAGATGGGAGTTCTCTTTGCCATGAGCTATGGAGGCTCGAGCCGCACTGGAAACTGTCGAACGAAGCACAATTCGCAGTCGTGAGTTACGGAGATCTTTCAATCGATCGTTGATGATAAAACAATTTCGACTCCTTCACGAGCTACAGTCCTGCTGACCGACGGCGGTCATCAGCTTGGCATCCAGACTGATACTAGACGAGTTCGATCCGACGAGATGCCGCTAAATCGGTTCCCGCCCCACTGAGTTCTCTCTTTCTTGGGGAGAGATCTTGTTCTTGGGAAGCTGAAGCGGGTTGGTCGGATCAGGGGCGTGCACAGGATTTTTTTTTGGGGGGGGCCAAGGACACTTTGTCAGGGTTTTGGGGGGGGCCCACAGATGATGATGATGATCCTTCCCATAGGACCCTATGGGCAGGATCGGAATTTTGGGGGGGGCCATGGCCCCCTCGGCCCCCCCCCTGTGCACGCCCTTGGGTCGGATTAGTATAAGTATAATCATTCATGGAGAACCACCTCTCCGACATCCCGCTGGTGCGATCTTGAACCAATCGCCGTCAAACCCGAGGAAAAGCTGCGCCCGATTTGGCGAGTAAAATCATATTGCCGAGAGCCATGAACGCCGCTCGAAAGCGGAGGAGTTCGACGGGACTAATTTGCAGTCCTGGGAACGAGACACGAGAAAACGAGAGGTCCTTGATGTCTTTCTGCGAATTGGCTCCACCTGAAATGTTCCGTCTGTAAAAATCAGGACGAGAAATTCTATTTCAGGTCGTTGAGAATTTTTTTCGCTCACTGTTACGCGCCAACATCACGCCGCATGTTATTTTCATGAATCCATCGAAAGGTAACGTCGACCGCCCCCAAATGCGATTCAAAGCCATCGTCTGTCAAGTATGACTTACAGGTGTTTTCTCCGCTGTTTCAGACATCGACCTCCTCGCGAGAGGCCAGAGACTGACAGCCATAACGAGGATCCTACTTCTGGACTCATCAGAATGGAGGGAAACAAATAGCATTCAGTCGCGGGTAATATTCGGCGAAGTCATCAAAGCCCTGGGAATTCATCACTTCTTCTCGGTTTGTAGGACTCCTGAATGGCGCTGATAAATGCTGAGACAGCTCCTGTTCGACAAATCGAATTTCGCCCTCTGAGACCCAGACAGAATGATGACGGGAGAAGATTCTCCTGCAGATGAATGAATACGACATCATTGCCTCTTATGCAAAAAGTGTCGACGCCTTCATCCTCTCCGGAAATAATTTCTTCTTCTTCGCGGACGTGCCCCGCGGCTACCTACGATACTCACACCTACCACTGAAACAGCTGCCATACGGATTGATAGAAATAGTTGGACTGACTTACTTCCGTGAGAAGTTTCTAAAGAGCTTCAGATGTGTGGAAGAAGGTGAGAGGGGACTGTCCTGACGTTTGACGATGTTCTCGTCCCTAGGATCGCCGCAGAGAAGAGCTCCGAGCCATCTGCCCAACTTCGGCGGCGATTGAATTCGAAGATAGCACATCTACCGCGCGTGCTAGCTTGCACTGATTCCCTTCAGAAGACCAATCTGTATCGTTGACCAATCTGACGAGAGATGTGAGATACGATAGCGGCAGTAGCGTACCGAGGGGGGGCCAGGGGGCCATGGCCCCCAAGATTTTTCCCTGGCCCATAGGGCCCCA
The DNA here is from genome assembly GCA_028455905.1 of Neoseiulus californicus. Lineage (NCBI taxonomy): Eukaryota > Metazoa > Arthropoda > Arachnida > Mesostigmata > Phytoseiidae > Neoseiulus > Neoseiulus californicus. The sequence continues at coordinate 2,943,159 of JAMQGS010000001.1, forward strand.
TGTTGAAGCTCATCATCATATTCTGTTGCCCCCGCCCCCTCCCCCCCAAGATATGGCGAAAATGTTCTTGACCCCCCAAGAAAAAATACTGGGTACGCCCCTGGATAGCGGAATGTACCGTCACCCGTAATGAACTAATTACTCCTCAATCGATGATGAGGAGTTGCATGTATGCCGCTTCTTGGGGTTATTCTTTCACGGCGAAAATAACAGATTCTGGTAAAGGAATTCCGCGTGTCCAACCACCAGAGTTGGCTCGCGCACAGATACATGTGCTTTTCGGAGTGCTCCACGTCAGGCGCAGAGTTTCCGCAGATGATCCACTCTGTGAGAAACCATCTGAAAACCAGTCCCGTATCGGGTATCTTCTAAACCAGATAAGATGAAGGCAATCGCTCTATTCACGGCCCTCGTTTCGCCGATGACTGCTAAAAGCTTGGAGGAATTCAGGAGAGCGCGGATCTTGAAGCGTGGTGCCAGAATCGACGGCATAAATACCCCGAGTGACTATCAGCACGAGTGAGTACGAGACCTTGAAGATATTTGCCGTAACGTATTCTTCTCTCAAGTACCGGAGTGTGTGGTTCCCTTTCGCAGGTATCTAGCCCAGTGTCTGCTCTTTGTTTCCAACAACTCGTTTGAGGATGCTAGACTGAGAATACTCTCGCATATGTATCCCAACAAGCGGCAAGTATTTGAGTTCGTGTACGAAACCAGCTACGCAGCTTTCACCGTTGATGCGTCCGCCACTCAAGACCATGGGAATATCGTCCCGAAACTTAGAGGATACCTCGAAGTCCTACGGCGAGAACATAGAATTCAGGCCAGTGAGTCTGCGGACGATAAAGAATGCTCCGGAGTGGGATCCGACGATGGAGAAGGCTCCGAAGGAGAATCTGACGATGACTCCGCCACGGCCGAGATACTGCCCGACTGGTTCAAAAAAACCGTTCAGTCCGAGGTGAGCGCTCCCGACGGAGCCACTGCAGAATATGTCCCGGTCTCGAATGATCAACTCCCTGCGATCTTCAATCTCACCAGCGAATCTTTCCTTTTGAGGCTCATTGCGGATACTTCGGTAATAAGCTCCAGAGCATGGTCACGTTGCTAGCCACAGGACGTTTCGACCCACTTCATCACCTCCAGGACCCCCTCGAATTCTCGGCTTGCTTCGCATCTCTCAGGTTGCGGCGAGTCCTGTACGGGATAATGTTCCAAGATCTCCGCAGACAGCTCCAAGGAGAGGAGGCTTTCGATGCATTCCGAGCATTTCGAATCGATGGTACGCGTCATCTCTTGCTCCACCGTTTGAGTTTATTGTTTTCCACGGATTCCACGTGGGATACTGATGCAGTGGTTTATCCAGGGATAGCGGTCAGGAGGTCGCATGAATCCACTGGTGGGGATCTGAAACTCCAGCGACAGCAGATACGAACGTAATTCCGCGCGGAAGAACTCCTGGGGGGGAGACCAGCTGAATCAGTCGTCAAGAAGGCAATCCAACTTCGCGTCGCCAACGGAGATCTTCTATTGCTATGGCTCACCAATGGCCGAACTCGCAAATACAAGCTTCTTGAGAATCCGTATCATAAGACGCGTGGACCTCTGACATATACTTGATTGTTCGATCCCCCTGCGTGAGATGCTTTGCATATAGAGCTCCCTGACAATGAGAAGTCTGTGATGAGTTCAACTCAAAAACTTCGACAGCACTCGATAAGGCTGTCCATCCACGCGATGAGTACTCAGCCGCTGATGTGTTTCAAATGGCATTGCTCCCACTCTCTCGGGAAGCTCTAGGAGTGTTATCGCGGGGAAAACCTCGATAAGGAGTCCGAATCAGCTGAGGTCATTCGTATTTTTTGTTTCATTCATTCGGGGTACGGGGCGGTTGGGAAGGGTAGCTGGGGTTGCACAGCTACTCGAGCATCTTGAAAATATGAGTGGTGACGCAGCTAAAAAATTGTACTGCCGATGGCACGATCTCGGAAATTCCGGTTGGCACAATGATGACGGATCGAAACTGCAATCCTCATTCTGCGATCAGCTCCATGGAAGGAATTGCGGCAGCTCTCACTCTGCCGAAAACGTTGAGAGGACCTTTGGGTGCCTGCCGCGCTCATTCGAATACGAACGAGACTGCTTTTCAACCGCGGTGAGGACTATGTTCTCCTCTCCATTAGATACATCGACTGCGAAGCGCATAACTAGCAACCATATAGGGGCAACGAGTTGAAATCAACTATGGTGACAGAATGCGTAGGATAACCCGTGGGCCATAACTTCGTGAAGGATGAAATGTATCGAGGGAAACCAACTCATCGGACCGGAAATTGTTCATAAGACTGGTGTTTCAGAGCTCGCTGGGATTCGGAAGAGACTGTGCAACCTGAGGGTGGAACCCACATGGAGTGTAACGGATTCGGCGGTACCCCAGGAGATTCTGGAGCTCCCGGGTCTGCATGGCATGAAGGATCTGGATCTCGGCACGCGGAAACGAATTTTCGCCGTAGCAATGGGTGAGTATGCAGACCTGGAGTTTTCCATTCTGTCACAGTATGACCATCAAATTTCGTTTCTTTCCAGCTGGCAGTTCGACATGGCTTGACAATCTAGGACCAGATGCGCGCAAGCACGAGTACAATATTTTGCTACTCCGGTCTTGGGCGAAACGCTCCCCGGGTCTCAAGAAGATCCACGTCACAGTACTCCTGCTGACCATTTTAGCGATAGAGGCTCGGTGAGTAGACACCCAGCGCTCCGAAAAAGTACTCACGCTAGAATCATGGTGCTATCGAAGCATGTTCCCATGTCTCATTAGACTCGGCCATGGTGAACCCGAATAGCTCAACCTCCGATGACGTTCCAGGTACAGCAAGGACACACGCTTCTTTCCGTCAGCGATATCGTTTCGCGAAGGCACAATTCTCCAATGTCCACCGCAAACGGCTGTGATCCGCTACAAAAGCTTACAGGCGTTTGCGCAGTTGCAGTCTGTAACAGATATCGCCTCCTACTTGAACTCCGCATTGGCCTCTCCTCATGGACATCTCGTGGAAAGCGTACGAGAATTCTATTCTGAAGTATTTTTCCACAATTTGCTGACAGATTGGAATCCTCTAACTGAGGCAGAACAGACAGAGCGTCTTGGAACTCTATTCGAAAACCATTGTCTCGAGAAGTTTTTACATCTAGCGAACGTACTTTACGGAGATGACGATGAGCCCGAAAGAGCACCCCTGTATCTAGTCAGGTCCGCGAAGGGACTGCCGAGCGATGAAATCTTGGGGAAAGTTGATCGAATCCGATGTCATCGAAGCGTTGACCGCTGAAATTTTGACGAAAAGATGGACGGAATCATGCCCCATGCGACGCAAAATGATTGAAGATATCCTCGGCGAGTCGGAGTGGTTTCTATATTTTAAAGTTGGAGTGCGGACGACACGCCGCGGAGAAGCAAGGGAATGGGTCGCACACGGATTTTTAAGTTATATTTCGGACCAATGGCCACACGGAAGCAACAATATGGAATGAAGTTTTTCTATAAATTGAAGTCCATCCGCCAGGAGGTCCATATTTTCCGCGGTGACGCTCGTATCTTGAGATTTCTCCCCGACCCTTGGGATATGTTTGTGATTGTCGGCAGTCGGCAAGGCAGATCAAGGCATACTGATACAATTTGCGCTATCCCTTGCTGATTGCTTGCTATAGACAGACCACCCTTGCATGTAATTCTTCCACAGAAACTCGTAGTTAACACTTGCCCAAGAAATGCATTTCAAGGATCATCGATATATTATTTTACCATGATCTCGGATGAGCCCTCCCTAATTGGGCTTTGGAGTGCCCTTCGTAGGTTTGTGTACAGGGCCCAGAACGCTTCCTGAAAGTTCGAGCCATCGGCCGCAGCTCTTCCACCCATCTTCGCGTTAGGAATGAAACACGCCCTGGTCTCTGGAATCGACCGATCACTTCACTCCTTAGGTTCAGGTCGGGTGAACACTAATGTAAGTGAAGAAGGGCATCCGCTGAGAGAACACAGGCCTTCGGAGCATGCTGTGGCGATGCCCACCACACGGATCGACTCGAACTCCGATACCATCCTATTCACCGCTCTAGTTCTACCGTGGCCAGTAAGAAGTCCACATCATCGCCTGCCATCGTGTTGTAGATCATGGGGTTCGCATGACCTCTGCTCATCATCTTCAAGGGTGCCCATCTTTGGTTCATCCTTTCCGACTTCTGCTGCTGATTCTGCTCGCCTCCATCAAGGTTCCCCGTTTTTTGTGGACAGTGTCGCACATCGGACACTGTCCAGCGGAAGCGACAAAGAAGTTTTCATTGTCCTCCAGGCCACATCCTCGTAGAGACTCGGGAAGCAATACTGAAGGAGCGTCATGCAAGTTTTCCAATTCATCGACGCTTCGCATAATGCCTCGTGTGTCGTGGGAGAGGGCGAGAGCCAGTCGTTCACACCTGCGATTCGGGCAACAATTACGAAGATCTTCATCTCGGGAAGCAAAGCAATGCGAATCGATGTCATTACGGGCAGCTGGGCTGACTTGGTCATTGCGAATGAATACGGAGAATACAAAGCGACGTGGAAAAACAGCTCAGATGACTAGGTCTGGCTCTCGATTCCTTCTTCCAGCTGCTATCATTTCACTATCCTATCCCCACTAATCATTAGTTTATCATTCTGCTGCCACAATCGCAACACGGCTGGCGTTTTTGGTTGCTTGATGATATTTACGTGCAAACGTCCGTCATTCGGGGCGCCGCAGGAGAATCGCCCCTACCAGAACTCCTATAAGGCTATCAGCACAGATGGTCTCGATGAGAACTCCAACAAAAATATTGTACCAAACCTTATGTGATTCCATCCAAGCCTAGTCCTGATAGAAAGCGATAACATCCCGTTTAATTTGAATCAGTGGAACGTCAGGTAACTGGACTCAGCTCACGCGAGCCGCAGATTCGACAGCGGCATGCAAGCGAAGTACTCGGGTACGATAGGAACTGGGAGACTTGGTGACACCGGACTGAATACAGGCTAGACATGTAGGATACTAATGGATATCCTCTCGGATGTTGACCGGATGAACCAGGAGTCGATGTGGTGGCGTACCAAGAGGAACGGAGGTGGCGACCCAGGCGGTACCCCGAAAGGGTCGAAATCTTGGGGAGTTCTTGCCGGTGGTAGTTTGTTCGGTTGTCAGTCCGAGTCGGAACGGCTGTCAGGGAATTCCCGAGGTCAACCAAGGGCACGGCACGCCCGCACGCCTCTTTGTCAATGTCCCGGCGGCTGAGTTGACGCGCTCCTTCGGAAAAGCGCCTCATCGATTTGGGCAATCGTCCCCAACCACCCCGCATCCTTCAAGATTTTGTACAAAGTTTCGGTATTTGGGCCTGGAATACTGTCAGGTTTCTCGAAATACTCCCAATGAAGCGTAACCCTTGGGAGCTCAGTAACTCTGTTTCAGTCGGCTACAGGGGCATACCCAGGATTCTTTTCAGAGAGAAACTTCATGAAGCGGAGCGAAGGGCTCGCAGGTCACGGCGTCGGTTACGAAACCTACTTTTCAGCGACATGGCAAACTTTCAAAAGGTTTGGGAACCTTACGCTACCATCTGGAACGGCCCGCGGAGAGTTACAGAGGCGTTCTCTCAGGTTTTTGGGTGGCAGGCTTGAGCTATGCCCGACGCAGCTCCTGGGACTCCATCGACTAAGCCCCCTCCCACACCTGCCTTTCGGATATCGGTGACTTGAAAACATTCCATGTGACTCCTATTAGCCGCACATCCCGTCCTCAACAGAATCGACGACGAGGTTTTCTGGATTCGCTCAGCGTACGCAACGCGCCCGAAGCCGCGCGTAAACGGAGTTTTTTGTGCGGAACGAACACTTGACAGATCCCAGACATGCCCGGCTGCATGAAGTACGTATCCAGTTTCCAGAGAACCAGCTGAAGCCTTGTAAGATGAAAACTTTGTGGGGAGCATCTTGACAGCACGATCTGGAAAAATTCGAGGTTAGTTCATGCCGCATCCTAGCGGAGACAATATGGCAAGCTTTTGAAGAAGCGAGGCCTTTCGAAGGGAAATCGGTGCAGGAGTACTTGAGCTAATATCTGAGTTGAGCGCTACCGTGGCACCCAGAACGCCCACATCTGGAGAGCAGTGCTTCCCGTCAAGATTCAATTCCAAGCCGTTTCTTTCTAACAGAGAGGTGTCGTGAGAGCGCGTGCTAGTAAGTTCTGAAGATCAGTGAGACTCTGTTTCCAGGCTCTGATTCACGGACTGTTGAACGCCATTGATTCACGTAACCCACGTAAATGTTCTGGTCCTCAAGAATTTCGCGCTCGGGCATCCCAGAGGAGCCTGCCAGACAAAAATGTCTTGCAATTCGATCCGTACTAGGAACTCGGAGAGCCTTAATTGCGATTTTTGACGAATCGATGAGACAATCGAGCCATTCTATTGCAGGCTGCATCATGGAGAACACAAATAACCGAAGGAGACAACCCACGTCGATATTCCCAGTTTTCCCGCTGTTCAATCCCAGAAATAATGGGCACTTCTACGAAAGCGTGATGCACACCGAGTGCCATTGCGTAATAGATGGGAGCCGCGCTCCTCATGAGCTATGGAGGCTCGAACCGCACTGGAAGCTGTCGAATGAAGCATTATTGGCCGTCGTGAGTTCCAAATCATCCTTCGATCCCTGGTCGTATGCGGAGTGGTGCTAGATTCAAGTTTTCGAGGAATGTTGAGTTGAGAATCAACGGAAAGACTGATCGGATTGATGTTGATCACAAGTGGTGCAACTGAGACATAGCGAACCAATCATCCGGAGTCGAGTTTCCCTGCAAGTAATCAAACAGCGTTTCCATAATTCCGGGAGAAGATGATTATTGATCATCTTCGGAATACTACAGACAAGTATTGTGACCGGCAAGATGCTCGGGCGAAATGAGAGATACCGTCAATTATCCAGCAGAGAAAAAATAGGGAGCCGTTTAGGTCGGAGACCGTAGACTCTCAGCCGTAAGGTACGTCGCAAAATCTATTCAAAGTTCTAAGGGTCCAACGTGGCGCGCCGATGGCGTTGCCTCAGAATGCTTTTCCACCCATACTTGCTCGAAAACAGTCGGAAGAACGAGGCGAATCACAACGAAGGGAATGGCAAACAGCGAAATACAACGATTTGGGATGCATTGCATTGGGCGCCTGGAGCAATTTCACAGCGCGGGATTCGATTGAGTTCCATTTACCGAATCTTTCATAGAAGAGGATAGAGCGCGTACGCTCGGGAGTATTGTGGAGGAAATCAGGCAATCGAAGTTCGACTGAACGCTACGAAAAACACTTTGAAAGACTCCCATTGGCTGACTTCCAGGAGGAACTTCGGCTAAAATCCATAGCTGGCCCGCGGTAAGACGTACCCAACGTCTAAATCTATCTAATCGTTGAGAGCTTGCTCAATGTTGAGCAACCAAACTTTCTGAGTTTGTGCTGAAAGTAGTGCAATAGGATGCTGGATAGGATGGGGGAGGGGGGCGGTTTCAGATTTTCACTGTCCCCGGAGTCGTTTCGCCTCCTTGTATATTGAATTGTTCGCTTGATAATTGTTTGGTGCAAACATTCATCTGATTCTGATTGTGAGATGATTCATGGAATTCTCCCTGCTCAACGGCATATTCCGTCTGAGAGGCCAGACTCGGGAGGTGGCTATTGCCCAATTGCGCTTGATTTGGTTCAGAGTCTGCAAGGATAAACTCTGACTGCCCGGTTCTGGGAGTCACCTCGGTTATGGATCGCCTGTGTATCAGAAAAATAAATTAAAGCAGTCATAATTTCCAGAGTATCGAAAATTTCATCGAATCCTTCAGGCACGCCAACATCACGCCGCATGTGGTGTTCCTGCAACCGACACAGGGTGAGGCAGATTGTCTTGGTAACGGTTGACCAATTAACGGCCATATTCTATCTGTTTTGACTGACTCGCTTGTTCCTCAATACTTCAGATTTCGGCGGGCTCATGCGCTGGCAATATCGCACACTCGAAGATCGGGTTCGAGACATGGAGGCATCCTCTTGGAGGGACACCAGCAGCATGCAGTCTAGGATAATGTTTGGCGAAATCATGAAAGCTAGGGGAATCCATCATTTCTGCATGGTCTGGATACCGCCTTTCTTTTTCATTTTTCGACTCCAGCTTCTAGCGATAGTAGTCTGTACCGCAACCATTGCGAAAGCGATGTTGTTGCGCTTTGAAGCTCGAACGAGAATGATAAGAGCAAGTGAAGAGCCTAGACCCAAGGCCTCGCGATCCCATTCTCCCTGAAATCGAGATGGTCGCTGGCAGATGGAAGCCTTGACAGTCCGCAAGTGAGGTTTAGAACTGTTCTGCGCTACATCTTATTCTTCCACGGGGCAGAGCTGTCAATATTCAAAACGTTGCACCTCCAGCTCGGGGGCTCTAATTCCACGTGGTTTCCGGATGAATCTTCAAGATGCTTCTCGTGGGACCGATGGATTCTCACACGCTCGATTTATGGGCCTAATCCCAACGATTATTCATCAGATACATTTCATCTCACTGCTTCCTGCGGTTTTCCCGAGAAATAGATATAAAAGATTTTGACGTTGTCGGTCTTGGCTTTTCAACTGCGACATGTGATCTTCTCTCGAGATGAGAAACTTTGATGGTGGATGAACAAATTCTGTTATTCATTATTATGCGGATCATAACGAGTAGAACTCTGGTTCTCAGGAGGGATCATACGAAACCATGGCGTCTTATGCGAGAAGTATCGACGCCTTTGTCATCTCCGAGAGCAACTTTCTCTTCTTCGCGGACGTGCCCCGCGGCTACCTGCAGTTCAAACACCTTCCCCTGGGGCGGCTGCCTCACGGATTGATGGATTTCGTGGGACTGACTTATTTCCGTGACAAGTTTCTGAACAGTTTCAGATGTGTTGAAACAGGTGAGGAAAGTGCTGCCATGACGTCGGACTAAATTATCGTTTACATAACACTTGAACGTATTGTTGAGCCGGATGTGGATCGCTCTGATACTCTTGATTAGACCTCGCGCGGTTAACAACCGCGGTCATTTCTTGAGACGTAATTTCCAGCTGTTGCAGAGGAATCGAGCGAAACTGCGGGCCGCAGTGGGAAAGACTGGGAACATGCACAGTAGCAACTCCAATCGTTTTTCCCACCGCGTTTCCCGCAGATTTCTTGCGGTTAACCGCGGTTATTCTCCGAATTCGCGGCTATTTGCGGGGTCTACTCTTGATTTTTACGAGAAGATGATCATCTCGAGGAGACCTCGGCATGAATGTAAGCGCATTGGTTCACTTGATTGAAATTACGAAACCGGATGGAATACATGCATTCTCTCGGACGTAGTGCCCGAGAACTCGTTCCACAAGAGTCTAGTTTTCTTAACTTTTCCCGCGAAGTCACTCTAGAACAAGCACTTCGGAACTATGCTTGAGCTTGAACAGTTCCGATAATGGCGTCCCGCCGCCCTGATCTAGGACAGTCGTCTTCTGTCCAGTCGTCCCAGACCAGAGAGGCTCTCCCGCGTTTCCTATCCAGGACGTTTTGTAATTTCTCGTTGTTGGGAAGAAGTGGGAAAACGGAGAATTTATCTTCCGTCACACTACATGGATGGTAAAGATTCGGTTTTCGTATACCTCCTTTGCATGACTAGCACGGGACCGCAGTCCTGCTTCAGGAAGGTGGGCAGGAAGACGCTCGTCCCCGATCAGGACGGTGGGACGGAAAACGGCCGTCCTGGATCAAGACGTTTGAACAGCAAGACCGCCTGGCGATCGTTTCCAGCCTTCTGCGAGGACGGCCGTCCTCCGTCCTGGAGCTGTCCCTCCCTACTCCCGGGACACGATGCCTCATTCGTGATGTTGAACACAGGAATGGGTTCCTATGAAGGTTTCTATGTATTCGTTGTCGATATCTCTGTAATGATACGTCAGGATCCGCGCCGCTCATTGGTAGATATCACACACATTTCTCCTCTTCTCCCTTCCTTGGACTGGGACTCCTCTTCATTACATTATTGTTGGTAACTTACCTATCTTCATATCCCGGTTTCCCGACTGAATCATTTGGTGTGATATTTTCGGAAAATCGGAGGGATACCGGGGCTTTGCGGTCACCAATTTGACGTCGCATGATCTGAGGCTCGAGGTATTGTGGCGTGATCAATGCTTATATCCCGCAAAAAGTGTCCCACATTCGGGCTTTCTTCCTTGTATCCTCCGCGGCACACTCATGGCCCGGATCATGGGACCAGCATCACAGAGCATCACCAGCAATAGCGTTCGAAATTCAAAGTCACTGACCGAGTCTCGCGATGCTAGAGCAAACTCTGATGGGTCCAGAAATAACGCTTTCTGCTGATTTTCCACCAAGCTTCAAACAACAAGAGGCTCAACAACTCGACATGTTGACTCGCGGATTCTCCTCCTCAGACAAGATGAAATCAATCGCTCTATTTGCGGTTCTGATCTCACCACCCAATGCTGAACTCTTGAAGGAATTCTCAAGAGCGCGAATCATGAAGCCCAAAGGTAGAATCGATGGAATAAATCTCCCGAGAAAGACTGTCTCTGGGTGAGTTTCAACCGGATTCATTGCCATATTTACGTGGAAAGAGTCGAGTAAAAAAAAGAGGTATTGAGCGACCTGTGTCCGGGCGGCAGGAATGAAACGATCTGTACAGGACCGCTCAATCATCATTCATAAGGTGTCTAAGGGTCAGAGATTCGTGGTCTACCCATCCAGGTCGCGTTTGGCCCAGTGTTTGCTCTTCGTCACTGACAAGTCATACACTGATGCTCGGAAGATTATAGAACGGCATATGTATCTCAACGAGCGGGAGCTATTCGATTGGATCTACGAAGACACCTACGAAGCTTTCGCTTTCGACGAGAACGTCTCCGGCGAATCTCCCGATGTCGTCCCTAAGCTCACGGGCTACATCGAAAACGACTACCACGGAGACGAACCTCTGGAAATAGACTCGTCGGACGATGAAGAGTCCTCGGAAGAAGGATCAGACGACGATTCTTCAACGGACGGGATTCTGCCCATCTGGTTCAAAGAGACCGTTCAGTCCGAGGTGAGTTTTCTTTCCGAGTGGTTTGCAGCAAAAGAGGTAGTCGATATTGATAATTCAACTTCCCGCAATTCTCAAGCTTACAATCGACTCTTTCCCCCGGAGGCTCTCTGCGGATACTACGGCCGGAAGCTTCAATACATGATAACATTGCTGGCCACTGGGTGTTTCTACCCCGTTCATCACCTGCAGGATACTTTGGACTACTCTGCTTGTTTCGCGTCCCTCAAACTACGTCGAGTTTTATATGGAATAATGTTCCAAGATCATCGCAAAGAGCTTCAAAGGAGGGGATCTCCCCATGAGATCGAAGCTCTTCGAATCAAAGGTGCCCGCTAACCCATGTCCCGTCGTCGAAGATTTTGGGAAGAAAGTCAGGTGATGCTTCTGCAATCGCCTTCGTGTGATCATCGTGTAACAGATTCCAGCTGAAATCCTACTCCGGCCCTCCAGGCAGTGGGACATCGATTCCCAGCTCTTCGCCGCAGAACGTTGCGGATGTTCATACACATGCATGCAACTGATCATATATTATCGGCGTTACAGAGTATGCTGTGATAAGGGCGAATCTTTGCGAGCTGAGAGTCGAGCCAAAATGGAACGTGAAAGATGCGGCGACAGAGGCACCCCAAGAGACGCTGGAGCTCCCGGGTTTGAACGAGATGGAAAACTTGGATCTTGCCACGAGGAAGCGAATCTTCGCCGTAGCGATGGGTGAGGAACTAGGATCGTCCTATGCTTCGTGGTCCCGTCAAGATCACTTACTATGTAATTCCCCGTTCGTCTCACTCAGTCGGCAGCTCGGGATGGTTGCATTCCTTGGGACCTGATGCGCACGAACACGAGTACAATCTGCTCCTGCTCAAGTCTTGGGCGAAACGATCCCCGAATCTCAAGAAGATCCACGTCATAGTTCTGTTACTGACCATTTTGGCAATAGAAGCACAGTGAGTAAACACGAACAGCTTCGACCGTACAGCGAGTTCGAACCCTTGAGTCTTGAGACGACGTCTTCAGGTCTCAAATGATACGAGCACTGCTTTGTTTAAAGACTCAACTTCTGATAACTTTCCAGATATGGGAAGAGAACACGCGTCTTCCCATGGCCGATCTCGTTCCGCACGGGCGAGAGTCTCCGTTGTCCACCGCAAACGGCTAGAATCCACTACGAGTGCTTGCAGCCCTTCGCACAACTGCAGTCCCTATCAGACATCGCGTTCTACTTGAATTCCGCCTTGGCATCTCCCCATGGGCTACGAGTGGATAGAGTGCGGGAATTTTTCTCTGAAGTTTTTTTCCACCATTTGCTGATAGATTGGTCTCTCTTGACCGAGACGGAACAAGCTGAGAGTTTGTCAACGTTGTTCGAGGATGATGATCTCGGAAAATTTTCAAGTCTTGTAGATGCCCTTTATGGAGTCGAAGATGAGCCCGAAAGAGCCCCTCTGTATTCAGTCTTATCTACAGAGGGCTTTTCGAGCGATGAAATCATGGGGAATGTTACTCGCATAAGAGAAATCGACGCTGATGAGCCTTGAATGTCGGAGGAAAAGCCTTCTCCTCAATCAAGAAATTACCGGGGCCGGCAACGACTGTTCGGTATACCTGCAGAACAGATGCCGCAGGCTCAGGCTCCGTCACACTTGCATCGGATCTTTACTCAAGCATACGGAATGACCTTGTAAATATGTATACTACAGAAAAATCGGAGGATTTCGCTCGTCTTTTTTTCCAAATTGAATGCGAGCGCTTCCTTCTCCAAGTGATTTCCTGGCTGATTGTCGTATAAGTCGTATTTGGTCGTGTTTCCAGTCTCATAGTAGAGCGTACATATGATTCTCGAGACTGGGCCAATTACTCTTCGAGATCCGTGGGTCCCTGAAACTCGACTTCGGATCTTTCGAGCATCATCGGACATTACATAAAGCTCATTCAGTCCCTGCTCCCTGGTCTCCTCGTTGGTGGCCCTTGCCGTGCAAAAAACGCTGCTCCCACGTCTAAGATCCGGATCCCGGATCGAGAATCGCACGTGCCACGGAGAAGTCTGTTCCAATGAATCCGAAGTTCAGCAGCTGTCTGCGTACAACCTCGGGCCGTTCATCGTCCACGTTGTGCCTCTGGACCGAGCCATCTGTTCTGGAATTCGCATGCATCTTCGATGCTTACCGATCGCAGCAAGAGGAATCGAATTTATATTTGACCGCAACCCTTCAGAGAATATTTGCACCAGCGTCTCTCTCGGGTCCGCCGTTACTCCACTGTACGATGAGAGACATCCGGGAGGATAACCTCGGGCCATTCTGTCTCCGAACTTGCTGGCATCCTTGTTTGGCTGCCGATCAGCCCGTGCACGATGTGGGAGCTCCTCCGATGCCGCGAGCTGAAGTGTCAATTGGACCGTCAAAAATCACGCGGATGAGACCGATGGGCGATGAGTAGGGCTGTAAACTTCTCGCGGAAAAAATGCGCGAAATTCGCGGAATTTCACGGCTCCCATAGACGCCCTATGGAAAGTGGCCTCGAAAATGCCGCGAAATTCGCGGGAAAATCGCGGGTCGACGCTGGTGGGTGGAGCCGCGGGCCGGCGCGCGGAACTCCCGAGGGACGTCGGCGTCACCTACGCTCGTACAGGAGTGGGCCGAGGAACCCCCCGAAGACCTCCTGAGCCATCTCAGAATGTACGGGGAGCAATTCACCGATCTTTTCGAGAACGGTGAGCCTCTCGCGACGGGAGACAACATCGGAACTTTGAGCGCGCTGTACAGGATTCCACCAGGTACCTTCTCAACATTCTTTCCCATCGTGTGCAAAGCTGTCTACGAGGCACACGGACAGTTTATCCAGGTGGGTTTATTCCATAAACTGAAGAGCCGAAGGAGACAAGAAAAAAATTGATGAAAAGGACAGAGATCAAGAGAGAGAAAGGGACAGGGAGATAGAGGTACAGAGAATCTCGTACTATAGCGATGGGTTCGAGCCCGCGACGGCACGAATGGCGGGTCGGAGCGTATGTTGATTGTGAATCGACTTGTCGCGCCGTCAGTGAAGAAATGGCTCCTAGGAGATCTTTTTCGTGCCCAACTCAGCTTAGATGCGAACCTCGGATTGGGGCTTCGCGTCCCTCCTTCAGTCACGAATAACTCACGTAAATTTCGTTATCCTACCACCCTGCTGTTTGGTTCAGCGTCGGATGCCTGTTTGGCAGATTCAGCAGAAGACCCATAGCAATGATGATGAAAACGAAGTTGATATAATTTATAAACAGGGATGGGCAGTAATTGCGATTTCAATTACCAATTACTAATTAATTACTTTTCAATTACTAATTGATAATTGAGTCAATTACTTTGTTGAGACAAGTAATTTGTAATTCGTAATTCATTACTTTCCGATGTAATTGGCCCAGATTTTCAATTACATTTCAACTACTTTTCAATTATTTATTGAAGCACGGCCGAGGAGTGTTCAGAGTGCAAACTAGAGGTTGAGATTTCGAAATACCTTACAGAGGAGTATCTCGAAATCACGAATCGGTTCAAGTATCGGAACATTCTAAGAAATTCCAAAGCCTATAAAGTTGGACTGTCGTCTCCCGCTCCAGTCGAGCGACTTTTCAGCCTTGGGAGTTTGACGCTTCGCGATCTCCGGGGTCGTCTTAGCGATTCTACTTTGGAAATGTTGGTGCTTTCCTATTACAATAACTTTAAACTCTCTTAGACCTTGAAGTAGCTCGAGGATTCTGTCTCCTCCGAGCCGACTAGTTCGGCTTTTCTTTCGCTGCGAAGGAAATCCGGATAAAGAAAGCAATTGAAAAGTAATTGGAAAGTAATTGAAAAAGTAATTCAATTACTCAGTAATTAATTACTTCGAGTGAAAGTAATCGGTAATGGTAATTGAGCTCAATTTATTTGGGCGGTAATTAGTAATTGGTAATTGCAATTACTTTGAAAGTAATGGTGCCCATCCCTGTTTATAAATCATCACTAGGGCTGCGAAGTTCAGGCACTGAAAAATTGACGAATGGGCAGGCAAAAAGGCAAACAAAATCGCTGAAAAAGGCACTCAAAACAGCCGGGAAAGGCATGATAGGCTCGTCCTCGGAGACTTCTGTGGACGTATGATTCCAATTTCTCTTCCAATGTGAGATCGGGCTCGAACGATGTTCGAGTTCTCCGTGAGGCATGCTCGCCTTCGACGAGCTATGAGCTTTGACGGACACTTCGCCGGCGCTACCCGGCGGAGCGCTCTTGCTAGAATTACGCGACTCTGGAGAACCAGAATCTTCGGTAGAATTAGTTCGGGTTCACCTTGTGAACTCAAAAACCCTCAGAAGTGCCGGGATTTGCTAAGAAAACTTGCACGATAGGCACTTGAGGCCCTGAAAAACCGAAATAGACAAATGAAAATTCTCTCATAAAGGTAGGCACAGGCGTTTACGGCAAAATGCCTGAACTTCTCAGCCCTAATCATCACAGTGCTATGGACCTTCCAGAGAGGCTAAAATCCAGATTCTCTGAAAGAACCGGTCGTCATTCTCATCGGCCTGACCCGTATTGACTTTCCTGACAACCCATCAGCCGGAGGGTGTCGACGTGAAGAGGCCTAACATTGTGCGAATCTCGTCGGAATCAGAGCCGATAGCACGACATGCGGGCGTGGTCGAATTCTTGTTACAGAATACTCACCCCAAACTCCGAAGATGCCGGTTGGTGATTATGCGCCTGAGGCGAATTTCTGGCTGCGGTTCTCCGGGCTGCCGCCCTCTGACGCGCAAGTTATGAGCGCGCTACGGCCATTCTTGTGGATGATGGATGTTCTTCCGAAGTCAAATTCACCCGATCTTTTGACGTCGTTGCAGTCCAGGAACGCCCATGAAAGCGAAATACTAGACAAACAATCAGTGAAGGCAACGACGCGGACCGGCGAGGATAAACAGGCAATACTTGAGAGGCCTCATCCGGCCTGTTTTTGCTCCATCAATGATGTTTCTGCATCGAACTCGATGTTCCGGTTCTGTCGGGCTCAATCGCTCATAGTTCCATGTGGGTTTTGGGCAGCGATCCAAGTCGAGCGAAAATGACGTCGATTTTGGGGTCAAAAATCTCTGACTTTGACAAGCTCCGAAATCCGATGCAAGGGGTCGATGGCGAACGGTTCCTGTTGCGTCTGAGTCCTGAGCCAGTCCAGCGTCGATTCCGCAAAGCCGGAGCCCAGAGGAGCCGTCAGATGCAATCACTGCGACGCGTTCCCACAGGACTTGCTAGAATACACTTGGCTTCTATAATACGTCCGGAATCTGCGCATGTCACAAGGAGCGCGCACTATCGGCGATTGGCTGCTCCTCCTGATGATTGCGAGCAATGAACAACCGAGTACTCTCAGTTCCTATCGTCAAGGATAACCGATCGCCGAACAGAACAGAACAGAACAGAACAGAACAGAACAAGGATTTTTGAGACGATCGAAGATCACAGCCGCCGGGCTAGTGAGTAAATCCTCGTCGCCATTTGTGGTGACCGACCGAGTATTGAGACAAGGACCTTCGTTATTCACCAGTCGCCCTCTTACTTATTCACTAGCCGCCCTCTTACTTATTCACTAGCCGCCCAGCGGGCCGACGCGCGGGCTCCGAGGGTCTGGAAGTCATATGCTGGCAATGATCCTATCGTATTTCACAATGGAGCGCGTCCAAGTGTGCGAGTTCAGGGAGACGACTCGCACAGCGAAGCCGGCCGCAAGCGCGGCTCACGACTTTGTTGTTTTTTTACAACGTCGGAACTCTCCGCGGCCATGAACCTGCTCTGACGCGAAGCAGATCCGCATTCGAGATGTGCGGAAAATCTGACGGGTGAGATTTCCGTGCGTACATGGGGTCGTCGGCGCCGGGAGCTCTGAGTGGAACAACTTGGCGGCGCGGCGCTCTCGGTGCATTGTGTTGAATATTTCGCCACCGTCACGCTTCATTAGAAAGTGAGTAAGATGATACCCGTCGGGTTCCTCTAAAGGTCGATCGCAGAAGAAATGGGGCAGGAAATGAATCAGGAATTCCCGGACGTTCTCTGCTTTCCGGCGATAGAGCAACGAGCGGAGTATATGTGTGGGCGAGAAACACGTAGGTCACAGTATGCAGCACTTCATCGAAACACGATCGCCCTCCCCCATAATTTTTTCTTCCCATGTTAAAGTCCTATACCTCTGAAATTGTCGAAGTTCTTTACCCCAACTATAACATAGAGTCGCCCCCCTCCACAAAGAATTCTGGACACGCCACTGCATCGAAATTGGGAATGCCGAACGGAACATCACTGCTTTGGTTTGCTCATTTTCGAAAATTTGAGGGGAATCGTATCTGACCACACGGTTCACGGTCCATTCCTGGTGTTTATGTAAGGTAGAATGCGAAGATGCGCTTTTCGGCCTGATAGGACATATTGAGCATGCTCTAAAATCGTGAACAGAGCAGCTGGGGGTTCGTTTCGGTCTGAATTCGCAGCCAAGAGGGAGGGCTTTCAACCGGCGAATAGGAATAAACAAATCAGAGGATTCAACTCATCTATCAGACCCCATGGCTTTCTGGGGAGAGCTCGCGACGGCGACGGGCGGCGGCTGGTCACCACACAAATCACTCTAGCTTCTCTAAGCAAGCAATCCTCATTCGCACAGGAGTCGGCATTGCCGATTCGACCATCGAGCCCCATGGCGTGCATTTCAACGAATCTCGAGTCGAGATTCTCGACTATGAAGTCCCGGTTGGCGCGCCTTCGCCATAGAAGCGCATAGAACCGGCCCGGAGTCCAGGAGGAACCCCAACGAGGACGCCACTCATCTGCAGCATTGGCTCCATGACAAAGATCTGTCTTGAAAACGTCCATGTTCAGGTCAGCGTCTCAGCGCTTGCATATCCATGACTCCCTCACTGAGACTCAGTGGACCCGTGACCCCTTGATGTGAGCGCCATAGCCGATGCTGTACCCAACCTCCCTATTCAGTGCAACGTTCAACGCCGATCTACGAGCCGGTGCAATGCGGTTCGCCAGCCGGCGCCTTGATCAAAGTCATCCCTATAATCCGACGAGAACGATTATTCGCTTCCAGTAACTAAACAGTGAGCCACGTGAATCGAGATGCCAGCTCCAACTTCTGATCGCCACCGCACCAAGAGAGAGGCGCCGGAACAACTAACCGGTAAGACGCAAAGTACGTAGAGGCCCTCACTCCACCGAAGTTTGGCGGATCATTCACCTGTGGAGTCCGTAACCATACGACTGGAGTTCTCCGCAGCGGAGGCGCAAACCAACATGCGCAAATGGAAATTATCACCAAGATACCAGTCGAAGTGAATTGTGTGATTCCCCTGCTTGCAATGGTCGACGTCTCCACAGCCGAATAGGGAAAACGCTTGCTCATAATATCGGCAATCGGCGCTGAGTGCCGCAAGCCGAAGCCCGAAGATCACCGGAATATGGAAGCCGGAATATTTGCTTGTACCTATGGTTGGGTATTGCAGCTTCGATGATATACACGACTGAGACAATGACTTATTCGATCGCGTTACTAGCTAAAGAGAATCATGCAATCTCATCAGAATCCCCTTCAGGAACGGAATCGTCCGTTCTCGGTTTCACGCTTGCGTGAAAACACTTGCAATTCTCCCTTCCCAGTGCTTTATCATTCAAATCAATGTGTTGACAGACTATTGCGCCGTGGACGCCGGTTGTCAAGAACCCCGGGGGAAGAGAGGAGACGAGCAAGTGCCAATTGTCCGGCGGGGCCAAACAGAATCATGGACCGGAACAGTCAAGCAGATCTTACATTTGCCTCGTCGTGTACATACATACAAACGGAAAGCATGACTGACAGAGACAACTGGAACGAAAAAGAAAGAACATGACAAAAAATATTTAAACGAACACATGGACGTAGTGGCATGTGTTGAGCCGAGCAGAGGGATCAAGGGAGGGGGGGACGAGAAAGATGGCGCAGTTCGGGCACGCCAGAATCGCAGACCTCACCTAACTGTGATTGAGGTCAACAAGTATTTTCGCGGCTCCGCGATCATGTCTTGGCGGGAGGAGTACAGATGTATCTTCTTCGCTTGTACAATTTATGCAGTGTCGTCGCCGGCTGTGTTAAGGAGTCAAGCTAACCGACCGATTATTGTGTGAAAATGGGGACGAGGGTTGATTTGTGTAAATAAAATTGAAACCTGACGATTCCGAATCTCTGCTCCACATCATTGACAGAAGCGATCGTCATTTGACGATCAAGACAGCTCTAGAACTCTAGAACAACTCAGTCTACGCAACGGTTCACTTATCAAGTCACACAAGGGAGACCGGATGGGATTATATTCTACTCACACTCGGACCGATTGGACAACGGCGAATATCCCCCTATGGCTTCGCCCAGGAAGCCCTCCATCTTCGAATTCAGGCTCAGCCGGCTATGTTCTCGCGAGAGTCTAAATTGACCGATACGCCGTGTAAAGAATAACAAGTTTCCACGTCCAGGGCGACTTTTATTCACAAATTTTGCCATCTTAGGTGCAGTGTCTCATCGCAATCCAATTCAAGGGGGTTGGCAACGCTCACATTTCACTCTTTGTTCACATTTCCCTTCCAGTCCCATACCCCGAGTCCGCAGAATTTTGGCGCCTTGGTACCGGAGGCGGCCCCGGCGCCGGAATCGGAGGCTCCGGAGACTCATTAGCATTTTGACAACAGCAAGCTGCCAACGTTTTGCCACAGCAACCTCCCATCGTTGTTTCCAGGAATTTGTTTGACCGAGTTGTGTTGCGGTACAGACTAAGGGGAGCTTTGAAGGCAGCAGATTCATGATTAACGGAATCAGCGAATTCCGCAATCTTCGCTGCTTTCGCGTTACCGCGATAGCTTGACGCGACGCGTCTCGCGCTGGGCCAATAACCTAGTTCCCAATCAGACCGAGATCCTTGTCGAACTGCCGTGCAAACGTTCCAGTCAACCGACCGAGATTCGAACGTGCGCGGGCGAATTTGAGCTTCAAATTTCTATCGGCGACATGAAAGGCGATGGGGAATGGGTCGAACGGTCTGCAAGGTGTGGAAGACGCGTCAGACGGTCCGGCTAGCTGACATGCTCGGCACCCGACAGCTTACTCCTGCCCCCGGCTTCCGAGTATGTCGTGCACAACACATTCATTTTTATACATTTCCCTGCAGCGCGGAAATGCTTCGTCTATCCGGACCACGTCGAACCCTAGGTGCTCAACATCGATGGGGACTGGAAGTCGCGCCATTCTACGATCGAGTCACCGAGTCATGTTCCCAACAGCCACATATAGGAGTGGTTGGCACAAGGCGGCGTTTTCCCGAATTCTCGAGGCTCCGCATGGCATCGCAAGAACTTTGAATTCCATCTGACCCAATAAAACCCAGTGGCGTACCGTGCCTGAGTGCCGCCCGGGGCGGACCTCGAAGAATCCGGAAAATGCCGCCCCCCGTAGGCGCCTCCGACGCCCTGATAGCACCTTCCGAAATTCGAGGAAGATACAGGAGAGTCCCGCGTAACAGGCACACGGAGCTTCCTGCTGCAATCAGAGAACTCCAACAAAATCAGAAACGGGAATCAGACCATGGACCGATCAATGTTTCGTCTGGCGTGCTGGGAACGATTGCTCGCCTTCCCTGCTTGTCTTGCTAGATCTGCCTCTCAGCTCCCCTTCATCATTCTGCTGCGTCGCAACCCCGAGATATGTCCGAACGTTCTCAGATTCCACCATGCTTATTGAAATTATCTCGATCATCTCGAGGAAAGCAACCCAGACTCCCCCTCGCCCTCCAAAGATAACTGAACGAAACCTGGCTGCACTGGATACCGCCTCGTGCCCTGTTGGCTATCCGGCTGTCGGAACGCATGGAACGTAACTTGCGCCTCTTGAATACAAATCATCGTTGATTGCTGCAGACATCGGTTCCTCCACGGTCTGTTCAGGAACGGATGATTATTCGATAATCTTATCACGCTCCCCTAATGAGCGGAACCTGTTTTTCTCTAAGGTACAACACACCTGCAAGATTAGGCTCCAACCTTCAGTGACGCACGGTTTGACGCTCATTTTACGTAGAGGGCAGTAGCGGGCGGAGCATTAGGCCTCACACATTCGACATGAAGTTGTTCAGAGTTTGGTACCCACGCTTCCGTGGATAAGAAACCCTTCGGTGAGCAGCTTCATGGTGGAAGTCTATCAGAGCATTGGCCGTTCCCCTGAGCCGTCTTCAAGTTTCTCGTATACATATATGTATCTTGGGAACTTCCGCTTGTTGTGGGCGCGGGCGAGAACCAATGGAGCTAATCCGAGTTTGACCACTTTTTTTGACTTCAGCGTCGGAAACCACGAGTCTATCAATTTCAGAATGACAGCCGAGATCATGTGCAGAGCCCCGCTCTGTCATTGAATCCGCTGAAAACTCTGTTTGGAAAACTGGGGCTCGCGAACAATTGTGAGTAGGAGTGAATAATTTGTCAGGTCCGGAAAAGCGCCGCAAGGTGAAAGGTTGTGAAGACAGAGTACTATTTGCATGAAAGGCTCGGTTCGAGAATACCCTATATGTGTGGAGTCGCCACCCGAAGGAGCATCTCGAGATGATTTCCTGAAATTTTGATGTTAGGCCCAAACAGTTGGGGCATCCATGATTTCGGAGCTCCTTCGCCTCGCCGTTCAGAGCTGGGGTTCGCGCAGGATTCCTTTCGCGCGAAACAGCAGCGGTCGCTTTGGTATAACCGTCCGGCGAGCGTGAATTCCCTCGATTCCGATTTCCTTTGAGCCTGAATTCCCGTGAGCCCGATGTCCCGCGAGCCCGAATTCCCTCGAGCCCGATATCTGTTTCCCTCTTTTTTAGCGTTGACGAAACCCAGCGAACCCTCTATGCGTTCTTGCATGAGCCGGGTCGTCATCTCGCTAGAATGGAACAGTGACTGCTGAGGAAGGCTGCACCGCAAGGACGAAAATTGGAATTATTGCAAGAAACTGAATCAGAACCCGACCGTTGGAGACACATATCCAACTGTCAAACTCAGGATTGAGAATTGACCCTGAGAATCGGAAAAAAGTGATTGCAGAGGTTCTAAAGACTCGTTGGAAGCTTTGCAATTATTCTTTCGTCTCTAATACGGAGGAGCACTGCAGATGAAGATGAGTTGGAACCTTGCGATCGGGTGATGTATGTGCAGACGAAGCTGCACACAATGGTGCAAGTGAATAACGAATCAAGGAGTCTTCATAAGATTCGTACTGGTCTTCGACGACCGCAGTGCATCATGAGAAAATTGAGTTCCAGTGTTGATCTCTGTTCTAGTGAAAGATGAGATGGAAACAGAGCTCTGCGGAGGATTCCGGTGATGAGACTTCCTCGAGGAGCATAGAAGGTTCACTGAGTTTCGTCAACCCTCAGAAAGAGGGAAAGAGATATCGGGTTCGAGGGAATTCGGGCTCGCGGGGCATCGGGCTCGCGGGAATTCAGGCTAAAGAGAAATCGGGATCGAGGGAATTCGGGCTCGCGGAACCGAACCGATACCAGCTACCTGTGATCGCTGGAGGGATTCCCGCGGTCAGAAAAACGACAGGATGGGCTTTCTGTCGTTCAGGGGAATCCGAGCCGAGCAAGATGTACCCAGAGTCGAGAACTTTTTTTTTTTGAAATTGCACCACTTCTCCTTTTATTTGTACAGTGGAATGACGACCTCTCGAGACGTCTAGCGTCCAAAATATCGCTTGTTGCTCTTGGACTCTATCTACCAGACAGAGGCCACTGACTATGGAGGGAACTTCTACAATCTTGAGGACGAATGCATTCGAAGAATCATACCATACTCTCTCCTTTCATCAGAATTGTTCAGAGGGCCAAGATTTGACTTCGGAAGTTTCCGCTCCCTTTATTAGTAACTCTAAAGCGATGAATATGTATTATACTTGGAAAAACAGCAATAGAAATTTCGGCCGTCGTCATTGCACCGATTCCTTTCTGAGTTTTGGGACTCAATATGAGTCGGCATCATCCCATGAAGAGCAGGAAGATGACGAGGACGACGACGGCTGCACCAGAGACGTAGGTTGGGACTCGGTGATGCAAGCCGCCATCGAATCCGCCGTCGGACGTGGGGCCAGCGAGAACGACTCCGAGCTAGAGTCCTCGTAGTCGAGTGATTTGAAAATTTCTGAAGAATTTTCGCAGAGCTCCTCGTGGTGGTCTCCGTAGCAGACCCGACAGGGAATCGTCGGGCCGCACTGCTCGGCGGTGTGTCTTCCACTCAGACACTTGGCGCAGAATCCTTTCGCCGTGGCGAGAGCTTCCTTCGTCATCGGTGTAGGGCGATCGAACGGTGAGAACGACTCCGTGCTCGATTCGTCGTAGTCGATTGATTTGAAAATCTCCGAAAAATTTTCGCAGAGCTCCTCGTGGTGGTCTCCGTTACAGACCCGATAGGGAACTATCGGGCCGCACTGGTCGGCCGTGTGCCTCTCACTCAAGCACTTCGCGCAAAAACCTCTGGCCGTGGCGAGAGCTTCCTTGGTGATCGCTGTCGGCGCCGGGAGCGGTGAAAACGATTCCGAGCTTGAGTCCTCATAGTCGATTGATTGGAAAATCTCTGACGGATTTTCGCAGAGGGCCTCGTGGTGGTCTCCTTGACAGACCCGACAGGGGACTGTCGGGCCGCACTGCTCGGCCGTGTGCCTCTCACTCAGGCACTTGGCGCAGAATCCTTTCGCCGTGGCGAGAGCTTCCTTCGTGAGCGGTGTCGGACGATCGAACGCTAAGAACGACTCCGTGCTCGATTCGTCGTGATCGCACAGTTCAAAAATGTTGAACGAGCCTCCGCAGAGAAGCTCGTGGTGTGCGCCGAAGCACACCCTGCAACGGACAGCTGCTGCACATTGATGACCAATGTGCCTGTCACTCATGCACTTGGAACAGAATCCGGCATCTGTTACCCGGATCTCCTTCTCGATGGCCGTCATGTTCCATTGAAGAATTGAGAGGCAGGCGGAGCTGGAGTACCGGAGGGCGTCCGATCCGGTTGATCTTCTTACCATTGGGTGCTTCTTCCGCGGGGTCGATGTCACTGGCCTCCACTCGTTCAGAGGCTCGATCCGGATAAATTCGCATCCTGCTCCGCTCTTCGCAGCGTCCATTGTAGAGAGTCTTTCGTAACTGTCTTCCGCACTGAGAATGACCTCTTGAAGCTCGATCCTTCGCTGACCGAATCGACGGCGTGAATGCCCGCGGGTCGCAAGCTGTGGCGCTTTTGAGCTCAAACCCTCAACCAATCAGCGATCTCATCGCGCTCTCTCTCCGGAATTCGGGGTATCGCCCAAACCCCACATGGGCGCGATAGAGATTGAGAGTCAATTTCGTTGGGATTCGTTTTTCTGGGGCAGATGAGGCATTCCACGAGATGATGGTGAACCTCCATCAAGGCAGAGTACGAGCGGGCCACTCGCAGATTCATACCGGCGAGACACCTCGGAGGCTCGTTGCACAGATGTAGTCGGGGACTCCAGATTATTTTTGTTTCTACGGGATTCATTCTAAGAGGGAGCTCATCATGAAGTTACTTGTTCAAAAATAATGGCATCGCATTGAACGATATTCCCATCTCGGTTAGGCTGTTTGAAGAGTCCATTTCAAAAAATCTAGTTCTGGATGGTTCTGGAACAACGAGAATAAAACGCAACCACCAAATTGTACCGTTGTTTTGAGCCTTCCAATGAATAGGCTGCACGAAGAAGCATCGGTACTCAAAAAGGCGGAAGCTATCCGCGTGAAGATGAGATATCAGTTTCTGATGCGAACTGAAAACAGAATGGGTGCTCGCGGGGCAGGACGCTCGCTTATTCACGAAGACATAAATTCAACTATTCGGCGGGGCTACTTGTGTGTCACCGACGCGAAGAATGAAAATCGTCAAAATAGGTGGTCAAAAGTCGATGCCGGGAGCAGCGGCGTAACTAGGCAGGGCGCCGCCCGGGACAGTCCCGGAAATGCCGCCCCTATCCTGAACCGATTGAGATCAGATTCTTCTTCTCTCGATACGAAACTACACCATTTCTGATTTTTTTGGTCCTGCGCCATCCCAGGATGGGAAAAAAATTGGAATAATATCAATTTCTCCAATCGCGGACTTTCAATGATATCAATCGAGTATTTCGGCCAACGGCGGTTATGATCACGGTCATGAAAATCCGGTTGCATCGATTAGGAGTATGAGGGAAGCAAGGTACAGAAGCTCTTCGGTCTTCCGCTCCTGACTCGGAATTGGATTACAAGTCGGAATATAGGGGAACTTTATCTGACATCGTTTTGCATGAGACTTGCACGGGGCGCATAAGAACCAACGATAAGCTCGTTTCCCAAGAAAACGGACAGAGATCGCCAATGAAAGAGCTCCTCTCCTGAAATTCCGCTGAAAGCAGTAGCGTACCGAGGGGGGGGGGGGCAGGGGGCCATGGCCCCCCCAAGATTTTCGTCCGGCCCATAGAGCTCCATGTTAACGATGATGATGATCATGTCTTTATCATGAGATTTGTCTTCCTCGAGAGATTTAAGTAGGGCACAAAATAGATACGGAAGCTGTCCTCTTGGCGCGCAAACCTACGAGCCGCAGCCCTGAGCGCACTCGTGTACTTGTCGTCACTCACTCGAAGTTTCATGGGAGACGGAAAATGCTGCCCCTCGACTCCTTCCAGAGAGTGCCGCCCGGGGCGGACCGCTCCAGCCCCCCTCCCCCCCTCTTGTTACGCCACTGGCCGGGAGCCGAGGACAGAACCGATTGCATCCGATTCCCAAATGGCTAAAACCGGAATCCCAATTTTTGTCGTGAAACTCCTCGTCAGAACTATTGCCCGAACGCATTCAAGCTCGGTGGGATGATACGTCTTCGCAGCACGCAATTTTCGCTCTTAGAGACTGATAGGGGGTTTCAAAACCCTCGCAATCCAGCCCAGAACCGACGCTCTCACAAGGGAGGTGCACGACCTCAACCTGGAATTTCTCGACCAAACTTGCAGATAGTCATGGGCTTATGTCACTCATACTGGAAACGTGTTCAAAATCGGCTAAATACAAACTTGAAATTTCATCATTTGTACCCATTCCAGCCTTTTTCGCGTAGAAGCGCCCCGAATCGTCGATTTTGGCCAACTTCGTATCACAGCAACAATTTTTCCTCACTTATTTAGCCGAGTCTGAAAACGTCCCTGATATCAGTGTGCCCGACCCGTGTCTCTGTGCGAGTTTGGCCGCGAAACTCCAGGTCGAGGTTGTGCACCTTCCTTGTCAGTACAACACTGGTTCCCAAACTTTTCTCGCCTATGCCTCACCTGTCGAGAGACCTAGTGGACGCGCCTCACCGTATGCTGATTTGTGCCAGCAACCTTCCACGTGTCGGTGTAGATTCGTCACATCCCCACTGAGGATAATTCACGAAGCGCTCAAGAGTTTGTTATATGATGTGGATGATGAGTGCGAATGTGACGGATGCGCCTATCGAGACGGATAATTGCATACAAGTCGATCTCCGTTGCCGTCAGTCTGAGTCGCAACGAATTGCTCAGTTGTAATCTGTGTCTCAGTTTTGTTTTAATGCATTACATTGCAGAAAAACCTGTTCCGCATGGATACGACGACGGGAAAGGAAGAAGGAGTTTAAGAGCTTCATCGCAAAGCCTTGGGCAGATAGTGCGAAAGGACAGCCAAAACCGTAACAGGTCACGGACAACAGGTCAGGAGTTTCAAGAAGATAAGACGAGCGCAGCCTTTTATCGATGAATCTCTTCGCGGCCGTGCAAACTCCCATCCCCATTCATAGCAAATCATGACACTCACGATGCAAAAAGAAAACGCAAAATTAGACCGGTAGGTCCTTCGAACGGGTCGTCAATAACGAGCAGAAAAAATTCGAAGGCCGAGTTGAGATAGCGCTGAGCGTAGAAGAGAATTCAGCTGATTCGAGTTGCGCCATACTCACGCGTCATCCGCTGTATGTACTTTTTGCGCTGATCGGGGAATGGGATGAAGTTCAAACCGTTCCGCAATGTGACCCCGGATTTCTTCCCTTCCAATTATTTTCTGCGCCTCACGGTTTGGGAACCGCTGCAGTAGAACATCCACCTTGCTCGTGCACGGACCCATTTTACTTTCCGTGCTCGCGAGTGAGTCTCTTGAGGTTGGTTCGTTCAACCGAGAGGGAAATCCTCGAGAATTTCACAGAAGTTATGGGCACAGAAATGTCCGTGGTTCCTCGCTGCAAGGCCAGATTTGTGAGTACACCAGCCACCTCCGCGGCCTGGAGCTGTCCGCGGAGGAATATCTTTAGATTGGTTGATGCTGCAATTTGGGGTCATCCTGTAACATGCGTCGATTGACATGTGCTTGGATACGTGTAGATGCCGCTTACATGCCATATTCCCACTTGCGCGAGTGTCACTCGCGGAAGACAGTCGGCGTGCGCAAATGATAGAACAGGCGCTCTTGTCCCAGCCGGGACTTCCCGCTCGATGAACGTCAGCTGCTGTTTTCTGTGAAGGTGTTCGTCCATTCTGACAACTAAACTTCGACGAGTGGTTGAAAGCTCCTGTGGTCTTTTCGCATTCTCCGTGCGTATTTTGAACTCAATTGCTTTCAGTTTGCTGCGTATACAGTTGTCGACGTTTTGGCGCTGTGTGAGCTCGAACTGGTGACATGGTGTTTCTCTGGGGATGGGGCACCATGTCAGAGCGACTGAGCTGAGATTTCGTTTCCCAGTGAGGAGTCCATGGAAAGGATAATGGGAGAGCCGAGATCCAAAGCGGCGCAAATCCACGATCTGAAGGAGAACGCCTACATATGAGAGGAAGATTTTGATTGACCTATACGGAATCGATCGATCTTGAGGAGTTGGAAATTTAGGTTGTGCCACTTTCGATCTCTGCTCTTTCATTTGTTCATCATTCCAAGGACGAAACATCGCAGGCTCGTCTGATCATACTGGCGGCACGAAGCAGGCCGTGATCTCTATTCATCAGGAACATCAACAGTGGGAGAACTGTTCGGTTCTTCGGCTCCAAATGCAGGATTTGTCGAGCGTCTTCGAAAGCAAGGTCGGTTTTTCCGAGGGTTTCATAGGCCTGCCCCCTCCGGAACAGCACTTCGATGTTGCTAGGGTCTGATACTAAAACGGTTGACGCTTCCTCCCGCGCGTCCTCAAATCTGGAGACGAGATACGAACAGGTCTCATCCAAGTCTCATCTCAAATAAGGATGACTGCTATATTAAACGCCCCTCACTACCGCTGCGCACTGTTCGAGCTGAGACATCAGCCATTGAAATTCCTCATTATTGGTGTGACAAGGCGCTCAGGGCTATCCTCCAGTCAACAGATTCTCCAAGATTATTCAATCCAGGAAAATCTCAGCCTCATTCGACCAACCGAGAGACTCTTACATTCGCGAAGAAATTGTACCCGAGTCAACTAAATATCGACGGTGTAGACCTGCAGAAAGAACTCAGGTTCGAAAATCATGAGTGAGCCTCAAGACGGGAAGCGATAATCATGGACATGGATGAGAGTGAAGGAAATGATTTATTTACATGGAATGAGTTCTATCTCTGATTCGCAATCACTCCAACTTTTCAAATCCTATTCGTAAGCTTGATGGTACGGCGCGAAATGTCCGTGCGGCTGGCGAGTGAGCCTTGTGGAACTTCAAAAGCATCTACTCCTGAACGGGCGCAGAAGCGTTTTCCTTGTTCGACCAAACTCCCTCCTCCGGTTTTTTCTCCTTCTCTTCAGTCCCGGTTTCAGACAGTTTGGCGAATAAGTTCTTGTAGAGTTGTTTCTCCTTCTCCAGCTGAAACTTCTTCTTGGCTTTTGCGATTTGGAGTTGCGCAAGAGCAGCTTTGTTCTCGGGTTCCAGCTCGACACACTTAGCGAAATCCACCACCGCGTCGTCGAACTCGTTGATGCTCAGCTTGGCTTGCCCGCGGCGGAAAATGGCTTTCACATTCTTGCTGTCCAGAGTGATGATCTCTTCGCAGTTCTCAATACATTTGAGAGGTTCGTTGAGTTTCAGATTCGTTAAAGACATATTCAGCAGGGCAGACAAATAGAGCGCATCGCGCTTGGCAAGCTGATCCCCTTTCAACGTGGTTTCACTCTTCATGAATTCGTGAACTCGTTCATAGTACTTGAGCGCTTGTTTGAAACGGCCAGCTTTGAAATGATCCGTGCCCCGAGCTTTATCCTTTTCCGCGGCTTCGATTTTCTCGTCACAGTCCATCTCCCAACATTCTTTGGCTTTTTCGAAGTTGTGGAGCGTGACGGTGTAAGACACTGGCAATGGTCCGGTGGCGTACTTATCCTTGAGGAAAATTTCAGATTTCTCGCCTTTTTTCATGGTTTGCACAGCGATTTCAACACCTTCGGGAACGTTTTCGAGGAGCGCTTCGCCGATGGTGAAAGTCACATCACGTTCATCAAAAACTAGACCATCGTGGACGCCTCTGAGGTGGACAGTACACTCAGAGAGGTCTTTTGGAGTCGAGAACATCTCTCCTTTGGTGATAAGTCGCTTCTGGATCGATTCATCCTTCTCCGGCGAAATGTCTTCGAAAGACCAACGGAGGAGCTCCACTTCGAAGAAGAGCGTCGCGTTCGGAGGGATTTTCGGCGGGGATCCACTCTCGCCGTATGCGTACTCGGCCTTGCATGTCAATCGGCAGAGTTCTCCTTTCTTCATCGACGCAACACCGATGTCCCAAGCTTTGATCACCTATGAAGAGAGGTTCTTTTAATCCGCGGTCAATGCCCAGGAAAGAGGAACTTCATGGCAGCGAGCTGAAATCAAGTATGTTTGACAATCTCACCTGACCGACGCCCAGCTGGAACTTGAATTCTTCTCCACGGTCCTTGGAGCTGTCGAACACGGTTCCATCTTCGAGCGTTCCATGGTAGTAAACGAACACGCTTGAACCTTCTGTGGGAGAAGAATCCCCTTCGCCCTCCCGAAGAATTTCCTTCAACACTCCACCATCCTTCTTCTCAGTGAGATCGATTGGAGCAGTCATGATCGACGCTGAAAAAACCAATTGACGTTTTCGTAAATTTTCACCTCGCATCATCCACTTGGAACAATCCTCATTTCCGCACGAAAGATGCAAATCATGCTTCACCAAAGCTGTCAGTCACTACAGATCAGATTCATGGTCGAAAGCGGGTACAGAACGTCTAACAGTCGTCTCCGAGAGTCGTCCACCCTGCGACAGGCAAAACTTCACTACGCTCATCGTTGTTACTCTGATTCAGGATGTCGAGTGGAGGCCTTCGAGCTCTTTCTAGAAAAAACTCCGCATCGATACTTCGAACTCTCTACAGTCATGTCGCAACCAGAGCAGCAGTTCGCGTTGACCAGAGCACCACTACGTAGACTCAGAATCGGGATGTGAGACGGGGGTTGATGATTTCTCCCGAAATATCGCTATTGCAGCCCTCAACGCTGTGACTGTCAAAGCCGGTTCCAGTTGTTCAACGGGGACCACGCGCGCGCGAGACTCGCGCTTTCACTGATTGTTGATCATAGAGAACCCTCATATCATAGAGAGAAGGTGCTTTACTATTCCTCACCTGGTATGTCGGCTTGTCAGAGAGAATTCGTCGAAAATTCCAATCACGCGGACGAATAGCAGCTCTCGACGGAAACTTATCGAATTTTCGAGCAAGTTTTCAACACGTTCATATATTGCTCGATAGAGGGCGCTGTGAGAGGGTTTCACCAACGCGATCTTCGAATGAATTCGAGGTCTTTTCCGCGAGATAAACCACGAAACAGTCTGATTAGACGATCGGGAACCGTGAGAATTCGCTGTTTGCAGATAGGCGCCTGGAGAGAACATTTAATTCTTCGAGGGATTATGGCGCGCTTCTTCCGCAGTCGCAGTCGCAGTCGCAGAACTTATACCGATCAGGTGCAGACATCCAAATTTTCTGAAACGGAGGAACGGTATCTAAACCATACGTTCCAAAGGAACGACAGGTACGGATGCAGGAAAATGCCTGAAAACGGATCCAAATCCAAGGCTGATTGCTTCCTGTGAGCAGAAAAGTTAGTTGATCAACAACGATGTCGATGATGATTTATGCTGAAAATTATTGAAAAGACCCCACACATCATCTAGCCTTCCTGCCATTCCAAAGGAACGGATGGCCGGACCTTTTTGAAATAGGGTCCTGATCAAGGCCTGGAGAAATGCTGCAAGCAGTAGAGGAGAATGTCGACGGGAAAGTTAAACGGTTTTTCTGCGAAAATGAGCGAAATGAGCGAAAGCGCTCTTTGGCTGCCTGGTTCATCCGTTCCAAAAGGAACCGCAGGAACGGAAGGTCAAGAATGCCGTAAAAAGTGCATGAATGGATGGCTGAGTAATCTTTGACTACATACAATTTGGAACACAGCGCTGCTGAAGCTAATGTCTGTTTCAAATTGTCTCTGCAAATTATCGGGAAGCATTCCTCGCAGTTCTCGCGGACGATGATTGATGATGATCGCGGATGCGCGGTGCGGGACGATGCGAGTCTGCCGAGCCCGAACTCGGAGTTTCATCGTTG
The DNA here is from genome assembly GCA_028455905.1 of Neoseiulus californicus. Taxonomy (NCBI): domain Eukaryota; kingdom Metazoa; phylum Arthropoda; class Arachnida; order Mesostigmata; family Phytoseiidae; genus Neoseiulus; species Neoseiulus californicus. Next base: position 2,974,923 of record JAMQGS010000001.1, read on the forward strand.
TATGATGGAATAAAGTATTCTGTTCACGGTAATAAGTATCCTGTCGATCGGAATGAGACAGGGAATAAATCCAAGCTTCCATCGTTCAATAACGAGGATCGGAGCCTCATGTACAGCGACGCACATCAGAGCGGGCGTTGGAGCCAGCAGCTAGCCCGCGTTCAGAATTCGCAGGAAAATCTCTTCACGATTCTCGAATTCCGTACCAACTCCAAGCGTTTCTCGGCTGCAACTCCGAGCATATTCTGACTCTGGAATCTGAAATCACCGCCGCAACCGCCTTGTCGTCATTCGCAACGGTCACTGATCTCGTTTCAACTTCGTTGCGGCACCGTTTTGGAGTCGAGTTGGATGCGTGAACAGTGCACTTGGTTATGCGGCTGATTCTGTTCCGATCTGTCGTCTGAAGAATCGTGCAGTACAGTGACGGCATCCAAATCAATAATTACGCTACCTGAGCAGTGTGGCTCGGTTTCGTCGAACGTTTCGTCGAACGAAATATATTTGAAGATTATTTATTTGAAGATCACTGTTTTCACAGTATGAAACGGAATTGGTTTGTCACTCACTGCATCACCTTCTCATAATCCACAAATATACATGCTTTCTCGGCTATATCGATCTCTCGACCAGAGCTGTGCGCCGAGGTAAAATCCTCGGCGGCGGCGGCGGGCCTGAAAACAGGTGGCGGCGCAACCCGCCGCGGCGTTCGCCGGCGTGGCGCGCGCCGCGCATTCAGTTTTGATCTTCCTTCGAATGGAAAGTGTCATGATGGGAATGGCTTCAGAGAGGAAGTTACATGTAGAAGATACATATGTGCAGGGAAATTAGCAATGCTTCGTTTATAATTTCGAATTGGAAAGCACGATTCTGTGCTGTCAACCCTTTGTCTTTATTATATTATGTTTCGTCTTGTCTCTGACTTACGCATCACAATGCTCAATCTCCAGGCTTTCCTTCTGTCACAATTCTTCCAAGTTGGAGCTCACATGAGCGTAGAGATCTCTATCAACACATACAGGGCAGACACACAAACTTTCGCGTCAGAGAAGCAGAGATTCGTAGCGCGTGCCACAGAACCTCAACCTGAGGCCTCGTGGTACAGCTGCCGCGAGCTTACATTTAAGTTTTGAGCCGATTTTCTACGTTTGGTTACTCATGATCTGCAGCAATTCAGTTGTCCCGGATTGACAAAGGGTACAGCCGGATAGGGGGGTGTTCTGGGCCACGACTCCGATTCCAAAATTGGATGTGGTGGCAAGAAGCCCCCCTCATGGGGAGCACACAGACACACTCAGATCATCTGAATCGCCGCTCAAGTCCAAATGGCACACGAAGAAGATCTAAGAAGAAGACGTACCCCCGAAGAGAACCGGAATCTTAAAACGTCGATTGTGCGAAAACGAGATGAGCTAGAGAGTCGCGCCTTGTCGCATTGGAAAGCTGGCGAAAGAAGCTACAAAACCATGTCGCTGGAATCGCCCCGCCGCATTTGTTTCTATGCTTAAAAGGGCAGAATCACCATCTTCCGCGACTTCCCGTCGGTAAACCCTCTCAACCACGATAAAACCACTCGAGGCGAATTTTCTCGACATCCTCGCTTCCCTACGAATGTGATCGCATCGATTCGGTTTGCAACTAGGTTGGTTATGAAAAGTATTTGAGGTTTTCCCACCGCAGACCCTCAATCTGCGGGCTATCAGCCTACAAGCATGCATTACCCATCGAACCCCCAATGGAGAACCACCATCGCTCTATTCATCGTTGTCGTCTTCCGAAGAGATGCTGATCAAGCGATGGCCGCCGCGGCCATTTTCGACCATAGAGTCGAAAATAACTTGCTGCCGAGAATCGGAACGATGCTCCGGATCGCAGGCTACTTGAACAACCGCTTCGGGATGCGTCTGATGTCCGAGCAGAGTATGTTTGACGAAGTGGTGATGCGCATGAGAGAGATGAGCTACATCCGCAAGTCTCTGGGAGATGAGATCAAAGCGAAGAGCTGGAACGCAGTCCGGCGACCGTGGATCGAAGTCAACTCCAACTCGATTGATGACGCTTGAAAAGCGAGCTCAGTATCGCAGTATTGATCAGCATCTCTTCGGAAGACGACAACGATGAATAGAGCGATGGTGGTTCTCCATTGGGGGATCGATGGGTAATGCATGCTTGTAGGCTGATAGCCCGCAGATTGAGGGTCTGCGGTGGAAAAACCTCAAATACTTTTCATAACCAACCTAGTTGCAAACCGAATCGATGCGATCACATTCGTAGCGAAGCAAGGATGTCGAGAAAATTCGTCTCGAGTGGTTTTATCGTGGTTGAGAGGGTTTACCAACAGGAAGTCGCGGAAGATCGTGATTCCGCGTTTTTAAGCACAGAAACAAATGCGGCGGGGCGATTCTAGCGACATGGTTTTGTAGCTTCTTTTGCCAGCTTTCCAATGCGACAAAGCGCGACTCTCTAGCTCATCTCGTTTTCGCAGAATCGACGTTTTAAGATTCCGGTTCTCTTCGGGGGTAGGTCTTCTTCTTCGCGTGCCATTTGGACGTGGCCCAGAACACCCCCCTATCCGGCTGTACCCTTTTTAATATCATCTTCAGGTTTAGAAATCATGAACTCGGGCAGTGAAAGGATCTCCCGATTCGCGCAGCTCGCCACGACGCGTCGCGCTGCGTTGAGGAAATTTCGCGGCGGCGGCGCGGCGGCGCGTCGCGTCGCGTCGCGAAAATTTCTCGGCGGCTGGCGGCGGGAAATCAGACGCGGCGCGCCAGCGCGCCGGCGTACATCTGGCGTGGCGCACAGCTCTGCTCTCGACGTTCTCGGACACCCTCGGTAGCCATGCAGCTCCAGACATGATACTGCTTGCAGGTTTCCACACAAAAGCGGAAAGCACACTCCTCAGTTGCTTTGTAGCAGCGTTTCCCCGACGCCCCTCCCTGACAGAGATCCCTGTGCAGTCCATGTATCCTTCCCGCTTTCCTCCAGTCTTCTGTCATCACCGCCGTTGTTCGCTGTAGGTCGCCCGATCCCAAGGCAACCGCAATCTTTGTCTGGAATTTCCTTGGGTACTCCTCCGCTACCCGGGTCCGTGGAAACCCGTGAGCAGTGCCGTTCTTAGGGGGGAGGGGGGGGGGCGAGGGGTGCGGTCGCCGGGGGCGCCGTGGGGCCGGGGGCGCTTTCTCCGGCAGCCATAGAGTTGTGACCACGCGCCTGCAAGCGAACTCCTGGTGGAAGCCCCGACTCCTTGCTTTAGAGTTCCTACGCCGCGCCGCAAAACATGGCGTTTTCCAACGTTTACGCCGGAATTAATCTTCCCGACCGCTGTAAGCGATCGAACTTGGGAAAATGTCTGCCCGTCGTCTCCGTCCGATGGGCGCCGCCCGACACTGAGTCTTTGGGCGGCTAGCGCGACAATGGCATGGCTCGATGTAACGAAACAAAGATCTACGGTGTGATCCGCTACGCCGGGCGCCGAGAGACCCAGCAACGGCCCTGCCCGTGAGTCGCGAAGAGCTCCTGTACGCAGAAGTCCTTTCCCGCCAGTCCGTGCACGACATGATTGCACGATTGCATCGCAACGCCCCGACATCTTTTGAGGAACGTCGCTCTCACTGACTCGATAATTTTGAAGTGTCTCTAAGCCATACTCTCCCACACGCTTTGCATTGCTTAGGTTGCAGCAGGTGAGATGCTCAGGTGGAACAGGCGTATCGCTTTCGGTAGAGAGAGCAGCTGATCAGCCTGTTAAATATATTCATTTAAATCTTTTATTCACACGGTTTGTGTAATATTCTACCTAAGTGAGAAGTACATAACTGTACAAGGGGGTCGCGTCACAAGAGAGCCTTCTTGAGCTTCTCGAGGTGGCTAAGACAGCGGTTCCCAAACTGTGAGGCGCGCCTCACCTGCTGAGGCGCGAGGACTTTTTTGGTGGAGCGCGGAAACTTATTCGAAGGAAAAAATCCTGCCGAATGGTTCGAACTTCATACCAGTCCCCGATCAGCGCGAAAAGTCCAGACTATCATACAACGGATGATGGGTGAATATAGCGCGACTCGGATGAGCTAAACTCTTCCCGACCCACGCCCGTTCGAGAGACCTGCCGGTCAACCATTGCGTTTTCTGTTCGCATCGAGAGTGTCATGAGTTTCCATGAATGGGGATGGGAGTTTGCGGCCGCCACGAGATCCCTGCTGCGCGCTTCTTCTCACTTTTCATATCACCAAATGCGGAAAACCGCACGCAGACGGCGAGACTTTGTGCATTTCGACTTCTGTGCAAAAATGACCCACATCATATAATGAAATCTTAAGCGCTCCGTGAATTCTCAGCTGTTATTGGTGAGGTTCGGAGAAAACTTCGACACGTGGGAGGTTGGTGGCGGCTATCAGCGTACAGTGAGGCGCTACCGCTAGGACTCTTGACAGGTGGGGCGTCGGCAGGAAAAGTTTGGGAACCACTGGGCTAAGAGACTGGGGATATGTGCAAGATTGGGCATGGTACAGGTCACAAGGCGCTTCGCAATATTTACAGATACATGTCTCTGATGGGTCGTGGTACAGGCCCGTCTGGCAGACCACATGGTGGTAGCCATGGGTTGAGAACTTGACCACCACGTGCCTGTTCGTCCGATCGGGCCTCTTCCAGGAGGCATCGGTCATGGCTGGCGAGTTGTAGAAGTCCGGATTCACGTTATCGGCTTCTTCCCTCTTCTTGTCCATAAAGTTTCTATACGCGGCTGCCTCCTCAAGGTTGAACTTCTGTCGAATATCTTCGACAAATCGCTTCTCGCCGGTCAGGAGGTAGATCAGGCGGTTCCGCGTGTTCGAGTGGACTCCAAGAACTCGTTTCAGGAAGGTGCTTTTAGCTCTGTCCAGCATTGCGAGGTCTCGCTCGCTCAGATGCTTCCACACTAGCTCGACTCCGTACGCGGCGCACGGGGCTAGCTTCAGCTCGAATAATTTCGACGCGGTTTCCACCGAGAGACGGTATGGGTTTGGGATATTTTAAATATATTGACAACACTCAACGACCTAACCTCAAATTCTATTTTCGACGCTTACACGCCCATGTATCATGTCTGCTTTATCGCTGAGTGCCAGCGATCGCGGATTTTCCAGGTATGGCATCCGTCCCGGTCACCCATTCTAACTTCCCAGGACCGTTACAATCTTCACCGACAGCTCCTATCCTTCGATTCTTCTCAAAACATGATGGTGCAGCACTTAGTTGATGAGTGTCCCCATTGTGTTCGGGTTATCCTCCTTCGACATTTCTCTGAAAGATCCATGATAAACAGGTCGTGATCGTCGGCTAGATCCTGTAGGAGTCTGCCTCGACCGCCTAATCTTCCGTCGAGCTGTTGTAGGCGAGCATTCATGTCGCCCGCAATCAGCAGCTTACTGCGAGTTGAAGTGGTCGTCCGAATAGTTCCACCAATTTTTATGAGTTGGTCTCTATCCGACCTCAAGTCAGTAATAGCGGCGTGGACTGGGATTATGACCGATGGTTGGCCATTGATCTAAACGCCTATGGCAACGAGATCTCCTCCCTTTTGGGTCTAGTGTATGTCGCCCAGTGTGTATCGGATAAGTATCCCTGTTCCGCCTGAAGCTTCATTACCAGAGGGTCCTGATCGATTGCTACCACAGAATTCGGAACCATCCTTGAGTGGTGGTTCCTCCAAGTTCATCGGATGGGTTTGAGATAGAAGTAATATATCATATGGGTCCGATACCCTTCCATTCAGTCAGTCTGTGGATAGCTTTGCCCATTTGCCCCCCCCCCCCTTGCATATTGAAAACATCAATTTTTAATCGGAACAATCCACTCGATTCATTTCGTTCGCCATTCGCGTTCTCGGGGGGTATACCTGTGTTAGGAGGTATTCGGTTTCCTAAGGCCTTTGTCGTGGAGCCTGCAGTAGTCGTTTGGTTCCTCTTCCTTCGATGTCGTGGCTTATTTGAGCAGCGTGGAAGTTTGGGGGTGAGCTTTTGACTCCTTCCCTGCCGCTGGGCCCGGTTGACGATCCTTGTCCACGTTCCAGTTCCTGTTTCGGTTAGGCCCCGGTTATCGCTCCGCCTTTTCGGGGTATTTGTGGTCCCTACCAACCCTGGAAGTTGGCGCTGGTTTAGTCTAATCTCCATGCTGAGATTCAGGCCTCGTCAGAGGGGGAACAGCCTGTCGCATGTTTCGGGTTGTCCTTGGGGGTTCCCTCTTGACTCTATCACCCAGGATTTCTCACTTCGTCCGAGGATCGATGCAGGCCTTCGCCTATTCGGCGACTGAGCCTGATCATCGTCTCGACCGTTCCGGCTCTATTCCATCTGTCGTCTGGTGACGGGTGGCGTCCGAAAATGTACCGAAGATCGAATAATTCGATCGTGCCCTCGAGCTTGGTCAGCAAGGTGTCTACGAACACACTCTGGTTTCTTGTGGGTCATTGGGTCTGCGCGGAAAGTAGCGTCGACCACCTTCCTAGCCTTTGAGTGTTTGCTCAGGTCGGTCGAGGCTAACTGTGCATCCTTCCTTCCGTCTATCTATCCGTTGAGATTCCTCTCCGTCCCTTACGATCACTCCGCACGAACTCACTCATTCACTAGGAGAACGAATCGTCACCGATTACGGAAAACAAATCACACCGAACGCATTTCGCCCCGCCCATCTAGCCGCTAATCCTACCTCGTTTCGAATCACTTGAACTTACTGGTGGAAATATATGATGCCGAACGAGACACCCATGAGAATGAGTGCCCCGCAAATCGGGGCCCGTCCGATCTGCTGGAGAAAGGTTCGTGTCTGAAATGAAAAGGGCAAAGTATTGTGAGAATATTATGATCACAGAAATGCAGGACACCCGTAGCTGGCGTACTGAGGACAAATGGTTGCTCACCAAGGCAGTGCATCGTTCTCAAACATGCAGAAATCTCACGCAATCATCGATATATCTCTAACTCATTTTGTATGCTTTAGAAAGTGGCTGGAATCGATTCTTTGATACAAAGCCGCGCTTTGATTCCCTATTGGCTCTAGATCAGGGGTGTCAAAGACGGGGCCAACGGGTCACAAGTGGCCCGTGGGGTTTCCGCTGTGGCCCGAGGCCCGCGTTCCATTTATGCCACAAGTGAATTTCGGCGGGCCACAAGTGAATTTTGGCGGGACTAATGATATCGATGAAACTCTGGTGGCCCGCCAGCCGACTCCATGGCCGTCGTTTGGCCCGCCGCGGTTTTGACTTTGACACCCCTGCTCTAGATGATGGGAAGACTGTGCACTGAACTTACGTGTGGAAATATATGTATCCGAAGACGAACCCGGCCAAGATCAGTGCCCCGCAAAGCGAGGCCCGTCCGATCTGACGGACACAGGATGGTTTCTGAAATGATAAGGGCGAAGCATTGTGAGAATGTTATAATCCCAGAAGTGCAGGACTTCCACAGCTGGCGTACTGAGGACAAATGGTTGCTTAGCAAGGTAGTGCATTATTCTCGGGAATGCTTTCTAAAACTAAATCGAAGAAATCGAAGATGGAACAACCTAGTTTCCAATGCGTATATTCTCATGCTTCTTTATGGTCCTTTCGGGAGGCAGTGAGGCCCTCCCCCCCTCTCTATTACTACGCTAGACGTGGCGTGCCGACCATTGCTCAGGGTATCGATTAGGCTACCGAGCAAGAATGAAAGCAATCGTCCAAGACAGGAAATACGCATCCCCCAACAGACCTCCGATTCGCAAGGGGGTTGATAGGTCCATCTGAGTTAGTGAAGCCCTAATCCTACGGTTTGTCGCCAACGGAGCTTCCCGCGCAGTCGGGATATCGCGAGTGTCCAATGACTCGAGTGAGAAACCTTTCAAGCGGCGTCTCCTAAGGTTTTGGCCTTGGTCGACCGGTTTCCTCCCCTGTGGAATAGAGCACGCAAATCTTGATTCGTATTTGAGAGCGCCGGCTCGATGCCTCGGATTGCTCTTGGCGTTGCGTCTTCAACGGGGGTCATGGATACTTCTCCAACTATGCTTCAGTTCCGTTTCTTAGTGAATCGCGGTCCCGAGATTGTTGTCATCACCAGAAAAACAGAGGCTCAGGGAGCTTGCTTATTGGCTCAGTATTAGAGCAAATTTTGCGACAGTTCCAAGGTCTCAGAAGCCGGCGAAATCCCAAAATGGGTACCGAGGCAATTCGTTTCTTTGGCGTCGCCAAACTTTACAGTTTCATTCAAAAGGAGACCTTTATAACACAGTCCGAAGAAGTCGACTAAAGCCCTGAAGAAAAGTCAAGTCGAAAACGGAATACGAGTCCAGTGATTCGTCAACCCACGATTCTTGAGATTTCCAAGCAAGAACGTGGCGAAACGTGGCCGAGGTATCGAAATAATAGACTGTGAAAAACCAGCAAAACTCACTCTTGGGCACAGTTGGGCAAACTTTCCGAATTCCAGAGAGACGCACAGTCTCAGAGGAGTTTTGCCCGACAGCAACACACGAATGGAGAATCGTCGCTCCCGAGGCTTGATTCCAGCCTCAATCTGATACTGTGTAGATTCTTGTTTTCCCTCTCAGCGTCAGATCCGATTGCAATTTCCGACTCATCCGACTGCGTCCAGCATCGACTGACACATGAGACGTCTCGTCTCGTCTCGTCTCCAAACTTGGTCGTCGACGGGACCACGAACCGAATACACAGAAAAACGAAGAGCCGCAACATGATATCTACGGACTCGATGTCACAGAATAAAAGCAGTTTGCATAAAGCGAATGTGCCGCGACTGGAGATGCAGTTTCATAGTTTGACATGAGCTGCTGATGCAGGGTTTTTTCACTGCGGATATTGGAGTAATGCCCTAAGCAGCATCTCGGGCGGACCCAATTCTGGGAGATCGAGTGGGAAACGACGTGCTGAGAAGATTTCGACTGAGTTTCCGAGCTGAGGGGTACTCAGAAAACCGAGCCCCGGCTGAATACGCCCCTATTCTACCCCAGCGATAGTTAAGGGAGAAAACTTGAAATTGGTAGGATCTCCGACACTAGCGTCGGCCTTGACGGGAAACTCCGATCGGGGGAGGTGGTGGTGACGCTAATGAGACGGACGAGGGGAACGGAGTGGGTAACTAGGAGTCTGTCTGTGTCGGCGGGGTGAGGAACGGAAAGCAGTGTCCTTGTGGATCGCGTATGTGGTGAGGGGGTACACGTCAGTTAGGCCACGCTGTCAGTTGAGCCACGGCGTCAATTGGACTACGCCGTCAGTTGGGCCACGGCGTCAATTGGACTACGCCGTCAGTTGGGCCACGCCGTCAGTTGGGCCATGAAAGCAGATCGTTGGGGATAGAGCGAGGGTGGGTCTCCGCTCGCTTGCCCTGAACCTGACCAAGCCTCACGCAATCCCCGACGACATGCTAGAGAACACGCTGGCTTCCGAGGCTGCTCACTCGCTCCGCTCGCTCGCCCGGAACCCAACCTAACCTCACCCAGTCCCCGACGACATGCTACAGTATACGCTACCTTCCGAGGCTGCTCACTCGCTCCGCTCGCTCGCCCAGAACCTAACCTCACCCAATCCCCGAGGATATGCTACAGAATACGCTGGCCTCCGAGTCTGCTCACTCGCCCGGAGCCTAACAGAACCTCACCCGATCCCCAACGATCTGCTCTCATGGCCCAATTGACGGCGTGGCCCAATTGACGGCGTGGCCCAACTGACGGCGTGGCCAAACTGACGGCGTGGCCAAACTGATGGCGTGGCCCAATTGACGCCGTGGCCCAACTGACGGCGTGGCCCGACTGGCGGCGTGGCCCAATTGACGGCGTGGCCCAATTGACGGCGTGGCCCAGTTGACGGCGTGGCCCAGTTGACGCCGTGGCCCAACTGACTCGGTCCCGTGGTGAGGAGAGAACGGGAACAAACGGGTGGAAGTACAATGTTGAATAACGGACATGGAATGGCAGAGTTGTGTGCCGGGTTTACCTATCAGAGGTTATAAGAGTCGCTTGTTGAATCTCAATGTCGTGAAATTCGCTGTAGATCCCATTCGCGGGGGATCTACAGCCCCCACTACCTCACGCCGCCTCTTATGTGCCTCACGACGCATTTTCAATCGTTCCTCACGCTCTTCGCTGGTTTCTGTCTCTCTTCTCATACGTTTTGCGCTCCTTGTCAATGGACCAATAGGTGCTCCGCACCTGAGACTCGCTTGATCCTTCTGAGGCCAAGTTCTGAATTCCGTGTTCCGCCCGCTTCAGCCGACCGTAACAAAACCACCTGGGTCGGACTCCGTTGTTGAAGTCGAAGCCTTCAGTCTCCGAACCGTCCTTAATCCTTTCCTTGGAAAACGAAAGTCTACGCGGATCGGTGTAATTTCCTTGAAACTCGGTATTGCGGCACAAATACCAATCCCTTGGATTTCCTTCTTACGTCTGTAGATTCCCCACGACGTCCTCGTCTTACCCTCCTGACCATACTTCTATCGACTTCACCGTCTCCGAGACTATCGCGAACCCAATTTACGATCCGCGTGTACCCCCGCCGAACTTGGAGGCGGTTTACCGCCAAAAACGCGGGCTTCAGCCCGTCTCGATGAAGAAATGATGCCCATGGAGAAATGCATATCCATGGACGAATTGTCACAGCTTACCGTGTAAGGCTGCCGATTTAGATTCCCCTAGGGAACTCGTACGAGGTTTCGAGGTGATCTCCGTGTAACGAAAAGACGCAGTGAAACGAAAAGATGCGTTCCGGCTTTTTCTCGCGCACGCGGTTTGGTGGCAGGGCTACTTTACTGAATTTGAGGTTCCACCGCCCGCTGCTGGCTCGAACTTGAGCAAAGGACCTTTATCGGAAACGAGGGCCAGTCGGCGGATGAGCACTCGCGACTCCTCAAAGAACGGCGGGCGCTCTCCGAAGGAGAGAGCGTCCCACTCGGGAGTCAACGGCTCGCGAAGCTCCTGCTCGCCGAACTCCTGAAGCGACTCACAATCGGCTTTGCGGTGCACGGAAAACCAGCCGGAGATGGAGTTGGATTACATCCGGAGGGGATCCTGGACACGAATCGCGCGATGACGCCGTGGCGGCCGTTCTCGACGACCACAGGATCGTCGTGCCGGGCACGCGCACGGTCGTCAAGGCGCCAGGTACGATCATGCGAGAATCCTCGACCAGGTTTTCGAGATCCGTCGCCCCGATTCACCTTCACCATCGCGCACCGAGGAGTCACTTTCCACACACTTACGGAACCACGACGTCTTTGAAGAAAGTTCGTTCACACAGAAAAAACAACACCGCTCGACTCGAAACACCAAGCCGGAAGAACGTTCTCGAGGAAAACATCGCGCACGTTTCGAAATTATCGCGTCTCACGGATGTTTTCTACCGGTGTCGATTCGGATTCGGTCGTCAAACCTCAGACGGTGTCTCGAAACCATGTTCCTTTGTTCCAGCCCCGCAGAATGTCACGAGTCAGGATTCGGTGCACATGAAATATTCGCCATATGCGACCGCCCGCACCACCAATCAGTACAGTCACCATCTATCAACCGCGCGGTCCGACTTCTCCGAGGAGCTCGGCCCCGGTTCTCGTTTATCTCCCATCAATTATGCCGGCGGCGCGAGGTATACCTCAGGTACCCGGAAGCCGGCAATAAATCATCGGACCTCCTCGGAGTCGATGAGTGTCGATTGTCTTCCTTCTTTGGACATGACCGCTTTCCTCTGAGAAACAAGGGAGCGCTGGCAGCTTTCATGCCGCGTTCTTGACATCATCGCCTGATGGTCATGAAATCCTATCAAGGTTTATTGGGCGCGGAGAAGCCTCGCAAAGTTAGCTTTCGCGATGCGCGGTCATCCATCATTCATTCTTGGAAGGAGATCCGCTGATGGTGAGCTCTGCTGAAAACTCTTCTCACGAACGCACTCGTCGGAGGAAGAACCGTCACCATTCTTTCCGGAAACCGAGCGATGGCGCAACGTTCGTCATCATCGTCTTCAAACATCGTCGGTACTGGTACCAGTGACTCTACGCCGCCTCGCACTACAAAAAACTTCAAACGAGCTTCTTCGTACTCTGACTCGCGCGGTTCTTCGTCGTCCTCATCCGTACGCCTCGCATTGATGAGGAACTTCGCCTGTTCAGCCTCAATGGTCCCGATGTTCCCCGATTGCTGAAGGCGGTGCAACAAGGGAGCTGTCTTGTTCTTGGGACATCTCCCTCCATTGGAATGAATACAGTGAAATCCCGTTATAATGGCCGAAGGCCGCGAACTAGCGACACCGAAAACGTTAGAAGATTCAACCTGTGTATGAGACCCCGATGGCGTTCTGAGGAGTGATCGCAACTCAGGCAAATTCGGCTCCCGATCTTGCCGTCTCCCAGCCCGAGTGGGATGGCAAAAGATGAGCGGCATCGTTTTGCCCTCCATTGCGAACTCGGCCATAAGCCATTTAGCCGGCTCGCTACGAGCAGAATCGGCTAGCTGTCACCGCTGAAGAGATTCCTGGGGTCAGAAAAAACAGAAGAATGGGCTTTCAGGTGAATTATAGCTGAGCAAGATGTACTTCGAGTCGAGAACTTCTGCGATCTTGAGGACGAATACTTTCGAGGAATCATACAATGGATTCCTCTTCCGCAGTCTTGGAATCATTTCCCATCAGCTCCAGGAGGTAAGGAGGAGCTCGCAGGAGAACAGCATCGCGCGGGAGCCGATGGTACCCGATTGACAGCACCGGATACCAGCAATCCAATGCGAGAGATCTGCGGCCGTCAGGACCTCAAACTCCTTTATCTAAATTTCTTTCGCTGATTTTCCATCTCTCTCTCGGATTTCTCAGCGAACATCCGACTCTGAGCAGCAACCTGGAAACCGCGATTCGTCGTCCCGGGTACCTTCTTGGAGCCGCGGGGACACCGCGGATGCGGCCGACGACAACGTTGGCCGTCTGCCGTTACCTTGAAATCAACGTCAATGTACGTATGTACCAGTCTCCTACGGCTTCTTCGTTTGGGTTCCGTGTTCCTTTCGAACGCCAGAACCCACTATACTCAGAAGTCCACCATGCTCGCCAGTATCGATGGAACTCAGATCTTTTCAGAGCACGGTAATTCCTCGATCGTGTGTTCGTCTGCTGGAAGGGACCGCGTGAGCTTCGGCTGGGAGGGAATTGGATCTTTCACTCCGGAATGACCGCATGAGTTAGACTGCCCGAGGGGAAAAACTCAACGGGCGTCAATCGCGGGAACCCGAGATATTCGGTCCAGCGGGCCGATGGTGCCCGCTGGACAGCACCGGATACCAGCAATCCCGACATGGCTTCTACAGCCTGAAGGAGACATCGATCGGGATCCGTGGTCAGTGTCAGTGTGGGGTCAGTGCGATCGACGCTCGAGGCGGCCCGCGTCACTCAGAGATTTGGGAGCAATTTTTAAGCCGGGAGCGCGGGCGCCTGTCAAGATTCGAATACTGACCGAGTACAGCTGGGAGGTCTACGGAGGAGAGATCGTCGGGAACCCCTGTTCTAAACGGAAGCCGGCACCTCCCTACACTTGAAACCCGCGGAACCGTGGTTCTAACCAGAGAACTCCGGTATCCTCAGGATAGCGGTGAGTGCCCGCAATCACGAGCGAAGACGCGGACTGCGGCCACCCCGGAGATATCTAGCGAAAGCTGCGGTCGGTTGGACCTCAAACTTTCCTGTTTCCGATTTCCTCAAGAATTCATTTTTCCTCTGATTGCTCAAGTTCTGATCGGGAACCTGGAGACGGCGGTTCGTCGTCGCGAGTACCCGCTGGGAACCGCGGCTGTAACAATGTACGCCGCCCTCCAAGCGCGATGAGTGGTCGAATATCGCGGGTCTGCCGCTAAATATACATTTGTCAACTCTCTCACGCGTCCGGGAAGGAGCTCGATACCGCCTCTCTAGCGAGAGCCGCGATGGGAACTTGCACGAGAAAAGCAATAAATGGGGCGCTCAAACTCATACTGGTCGCCCTGAGCCCGAAGGCAACCGAATGCGCCCAGTGACTTGACGTGGCGGATACAGTCAGGGTAGAGGACGCTCTCAGATCACAGATACTACGTGTAAGAAATCAGCGTGCGGTGCGCGACTCCTAGATGACATGGCTTCCACAGCCGGAACAAGATATCACTCGGGATCCGTCGTGCAGACATCTGAGTTCCAGCTCGAGGTTGAAGTTATGATAAGATGGAAGCCGGTTATCGAGAATGACATCCTGGAGCGCGTGAGAAGCACTACACCGATGTTAGTATCATCGCCGCTCGGGGCGACCCGCGGGCACTCAGAGGTTTGGGAATGACTGCTAATCCGGGAGCTCGGGCGCCGGTGAAGATTCGAATACTGACCGAGTACCGCTAGGGGGTCTACGGAGGAAAAATCGTCGAGCCCCCCCTTCTCCCCCCTTCCCCGGTCAGCTCGCGACACTGACGAGCGTTTCGAGCGTACGGGATGAATTCTAAGAGCCGCGATGGGAGCTCGGAAACATTACTTCCACGAGAACACCACCGGTGACCGGCCGGGACGCTAGCGGACGACGGAACTGCTGTGGGGCCTTCGGCCGCGCTTGACTGCATCGTTCCAGACTCTCGCCGAATGCCACGAGCGTCGGTGAGAAAAAAACAGTACACATCGTTATGAAAGAAGTCCTGAGGAAATTGAGTGCAGATCAATTTTATGCTCCGAAGTTGAATAAACATCAACTCTGTCCATAAAAACGAACCCCGATCTTGAATTCAAGTGCAAATTCCATGATTCCATGAAAATACCGTACTTCTACAAAACCGCCTTGGGTGATGAACGGCGCCGGCACCTGCACTGGACTCGGAACTCCGTCTCCTCCAGTCAGAAAGCCATGACAGGAACAAAGCTCGACGGAAGCTAGACTCCTACTCTGGTAAACTCGGCATTTTCTCCCACTACACCGCCACCACTTCCGTGTCGTACAGCGAAGGGCCTCTCGGCGTTGTAGTCGGGACAAAACCCGAAAATCCCACACCCTGAGGAAAAGCCGCGCAAAGCGCGGCCAGGGCGCTGGTTAGAAGTGGAAGGGCCGCCTGATATTTCGGAATGCTCGATCTCAAGGGACATCTCCATCTACGCGACTCTTCCTAACCTGGGCTCAGAAATTCGTGAGAGCGTACAGCTTGACCCCTGAAGGAAAAACACTCTTCCATGGGCTTCCTTGGAACACCACCTCATCTGACATATTCTCCACTCGGCCGAGTTCATGATACAGTTGTACCCTTTCGGTATTTGTGACCTCATCATAAATCTGTTGTGGTCCAGAACTCCTAGCGGCGGAGAGCATCTTGATGCACACATGGATAAACCCACGACAAACGCTTGCATTCTACCTTTTTTGGATTCAGGACATTCAGGCGAGATTTTCCCCATCCCATATCGGGCGAGTTTATTTGTCGTAGGCTTTTTGTGGATCTTCCCACTTGTATGTTGCAGGATAAGGTAATTTTGGCACGACGTAAAGTTCATCGTTACAGGTTTCCAAGAATTTGTTGCTGGGGGTGTATAAGAGAGAAAAGCTCAAAGATTACAGAGACTTTGGTTGTCAGAAAACTACGAAGAATTCGGCGGCGAGAGAGACGCTCAATCGCTGCAGTTTCTCTCATACTTTAAGCGTTCTGCGATGACAAGTGAATGAAAATACATACATCAAGCCCATAACGAGCAGAGAAAATCTCGGTCTTACCTAGGACAGTCCACCATTGCGCGCGTTATATCGTGGCAGAATTGCACTCCATGCAGTACAAGTACATGCTTGGGTATATCTTTTCTGTAATCATATCCTTCTTTCGCTGCGATGCATCTGAGGGCTACTTCCTTTTTGAAGTGCTCTTTGAAGAACTCCTTTATCTTGGTCTTGAGGAAGACAGCGCCGTGCGCTGTCATGAATTTCTCGTCGAATTCTGAAAGTTTGAATTCAAAAACCTGGGTTCGAACACTGCAACCGTTTGGACGCGAAGGAAACGCGTAGAGACCTCTTATCGATAAGTTCCCTCGTGCGTTGATGAAGAGTTCGTTCAATTCTGAGTCGATGAATATCTCGAAGGCGTCTATGATTAGGATCAACATCAGCTTCGGTCGCCCGCGTCGGTCAAGCATTTTTCACACGATAAGATCAAACATTCAGCGCTCGTTTCTAGCCAAATCGAATCTCGATGCTCAAATGCTAGAATGTGAATGGTGTCACTTAAGTTCGAACACGCACTATTGCTGTGGAGAAATTCTCTGGATTGCTCAGCGAGCTCCGCCCAGGTCTCCATGAATCCCTGAAGGCTTTCTGCTTTGTCACTGTAACGGCAAACACCTTTTTATTAGATCAGGTTCATCAAGAATGAAGTTTACCGGCTTCCGCCAAGAAAAGATCTGAGCCAAAAGTGACGTAATGGTTCCTTCATTCAACACATGGGTCTCGATGTTATACTCACCCAGGCACCTCCATTCTAATTCCCCACACCATATACTCCGTTAGCACCATACATGCTTTATCGGGCTGCGCTTGGGGTAGGCATATGTCGCGTTCAAGTTTCTCTCTCAGTTCTTCATTGTCGCTATGGAAATCTGAACATGAAGCCCAGTAATCGTTAGTATATCTGTCTAACAAATGAGCAAAGTTTGTCCTCGAGTTCAACCCGTGCGGGATGTCTAGATCGTTCGAAGCACATTCAGGGCATTTTCTAGGTCCTCAATCACGAATCTGTAGTTTGTTGCCTCTACGATATTTTGTCTGACAGCCAAAGGAGGAAGAAATCGGAATGATCGACGACCATGAGCGTGTGCAGGTCGTCCCAATTCCCAAAGAATCTCCCGTCGACGATGGGAGTCATGATACAGGATTCAACATCGAGTGTCCCGGTTTCTCAGTTAGAAAGATGATGAGCTGAGCGAGATCACTCATTGGATCCGTTCCATTTGGGTTTCCGATAAAGTGGAACTTGAGTCGCGAGTCTCCTTACAATGTTCACTCCGCCAATAGTGTTTCCTGTTGAAGTCTGGGTGTTTGTTGGTTCCAATTTTGTACGGCCGGAGCCCGTGAGCAGCCCAACTGAAAATTCGTCGAGATCATTCGATCACCAGGAAAACACGAGTTTGTTCGTACTGTACCGAATCATGCAGAGCTTACGTGGGGTAACCCGATTCATTCCAGCGCGGATTACATGGCGATACGTGTGTTTTCCATTCTCCTTCGAGTCGTAAGCATAGACCCGGAAGCTGTGTCCATTTCATCAAGAAAACTGGCTCTCCTGGATCACTGTAAACCTGCTTCCCGGACCTGCGGTCTCGGGAGTGATGAATATCACGATGAACGTTTCCAACATTCCGCGTTTGCTAAACCATTCGGCTCCAGGAGATGAGATCATGGAGGAAATTCTCAACTCACGCTGCGCCTCCTCGCAATCGATCATTCTCCGGCGTTGCAGCGTAGTATGCGCCACCAAGTGCCATAAGGCTCAGGGCCGTAACGAGAGATCTTCTGATTCCTTGAGAGCCTCCAGACCCTGCCCCGTGAAGCTGCCATCTCTTCGCGAAATGAAACAGTCCAAACACGAGACAGCCAATGACACCGGTGAAGACAGGTGATTCCATCCCCAATGATTTGGCGTCGTGGCTTTCGTTGTTTTGGATTCTAAACTAATTTCGCATCTCATATACAGAGACAGACTGTGCGCGCTGAGACCAAGCTTTTCTCAAGCGGATCCCTGACGTATCACTTCAGCGACTCCAGCTACGAGTGGGTAGGAGGCTACGTTCCGAGGTCGATTGCAACATCGACTGTTCGGGATACACTTACCGGAGTGGAGTCATCTAATTATCCTGAGTTCGCTCGATTTTTTTCGAACGAAACGCGCCAGTCGTTAGAAGGTGAATTTCAGATGGACTGATTGCTGATGACGGAATTCTCTCAGGTAGAATAGGCCGAAAAATCGGCCGGAGGAAACGAAGAGATGGGTGGATGCGTGTAGCTTGATTTGCCATTTCAGCCTCCTCCGTTCGAGCTCGAGTCCGCGTTGCTCTTGACGTGGACAAACTCTGTTCTTCCGGCGAACTTCATTCCGCGTGAGTTAATGTAGCGGTTGTGGAGACGGCTGCGGTGAGGAGGAGATACTCGAGGAGAGATCCACGAATTGGAGTTGTAATTGAAATGCAAAACTGGGGAGAAGAGCTCGGTGCAGCAAGATACGAGGACAATATGCTGGTGAATGGTTTCAGTATTTGACGATTGTCGGACTGGACCTCGAGCTGCCGACACGATCGTCGATGCAAAAGCTGCCTCTGACTTCGAAACGAGGTCGAGCTCACCCGAGGATCCTGTCTCGCGAGCTGGCGGAAGTTTCAGGAGCTGTAATTTTCCACTCAAATCTTATATTCCCGACCGAGTGCTCAGAGAAGGCAGACTTCTTCTCCCCCACTTTCATCGGCGGTCGCCACGTGCGATCGGTCACAGTGGAAACTTAACATGCGTAATCGAGCAACAGATGTTGCTCAAGGAAAACATCAGCATCACTTCGAAAACTGATGCCAACTTCCTGACCACCATCATAGCTCCGACGCTTCACCTCTCATTCGAAGTATCTTACTCCATCGGAGACCTAATCGTGGAAGGAGTTCAACATCTCCTGCGACATTTTGTAATCCTGGTAATGGATCGAAGTCGTCAAGTGGGAAGAAGGCATGGCATTGGACGGTGAATTGTTCCTCCGGCGCAAACATGCTACGACAAATGCTCGCTCTGAATTATAGAGGCCCGTTAACAATTAGAGGGCCGCCCGACATTTCGGAATGCTCGAACTCAAGGGATTCTTAGAACACCACCTCGTCTGACATATTCTTCACTAGGCCGAGTTCATGATACATTTGTACCCTTCCGGTATTAGTGACCTCATCATGAATCTGTTGCGGTCCAGAATTCCTAGCGACGAAGAGCATCTTGATGCACGCATCACTAAACCCACGACAAACGCTTGCATTCTAGCTTTTTTGAATTCAGGACATTCAGGCGAGGATTTCCCCATTCTATATTGGGCGAGTTTATTTGTCGTAGGCTTTTTCTAATTTTTCCCATTCGTAGGTCTCAGGATAAGGCGATTTTGGCACTACGTAAAGTTCATCGCTACAGGTTTCCGTGGGTTCGCCACTGAGGGTGTAGAAGAGAGAAAAGCTCAAAGATTACAGAGACTTTGGTTTTCAGAAAGCTATGAAGAACTAGCAAAGCCCGTCGCGCTTCGCGCGACTGAAAGGGAGGGCTGTGTGTCGTCGACAACCGAGGGATGGGACGAAGATATGTTGCGATAGCAGATCTGAAGACTGACGTGGTCTCATTTTCTCGATTTGAACTGTACGACTGGATTGCGTGATCCTTCTGGGAATAAAGATGAATGAGACGTGAGAATGGGTTCCGTGGACTATCGTTTCTTAAGCGGTCCGGAAATCTCGGGACCTCCTGTCGGGTACGCAGTTAATCCATTGATTTAGTTTTAGGACTCAATGCGTCGGCTCAGGTGTTTTGTATCCGTCGCGTCCCTGAGGGTTGTGTCCGAATGCGCGTCATTTCTTAGGAGATTCAGTTTGTGACAGGCCTCTTTATAGGTTTCACAAACCACACTATCGACACTCCTCAATTCTTGGAAGGATCTGGCACCTGAGTAACAGACGTAAATAGAAACACTCCCTATTATTTGGATGCACAGCATAGGTACACGCGAGTGACCTCGAACCGGTCTCCCCCGTTTGCGTCGCTGAAATTTCCTCAAAGGTTTACTCCAAGTGTGATATCTAGGTGCTTCAGAATACGGAAGAGTCCTCGCGGAGGCATCTTGACCATTTTCAAGATGGACAGCGAGATGGACCACAGTAGGATGTCGTTCGTGGATAGCGAAGCAGGAAGTTCTCCAGCACCCTTCACTACTACTAATATAACGACCCAATAGGTACCTCATCCACGGGTCCTATCGCATCCACCAGCCCGAAAAGTGCTTTGTCGCGCTCCTTGGCGCTCCTCATCCTGATGTTGAGTTAGTACCCGTCCTTACCCCGCCAGAAGACTAAAGGATATTGTAGAGCATCATGAAATCGATGGGTTTCGGCGACTCGCTGTGGACCACCACTCTGAAGACGCAGCACGATATCTCCCCGGTTGAATTTTCCTCCTACCATGACTAAGGCCACCTCGTTGACTATCGGTACGTTGAACTGTCTCTCATACGCACCCGGTAGGACCTTTACCGCTCTAATGACAACGACATAATCGCTGATTGGAAAAAACACACTTTTCCACTATTTGCCACAGAATAGTCGTGTCGCGTACACGATGTGCTAATCGGACGGCATGATCGCCGTGGTGTGACACCAAAACCTGTTCTCTATACGGACACAAAAATACTGTAATTGGATGTGCGTGATGGCAACATCGGAGCTACGAACAACAGAGAGCCAGGTATCTGACACATATCATATGTACTATGGTACATCCCGAATCCTCCCACTCTGGATTTTCCACCCCAATCACGACTCACAATCACCAATATGATTCATCAACATTCCTCACGATTGTATCTGCTCGGCATTCTATTTGTTCTGTTACCTCCACTCAGAAATCCAGGCGAGTCATGCAGAGAGCACCGCTCAACTTTCTCGAGGCTTCCGGAAGAAGGGCTTCAAGGTCTGCCCGGCTACCTCGACCGAAAATACGACGATGGCGCCTTTTATCAGAGTTGCGTAGATTATGAATACTCCATGCAATCCCGATAAAGATGTGGGGCTGGGAGGAGGCTGCGCAAGTTCTTTTGTCTGTAGATGACGGACAGCGACCTCGGGCGATCCTATCTCGTAGTGCAGCAATGTCGGAAACGGAGATTCAGACCACTTCAGAATCCTGCAAGGAGATAGAATGATAACGAGACAGGTCAGTCGAAAAGTCTCGATCTGAGCCGAATATCATCCCTCCAAGCCTGCAGAGTTTGTCCTCGAGGTAGATGCTCTACGCCTGCTGGATCGCTGTCATGCCGGAGTGATTCATATGAAACACTCAACTGTCATGCATCGGGATTGATTCACGTTGAATTTACAAAATTCCTCCCACCGTTTCGAGAACTCATTCATGATGAGTTGATAGATTGGTCCTGCATTCCTTGGGGCAGCCCAGCCCGCAATGAAGGAGCCGATACTGGCATCGCTGCAGTAGATGTACCCAGCCGTCAGCTTAAGTTTCAGCGATGGCGGGAAGTATAGCGACGCCGGTGCAATGTCGCAGCTGCCGATCAAGAGTGATTTCGACACTTCGAGCTCTCGGAGCAACCAGTCGGAACGCAGTTCCCTCATGTTTGTAACCCCGTTGCTCTTCACGGTCATCTCTGCCAGTTTGTTATGGGGCTTGAAGTGGGATCGCTGGATCGGACTGAAGGTGATGTTTTATCGTTGAAACTCTCCCCGGGTGCAGAATGGGGGAACGCAGAGTCACTCTATGCGGGTATTTGCAGCGTGAGTTTTTCCGCGAATCATCTCCGTGTATCCACACGAATCGAAGTGAGGAGTTAATTTTCGAACCGCGATGAGTCCGTTTTCGCCGATTTCCAGTTTCCATGAGGAATGAAGTCCTCGCGGCGTTGTTCCTCATGGAAGAATATCCACTCATGGGAAATTGCCCACATTCCACTTGAAAATGACTGGAAGAAATCCACCATGTGTTTGCGCTTTACCTATGCTTCATTGGCATCAGAAACGCGATTCATGTACTCCAAATTGGAAAAATGGGATCAGCTCGGTTGGAGAGTGTTTTTCGAACTCATCCGAGCTCGTTGGCATCGTGCGATGAATTGAGACGAGATACCAAATGCGTCTCGTTCTTGAATGATGTTTGATTGTCATCAAACAACAGTTGTGGCTACAATTCAAAAAAACCTTGCTTTCGTGTCTGTCGTGGTGATGAAGATCGTCGGAGGGAGACTCTTGTTTGCTGGCGATGCGGCTGAATGACAACTCACATTCTAGGAGCAAGATTTCCAGGAACGGCGAGCAGTGTTCGGCAAAGGTGACATGGGTCTCGGAGCCGCTCAACCTTGCCAAGAGCAACGCGAGAAACGGGAGGACAACCAGACAGAAGAGAATCAAACACCAAACCTGCAATAAAACAGAGTCTTCTGCCGCTTCGGCGACTTTTTCCTAATGGTTCTAGAACACAGATGACGTTTCGGAAATCCTTGCTTCGTTCGAGGCTCACAGAGCTCGGATAGATGTTGAAAACAGTGAACTGTCCCCTATCTTGGAATGGGCTCGGGAAACCCGCCAAGATCGTGAGGCTCGAATAATAAGAAGGCCAGGGAGTTGTCAAGGAAGTGAACACTTCGTTTGTGAGAACTATCGGGCCCAGAACGAGATCCGCAGTCTGGAAAGAAGGGCGAAACTTGAAGATAAATTTCTCCGTGGAATATCTTTCGTCAACTCACAGGAAATGCAATACTGACTCCATCTTGCAAGGGCTCGAGCTGGCCGAAGCACGTCTCATTGGTGTCACAAAGGCCCCAGGTGTACGTCGGTGCAGGGACACGAGTCCACTTCAAGCCCATCGCGTGCGAAATGTTCGTGAATATTGATCCTTGTATTGCCTTCGGCGTCACTCCGTCTCTGACGCCAGCTATGTAGGGGAAAGCCTGAAGCGGGAGAGAGATTAGACTTCCAGTACTTTCGCTTCACTAAGTTACTCGAAGACGAACTGATCACGGGTGGGGGTTCCCCACCTCAATGTAGATGATACGGAGCGTGATGTTCTCCCAAGGCCTCATTGATTTCTTTTTGATAGGATTTGATCACTCAACACCCAGTGTCCTATATCTGCACTGTCCAGCAATAACGTACGACTTCGTTCACGGTTCACTACGATCAGATGACGAATAGTCGAGATTACGCAGCCGTCCGCGTAACATCAGATGCTACTGAATTATGCGAGCACGCGAAAATTCCTCCGTGAACTATCACAAGGGACAACCTTTATGGGAGAGAGATGTTCGGGGAAGAGCCCCTCCGGCCGACCTGATCCGAATATCGATTTAGTCTTTAGCAAATGGAGTCGAGTTACATCCTATCGAGATAAGAGCCGCGGCGGTCAACGAGCCCTACGCATTTTCCGACGCGCTCATCCGATACACGCAGACGATGCATCCGTGGTGACTTGTCCTTATCCTTAAAAAAAAGTCAGAGTTCTCAGATAGTCGTTTATTTCCGGCGACGACGACCGTCGTCGTCTCGCGGTCTCGTCCGACTCACTGTGCTACCCAAGTCTCTCTTGCTGCATGCACGTTGCAAACGTGCTTTCTACTGGAGGTTCAGATGTGTTGGCTATGGTTTCGATGGTACACAAGATTTCTCCTACCTATGGCTAGCTAGATTCTCACAACAATCGGCCTTCCTGACTCGCAACGACCGCGTCGCTTCCTGCTCTAGATTAAATTATTTATGGCTACACCATCTGATGTTCAAAGTCCAAAACTGCTCATTGATTGTTAACACGGTCAGTGCCACCAATGTTGAAACACAAATTGTACGCCACAGGCCACCCATATATAAGGGATTGAGGCGCGCTGGCGGCCCCCGCGGCCCCTGGGGATGGAAAAATGCATTTCTGGTCACAGAGCTCGACTTCTTCATCTAAATTGTCTGAGTGAGCTCCCATGGGAGTCCAGGGAGTGAAAACTCTGATATTTCTTACGTATTTCCAAGTGCGGGAGCCAGTATCTAGCCTCGTACGAGCTTGACGGTCTGAGTCTGGGTTGCTGCTTGGATGCCTGATTTCAGATAAAAAAAAAACCGCCCAATCATAAAGCGAGACCATCTATTGTACGAGATCGATATAACAGTTGCTCCTCAAAGAGCGGCATTCAATGCGACTTCGCAAAACAAGGCATACATAGCCATTTTTCACACTCTTCGCACCGCGTCTTGACTCTCTTCACAGAACTTTGAGCGCGACGTCTCCCGTGTAGACTGACGAGCCTGGCTTAACAATCCTGACACTCCCTCCTGAGCTTTCTGTTCCTTTCATCCTTCTCCTCTGTTTCACAGAAAATGTGACGTACTTCACGGCGCGGCACCGTTGCCATCGGATACGGTGGTGGAGTGTCGGCTTGGAGGAGGTCTTCGATGATCGCCTCCCGAAAATTCTTCATCGATATTTTCTTCTTTGTGAGCTTGTTGAAAAGAATGCGCGCGTTCACTACCGCCGTATTCAAGGGTAGCTCGAAGACAACCTTGTGATACCATCTGATGCTTTTCCTCAATGGGGAGTGATAGCTCGCCAACTGATCTGAGATGTCGACGCCTTGCTTAGTTGTGTTATATACTCAATGATCGCGACGGGCTTGATTTTTTGCGTTCCGCACCGCCTGAATCTCCCCGCCGGTGCCGTTCGTAAGTCGTGCTTCGTTGAAGGGAATAAGACGTCGCGCTTGTCCTTCCATTTACCGACGAGTATTCCGTCGCTAGTCATCCTACCTATGAGCTCGCCTCGCCCCAAGTTCGTCTTCACGATCACCTGCGGTGAATTGCGTCTCATCTTCCGCAAGGTACCAACGTGATGTGTGTTCCTCTCCAACAATTCTTCTGCAAGTGGCACAGAAGTGTACCAGTTGTCCGTCACGAGAGTTCGTCCGACATCCAAGTAGGGCTCAACCAGATCGAGGGCGATTTCTGTCGGTAACGATCTAGAGAGTGCGGCGCTATTTCCGGTGTAAACTTTCAGCCGAAAAGTGTAACCATCGCAATCGCACAGCTTGAACATTTCAACTCCGTACTTGCCGCTTTTGCCTGGCAAGTATTGCAGGAATGATAGACGACCTCGGAACGGGATCGTGCTCCCATTGACGACGATTCTTTCCCCCGGCTTACATGCATCGCAAAACTTATCTTGTACAGCCTCCAGGACCCTGACAAAATGGTGGAATCCCTCTGTACTCCCTTCCTCTTTCGATTGTTCGAGTAGTGTACGAAACGCAGCAAAAGCTGAAACCTGTTGCGGCTCATTGTGGACGAAACCATTTCGTTGCTGTACAGACCATTTGTGCTCCAGTTTTCCGCGATGCCGGGGTAAGTAACGATACCCATATACATGATGATCGTGAAGAATCTCTCCATCTCTCTGACGCCTGTGTCTTTCCAGTTCTTCATCCTAGCTCTCGGGTCGATGTCTTCAGTGTCCACGTACTGCCGTGCGTTGCGATTTGTTTTCGCTACGATCATGCTCAGTAAATCTCCATCGAAGAAGGTTCTGTAGACTTGAGCCGGCTCCAGCCGATCCAGTTCCGATGGGTACGACGGATTTCGGTTGTGAACCGCTCAACTTGAGAAACGAATGTTTCTTATGAAGTTCTCATTGATTTCACGCCAAACGCTTCCACATGACTCCAGCGCAGTCGAAGCCGCGAACCCCGACGCAAGTGAGCCGTTGGAGTCGTCTCCGCTGCCGTCTCCCTCCCCGTCAACTTCTTTCGATGAGAACTACGAGTCCGAGTACAAACCAGTTTCACTCTCCGTAACGGTGTCGAAGAATTCGAAGATATCCTCGTCCCTTTCCGTTGTAGGCTTGCGTTTCCTCTGAGACCGCCGTGTTGACTCGGGGCTTCGACTGCAAACAGCGTCCCCCATTTGTCTCGGATTCTGCGTTGATTCACCGGCTCAGCGTCGAGATTCCGAGCAGAAATCCTCCTGAGCAGTGGTTTCGATGAAGATTCACGATGTCTCGTGCCACTTTTTCCATGGGGCGTCTATGGGGGCCGCGGAATCCCGCGAAATTCACGCATTTCCACCGCGACAAACCTCCATCCCTACCCATAGGCCATTTGTTCGGGTGATAGAGGGCGGCCAGGAGAAAACGCATTACCGCCATATGGTATTGCTGCGACTGAGGGACATCCTGAGGCGCGCGGGCGTGCCTCACCTTGTGGAAAACCTGAAGCGTAATGGGGCGTCTATGGGGGCCGCGGAATCCCGCGAAATTCACGCATTTCCACCGCGACAAACCTCCATCCCTACCCATAGGCCATTTGTTCGGGTGATAGAGGGCGGCCAGGAGAAAACGCATTACCGCCATATGGTATTGCTGCGACTGAGGGACATCCTGAGGCGCGCGGGCGTGCCTCACCTTGTGGAAAACCTGAAGCGTACCTGCGCGCCTCATGGCACTGAACGTGTTGAGATCTTATCTCATTTATCTCGACGCATCGAAGATGATTCGCGGCTTTGGTTTTCGCGACGATTTTCTCTGCTGCGCTGGAACCTCCCGTTGCTCCTGAAGCGGTCTGCTCTCTGGACCTGCACATGTGGACGGTTGCGTGTCGGACGTCTGAATGAAGTTTAAGAATCTAGAGGTCGAACAAGCCGGGCGCACAAATGCGTTTGTAAACCTCGTTTAGAATGAATCTCTGTCGTCCACGTCGGTCACATTCCCGAACACCGAGAACGGATTTTCGGCGTCTTCGAGGCAGAACCACGTTGCCGCTCGGTCTTCCAAATGCGTGCACGCAAGCGCCAGCGCTAGCGATCTCGCCGCGTATGCACATGAGCCACTAGTCCTTTCGAAATCACGTTGTACGATGTCAGCTTCGGTCCCCGACGGGGAGTCACTGTCTGTGCAGTTGACATACACTTGATCAGCTCCGCCAACTGGCCGGCTAGCTCGATCAGCTCTTGCTCGGCCATTCTGAAACCTCAGGACGTTTTCTCCTCTCCGCCGGGTTGCGCAGCAAAAAAAAGAAACGGAGGTCTACTCACCGGTTGAAAATCCCACTTCTGAGCTGTGGTGACTTGTCCTTATCCTCAAAAATCCGCAGTCTCAGTCGCAAGGGGACTACCGAGGTGTGTGCGTGAAAACGTGACAGGCAACGTTTCGTCGGTTCCGACCCTCTTCCCACATCCGGGGAGATTTTTTTGTCACGGAATGGAAGTATACGAACATATACAGTCATACCTCGGTTAACTAACGCCTCGGTTAAAGAACGAATTTTGTCCCTCGGAAGTTTCCTCGGTTAACGAAATGGTTTTGGTTAGCGAACTTTCCCCCAGAACAAGTCGGCTGGATGCCAACATCGATTCCTCTCGATTCTGAGTGGAGTGACAGTGGAAACTGCGAGATTCAGAAAATTTTTCGGAAGAGAGCCGTGAAAAACTCTCAGCCCTGCTCAGGTCGAATTTTGAAGTTTCATATCGAACGGCGATCGATACTGGCGACTTGCATCTCACTCTTATCGGGTCGTCTCATATGATCTGCGTCGATTAGCGGCTCTGGTGACATCATAACGAAGATCTAAGATGTCTCTTCTTGTGTCAAAGTCAGATATCGCGATGATCACAGCTACGTCGAAGTGTAACTCTATTTTCCAAATTTGAAATCTAGGTTTCATACGAAGGAAAGTCGAACGCTAACCGAGGTCGGACCTGTCTTTCGATCCTGATGACGACTCTTCCAGTAACACTACGAGATGACGTCGTGGACCTACCAAGATGGCTCCTCACTTTTTCTACCGAGCAACCCGGTCGTGTTCTTGCTGATATTTGGGTCGAAACTGACGTGTGTTTCGGTCAACGAACGTTTCCGAGGAACGGATTATATTCGTTAACCGAGGTATGACTGTACCTGATCTGCGGATGGGATGAGAGCCGCGATTACGAGGGCTTTTAGACGGCGGATCTCAAATCATGAGGCAAAGAGTGAGGTCGATCGCAGGAGGAACCGGGTAGAAAATGAATCAGGAATCTCAAGACCAGCTTTTCGGCAACGGAGCAACAAGCGGATTTTATCCGCGGGCAGGAGGTAGTTACAGTCCGCAAAAGGACTTAAGCAGTGCTCAATTCCGTTGATGTTTTTTGCACCCGTATGAAAACGTATGTCAATGGCGTCATCGAAATTCCGTCATGTATAACAAGTTGACAAATCTTTGACTTTGCTCGCGGTCGGTCTCGAGAGTCTCCGTATAGTTGAAAAGTTTCCGGTAGATGAACCGTCAGTTCCTCAAGCCGTTCACCGCCTCGCGTTGAATGCGAACTCGTCCCGATTGATGCTTGTTCCAAAGCCTGAGACTCCCGCAGTACGAAGTCTCCCGCCCCTTCTCATGGACACTTTCGCACGCGTGAATTCACGCGACAGCTCTGGGAGAATCTCCGGGAAGAACCTCAGTATCCCTCTTTTTTGTGCTTTTCTAATGTACCTACTCTCAAGGGCGTTCCGCTCTCCCTCCATAGAATGCGCCGACAACAGCCAGCTGATCTGTCGATATCATTCCCTTCCGATCTTTTCATATGTGTTCGTCTGTGTTGCTCTAAATCTCCGCAGTGTTGTTCGCTCTCCGACTCCATCGATCGGGATGGGTGGAACTATCCATCTACTCTTCGATTCGATCACATAATCTAAACATATAAAAATGAATGTGCGTCTGTTCCACTGTGGTCCTGTTTCAAAGACTCCGAAAGTATTCATTCGGTAATTTTGAAACTTCTTGAGATAATGGAGGACGTCGTGAAGGAGGTTTACGGACGTTTTCCACATTTAACGAACATGATATCCGTACGTAATACTGAAAGTTTGTGTTATTGTGGGTCTTCGTTGTTGTCGGTTAACTGTAGAGTTTGTCGAGTGGAACATGGAACTCCACTTCGATAACGAAGTCCAT
The DNA here is from genome assembly GCA_028455905.1 of Neoseiulus californicus. NCBI lineage: Eukaryota > Metazoa > Arthropoda > Arachnida > Mesostigmata > Phytoseiidae > Neoseiulus > Neoseiulus californicus. The sequence goes on from JAMQGS010000001.1 coordinate 3,003,594, forward strand.
TTGGCGGATCGGAATTCCACTGGGCGGACCGGAAACTCGAGCAATGCTTCCTCAACGAGGGGCAATGGAAAGGAGCACACGTGCTGCGAAGAGAATGAAGGAGGGAAGAAGACTCGGGAATCGTTCAGGTCATGAACGTACACCACGCGAGGTGTCGTTGGGGTCTTTGGACCGACGGCAAGGATCGGTCGGGGGCCCGGGGAGTGGGCCGGGGTGTAAATTCGTAGACGGAAAACAGATCTTCTTCCGGATCACAGTTAGGAGACTCACTTTTGGAGGTACAGGATTTACAGGAGGTGACAGAGTTGGTGGAGTCCAAAGAATCGCAAAGAACTGCCGAGAGACGAGGGGCGTTGTTCTGGAACATTTCAGAACGACGGTTCGAGGGATGGGGTGAACATCAGGAGATTCTCGGAGTATGGTCAGGAGACCAACGAATGAACAGATTATATAGGACTTGAACAGTGCGGGGGAATGAAGCGAGCGACCAACGAATGAACAGATTATATACCGATCGCATATGACATAGTGAGGCTCGGTTGAACGACACGAGGCAGGAATGGAAATCACGGACGCAAGGTCAAAGGACTCGGATAAGGCATCTGCGAGATGGAATCCATCGCGGGTTGAAATGTGTTTCACTGCACTATGATCCCAATTGCGATTTTAGTAGTCATCCGAGTGTGGTTTTCGGGGAAATTAACACAGAGTGTGGGTTTCGTCATGCGATGCAATTCAGGTATGAGGCTGAGGGGTCGCGTTGTGGAAAGGGGCAGGTTAGATTACCCGACTTAGGTGTACCACCCGAGCCGTTGGCATCGTTGATCGCTGGTCGATCAAGGGAGTCGGGACATTATCTGGGGAATATTCGTGGGTATAATTCATGTTTCCATAACTTCTTTCAGCGCGACCGAAATCGTTCGGGAGAATTTCATGCCGTGTTTCAAAGTTCGAGGTCAGATTTACCACCTTGCAGGGTCTCTTTCACCTTTGGAGGATGGCGAACATGAATTCTTGCATGTATACCATGGGTTCAACTGACGAAAAAGTCAACCAGCGGATTCGATTCAATCCTGATACGAATCGGGATCTTGTGGTGAGGTTGCAAGTGTTCCTCCATAAGTATAACGATTCGGTTCGACTTTTCAAGACCGCACTTGAACATCTGCCGGCTGATAATTACGTTGTAGTCGTCAGAAATGACAAAACGTTAGCCGGCGAGCATGGAAGACGATTCAATTCTCCAACAGGGAATGAAGTGGCAATCGTAGTTGTCGGTGGAGTATCCGATCGACGTGATATTGTACTCAATCGACAGAACGGGGAAATCAAATGTATAGCAGAGACTCATCGGTCCTAAGATCCCTTGCAGTATCCACTTTTGTTCTGGACGGGACAGGTGGGATATGATTACTCTAGCAAGATTATAAACCCACGAACGAATGAAGAGACGAACAAGAAAGCTGGTGGACCAAAGAAGGTCCACTACTGTAATTTCAAGAGTGGGATATAGGAACGCTCACCCCAGGACCACCGAAAAAAACAAAAAACGCCTTGATGTTTACCACCGCCATAATCCTCGAAAGCCTCCCCCATTTTTTATTTTGTCGGTCCGTTCCTCACACCTAAATCCACCAAACTCCTCAATTACAGCAGGCTGATTTCCCCTGGAGGAGGATTTGTCGAAGCCGAAGGCCGACAAGCTCCCAGATCAGGGCTTTTCCGATTACATCACATTACATTATGTAGGATGTCGCGCGAATAAGCAAATATTATTCAAGGTCATTCTTATCTTATCTCTATCATCTCGCCTCTCCATCCCTTCCCCACGGGACCTTTCCCACGGCCACACGTTTCCCATTCCCACGGCAAACGTCGTTATCGTTTCCTATGAGAATATTCCCATAAAGATAACGTTGGCGGGAAACATTCCGATCTCACGAGAACATTCCCAGGAAACATTTCGCGGTTGACGTTTACGACATCCTACATCCTCGCCATTCAGCATAAAACCAGTGGACACCAATGCTGCAACACAATCATGTCGTCTACACCTGTGATTGTACCTCCTGAGGTGCTTTATCAACCTTCACTGACCCTCGACGATCTGGACGATGATCTGAAGGAATTGTCTGAGTACTATGATTTCATTCCAGAATTCCTCGCGCTTCATCAGTGTCACGAATGGAACCTCATGCCAAAGGAAGTGAACGAAGCAGTGCAATGGACAATCAAGGAACTCTTCACAGAGCTGTTGCCCACCTCCAAATACATCAAAGTGGAAGAGATCAAACCTCAACTCCTAGCGTATCTCCTGAAAGGTTGGTTCACAACACCAAAAAACAGTGCACCTCATGTGGAACCGAAACTCCGAATCGGACTTCATCATATTGTGTACGATGCGAGCGAGACTGGCTCGTGGATGGCAGCCGCGACCCATCGACCATTTATGTGCATGCTTGCCGACTTGGCATGTTTGACTGTATCTCCGACATTGCAAGAGCTCTCGCAAACAGCGTTTTACAAATTGGTGATCCGAATTATCGATGGTTACATGACATCTATCCCGATATCACTCGTGCGGCATGTGGTCGAATGGTACGAAACCTACAAACCCCTTCCCCTCGGAGTGCACTGTTTTTTGGTGTTGTGAACCAACCTTTCAGGAGATACCCTAGGAGTTGGGGTTTGATCTCTTCCACTTTGATGTATTTGGAGGTGGGCAACAGCTCTGTGAAGAGTTCCTTGATTGTCCATTGCACTGCTTCGTTCACTTCCTTTGGCATGAGGTTCCATTCGTGACACTGATGAAGCGCGAGGAATTCTGGAATGAAATCATAGTACTCAGACAATTCCTTCAGATCATCGTCCAGATCGTCGAGGGTCAGTGAAGGTTGATAAAGCACCTCAGGAGGTACAATCACAGGTGTAGACGACATGATTGTGTTGCAGCATTGGTGTCCACTGGTTTTATGCTGAATGGCGAGGATGTAGGATGTCGTAAACGTCAACCGCGAAATGTTTCCTGGGAATGTTCTCGTGAGATCGGAATGTTTCCCGCCAACGTTATCTTTATGGGAATATTCTCATAGGAAACGATAACGACGTTTGCCGTGGGAATGGGAAACGTGTGGCCGTGGGAAAGGTCCCGTGGGGAAGGGATGGAGAGGCGAGATGATAGAGATAAGATAAGAATGACCTTGAATAATATTTGCTTATTCGCGCGACATCCTACATAATGTAATGTGATGTAATCGGAAAAGCCCTGATCTGGGAGCTTGTCGGCCTTCGGCTTCGACAAATCCTCCTCCAGGGGAAATCAGCCTGCTGTAATTGAGGAGTTTGGTGGATTTAGGTGTGAGGAACGGACCGACAAAATAAAAAATGGGGGAGGCTTTCGAGGATTATGGCGGTGGTCGATCCAGGTAAGTGGTTGATGGGGAAGCAGGGAAAGCAGGGAACGGAAATCCGAGGTGCTGAAGGTGGTCTGCATTTGATTCATGCCCCATCGTGTCCCACACCAACAAATTGAATTCTTTGATGGTCAGGGCGGGGTTCGAAGTTACCAGGCTAATATTTAAATCGGGTTCCACAACTTGTGACCGTGACTTACCTAATGAGAACGGGTTTCGACCATTTAAACAAATTATCACAAAGTATAGCATTGGTTCAAGAAGTATGATCAGGGACGATAACGAGTAGGGGGTTTGCCTTTCGAGCTACGTGCCGACGAACGAATGGCGGGGGTAGCAATTGTCGACGCTTCTGTATCTATCGTATTAGCATTGGAGTCTGGCAGTCTGGAGGACTGACTGTCATCGACTTCCGATGACGTCGTTTATTTTCATGGATTTTGAATGCGCAGGTCATTTGAAGTATTTCGAAGCGCTAACAATTTCCTCAAGGCGAGCTTGGTCGTTCCCACGTATCTCTCAACCTGGATTTTCGGGGCCGGGTGAAATTGTGGCGAGTTCGAATGACGGATTCCGTATACCTATATATATGATTAGATGAGTGTCGGCGCCTTGTCACTCTTGCCAAATCTCGTGTCGAATAGTACAACTCGTGATATATGTGATGCATAGTTGTACTGAGAGAATTAAAACTACAGGGTGGCCGATCTGAATTGAGTTTTGGAGGGTTAAATGGATACATGAATGCAATCATGCTTGGGTGAATGGTTCCTTCTCGGGTGTACGGGCCATATGCAGTTCACTCAACGCGCCAGCGATACAAATATCTTGCTTCCAGGGTCATTCAGCGGGGCTTCGAAAGCATCAAAATTTCACCGAAAATCGACGAACTTCCCGATGGGAAAAGAGAATGTTACCCGCTGTTACCCGTGCCCATTTCTTTTTCCAGAATGCACCTCTCCCATCCCCCTTTCGCATGGTGACGACAGCTGCAGCGCAGAGCTGCGCATAAGTGAATCAGAGCACTTTTAAAATGACCCCGAAATCGGTGTCCTCGACTGTACTTGATGCAGGGGTATATGGCTCGGATTGAATTCAGACATTATAATCGTGTTCCCATGTGGTGTCGAGTGTGGAAAGCAGCATGGCGTTACGAAGGATGATCGAAAAAAACTTATATGATTGAGTGCCCTTGGAAAACTCTCGTCAAGGCTCTCTGGAACAACTTTCGTGATCATCGTCTTCAACCAATTTCATCAGGAATTTCGCTCGCTCAGAAGCTTTCTTCTAAAAATCGTTGGCACCGGTACCAGTGCCTTTACGCCGCCTCGCAGTACAAAAGGATTCAAACGAGGGGTCGTCTCCTTCGTCCTCTGACTCGCGCGGTTCCTCTTCGTCCTCATCTGTACGCCTCGCATTGATGAGGAACTTCGCCAGTTCAGCCTCAATGGCCCCGATGATTCCCGATTGCTGAAGGTGGTGCAACAAGGGAGCTGTCTTGTTCGTAGGACAGGATTTTACTTCTTGGATTCTAAGGGCATTTACCCTATCTTCACCGTCCGCATACCTCAAGTTGTACGAAGCGCACGTTGTGCCCGTACTCACATACGCGAGTCCAGTGTGGGACCCCTCAAGCAAAGGACAGGTTATGAAGCTCCAAAAGCTACAAAGCCGATTCCTTAGGAGGACCGAGTTCAGATGCGGACTTAGCAGGGGAGAGCTAGAGACCGTTGACATCATAGATCGACTGAGCAAAGCCGATATCAAAGCTCTCAGGAAGATCATCAGAAATGAGGCGTCGTTTGATGAGTTCTTTTCCATCCGAGCTACCGCAAGTCGTAGGGGTTTCGTCTTCTCACCGCTTACCAAGCCTAGAACGATCAAGATGGGACAACACTTCGCGTGGAGAATGGTCCACGTCGTTGATGAGCAATGAATGTACATAAATTACATGACTAAACCCTTTATGTTAGAATAAAGAGCTTTCACATCAAAAAAACATGTCCGTCCATCGGGATGAATACAGTGGAATCCCGTTATAGTGGCCGAAGGCCGCGAACTTGCGACACCGAGCACGTTAGAAGATTCAACCTGTGTATCAGACCCCGATGGCGTTCTGAGGAGAGATCACGGCACAGGCAGATCCGGCTCCCGATCTTGCCGTCTCCTAGCCCGAGTGGGATGGCCAAAGATGAGCGGCATCGTTTTGCCGTCCATTGCGATCTCGGCCATGAGCCATTTAGCCGGCTCGCTACGAGCAGAATCGGCTAGCTGTCACCGCTGAAGAGATTCCTGGGGTCAGAAAAACAAAAGAATGGGCTTGCAGGTGAATTATCACTAGTTGTGAGCAAGACGTGCTTTGAGTTGAGAACTTCTGCGATCTCGACGACGAATACTTACGGAAGATCATGCCATGGATTCCTTTCCCTCATTCTTGGAATCATTCCCCATCAGAATTGTTCAGAGGGCCAGAATTTGTATCCGGAAGTATCCGCTTCCTTTATTTGAAGCTCTTCGACAATGATCGCATACATGAAAATTACAGAGACAGCAAGAGTGAGCTGATGTAGTGACGGTGATGATGATGTTGCTGGAGCTGCGGACCCACGAGTTGGTACCGTTGTCATTGTACCGATGTATCCGATGAGCGTCGGAGATGAACTCATCTCAGAGATGAAAGTTCAGTATGAATCGGAATCATCCGAGATGGAGTCGTCATAGTCGATAGATCTGAAAATCTCTGAAGAGTTTTCGCAGAGCTCCTCGTGGTGGTCTCCGTAGCAGACCCGACAGGGAACTATCGGGCCGCACTGCTCGGCGGTGTGCCGTTCACTCAGGCACCTGGCGCAGAATCCTTTCGCCGTGGCGAGCGCTTCCTTCGTCATTGGTGTCGGCGCCGGGAGCGGCGAAAAAGATTCCGTGCTCGATTCGTCGTAGTCGATGGATTGGAAAATCTCTGACGAATTCTCGCAGAGAGCCTCGTGGTGGTCTCCACGGCAGACCCGACAGGGGACTGTCGGGCCGCACTGCTCAGCCGTGTGCCTCTCACTCAGGCACTTGGCGCAGAATCCTTTCGCCGTCGCGAGAGCTTCCTTCGTCATCGGTGCCGGGCGATCGAACGTTGAGAACGACTCCGTGCTCGATTCGTCGTAATCGCACGGTTCAAAAAAGCCGAAGCACACCCTGCGACGGACAGTTGCTGGACATTGATCACCAGTGTGCCTGTCACTGATGCACTTGGAACAGAATCCGGCATCAGCTGCCCGGATCTCCTTCTCGATGGCCGTCATGTTCCATGGAAGGATTGAGAGGCCGGCGGAGCTGGAGTACCGGAGGGCGTCCGGTCTGGTTGATGTTCTCACCATTTGGTGTTTCTTCTGCGGAGTAGATGTCACTGGCGTCCACTCGTTCAGAGGCTTGATTTGGATGAAGTCGCATCCTGCTTCGAACCTTGCAGCGTCCATCGTAGAGAGTTTTCCGAAGTTGTCTTCCGCACTGAGAATGACCTCTTGAAGCTCGATCCTTCGCTGACCGAAGCGACGGTGTGAATGCCCGCGAGTCGCAAGCTCTGGCGCTTTTGAGCTCAAACCCTCAACCAATCAGCGATCTTACCGCTCTCTCACCGGTATTTAGGGTATCGCTCAAACCCCACATGGGCGAGAATGAGAGATTAAGAGCCGATTTCGTTGAGATTCGTTATTCTAGGGTAGGTGAGGCATCCCACGAGACGATAGTGAACCTCCATCAAGGCAGAATCGAACCGGGCCACCGGCAGGTTCATCTTGGCGAGATACCGCGGAGGCTCATGGCACAGGTGTAGTCAAGGGCTAAAGATTCTTTTCGTTCCGACGGGTTTCATTCTCAGTGGACGCTCTTCACAAAGTGACTTGTTCAGAAATAATGGCAACGCATTGCAAAAAATCTCGGTCTAGATGGTTCTGGAACAACACGCAACCACCAAACTGTACCGTTATTTCCCCAAGACTGGGCACCGAAGAGCACCGAAACTCAAGAAGGCGAAAGCTATCTGTATGAAGATGAGATATCAGTATGTGATGCGATCTGAAAGCAAGGCCAGACGAGCCTCCGACGCACAGAATCAAAATCTCTAAAATAGGTGGTCAGAAGTCGATGCTGGCAGCCGGGGATAGGACCGATTGCATACGGGTCTCAAATGACTGAAACTGAAATCTCGAACAGATAAGAGACCTCAGTGCTTGCGTGGCATACAAAAATCATCGCACTTGGAACAACACTCGGAGACGACCCGGATTTCGTCCGAAACTCCTCGTCAGGACTATTATCTTTACGCATTCAGGCTCAGTCAAAGACGTCTTTGCGCTGTGCGTCATTTGAGCTTTCGAAAGGGATACGCGTTGGACTCCGGGGGCTGCCGTACCGGGCATCATTTCAAACTTGACCACGAGCGCGGGAGAATGGCGAACCTCGGTTCCCTGGTACAGCCCGAGGGCTATACGGGGTGACCTGGCTTATTAGCCGTTCTCTTTCGGAAGAACGTGGATGCTAGAGGTATGAACACGCGGCGAACGCTCGTTTGCACTGCCCGAAGAAAGTTCGGATTGGAATCTGATTTCATGTGATGAATATAGAAAGTAATCTCTGTCTTCCACTTCATCCGGGCTTGCAGTTCTCAGACTCGCCCCGCCGATAGACCCTTTGAGGCTCGGTCGTCGATCTCAAGCAGTGATTATCCAGGGATGTGAGAGCTGTCGCGGTGAGACCGATTCCAGAGCTAGGGCTTAACCGGACTCTCTTGAGATCGTAGTCCGGAGCGCGAGGCCGTTTTGAGTATGCATCACCAATCGAAACTATTCTATCATGAGTACCAAAATCCATTGATTGTGCAGTCGTTGACGGCAGCATGCATTCCTTTTCTGCCACAGCTCCAGCCGACGGAAACGATCGAGAATTGGTTGAGATTGTGCGATTGTTACACGGGCCAGCAGGCCCGCCGCAAGCATGGAGGTGAATGCTGATCAGTTGATCAATAATAAATTATCGTCATGTTAAAAAAAAATTGTGGTGAATACCAGAACAACTTAGAGAATACATTTTATTGCTGAATAAACTCCGCCTTCGCTTAGAACAACGTCCGACTATGCCCTCCGCGAACGACGAGCTCTGATGCGCCTCGCGGCTGCTTGGAGCCGAGCCCTATGACGAATGAGCCGCACTTGCGCAGCCCGATGCCGGGTTGTCGCAGCTCCCACTGCCGCCTCCGCCTCAACTATGGCTTCCTGAAGAGGAATTAGGGAACGAGCATCTTCTGGGAGTTACATCGGATCCACAGTTAGGATGACATCGAGTGTCCTGATGAGCTCCTTCAGGCGCTGCTGTGCCTCGCTAGCGGCCTCTGCGCTCTTCCTAACTTCACGCTCGCGCCGTCGGACTCTCTGCTGCAATCTCTGCAATCGGAGTATGTCCCTGATGGCCGCCGGACTCAGGCGGCGGAATTCTTCCTCAAACTTTCGGGCGAGATCGTTGCTCATGCTGTCCTTCGAAAGTAGGCTCTACAGATGATGGAGACGAGCACGGTGCGGTGCTCTTCGGAGGAAAAGTTAGATTCGACTTGAAACTCGAAACCACCAGGTCGAATCCTGAAGAACTATCGAGGAGGCGACACATACACAAGCACCCTGCAACGAATGAGTTTAGAGTAAGCTTCATTGGGGGATGATCCAGTTTACATATATTTGCGAGCCTGCTCGTCGCCCAGCTTCTGATCGTTCCCGTCCAATCTGCGCACCGCAACGAATCTTAGGAGGCGAGTTTACTCTTCTCTCTAACAAATGCTTCTGAATGGAATGCGTTCAACTCTAGAACCGCGATAACTGCCGACGGGGATGCCGCCTATCTCTTTCATTTAACGGCATTACGTGCCGACTCTCGAAGGTGCGAGGCCTTCGTCATGAGTCATCACCTATTTCTGCAGCTCAGCGGCATCACGTGTTTCGTGATCCTAATTACACCTAGCCTAGGATTCTATTTCATAATTTACTAGCGTACCCGGGCGCGCTTCGCCGCGGTGAGGCGGTCAAACCAAGGGGTTCATTCAAATATCCATTCATCGAATTTGAGATTGTGTGTTTGTCTTGGAGGTGTTCACACGTATTTGTGATACGTCCCGGTCAAGTAGTGAATTCTTCAACGTTTAGGCGGAAACCCCTTACCATTGTTAGTGACATCGTCTTGCTCGCCACCTGGGCACCTCTTGAGAATCTTTCAGCTCACCTTTCCTAACCGTTGATTCAGGAAACTCACCGAAGATCTCCGGAAAACCCGACGTCGAGCAGCCGACAGTGGAGACTCCCGAAATCGGCGAGAAGAGCCGTTCGATGTCAGCAACCTCAGTAGACGTCGCCAACGGCGATCCCGGCGGGAAGCCGCCTATGAAGACACCTCGAGTCGCCGGCGTCAGTGTTGACACTGAAAGCGCGTCGGACATGCAGGTCGATTCCGCAGACGGCGGGGATTTCGAATTTCCTCGCACTCGCAGCCTCCGGTTTCATTAGAGAAAGAAGGCGATCATTTCTTCCGGGAACATCATGGACTTCACGGCTGCCTCCACGGCTGCGGTGAAGCTCATGACAGGGAAAGTCACGGAGAGTCGGATGACGGCGAGCGGCGACTTGGTTGTTGAGGTCGACAACGCAGAGGATGCGGAGTACGGCGTTCACCGATCGATCTCAAGACCGGTTCTGTTGGAATCTCTGAAGAGGGTGGGCGTTACTGAGGCGGCCCGCATCAAAGCTCGAGACAACCGTCTGGGAGCTCTCGTCCAAACGCACCGCGTGATGCTTACCTTCGCAGATGGGCCGGAGTTCTACACCGGAACAAGTCTGCATTGGTCTTAATCTACACGCTGTCGTGCTACCGCGGCAATGTTTTCGGTCGTGTCTCTAGAAATTGCCAGGTCCCAACGGACGTATCCGTGTGCCGACGCCGTTCTGGACGCGGCCTTTTTGCGAAGGACTGCTCTAAGCCGGAGCAATGCGCGAATTGTTCTGGCTCCCACACGGCAGAATACGGTGCGTGCCCTGTACGTCTCAAGATTCTCGCGTCTTGGCGACGCTCAGCGCTTACGCGCACCACACCGGAGACAGTTGATGTTTCAGTGCTTACAGTGGCACCAGGTTTCAATGCCCATGAGGATTTCCGCGCTGGCCGCACCTATGTCGGTGCGGTGCGGAACGGTATACGGCTACACGGTGTGGCCTGGTTCATACTCTCCATATAATAAGCCGTTCTCTTTTGGAAGAACGAGAATGCTCAAGGCATGAACACGCAGCGGACGCTCGTTTGCGCTGCGCGAAGAAAGTTTGGATTCAGAGTCGGCGATGTGGTTAGGTTGCCCAAAGAATCGGCACGCAGCGTCCCCCCCAGGAATGGGCCTCGGCGGCGACGCTAGTTGCGCGAAGAATGCCTCTTCAAACGCGGATTGGAGCTTGCGGAAATTGTTTCTCCTCGTAATCCTTGAGAATATCAACCAATGAATGATCAAAAGACCTCAGCTTCGGATTCTGTCCCGTCAACTCGGTACTCGAGGTCTGATTCCATCTGAAGATTGGAGAATATACTGTCTGTCCTTCACTTCATCCAGGCTTGCAGCTCTCAGACTCGCCCGCCCATGGACCCTCTGTGGCTCGGTCGTCGATCTCAAACAGTGATCATCAGGGATGCAGGTTTGTCGCGGCAGTCGCGAAAATCGCGGAAACCGCGATTTCGGTCGATTTCTCCCGATTTCCGCGATTCTCCCCGATTCCCGCGAATACCGCAATTTCCTCGATTTCACCGCGATTTTTGCAAATTTCTCGATCGATCCTCGCGGATTCGGATGAAACTCGTCGAAGAAGTAGCCCTTGAAAGGCAACTCACTCTTCGAATCGAGGCAGCGAGTCAGAATCCACGTTGCTCAATGCACATTGCTGCAGAGAAGATCGGCGCCGCATGGCAGCGGAAAACCCACCGGTGCAACTTGCTGGATCAGAACTCGGGATGGTTGTTGAGAGATCGTTGTCGAGAGTCTCTCTTCCTCAGCTAGGTACCGAGGAAGTGCATGTTCCGAACGTCTCAATGAGAGAAAATGAATCGACATGATGTAATAAACCTATTGCATTCAAATCGCCAAATTTCACCAAAAATCGACGACCTTCCCGATGGGAAAAGAGAATGTTACCCGCTGTTACCCGTGCCCATTCCTTTTTTCAGAATGTACCTCTCCTATTTCGCATGGTGACGACAGCTGTTGCGCAGAGCTGCGCATAAGTGTATGAGAGCACTTTTAAAATGACCCCGAAATCGGTGTTCTCGACTATACTTGATGCAGGAATAAGTGATTCGGATTGCATTCAGACATTAAAATCGTGTTCCCATGTGGTGTCGAGTGTGGAAAGCAGCGTGGCGTTACGACGGATGATTGAAGGAGACTTTGATGATTGAGTGCCCTTGGAAACTCTCGTCTAGACTCTCTGGAACAACTTTCGTCATCATCGTCTTCAAGCAATTTCATCACGAATTTCGCTCCCTCAGAAGCTTTCTTTTGAACATTTTTGGTACTGGTACCAGTGACTCTACGCCGCCTCGCAGTACAAAAGGATTCAAACGAGGGGTCGTCTCCTTCGTCCTCTGCCTCGCGCGGTTCCTCTTCGTCCTCATCTGTACGCCTCGTATTGATGAGGAACTTCGCCAGTTCAGCCTCAATGGTCCCGATGCTCCCTGATTGCTGAAGGCCGTGCAATAAGGGAGCTGTCTTGTTCGTAGGACATGTCCGTCCATTGGAATGAATACAGTGGAGTCCCGTTATAGTGGCCGAAGGCCGCGAACTAGCGACACCGAGCACGTCAGAAGATTCAGCCTGTGTATCAGACCCCGATGGCGTTCTGAGGAGTGATCGCGACCCAGGCGAATCCGGCTCCTGATCTTACCGTCTCCTAGCCCGAGTGGGATGGCCAAAGATGAGCGGAATCGTTTTGCCGTCCATTGCGATCTCGGCCATAAGCCATTTAGCCGGCTCGCTACGAGCAGAATCGGCTAGCTGTCACCGCTGAAGAGATTCCTGGGGTCAGAAAAACAAAAGAATGGGCTATCAGGTGAATTATAACTGAGCAAGATGTACTTCGAGTCGAGAACTTCTGCGATCTCGAGGACGAACACTTTCGGAGAATCATACCATGGATTCCTTTCCCCCACACTTGGAATCATTTCCCATCAGAATTGTTCAGAGGGCAAATATTTGTATCCGGAAGTTTCCGCTCCCTTTATTTGGAAATCTTCGACAATGAAAGCATACATGAAAAATACGAAGATAGCAAGAGCGAGCTGATGTGGTGATGATGATGTTGTTGAAGCTGCGGAACCACGAGGCTCAGTATGAATCGGAATCATCCGAGATGGAGGCGTCACAGTCGATAGATTTGAAAATCTCTGAAGAATTTTCGCAAAGCTCCTCGTGGTGGTCTCCGTAGCAGACCCGACAGGGGACTATCGGACCGCACTGCTCGGCCGTGTGCCTCTCACTCAGGCACTTCGCGCAAAATCCTTTCGCCGTCGCGAGAGCTTCCTTGGTGATCGCTGTCGGCGCCGGGAGCAGTGGAAACGATTCAGAGCTGGAGTCCTCATAGTCGATTGATTTGAAAATCTCTGACGAATTTTCGCAGAGGGCCTCGTGGTGGTCGCCGTAGCAGACCCGACAGGGTACTGTCGGGCCGCACTGCTCGGCCGTATGCCTCTCACTCAGGCACTTGGCGCAGAATCCTTTCGCCGTGGCGAGAGCTTCCTTCGTCATCGGTGTCGGCGCCGGGAGGGGTGAAAAGGACTCCGTGCTCGGTTCGTCGTAGTCGATTGAGTTGAAGATCTCCGATGGATTCTCACAAAGCTCCTCGTGGTGGTCTCCGTAGCAGACCCGACAGGGGACTGTCGGGCCGCACTGCTCAGCCGTGTGTCTCTCACTCAGGCACTTGGCGCAGAATCCTTTCGCCGTGGCGAGAGCTTCCTTCGTCATCGGTGTGGGGCGATCGAACGGTGACAACGACTCCGTGCTCGATTCGTCGTAATCAAACGGTTCGAAAATGTCGGCCGAGCCTCCGCAGAGAAGCTCGTGGTGTGCTCCGAAGCACACTCTGCAACGGACAGTTGCTGGACATTGATCACCAGTGTGCCTGTCACTGATGCAGTTGAAACAGAATCCGGCATCTGTCGTCCGGATCTCCTTCTCGATGGCCGTCATGTTACATTGAAGAATTGAGGGGCCGGCGGAGCTGGAGTACCGGAGGGCGTCCGATCCGGTTGATCTGCTTACCATTGGGTGCTTCTTTTGCGGGGTCGATGTCACTGGCGTCCACTCGTTCAGAGGCTCGATCCGGATGGAGTCGCATCCTGCTTCGAACCTTGCAGCGTCCATTGTAGAGAGTTTTGTGGAACTGTCTTCCGCACGGAGAATAACCTCTTGAAGCTCGATCCTACGGTGACCGAATCGACGGTGTGAATGCCCGCGGGTCGCAAGCTCTGGTGCTTTTGAGTTCAAACCCTCGACCAATCAGCGATCTTACCGCTCTCTCTCTCAGGAATATGAGGTATTGCCCGAACCCCACCTGGGCGAGAATGAGAGATTGAGAGCCGATTTCGTTGAGTTTCGTTATTCTAGGGCAGGTGAGGCATTCCAAGGGATGATAGTGAACCCCCATTAAGGCAGAGTCGAACCGGGCCACCGGCAGATTCATCTTGGCGAGATACCTCAGAGGCTCCTCGCCCAGATGTAAACGGGAACTCCAGATTCTATTCGTTTCGACGGGATTCATTCTTACATTAGAGGACGCTCTTCACAGAATGACTTGTTCAAAAATAATGGCAACGCATTGAACGATAACTCCAACTCGGTCAGGCTGTTGGAAGAGTCCATCGAGGAAAACCCGTCCTGAATGGTTCTGGAACAAAGAGGATAACACGCAACGACCAAACTGTGACGTTGTTCTGAGCTTCCCCATGAGTGGGCTGCACGAAAAAGCGTCGGTACTCAAAAAGGCGGGAGATATCTGTGAGATATCAATATGTGATGCAAACTTGAAACAAAAATACTAGAAGTGGAACTGAAAAAGAATCAAAATTGCTAAAAATAGATGGTCAGGAGTCGATGTCGGCAGCCGGGGACGAAACCCATCGCATCCGGGTCCCAAATGGCTGAAACTAAAATCCCAAACAGATCGAAGGCCTCAGAGCTTGCCTGGCATACGAAAATCATCGCGTCAAAAACAAGAATTGGTGATGACCCGAATTTCGTCGTGAAATTCCTCGTCAGAACTATTATCCGATGCATCCAAGCTCACTCTGATGTTACGTCCCGCGTCGGGTGTTTTGCGACGCGCAATTCATGCTCTCAGGGATTGAAAGGGAGTTTTTGAAACCATCGAAATTCTGCTCAGAATCGACGCTGTCAGTGGAACACTGTCTTTACTCGAGAACGGACCCTTTTTCCTTTACATGCTCGCATCGCTCTCAGCTCTCCGAATCCGGTGACGGATCTTGCGGGGATTCGCTGGTGTGAGAATGCGAGCCGCTTTCCGGAAGGCCACGGAAGCCTCGACCCGGGACCCTTCAAAAACTTGAGCTCGTACGCAGCGTCATAATACTCGTCTTCCTCTTATCTCCCCAACGCCGCGACGTCCGAGTAGCGTTGAACAATCAGTGACGATGGCAACCGAATCTTTTGAGGTCGGCTGGTTCAATCGAGCTGGGGGCCGGCGCCGCTGCCAAACTCCGAGATCACTATGCTGAACTCTTCGTCACCACGCACAGTGTACCGTGGCAGTTGTCTATGATCTGAGAGCATCGACGACGGCTGACGAGAATAAACTTGGGAATCTCCGCTTCGCCCCAGAAATCCTCGGCTTCGAGCTTCCGCTCCCCACTTCGTCCCAACCTTCCACCGACTTCACGATACTTCCCTATTTTGCCTCCGTTCATTGGGCGAGATCCATTTTGCACGATTGCTTCTTCGATTATTTTTTTCCGGATTTTTTTTGGAAATCCAAGCGAGTGAGTGACGTTGGTGACAACAATGTATTTGTGTCCATGCAACAGGCTCAGATCAGAATGAAGCTTGTTGCAAGGTGTTCCGTCTCCTGTTAGTCATCCAAATCTTGCGTGAGTTCTCGGCACGACGAGGCTTCCGTCCGTCTCTTGAGGAACGAAACCTCGAGATGGATTGTATTTCTGTCCATGATTCAGGCTCAGATCAGAATGGAGTTTGTTGCAAGGTGTTCCGTCTCCTGTTAGTCATCCGAGTCGAGTCCATTTGTAATACATATCTTCTAATTCTACTCCGCTTCGATGTATTCTAGGAAAAAATGAGCGACGAGGAAGACGTTGGGATCGAGCTAGTCGTGCTCGGCGAAGTCAGAAGCGACGAGGAAGAAGAGGGAGAAGGAGGAGTAGAAGGACTCCAGGTCGAAGTTGAAAAGGAAGAGGAAGAGGCAGAGACCGGCCGCCCCGGTGGGCCGCGGCCCACCCCGGGGTCGCGGAAGCCACCTCTAAAAAGTTGCGCCGATAAGTTCATCGGCCCTCGAGAAAACCATCGCAAGGGCAGACCCGAGGGGTCTGAAAATAGAAAGCTGACCGCCCAACAGCGGCGGATGCGAACCCGCCGCTACATTGCGTTGTTCATGCAGTAAATTGATGAAACTCCCGAGCGAGAAATCATACGTTTTCCATTTAGCTCAGCATGGTTAGGATATCAAGCTGTGAGGGTCTCAGTTTCAGTTTTTAGCTCCTTGCTCCGAATTTCCAGGGATCGGTTGTCTCCAGATTAAACTCTCACTGTCTTTTCAAGTCATACGCGAACTCTCCTCGATTCGAAAGTATGATAGGAGGACAAAATGAAATGTACTCTTCCCCAACATGACAGCCTTGGACCGCAACGTCATGCATGACTCTGGAGGACGATGAGACGAGGAATACACGCTGCAAACTTCATCTCAATCAGTGGTGTGCGCCGCGCCGCGAATCCGCCGGCGCGCCGGCTCGCCGAGGTCGATCGGGCGCCGCCAGCCGCCGCGAGTTTTGCGTAGCGCGCCGCCGCGCCGCCGCTGGCTGTTTTGGTCGGCGGCGCGCCGTATATCCGTGCTTTCCGGATGGACTTTATCACTGATAAAAAGGGGAGCGAACATACCTCTACGCGCAGCTGGTTCGGGAACGCCCCGCCAAAGAAATCAGCTCATCCTTTATCCTTTACCTACAGACGAGCGAGATAAGCAACGTTTCGCCTCGAGAATTCGGAGTTGAATCGGCTGGCTCGTCAACCACGACATTCAGTTCAGGTTAACCGATCTCCATCGCGGCAGTCCTCGTTCAAAAACTAGAATGATCTCCCCTTCCTACTGCCAACATCGGCAGCACGGTCGTCCGTTCACTAGAAATGCAGTCGAAGCCACGGGCGGGCGGGCAAACAGGCAAACTCGATAGGGGGGACGACGGACGGACGGACCGGGGAGAAGAAGGGGGCCCTTGTTGAGTTGTGCAGGCACGCGGTTTCAGGCGTTCGGTCGGACGGGCTGGCAGACGGTTTCGTCGTTTGTTCGTTTGTTCGTACGTGAAGGGCATCTCGAGTGGCACTTCGCCAGCCAGGCCGCCTGCCTGCCAGCGCGGCAGTCACCCAACCGAAGAGACTGACGACAGGTAGAAGACGGAAAAGGGAGAAGAAACAGGAGCACCAATCAGAGACTGACGGAATCCCTTTCTCCTCCCTCCAACCACACTTACTTCAGCGTCCGCTCACATTTGCGCAGCTGAATACGGTTCCCAACGAAAATGAAAGAAAAAAAAAAGAACTGAGCCGGGACAGGAGGAACACGGAGGGATTTTGTTCAACGGTTTGTGGTCTGGAGAACGATGACGCATTGCAAACTGAAATCGTCCACATAGCTTGTCGTGCAAAATGATTCTTCCGCGCTTGGAATGCACACGATGAATAAAACACGGAGAATCAGATGAAGAATTCTTCTCGGAGTCGATATTCGCAACGGTGGCATACAATGTTATTTTTCGTATTCCGCTGTTCTGCGCTGGTTGATAGAAGCGATAAGCTCTCGTTCCCCACGCGCATTCTGAGGAAATCACGAATTCACGCTTGCTCATCCATCTGCTCATCAGCGTTACTTTCCGCCGCCTACAACAACGACAAAGGCAGCCTCCATCGATCTACCGATCTATCAGATATCAAACCGAGTAGCAAATGCAATCGTATCAGCCGACATAGATGCGCTCGGTTCCGTCTGTTTGGTATTCTTCTATTTCCATGTTTCCATTTTTCCCATTGAGGGAGATTCTCCAAGCAGACGTTCGAGTTTCCTACTACTGTGGAACCCGGCGATCGATTTCGCGAATGTTTTCGGCAGAAGTGTCAACTCGTTCGACAATGTTATTGCGACATGATCGTCCCGAATTCATCCTGGGTAGCGACGAGAGGCAGCGTTGAGCGATCCCCTTGCGATGAATCAATCTTCGCAGAAACGGTCCGTGGACGATTTCCATCGTGGCTGGTTGTGTTGCGTCGATCCGCGAAGAGCGGAGGCGCTGCCACAGGACTAAGGTGATGGCGGTCGTCTCACAACATGTCTTCCTTCTATTGGTTCATTATTCATCGTGGAACGGATCCTCAACAGACGTTTGTCGCTCTTCGGTCGAAGAGACCCAATGACTGACTGACTAACCGGTCGTTTGGTGCCATAGTGGGCAGGAAATATACTGGTTACTTTCACCGGGGTATTTCTCTCTTTTTCCTAGCCTCTATCTTGATTTTTCTCCGTGCTCGTTTCATCTACAAATCGTTCAGACCAACGTTGCTGTCGTCGAGGTCGAAGTCTAGAAGGTTTCGCACTCGTTGAAGCTGTAGAGAATCAATCCAGTCAAGTCGAGTTCAAATCGTTATAAATGCGGTGTAGCGAACACTCTTCCCCCACCGTAGGTCTCTTGTGGTGTCGCGAACAGAAGCTGTCAATTTGGCCAATTCCATCGGTCGATCAGGCGCCACACTCGGGAGACTCCAAGTTGTGGTTGGAAGTTTTATCTTCATTGCTCCTGTTGCGAGTGGGGAATTTTTTCTCTTTCCGCTCAGCTTAAAGAATCATCAATAAACCTGTCGGCCTCACTCCCAATCCAAGCGATTGTGAGACCTCAAACAGCATAGAATTGAGCGCAGGGACCGATTCGCGCCAGAGCTCCACTGTTTTCACAGGTTCGAGGCGTTTTTTGAGAGTTTGGAGAAAAACTCCGTAAACAGAGTCTCGCCAGCGACAAAGTTAGTGAACGAACTAAGAAAATTGAAAATTGAACTTATCTCACGATAAGTTCGTTATCTGACCGGTCCGTTATACGATATGTTCGTTATCGGACCGGTTCGTTATACGATAAGTTCGTTGTCTGACCAGTCCGTTAGACGATAAGTTCGTTCTCTGACCAGTTCGTTATACGCCGGACGATTTTCTGAAAAATGGTGTCCGTTATACGCGGGACTTTAGGGTACCTCCGTAATATTCCTCAATCTCCAGCAAACATTGTTCGTACCCTTCGTTTTCTCCAACAAAACACACTGTCTCGCTCGTGCCCTCCCGACCTCATGACAACGAAGCGCGAATTCTCACGGTTTTTCCGGCGTTGTGTTCCATAAGCGGCAGACGTAACCGTGGCAACTAGCCTATTATGTTGAGAAAGACGCTTCCCTCAGCTGTACCCTATTTTTGTGCTTACGGATCGTCTCTTCTCGACGTCCATCGAGTACATCGCGCTTTCTTTGGCCCGCCCCCTCCCTGATGAACTTGAAGGCGTTTTCCCGCCAAAAGGGGAGCGAGCATACCTCTACGCGCAGCTGGTTCGGGAACGCCCCGCCAAAGAAATCAGCTCATCCTTTATAATGACGATCCAGAATGAGTATTCAAATGCATGGTATTCAATTAAGAAATCAGCCTCCACCGTTCTCAATCCGAGACACGGAGTCAAAGCTCCGAAGCTTGCCGCTCCAGCGCTGCAACGTGGACATCTTTTGAGTCGAGAGCCGTCGAAAAGACCGCAGCGCGCCGTTTTTTTCAGCGCGCCGTTTTTTTTTGGCGCGCCGTGATACGCCGTGGCCGCCGCCGCCGCCGCCTATTTTTTCGCCCGCCGCCGCCGCCGAGAAAAATCGCGAGGCGCACACCACTGATCTCAATCTGAGCTTCGATTCAGGAGAGAAATACATTTGGCAACAGGGCTCGACACCGTCATAGTTTGTTCTCTCGACTAAGCAGAATCTTGACCGCCTTGGATCGCAACGTCATAAATGACTCTGGATGACGACGAGACGAGGAGGCAGGAATGGAATGAAACTCAGTGACGTCCGTATCGACTCTTGTCGTCTTCTCAAGGCACACGCGAAGTCTCCATTCGAGGGTTTGACAATGAGTTTGGAGAAGATGCAATCGATGGAGCATCGAAGAAGCAATCGTGCAAAATGGATCCCGTCCAATGAACGGAGGCAGGAATAGGGAAGTATCGTGAAGTCGGTGGAAGGTTGGGACGAAGTGGGGAGCGGAAGCTCGAAGCCGAGGATTTCTGGGGCGAAACAGAGATCCCTAAGTATATTCGCTTCAGCCGTCGTCGATGCTTTCAGATCATAGACCACTGCCACGGTACACTGTGCGTGGTGACGAAGAGCTCAGCATAGTGATCTCGGAGTTTGGCAGTGGCGCTCAGTGGGCCCACAGCGGACAAAATTCGCGCGCGCACACAGAGAGCTGCAGTGAATCCTTCTCTGAACAACGAAGTTCTACGCTGATCGGTATAATTTCCCGGAAACTTGACATTACGACACAAGTACACATCCCTATCCCTCGCCACAGCGTGACCGAGGAGCAGACGGCCAATTAGCGCCATATGAATTCGATCGCGGAGCGTCCGCATTCGCGTGACTTCGCCGCCAAGCTTGTCACGCAACTTCGTACGCAAAATTGCAACACTGCTACGAGTGTACCTTGAGCGTCGGTGAAGCAAAGGGTATTTATGCTGTTTTCAGATATCTACGATTTGGATGGATCGCAACCCAAAGCGGGCAGTTCTCGGTTTTGGATGCAGAGGTCCATCCCTCACAACTCTCGCGAAGTTTTACGGGGCGTTCCGAGACCACCCAAAATATTCCTCGGTGATTTTGAGAAACGGACTCCATTTGATTGTGGAGTTGGCGGATCACCACGTAGCGTAGAGTTGCTCCGGGGTCGTGTTTTCGTTGGCGTGCGCTCTCTGGTGGCAGCATGAGTTCCCGCGATCCTGTTCGATAATTTCTGTATCGTTCTCCTCAGCTCGGCGTTTTCCTCACTCAATTTTGTCACGATTGTCGGCAGTTTCCTCAACTCCGATGATTCTCGCTTCAATAAAAAGATTTCGGAGAGAATTCTGTTCAGAATGCCATTGCTCGCAGGCGTTCCTTCAGATGCTCCGGTGGACGGTGTTGCTATTTCCATCTGACTCTCAAGTTCAAGTTCGAGCAGGCAGGCCTTGCACTTGAAACCCTTGGTCACAGTCAGGTCGATTAGGTCGAGTGCTGGAAGCTCCGTGCATTTGCTCACATGAACCCACAGCTCGCATTTGGTGCACTGGATGACGTTGCACCTGTGTGTGTTTACGTCGGTGAAACACACGGGGCACGCCTGCCTGGCCTGTTAATGTAGGGAAAGATCCAAGAAGAGCTTTGCAGACTCTGGACAGCGGAGCAAGCAGAGTAAAACCCGAGAAGTCCGAATCGATATCGATCCAGAGCTTCCGAAGCGAGCTGCTCAAGGTGCCAAACTGAAGGCTGAACGGGCCTGCGGTATCCTAGTCGTAGCCTCCTAGAGCAAATTCCAGTACGAGAACATTCGAAAGGTGCTTGAGGAATTCGGTGTGGATGTCCTTCCAGCGTATCGCGAAGTGACCGCAGTGAAGGAAACCTGCTATCCGAACCAAATCCGACGACCCCGACGCTGTCGAGGCAAGTTTCACGATGATTGCGAAGAAGGGCTGTGACGGATCCTCTGGCCAAGCTGAATACAAGCAGTTCTCTTCAGATGTCGATGCGACGGACAGGAGTATATTCCTTAAATCCGTGGTTCCACTAACAATAGGATAAATCCGGAGGAACGCTCCCACCACGGTGTATTGGCGAAATGCCGCACCGTCCTCGACTGGATTCTGCCGACCCCTGCGTTCCATTCTCCACAAAGAAACGGAAGACGTCATTGAAGCTGAGATCTTTGGAGTGCGGACCAAGATTCGGAATCTACGCGATTTCACCTGCGTGCGCGGACCGTCCTCAATCACCGTCTGATTCGAGCTGATATCATCCATGATCGATGGGAAAATTCCGCAACTCATCATTAATACGCCGACAATGCAAAGATGTTCACTTTGCCAAACTACCCCCGAAGAGACGAAAAATTTGGAACTTGTGAACGCGCTGAGCTGCTTCGATCTCAGCGCCCCATGTGTCTATGTCGACCTTACCCGCGAGAATTAAGTTCATGGAGGTTATACTGAGAACACTCCGCAAAATCCTGATCCATGGTGACAAAATTGTATCAGATGCTTCATTTTTCATTACCCATCGGTTCACTGAGTGAGGAGGCGCAGAACGCCATGAACCAGGTGTAACGGCACTTTCGCTTCCTCCACTGAAGGAAGATGAGTCGCATCACTACAAATCTGATGCTAGTATCTTCGATTCCTTATCTCTATCAATTCTAGCGTCCTCCGCGGACAATGGTCAACACTATTGATCCGGACGTCTTGAAACTCCTCAAAAATACGGCTCAGTCCGCTCCGGAACAATCACAACTCATTGGCAAATAAGAGCCGCAAACAGGAATCGTTGTTGATAAAAAGCTGGTTCTCCATCCCATGTTGTTTTCCTTGCAAAGCGATCTGTCCACTGCTCTGTGAATCGCGTCGATCGTGCGTCGGCCCGCGCGGAAGCCATTCAGTGAGAGCTTGTTACAACGAACCTCGCGGGGCCAGCGAAATCAGTTTGCTGCAACGGAAATCCGTTGTATCGAGAATCTCTCAACATTTGACCCTGAGGCAGACCGGCAAAAACAAAATTATTTTTCGTTCGTTATATTGAAAGTTCGTTATAACGGTGTACGTTGTAGCGAGCTTTTACTGTTTTAAGTTTGCGCCAGCGCTCCCCTCGCTTCAAGCTCGTCGTTCGGTGCATTTCGGCGCTCTGCTGGATGCTGCCCTCGTCAAAATCAATCGCAGATGGTGGGATCTTCCTCTGATTTGAAAAGGATATTCGACGGGTTGTGTACAGTTCACGTTCCATCGCTTCCGATGAGCGTGAGATTCTGTGACTGACGAATTGCGGTTAATGTCGGTTTTTAACCGCGGTTCTCGAATTTATATTCGCGATTGACCGCAAACCGCGGTTTTCGCAGATTGCAGTTTCTTGCAAAGTCTGGTTCCAGCTTCACAACGGCCAAATCATTGATCAGTGCAGTTTGATTCTTCCACTCGGCAACTTGCTTATGTCTTCCCTGGAGAACACTTCCTTTTCTCAGAAATGCCTTGTTCGCGATCGGAATGGAAGCGCCGCTGTCTAGGATAACCGTAACTACCCGGTCATTAACTGAAGCTTGTGTGGTTGCTATTTTCGTTGAATGCCTACACGACGGAACAATTTCTTTGATTGACTGCGGGGTAGAGATCTCGATACCCCTGTTTACTAGTTTAAATCTGCTGGAGATTAGTCACTATCATGTTACAGACTCCACTCCTCCTGTAACATAGGTTTCTGCGAGTCAGGCTTGTCGTCAGGGTGTCTTCTCCCCAAGAAAGATGGAATCGCTGTAAAAGCACACGGTAGCTCTCGCCGTCGATCTAACTCATAAAAATGGAGTAGCGCCGAACATCTTTGTGCCTAGAAACTACATGAACACCTTTCTCTGGGACGAACAGCGTGTCGGCTTCATCTGAACCTTTCTGCTCATGAGGTATCTTCAGCAGGCTGCTGGAGTAGCCTCATCGATTCGTCTGAGAGTCCACCGCTCCAACGAAGTTTATACTTTGAATATCTACCGTGACATGTTTTTCCAGTTCCAACCACGTTCAGGAATTCTAAAGAACAGCTTTGTTCGATCCGACATTCCGAGCGATTCTCGCGTACGCCGTCGGGATTCAGTGCGCTTGTGCTATTCGTACGACAGCTCGTACGACAGCTTCCAAACACTCGATTCGACTTCTCGCTTCAGACGGTCTCGTCAACTTCGGCCCTCCGAAGCCATGAGTTCTTCGTGACAAACTCCTCGGGATGTGGTGTCATTCCCTCTTGGACACCTGAGTGGTTGCTCACTGTGAATCGACTGCTGATTCTGACTTGTGGGATTGCTCTGCCGATGAATGCTCAGAGCTGAATGAAAGCTCAGATATTGATCCGGGACTGGCTACCTAAACTGCCTCGACACAGTTCCCCGAGACGGGAATGGATAAATGACCGGCGAGAAGCATAATTCAACATATCAACTCAGATCATAGGAAGTTGGTCTGCGCTCAAAGAACAACCTCGAGCATCAGAGCATGTTGCAGCAGCAGCTCCGTCATGCGAAGGTCGGTGATTTTCCTAGTATTCCTCCTTGGCGTGGAGCTTTCGGACTCCACCTCCGTTGTGGGCATTGTCTTCAACGTAACGAAGATAATCCAAGCAGACAAAAGATTCCATTTCTCGTTAGCTATATCTCGATGTCCCGGAATCGATTTCCGAAATGTGTCGAACGGAAAAGTGTCTTTTCTTCGGAATGCAGCATCAAGTGCTTGGTTCCATCCGAATCATCGAGAAATCGTGATCACTTGTTTCGGGTACAACTTCCGTAAGACCGACATTCAGAATTGTGGTTATCACTTCTGCAAGCGTCAGAGCGCCAAGGCCGAGCTGTACAACTGGAAATTTCGCATTCTGATCTTGATCCATCGAATATTCGTCGATGGAGCGGAAACGGTGCCACGTGGTCTGAATGCTTCGGAACATCTTAAGCTCTTGAACATTGCTATTCTGGAAAAGTTGGACATGACTTTTCACCCGATCATGAGGTTCACAAAAACCTTGGTCGTGACGTGTACTTCAAAGAATGGATCACCCTATTTTTATCCGAAACATTTGACCATGACAGACGTCTATTATGACGGCACGATATTCGCCTCGGACGCGGCGCACGGATATCCCAAACTTGGCCACAGAAATCTCTATCCCTTGACGCGGGGAAACCTGCGCAATATTTTCGACATCCCCGAGCGCAACGGCTCGCAACGGCTCCTTCTCGCGACCGACGGAATTTACGCGTATGGGAATAATGCGCTACTTGTACATGTCATGGATTGTGCAACCGCATCGGTGAGCAGAATGTCCGTCATGAAATTATCCTTGCTACCAGATTCATGAGTCTTCTGTTGATTTCGTTCCTTCATATCCTGATTCTATTTGATGCGTATAGCAGCGAGAAATTGAATTCTCATTCTCGGGGAAAATTTACTGACAAGAATCCAAAACTTTCAGAGCGTTTACTACGTCCACCACTTCGATTCAGCCGTCTGCCGTCTAGCTATTCCAGAAGAGCACGCTGAAGCATCATTGATAACTGTGGCCTTATCACGCTCCGCGACGTACCTTATCGTCGGCTCGCTCCTACCGCCACTGCTTGTGTCTGTGTATCTAACGATCACTGATGACTGGAAACAGCGTCCATCGAGCTATGATTGGTTCCGAAAACTAGACACGTTCGTTGATGCGCTACTATGTTGTGTGATGCAGTTCGACTTCTCTCTGAAAGCTTCACCTTTCGCTGTCAAGTTCGTCATCGCGATGATAATATTTTTCGAGTTTTTACTTTTCAACATTCTCCAGGGTGAAGTGATTTCGTATGTTCAGGAATCACGCATACCTGCCTCCGGGTGCACATATGATCATTGTGCGAGCGTGCCTGTCGAGGAGGTGTTGAAAATCGAAGGATTTTATCCTAGATCCTTAGTTCAAGACCCCAAGGTTTGGAACGTCAGCGCTGGTCAGCCCGCCGAAGCGCTCGACCGCTGCCATCCAGGACGGGACAAGGCTGCCGCTTTCCACATCCGCCCACTAGGAGGGGAAACGCTCCTGTTTTTGCTGCTGCTCGGCCGCGGTCTCTGTGGGAAGTCCGATTTGCTGGAAGTCTACGCGCAGTCGATGAGAGGAAGGGGTTTGCTCTTAGAGAAGAAGCTTAAGTTGCGTACTCAATCGACGCAGTTGTGCTCTTACGCAGATTCACCCTGGATCATCCGGAGGGCACTAGAGCATTCTCTCTTCAGCTTCAGAGATAACACGGGAACTGTCGGAGGAAGAGGTGAAGCGCGAGAACAAATAGAGAAGTTATATTGGTCGCAAACTGTTTCACAAGTCGCCGGCATCAAGAACTTCCTGGAACGCGAACCGAGTCATTTGATGCAACTGTACGAAGATTTTCGAATGTGGGAACACGATCAGAATCTAACTCTAACTCTCGACACCCTCGTTTCTACTGTGAATCTAGCTCTGATATCGAGTGCTCTTAGCTTGGCAGTGTTTTTGCTAGAATACCTTGCGCGATGCTGCGGCAACATGCGCATCAGTTTTCATGTTTCAAACCACCAGGTACACGTCTGGCCAGCGCCGTTCTTTGTTAGACGAGAGACCGGGCTTGACCATAGAAATGCTACCGAAATGTCTCACGATCAGAGACAAGCGTACGTCCTTCCGCCAGTCCTTCTGGAAGACCCAGCCTAGAATATTGGTATGAGGTCGACGGTGCGTCCGATATGTTATTTATACCGTGTTGAAGGCGTAGGATCACCCGAGGTACGCAAGGAGGATACCTTGCATCGCATCAGTGAGGGATCAATCAGCTTCATGGCCGACCTACGCCTTCAACTCGGAGGAGTTCTGCGGGTTACGATATTATCCGAGGGAAGATGATTGCTGCACAGTTGGAGCCGCAGACCAAGTGAATCCCTCACTCGCACAGCAGATGAGTTCGATTTTCACGACACCTCACACTTCTACTATGCAATATCGATCCGCACGCTGGTCGAACGTCGGAAGTCTAGAACGCCAGCCCCCTCCCTCTTGCCATTTCCACACGGACGACAATAGCAACAAACTTGGCTCTCACGTCCGCATCAAAGCTTTAGCAATGACTGAAAATCATCGAAGCTGCAACGCTTTTGTTAGCTATATAACCACCCCCAATGCAGAGTTCCCTCAATATACTTGGAATGTCAAGATAGAGAAGGAACGATGAATAAAAATATACACCCATACACCTCCTCATACAATCGGCTAGGTTTCAAGAGGCCGCGTCAAACTCTAGCCGTGGTTTGTCAATATTGAATGGGACATAGCGGGTGGGGGGAATCGAGCTCACAGGAGAACAGCTACGCTCGGGGGCCAATGGTACCCGATTGACAGCACCGGATACTAGCAATCCAACACTAATTCCGGCGACCATCCACCGCGTATACGCGCCCAGCCAGTGGGTATCCGGCGGGATCTGCGGCCGGTAGGACCTCAAACTCCTCTATCTAAATTTCCTTCGCTAATTTCCCATCTCTCTCTTTCTCTGATTCCTCAACGAAAATCCGACTCTACGCAGCGACCTGGAAACCGTGATTGGTCATCCCGGGTGCATTCCTGGAGCGGCGGGAACACCGCAAATGCGACCGACGACAACGTTGGTCGTCTCCCAATCCGTGATATCGACGTCAATATACGTGTGTCTCAGTGTTCGACGCCTTCTTTGTTTGGGGGTCTGTGTTCGTTTTGAACGCCTGGAGCGGCCGTACTCAGAAGTCCCCCATGCTCGCCAGCATCAGCATGAGACTCAAATCTTTTCAGATCACGGTAATTCCTCAATCGCAAATTCGTCTGCTGGAAGAGATTGCCTGACCCTCGGCTGGAAGAGAATTGGACCTTTCACTCCGAAATGAGCTCATGAGTTAGACTGCCCGAGGAGGAAAACTCAACAGGCGTTGATTGCGGGAAGTCGAGATATGCGGTCCAGCGGGCCGATGGCACCCGCTCGACAGCACCGCATACCAGCAATCCCGACATGGCAGGGAAGATCTGTTGCATACTTCCGGGATGATGCGCCTCTGGTCGTTCGTCGTCTTCAGAGGCTTGTTGCAGCATGGAATTGGCGGTGTACAAGAGCATCGGTTTAGCGTATTTCTCTCTCGACCTCCTCTTGACATGCTCGCAGAAGCTTGCGTCGCTCGGTATTGGCAGTTCGATCCGCGATGGCTTCTGTTCCAGTACGGGAGACCCGTTGAATCCGACGCTGCCGTGCGTCAGCCACTGAGTCATTGGCCGTCCCTCCGTGCGTTCTTCGAACTCGGTCGCATCTTGTTTGCTCCCTATTCAAAGTTTAACGTTGTCGCGCAGTAGCTTCGCTCTTTTATGGCAATGGCGCGCCCGCCGGGACTTCATAGTGGAGATTTGTCGAGATGCACGCCAAGGGACCCGATGATCATCGGCGATTCCGACTCCTGTTTGCATAAGGATTTCTGAGCCTAGGCCACAAACCCGCCATCTTAGCGCCAGCGACAACGCCAGCCGCGCATCTGCTGTGTGCTTCGTCTACTTCTCGCCGATGTGTGTGCTGCTTTGTCGAAATTCGACATTCCGCAAATTGATCGATCTGTGAAGCCACCTATCGGGGCTTTCCGGTACTTTTTTACGTTTTAGACCGGCAAACAATAATGTTGCGATTCCGGTTGTTCTTCGCCGGAGTCCTCACGTTTTCTAGGGGGAACTTTCTCAGAGCTGGGAAGGATTACTGCGCTTCTCAAAACTCATGGCTACGCGAGCGCTAAGGCGAAGTTCTGTACACAGACGGACAGACATAGCTCTTTTCTCAGTGGGGGATTCTCAGTGGGGGATAGATGAGTCGCACTCGCGCAGCCCGATGCCGGGCTCTCGCAGCTCCCACTGCCGTTTCCGCCTCAAATATGGCTTCCTGAAGAGGGGTCAGGGAACGCGCATCTTCTGGGAGATCCATCGGATCCACAGTTAGGATGACATCGAGTGTCCTGATCAGCTCCTTCAGGCGCCGCTGTGTCTCGCTAGCGGCCTCTGCGCTCTTTCAAACTTTACGCTCGCGCCGTCCGACTCTCTGCAGCAATCTCTGCAATCGAAGTATGTCCCTGATGTCCGCGGGACTCAAGCGGCGGAATTCTTTTTCAAACTGTCGGGCGAGATCGTTGCTCATGCTGTGCTTGGAAAGTAGGCTCTACAGATGATGAAGACGAGCACTGTGCTCTTCGAACGAAAAGTTAGATTCGGCTCTGAAACTCGGAACCACAAGGTCTGATCCTGAAGAACTTCCGAGGAGGCGTCATATACACTAGCACCCAACAACAAATGAGTTCAGAGTAAGCTTCGGTGGGGGATGATCCAACTTATATTTGACTTCGGAAGTTTCCGCTCCATTTATTCGTAGCTCTTCAGCAATGAATGCACACATGAAAAAACAGAAATAGCAAGAGTGACCTGATGTGTTGATGGTGATGATTAGGGCTGGGTATTTGGCGCGGCATTCTGAGCAAAAATTCACGGTAAATTCACGGAAGAAAATCACGGCCGCCGCGCGCAAATCACGGTCACCGCGCTCGAAGCGCGGCAGCCGCGCGCGAATCGCGGTCACCGCGCTCGAGGCGCGGCATCGATGAGTCGAGTCCGGCAGACCTTGGAATCGAAGACGGACGCTGAGAGTCCTCGAGCAGATATCCTCAGTTTCTCGCCTACACCAGCCGACATTTCCTGTTGAGATTCATCTTCGATGCTATCATGTATCCGCTTACTTGATAGTCATCCGGAAATGAACTAACGAGGAGAGCCCTTGGAGATGGAATTTTCTCGGGAGGAAGTTGGAGCGAAAATTTTCGAAAATTTCACAATATTCTCGAGCGCAGTTGCTTGATTCATGTATATACCGCGCGGGGTCTACTATCTTAGGACAGGATTGGAGCACTCGGTGTGGCTTTCACATTTCCGGCGCGGAATTTACGGCTTAGACGCGGAATTCACGGCTTTGGCGCGGGATTCACGGCTTTGGCACGGCGTTCGCGGTTTCGGCGCGGCCGTGAATTCCGGCGCGGAACTCACGGTACCTGCGCGGCCGCGCCCTTCCGCGCCAAGATGGAAGCTCCATAGACCAACACTTGCGCCGCGATTTTTGGCGCGGCATTCACGGTCTCCGCGCGGCCGTGAATTTCCGCGCGGCACTCACGGATTCAGCGCGGCCGTGAATGCCGCGCCAAATACCCAGCCCTAGTGATGATGATGATGATGGTGTTGAAGCTGCGGAACCACGAGTTGTGTATATCCGATAAGCGTTGGAGTGGATTTCATCCCTGAGTTCGAGGCTCAGTATGAATCGGAATCATCCTATGATGAGCAGGAAGATGACGAGCATGACGGCGGCTGCACCAGGTATGTAGGTTGAGACTCGGTGAGGCAAGCCGCCATCGAATTCGCCGTCGGACGTGGAGGCAGCGAGAACGACTCCGTGCTCGATTCGTCGTAGTCGATAGATTTGAATATCTCTGAAGAATTTTCGCAGAGCTCCTCGTGGTGGTTTCCGTAGCAGACCCGACAGGGGACTGTCGGGCCGCACTGCTCGGCCGTGTGCCTCTCACTCAGGCACTACGCGCAAAATCCTTTCGCCGTCGCGAGAGCTTCCTTGGTGATCGCTGACGGCGCCGGGATCGCTGAAAACGACTCCGAACTAGAGTCCTCGTAGTCGATTGATAGATCCGATTCAAAAAGGATACGCGGTAGATTCCGGGGGCTGCCGTATAAAGCATCAATTCAAACTTGACGGCGAGCGCCTTGACCGAGTCTACACGGTGTGGCCTGGCTTATTCTCTCTACATATTAAGCCGTTCTCTTCCGGAAGAACGAGGATGCTCAAGGCATGAACACGCAGCGGACGCTCGTTTGCGCTGCGCGAAGAAAGTTTGGATTCAGGGTCGGCGATGTGGTTAGTTTGCCCAAAGGATCGGCACGCAGCGTCCCCCCCCAGGAATGGGCTCCGGCGGCGACGCTGGTTGCGCGAAGAATGCCTCTTCAAACGCGGATTGGAGCTTGCGGAAATTGTTTCTCCTCGTAATCCTTGAGAATATCAACCAATGAATGATCAAAAGACCTCAGCTTCGGATTCTGTCCCGTCAACTCGGTACTCGAGGTCTGATTCCATCTGAAGATTGGAGAATATACTGTCTGTCCTTCACTTCATCCAGGCTTGCAGCTCTCAGACTCGCCCGCCCATGGACCCTCTGTGGCTCGGTCGTCGATCTCAAACAGTGATCATCAGGGATGCAGGTTTGTCGCGGCAGTCGCGAAAATCGCGGAAACCGCGATTTCGGTCGATTTCTCCCGATTTCCGCGATTCTCCCCGATTCCCGCGAATACCGCAATTTCCTCGATTTCACCGCGATTTTTGCAAATTTCTCGATCGATCCTCGCGGATTCGGATGAAACTCGTCGAAGAAGTAGCCCTTGAAAGGCAACTCACTCTTCGAATCGAGGCAGCGAGTCAGAATCCACGTTGCTCAATGCACATTGCTGCAGAGAAGATCGGCGCCGCATGGCAGCGGAAAACCCACCGGTGCAACTTGCTGGATCAGAACTCGGGATGGTTGTTGAGAGATCGTTGTCGAGAGTCTCTCTTCCTCAGCTAGGTACCGAGGAAGTGCATGTTCCGAACGTCTCAATGAGAGAAAATGAATCGACATGATGTAATAAACCTATTGCATTCAAATCGCCAAATTTCACCAAAAATCGACGACCTTCCCGATGGGAAAAGAGAATGTTACCCGCTGTTACCCGTGCCCATTCCTTTTTTCAGAATGTACCTCTCCTATTTCGCATGGTGACGACAGCTGTTGCGCAGAGCTGCGCATAAGTGTATGAGAGCACTTTTAAAATGACCCCGAAATCGGTGTTCTCGACTATACTTGATGCAGGAATAAGTGATTCGGATTGCATTCAGACATTAAAATCGTGTTCCCATGTGGTGTCGAGTGTGGAAAGCAGCGTGGCGTTACGACGGATGATTGAAGGAGACTTTGATGATTGAGTGCCCTTGGAAACTCTCGTCTAGACTCTCTGGAACAACTTTCGTCATCATCGTCTTCAAGCAATTTCATCACGAATTTCGCTCCCTCAGAAGCTTTCTTTTGAACATTTTTGGTACTGGTACCAGTGACTCTACGCCGCCTCGCAGTACAAAAGGATTCAAACGAGGGGTCGTCTCCTTCGTCCTCTGCCTCGCGCGGTTCCTCTTCGTCCTCATCTGTACGCCTCGTATTGATGAGGAACTTCGCCAGTTCAGCCTCAATGGTCCCGATGCTCCCTGATTGCTGAAGGCCGTGCAATAAGGGAGCTGTCTTGTTCGTAGGACATGTCCGTCCATTGGAATGAATACAGTGGAGTCCCGTTATAGTGGCCGAAGGCCGCGAACTAGCGACACCGAGCACGTCAGAAGATTCAGCCTGTGTATCAGACCCCGATGGCGTTCTGAGGAGTGATCGCGACCCAGGCGAATCCGGCTCCTGATCTTACCGTCTCCTAGCCCGAGTGGGATGGCCAAAGATGAGCGGAATCGTTTTGCCGTCCATTGCGATCTCGGCCATAAGCCATTTAGCCGGCTCGCTACGAGCAGAATCGGCTAGCTGTCACCGCTGAAGAGATTCCTGGGGTCAGAAAAACAAAAGAATGGGCTATCAGGTGAATTATAACTGAGCAAGATGTACTTCGAGTCGAGAACTTCTGCGATCTCGAGGACGAACACTTTCGGAGAATCATACCATGGATTCCTTTCCCCCCACACTTGGAATCATTTCCCATCAGAATTGTTCAGAGGGCAAATATTTGTATCCGGAAGTTTCCGCTCCCTTTATTTGGAAATCTTCGACAATGAAAGCATACATGAAAAATACGAAGATAGCAAGAGCGAGCTGATGTGGTGATGATGATGTTGTTGAAGCTGCGGAACCACGAGGCTCAGTATGAATCGGAATCATCCGAGATGGAGGCGTCACAGTCGATAGATTTGAAAATCTCTGAAGAATTTTCGCAAAGCTCCTCGTGGTGGTCTCCGTAGCAGACCCGACAGGGGACTATCGGACCGCACTGCTCGGCCGTGTGCCTCTCACTCAGGCACTTCGCACAGAATCCTTTCGCCGTCGCGAGAGCTTCCTTGGTGATCGCTGTCGGCGCCGGGAGCGCTGAAAACGACTCCGAACTGGAGTCCTCGTAGTCGATTGATTGGAAAATCTCTGACGGATTTTCGCAGAGGGCCTCGTGGTGATCTCCATCGCAGACCCGACACGGAATTGTCGGGCCGCATTGCTCGGCGGTGTGCCTTTCACTCAGGCACCTGGCGCAGAATCCTTTCGCCGTGGCGAGCGCTTCCTTCGTCATCGGCGTCGGCACCGGGAG
Organism: Neoseiulus californicus; assembly: GCA_028455905.1. Taxonomy (NCBI): domain Eukaryota; kingdom Metazoa; phylum Arthropoda; class Arachnida; order Mesostigmata; family Phytoseiidae; genus Neoseiulus; species Neoseiulus californicus. Next base: position 3,036,519 of record JAMQGS010000001.1, read on the forward strand.
CGGCGAAAAAGATTCCGTGCTCGATTCGTCGTAGTCGATGGATTGGAAAATCTCTGACGGATTCTCGCAGAGAGCCTCGTGATGATCTCCATGGCAGACCCGACAGGGGACTGTCGGGCCGCACTGCTCCGCCGTGTGCCTTTCACTCAGGCACTTGGCGCAGAATCCTTTCGCCGTGGCGAGAGCTTCCTTGGTCAACGGTGTCGGGCGATCGAACGGTGAGAACGACTCCGTGCTTGATTCGTCGTAGGCGCACGGTTCGAAAATGTTGGACGAGCCTCCACAGAGAAGCTCGTGGTGGGCGCCGAAGCACACCCTGCAACGGACAGTTGCTGGACATTGATGATCAATGTGCCTGTCACTGATGCACTTGGAACAGAATCCGGCATCAGCTGCCCGGATCTCCTTCTCGATGGCCGTCACGTTCCATTGAAGGATCGAGAGGCCGGCCGAGCTGGAGTACCGGAGGGCGTCCGATCCGGTTGATGTTCTCACCATTCGATGTTTCTTCTGCGGGGTAGATGTCACTGGCCTCCACTCGTTCAGAGGCTCGATTTGGATGAAGTCGCATCCTGCTTCAAACCTTGCAGCGTCCATTGTAGAGAGTGTCCTGGAACTGGAGTCCGCACTGAGAATGACCTCTTGAAGCTCGATCCTCCGCTGACCGAAGCGACGGTGTGAATGCCCGCGAGTCGCAAGCTCTGGCGCTTTTGAGCTCAAACCCTCGACCAATCAGCGATCAACGGTCTCTCTCCGGAGTTTCAGTCATCGCCCAAATCCCACATGGGCGAGAACCAGAGATTGAGAGCCGATTTCGTTGAGTTTCGTTATTCTAGGGCAGGTGAGGCATTCCAAGAGATGATAGTGAACCCCCATTAAGGCAGAGTCGAAGCGGGCCACCGTCAGATACATCCCGGCGAGATACCTCGGAGGCTCATGGCACAGGTGTAGTCGAGGGCTACAGATTCTTTTTGTTCCGACGGAATTCATTCTTAGAGGGAGCTCATCATAAAGTGACTTGTTCAAAAATAATGGCATCGCATTGAACGGTATTCCCATCTCGGTTAGGCTGTTTGAAGAGTCCATTGCAAAAAATCTCGTTCTGGATGGTTCTCGAACAACACGCAACCACCAAATTGTACCGTTATTTCCCCAAGACTGGGCTGCACCGAAGAGCACCGAAACTCAAGAATGCGAAAGCTATCTGTGTGAATATGAGATATCAGTATGTGATGCGAACTGAAAACAAGGCCAGACGAGCCTCCGACGCACAGAATCAAAATCTCTAAAATAGGTGGTCAGAAGTCGATGCTGGCAGCCGGGGACAGAAACGATTGCATACAGGTCTCAAATGACTGAAACTGAAATCTCGAACAGATGAAAGACCTCAGTGCTTGCCTGGCATACAAAAATCATCGCACTAAGAACAACACTCGGAGACGACCCGAATTTCGCCCGAAACTCCTCGTCAGAACTATTATCTTTACGCATTCAAGCTCAGTCAAAGACGTCTTTGCGCTGTGCGTCATTTGAGCTTTCGAAAGGGATACGCGGTGGACTCCGCGGGCTGCCGTATCGGGCATCATTTCAAACTTGACTACGAGCTCGGGAGAATAGCGAACCCCGGTTTCCTGGTATAGCCCGAGGGCTACTCGGTGTGACCTGGCTTATTAAACGTTCTCTTTCGGAAGAACGAGGATGCTCGAGGTATAAACACGCAGCGAACGCTCGTTTGCACTTGGCGAAAAAAGTCCGGATTGGAATCTGATTTCATTTGATGAATAAACAAAATAATCTCTGTCTTCCACTCCATCCAGGCTTGCAGTTCTCAGACTCGCCCCGTCAATAAACCCTTTGAGGCTCGGTCATCGATCTCAAGCAGTGATTATCCAGGGATGTGAGAGCCGTCGCGGTGAGACCGATTCCAGAGCTAGGGCTTAACCGGACTCTCTTGAGATCGTAGTCCGGAGCGCGAGGCCGTTTTGAGTATGCATCACCAATCGAAACTATTCTATCATGAGTACCAAACTCCATTGATTGTGCAGTCGTTGACGGCAGCATGCATTCCTTTTCTGCCACAGCTCCAGCCGAAGGAAAAGATCAAGAATTGGTTGAGATTGTGGTGAATACCAGAACAACTCCAAGAATACATTTTATTGCTGAATAAACTCCGCCTTCGCTTAGAACAACGTCCGACTATGCCCTTCGCGAACGACGAGCTCTGATGCGCCTCGCGGCTGCTTGGAGTCGAGCCCTATGACGTATGAGCTGCACTTGCGCAGCCCGATGCCGGGTTGTCGCAGCTCCCACTGCCGCCTCCGCCTCAACTATGGCTTCCTGAAGAGGAATCAGGGAACGAGCATCTTCTGGGAGTTCCATCGGATCCACAGTTAGGATGACATCGAGTGTCCTGATGAGCTCCTTCAGGCGCCGCTGCGCCTCGCTAGCGGCCTCTGCGCTCTTCCGAACTTCACGCTCGCGCCGTCCGACTCCCTGCAGCGATCTCTGCAATCGGAGTATGTCCCTGATGTCCGCGGGACTCAAGCGGCGGAATTCTTCCTCAAACTGCCGGGCGAGATCGTTGCTCATGCTGTCCTTCGAAAGTAGGCTCTACAGATGATGAAGACGAGCACGGTGCGGTGCTCTTCGGAGGAAAAGTTAGATTCGACTTGAAACTCGAAACCACCAGGTCGAATCCTGAAGAACTATCGAGGAGGCGACACATACACGAGCACCCTGCAACGAATGAGTTCAGAGTAAGCTTCATTGGGGAATGATCCAACACATATTTGCGAGCCTGCTCGTCGCCCAGCCTCTGATCGTTCCCGTCCAATCAGCGCACCGCAACGAATCTTAGGTGGCGAGTTTACTCTTCTCTCTAACGATGCTTTTCAATGGAGTGCGTTCGACTCTAGAACCGCGATAACTCTCGGCGGGGATGCCGCCTATCTCTTTCATTCAACGGCATTACGTGCCGACTCTCGAAGTTGCGAGGCCTTCGTCATGAGTCATCACCTATTTTTGCAGCTCAGCGGCGTCACTTGTTTCGTTATCCTGATTACACCTTTCATAATTTACTAGCGTACCCGGGCGCGCTTCGCCGCGGTGAGGCGGTCAAACCAAGGGGTTCATTCAAAGATCCATTTATCGAATTCGAGATTGTGTGTTTGTCTTGGAGGTGTTCACACGTATTTGTGATACGTCCCGGTAAAGTAGTGAATTCTTCAATTTTTAAGCGGAAACCCCCTACCATTGTTAGTGACATCGTCTCGCTCGCCACCTGTGCACCTCTGGAGAATCTTTCAGCCCACCTTTCCGACCGTTGATTCAGGAAACTCACTGAAGATCTCCGGGAAACCCGACGTCGAGCAGCCGACAGTGGAGACTCCCGAGATCGGCGAGAAGAGGCGTTTGATGTCAGCAACCTCAGTAGACGTCGCCAACGGCGATCCCGTCGGGGAGCCGCCTATGAAGACACCTCGAGTCGCCGGCGTCAGTGTTGACACTGAAAGCGCGTCGGACATGCAGGTCGATTCCGCAGACGGCGGGGATTTCGAATTTCCTCGCACTCGCAGGCTCCGGTTTCAGCAGAGAAAGAAGGCGATCATTTCTTCCGGGAACATCATGGACTTCACGGCTGCCTCCGCGGCTGTGGTGAAGCTCATGACAGGGAAAGTCACGGAGACTCGGATGACGGCGAGCGGCGACTTTGTTGTTGATGTCGACAACGCAGAGGTTGCGGAGATGCTATTCCGACTAGATTCTCTTGCAGGAGCACCTGTGACTTCTAGGGAGCCCGAACCGAGAGTGATCTCAAAGAGAATGGTCTACGGCGTTCACCGATCGATCTCAGGACCAGTGCTGTTGGAATCTCTGAAGGGCGTCACTGAGGCGGCCCGCATCAAAGCTCGAAACAACCGTCTGAGAGCTCTCGTCCAAACGCACCGCTTGATGCTTACCTTCGCAGATGGGCCGGAGTTCTATACCGGAACAAGTCTGTATCGGTCTTAATCTACACGCTGTCGTCGCACACTACGAACCGCTGCCGTGCTACCGCTGCAATGTCGCTGTGTCGAAGGTGTTCTGAACGCGGCCACTTGGCGAAGGACTGCTCTAAGCCGGAGCGATGCGCGAATTTTTGTGGCTCCCACACGGCAAAATACGGTGCGTGCCCCGTACGTCTCAAGATTCGCGAGTCATGGCGACGCTCAGCGCTTACGCGCAGTACACCGGAGACAGTTGATGTTCCCGTGCTTACAGTGGCACCAGGTTTCAATGCCCATAAGGATTTCCGCGCTGGCCGCACCTACGCCGGTGCGGTGCGGAACGGCATACGGCTACACGGTGTGGCCTGGCTTATACTCTCTATATAATAAGCCGTCCTCTTTCGGAAGAACGAGGATGCTCAAGGCATGAACACGCAGCGGACGCTCCTTTGCGCTGCGCGAAGAAAGTTTGGATTCAGAGTCGGCGATGTGATTAGTTTGCCCAAGGAATCGGCACGCAGCGTCCCCCCAGGAATGGGCTCCGGCGGCGACGCTAGTTGCGCGAAGAATGCCTCTTCAAACGCGGATTGGAGCTCGCGGGAATCCTTGAGAATATCAACCAATGAAAGATCAAAAGACCTCTGCTTCGGATTCTGTCCCGTCAACTCGGTACTCGGGGTCTGATTTCATCTGAAGATTGGAAAATATACTTTCTGTCCTCCACTTCATCCCGGCTGTGGCTCGGTCGTCGATCTCAAGCAGTGATTATTAGGGGTGTGGGTTTGTCGCGGCAGTCGCGAAAATCGCGGTAACCACGATTTCGGTCGATTTCTCCCGATTTTCCCAGATTCCCGCGAATACCGCAATTTCCTCGATTTCACCGCGATTTTTGCAAATCTCTCGATCGATCCCCGCGGATTCGGATGAAACTCGTCGAAGAAGTAGCCCTCGAAAGGCAACTCACTCTTCGAATCGAGGCAGCGAGTCAGAATCCACGTTGCTCAATGCACAATGCTGCAGAGAAGATCGGCGCCGCATGGCAGCGGAAAACCCACCGGTGCAACTTGCTGGATCAGAACTCGGGATGGTTATTGAGAGATCGTTGTCGAGAGTCTCTCTTCCTCAGCTAGGTACCGAGGAATTGCATGTTTCGAACGTCTCGATGAGAGAAAATGAATCGACATAAGGTAATAAACCTATTGCATTCAAATCGCCAAATTTCACCAAAAATCGACGAACTTCCCGATGGGAAAAAAGAATGTTACCCGCTGTTACCCGTGCCCATTCCTTTTTTCAGAATATACCTCTCCTATTTCGCATGGTGACGACAGCTGCTGCGCAGAGCTGCGCATAAGTGTATGAGAGCACTTTTAAAATGACCCCGAAATCGGTGTTCTCGACTATACTTGATGCAGGGGTAAGTGATTCGGATTGCATTCAGACATTATAATCGTGTTTACACGTGTTGTCGAGTGTGGGAAGCAGCGTGGCGTTACGACGGATGATTGAAAAAGACTTTTATGATTGAGTGCCCTTGGAAACTCTCGTCAAGACTCTCTGGAACAACTTTCGTCATCATCGTCTTCAAGCAATTTCATCACGAATTTCGCTCGCTTGGAAGCTTTCTTTTGAACATTGTTGGTACCGGTACCAGTGCCTCTACGCCGCCTCGCAGTACAAAAGGATTCAAACGAGGGGTCGTCTCCTTCGTCCTCTGCCTCGCGCGGTTCCTCTTCATCCTCATCTGTACGCCTCGCCTTAATGAGGAACTTCGCCAGTTCAGCCTCAATGGTCCCGATGCTCCCTGATTGCTGAAGGCCGTGCAATAAGGGAGCTGTCTTGTTCTTGGGACATGTCCGTCCATTGGAATGAATACAGTGAAATCCCGTTATAATGGCCGAAGGCCGCGAACTAGCGACACCGAGCACGTCAGAAGATTCAACCTGTGTATCCGACCCCGATGGCGTTCTGAGGAGTGATCGCGACGCAGGCGAATCCGGCTCCCGATCTTGCCGTCTCCTAGCCCGAGTGGGATGGCCAAAGATGAGCGGCATCGTTTTGCCGTCCATTGCGATCTCGGCCATAAGCCATTTAGCCGGCTCGCTAAGAGCAGAATCGGCTAGCTGTCACCGCTGAAGAGATTCCTGGGGTCAGAAAAACAAAAGAATGGGCTCTCAGGTGAATTATAACTGAGCAAGATGTACTTAGAGTCGAGAACTTCTGCGATCTTGAGGACGAAAACTTTCGAAGAATCATACAATGGATTCCTTGATGATACCATGATGGATACAATGATTCTTGGAATAATTTCCCATCAGAATTGTTCAGAGGGCAAAAATTTGTATTCCGAAGATTCCGCTCCTTTTATTTGTAACTCTTCGTTAATGGATGCATACATGAAAAATACAGAGATAGCAAGAGTGAGCTGATGATGATTGCACTGATGTATCCGATGAGCGTCGGAGATGAATTCATCTCAGAGTTGAAGGCTCAGTATGAATCGGAATCATCCGAGATGGAGTCGTCACAGTCGATAGATTTGAAAATCTCTGAAGAATTTTCGCAAAGCTCCTCGTGGTGGTCTCCGTAGCAGACCCGACAGGGGACTATCGGACCGCACTGCTCGGCCGTGTGCCTCTCACTCAGGCACTTCGCACAGAATCCTTTCGCCGTCGCGAGAGCTTCCTTGGTGATCGCTGTCGGCGCCGGGAGCGCTGAAAACGACTCCGAACTGGAGTCCTCGTAGTCGATTGATTGGAAAATCTCTGACGGATTTTCGCAGAGGGCCTCGTGGTGATCTCCATCGCAGACCCGACACGGAATTGTCGGGCCGCATTGCTCGGCGGTGTGCCTTTCACTCAGGCACCTGGCGCAGAATCCTTTCGCCGTGGCGAGCGCTTCCTTCGTCATCGGCGTCGGCACCGGGAGCGGCGAAAAAGATTCCGTGCTCGATTCGTCGTAGTCGATGGATTGGAAAATCTCTGACGGATTCTCGCAGAGAGCCTCGTGATGATCTCCATGGCAGACCCGACAGGGGACTGTCGGGCCGCACTGCTCCGCCGTGTGCCTTTCACTCAGGCACTTGGCGCAGAATCCTTTGGCCGTGGCGAGAGCTTCCTTTGTCATCGGTGTCGGGCGATCGAACGGTGAGAATGACTCCGTGCTTGATTCGTCGTAGGCACACGGTTCGAAAATGCTGGACGAGCCTCCGCAGAGAAGCTTGTGGTGTGCGCCGAAGCACACCCTGCAACGGACAGCTGCAGGACATTGATCACCAATGTGCCTGTCACTGATGCACTTCGAACAGAATCCGGCAGCAGCTGCCCGGATCTCCTTCTCGATGGCCGTCATGTTCCATTGAAGGATTGAGAGGCCGGCGGAGCTGGAGTACCGGAGGGCGTCCGATCCGGTTGATCTGCTTACCATTCGGTGTTTCTTCTGCGGCGTAGATGTCACTGGCCTCCACTCGTTCAGAGGCTCGATTTGGATGAAGTCGCATCCTGCTTCGAACCTTGCCTCCATCGTAGAGAGTTTTCCGAAGCTGTCTTCCGCACTGAGAATGACCTCTTGAAGCTCGATCCTTCGCTGACCGAAGCGACGGTGTGAATGCCCGCGAGTCGCAAGCTCTGGCGCTTTTGAGCTCAAACCCTCAACCAATCAGCGATCTTACCGCTCTCTCTCTCTCTCCGGTATTTGGGGTATCACCCAAACCCCACATGGGCGAGAATGAGAGATTAAGAGCCGATTTCGTTGAGATTCGTTATAGGGCAGGTGAGGTATCCCTCGAGACGATAGTGAACCTCCATCAAGGCAGAATCGAACCAGGCCACCGGCAGGTTCATCTTGGCGAGATACCGCGGAGGCCCATGGCACAGGTGTAGTCAAAGGCTAAAGATTCTTCGTTCCGAAGGGATTCATTCTCAGTGGACGCTCTCCACAAAATGACTTGTTCAAAAATAATGGAAACGCTATGAACGATAACTCCAACTCGGTCAGGCTGTTTGAAGAGTCCATCGCGAAAACTCTCGTTCTGAATGATTCTGGTACAACGAGAATAAAACGCAACCACCAAATTGTACCGTTGTATTGAGCTTCCCCATGAGTGGGCTGTGCGAAAAAGCGTCGGTACTCAAAAAGGCGGAAGATATCTGTGAGATATCAGTATGTGATGCGAACTTGAGACAGAACTACCAAAAGAAGAACTGAAAAAAATCGAAATCGCTGAAAATAGGTGGTCAAAAGTCGATGTCGGCAGCCGGGGACAGAACCCATCGCATCCGGGTCCCAAATGGCTGAAACTGGAATCTCAAACAGATCAAAGGCCTCAGAGCTTGCCTGGCATACGAAAATCATCGCGTCAAAAACAAGAATTGATTATGACCCGAATTTCGTTTTGAAATTCCTCGTCAGAACATGATGCGAATCGGATCATGCAAGCTCACTCTGATGATGGAGCTTGGATCATCCAAGCTCACTCTGATGTTACGTCCTGTGTCGGACGTTTCGCGGCGCGCAATTTATGCTCTCACGGATTGATAGGGAGTTTTTGAAACCGTCGGAATTTTGCTGGTGTGAGAATGCGGGCCGCTTTCCGGAAGGCCACGAAAGCCTCGATCCGGGACCATTCAAAAGATCGAGCTCGTACACGGCTTATTTTGTGTCATAATGCTCGTATTTCTCAAATCTTCCCAACGCCGCGACGCGTCGCAGCGGGCGAATGTAGTCGCGAATCCTCGAAATCGGACTTGTCGGGTCCGAGACAGTTGATGGCGAGCCTGAAGATCAATCGGAGATCAGCCGATATGAGCAACGTCTCCGGGACGTGAGCTCGGTTGTGATGCGATTTCAGCGTGTCGTCCCCGGACCACCGGGAGCCTGTTGTGACCTCAGCCGCTGACACCGTCGTTTCCTTATATGGATTCCGAAGTCAATTGTTGGGAGCTCTGTGTTCCCCGAAGTGTTGAGAAACGCGACGGTCAGGGCGAGTCTCGCGGAGACGAGAAAGACGTTGGATGTTTATTTTGAGGATTTGTGATTTCGGTGATAAAAGTCACTTTTCGAAGCTCCAGCCAAATCGGTGTGTGCTCAATTGCAATATGACCTTGTAAGTCACGCATCCTCTTGTTTGTGGCGATAATTGCGGAGAACTCGAGCGGTGCTCGTAAAGGCGCCAAAACGGGGCTCTGTTGACAGTGCCCTCTCTCAATGTAGGTCTGGGACCTGTCGTTGTGAAAATAGTGCTCGGGACTTGTCGGAGCTTGTACATGATGAACAAATTTCTGGATCAGCATACCCATGCCTCTTCCTTGTCTGAATATTCGGAACGCAATTCCTCAATTACCGCAGTAAAACCATCCAAAAGGTAGGCTTCGTTCCACGAGTATTCCAGCATGACTCGAAGGTATGCATATCGAGTGTCTCAGGCTCGCGGCATTGCCCCGAGTTCGGGAAGACCGTTCGAGGGCAGAGGAGCGCTCCCATGGTCGAATAGCCGAATCAGAGATAAAGACGAACGATTGACGAATTCTCGGCAGGTATCATGAATCCTTCGGCAATCCCCAATCGCCTACTCTTCGAAATAGCGCTCGATAATGAGCATGATCTAGAGCGCTGTATGACAGTGATCGACAACACGTATCCGAGTCCCGAGGGGGACAAACAGGAAAGCTGCGGAGTTATCTCGTGAAGACATTCCTACCGCGATCGAGAAAACGATGGCATAATGCGAATCGAACGCGCAGAGACTTCGAATCTAGCAACTCTTCGTGGCTAGATGGTAACCTTTGTCTCGCTACCGAAGCCCCCGAAGTCCCAGAGCCCGGACCGTCAAGTATCAAACGCGGGAGACCGACGAAGGATTTCGAAACGTGCTGCGCGCAAACCCAGAGGAGAAATGTACGGAGAACAAAGCTTCCGTGCCGCTGAAGAATCTCCTGGACCACACCACTACACGACATCTACAATCACTCCAGAGGAGAGTTCATCCATCATGGGGCCGAAATTGACGCTCATTTGCAAGTGGGGGTGTGATGGTTCATCTGGTCACAGCGATTACAAACAAACATTCCTCGATCAAACCTCTTCCGATGCAAGCCTTTTCCTCAACCCACTCGTCCCTCTACAATTATGCAGCCGCACTGACAACAACAGGGTGCATTGGTACAACAAAACTCCCTCTTCGACGCGCCATCGTAGGCCAGTCAAGTTTGAGTTGCTGAAGGAGAGAGCTGAGCTCATTAAGGCGGAGGTTGCTCGTGTCGAAGAGGAGATATCCCAACTGGAGGGCATCAATGTAACTGTAGGGAGCACAGTTCTCTGCGTCGACTTTCGTATGGTTCTCTCGATGATCGACGGGAAAGTTATCCAAACACTGAATGATTCCAAGTAATTCGCGGAGTGCCCCTGTGTAATTTATTCTAAATCTTGTTCGATTCCGCAAAATCACGTGGCTCCCGCGCCTCTGCATACTAGAACCAAGGTCATGGAAAATCTACTGAAGATTGCTCACAAGGAGGGTTTCGATGAATTCCGACCGCTGGAGCCAAAAGCGCTCAAAGTAGCGACGAAATTGGCAATTCAGAAGGAGTTCGAACAGAAGGTCGGCTTAAATATAGATAGGGTGAAATAAGGGTTTGGAAGTTCGAACGACGGGAATACCTCTAGGCGTTTTTTTCTCGCCGATGTGCAGCTGACGGCTACCATCACACGATAAGACGCAAAGCTGATAGAACGTTTCGGCGTGCGTCTCTATACTATGAATTCAACCTCCGCAGTGGACACATCCAAATTCAAGGCTTACTGCGAACAAACCACTAGTCTCTATGTGAGTCTCTATCCTGAACATCCAATGAGTAACACCGTACATAGACTCTTCATTTCTTCATACATGGAACTTCGATCATTTTCGAAGCTCCGTTACCGCTTGGTCTGTTAAGGCGATAGTGTGGTGAAAATGCTAAATCCTGGAGTTCAGCAGATAGGAATGTTTCAGTATAACCATTGCAAAGCCCACCCACGAGATACCCAATAGGCATGCACCCGTTGCAACGGCAAGAACGGGCCGTTGCGACGGCTTTTTTTACAACGGCAGCAAACTTGCCAAATTCATTCAGAAATTGTTTTTTTTGCCAGTTTCGAGGAAAATAGACCTCATTGGGTGTTTTCCAGGCTATCGGGACAGAAAAATCGAGTTTTCGTGATGATTTTCGTCGAAAACAGAGAATTCGAGCCGTTGCAAATCATGCCGTTGTAACGGGCCGTTGCAACGGCAACGGCTCTGAAATATGCTCAAGAGAGCAAACTAGGGGATTCCATAAGGAAATAACGGTGTCTTTGAGTTTCCCTGGGAGAGAAAAAACTGAGTCGGCAGTAACTCTTGAAGTTCAGGCTTCTCTTGTTGAGGATTTAACCGCGTACTGGGGAACCGGGTGACACCATTTATTTTCTCGGGCCTTCCACATTGAATCTTCACATGTCACCCATGGTCCGCTTCCTCGATGATAGTGTTTCAAGAGGAGTATGTCGCAAAAACGGGGGTGAGTAAGATCTGCCACACTGCAACGCCGGCCCCCGAAATCATTCTCCGGCATGGGGACGTTCAACCGTGACCGAAGGGTTCCTGCGGAATCGTCAATGACGGGAGTTGGGTCTGAAACCTGTCCGGAGCTTTTCGAAAATTCGCGGCAGATCGCGAAACGTGCTGCGCACTCTGGCAGATCCTGCGGCTCTCAATCGAGCGCCGACGACGATGTGTCCACAATCAAGTTCGAGCACATTTGCATCGCATCAGGTCCGAGAGCGAAGCGAGAATGTCACCCGCCCGCCCTCACTGCCCACTCAGTGTCTCTCTCCGAAATGCATTCACTCCAAGGGAAACTCAGAGACACCGTTATTTCCTCATGAGATCCCCGAGTTTGCTCTTCCGAGCATATTTTACAGCCGTTGCCGTTTGCCGTAGCAAATGGCAGTTGCACCCGCAAGATGATCTTGCAGAGCAAAAATCTGACGGCCAGAATATCCCCAGTGTTTGAGCAGAAAAGCCTGCCAGCATTAAGATCGATCGTCCGCCACCCATTGAGGAAGATTTCAGCAGCTCATCATCAGGAGTAGGCCATGACCCCGATCCCTCGACGAAGACTCGCCCCCAAGAGGTTGTTGCGCAAGCAGGCACCACTGGAATCAACGGAGGAGGCGAGTATGAAAGTTCGCTTGAGGTCCTCAGGAATGCATCAGCAACGAGAGTCGCTTTAAGAGCGAAAATCCAACGGCCCAGAATATTTTCAGCCTCTACATCGAATTCATACCTGAGGGCCCGGAAATGAAAAAGTGCGAACGTTGTGCGAAACCGCGCTGCAAATCCTGTAAATGCCGATGCGACGCTGGAAATGGCACCGCCGCGATCAACGAAGGAGGTGAGTATGAAAGCTCTCTTGAGTGCCTCAGAAATGCATCCGCAACGATGGTCGCTTGTAGAGCGAAAATCCAACGACCAAGAATTTTTTCCGCCGCTACATCGTGTTTGCAAAATCTTCCATCGCCTCCATAACCGTCGAAAAATATCACGATGGTACAATGCGGCGTGTGCAACGCATTCATACGTCAGAGTTCGAAAATGAAGAAGTGCAAACGTTGTGCGAAACCGCGCGGCACCCATACCGCGCGGACTCTAGTATTTTCCTCACTTCAACCGTGCCTTTGCAATTGAAGGGTGAGCTAGGCGACGTCTTCTGGAAGAACCCAAGACCATAGTCGATGAGGTCATGCAGACCCTTGAGGTTCGTGTTCGCGAAAGGAACGGAAGACGTGATTCGGTCCGAGGTCGGACAAACGAGAAAAGAGATCGCGGCCAAACCTGATAAAGAACTCTATGATTGGTACTACATGCCAGATGCTCTGCACCGTCTCTTGATGCACGGTGCGATGATCATCGAAGAAGCTTTGTTGCGCATAGGTGCTCTGAGTGAGGAAGCTCAGGAGGCAAGCAACAAAACCTACAAAGGAGCCCGGCTGCGCCACTTTCGGAAACATGACCGCTTGGCGACCAATGTCGATGTGATGCACATGTTGCTGCAACGCCAGATCCATACATGGATAGTCTACGAACATGTTGATCTGCGGGATGATGTCAATGCTCTGCTCTGTGTGCAATCATGACTTCGTGATCTTAGGATACACTTGGCGAGAGGGATGATCCTCCTCATCACGGGAAAGAAATGATCCCGATTGATCTCATTGAAGGCTCCTTCCGGAGTTGAGTTTTCCGGTCCTAGATACGCTAGAAGGGTGCAAGAAGCAAGAATGAAGTGGCCGATGACACAGTTATCCTTGTGTTGATTTCACTTACAAGCTCCGATCATTGGGTCATCTCACGACCGAGCATGATGCTATACGCTCCGCTCAGAACCGTCCGGAGAAATCACCGGCGCTGGCTCGCTGCGATGTCACGCGGGCAGTATATCGAAGTAGCCTGCTTTCGATTTGGAGAGTTGCTCCACTGACGTGATTTCCTCCTAACGTAAGTGACGGCGTGTACCACTTTTCTGCGCGATTGACATTCGGACGCGCAGTTGGTTCGCTCCTAGAGCTCAGCGGGAGTACGAGACCACAGCAGCTCGAAACTCCCAACACGAGCCTTCCGCGAAATACGTCTTTGAGATCCCGTGAGTGACTTTCCAAGAAAGCTACAATCGCCCGTTTGTTCGATCCAGCGTCATCAAGAGTCTCGCCATTCTAGTTTCAACGAGTTCAAGATCTAATTCCGTGATTCATGTACCACACACTCGCGTGGGTTTTACTCCCAGCCTCATACTGGGAGTAAGAATGGAGGGGCTAGGAATAATGACTGAATAGGAAGCTCGGGATATGTTCAGCGTTCTCATGAAGCGCCCAGACGATCACCACGATTCATCGGAACTTCGATCGTCAAAGTCAAGCATAGCGGCAAATGACGGGATTCCCGCAAGCAGATCACGGAGGAGACAAGTTTCGCTTGTAGATCCAATCTTCTGCACGTTGGGATGCCGCATCTCTTCCTCAACTCCAGAGTTTTGGACTTTGCAGCCTCCAGGCAAAGGCACACTTGCTGATATACACCGTCATGAACCCATTCGCGACGAGGAAAGCTTCGTCCCAAATGCCCTAAATTTTCATCCCCCGATCCACGAACGCTGAGCAACCCATAAGCTCCTCCCATCCTCCGGAGGGAAACAAGAACGGAACAAGGGAACTGCTGGGAGTCTCAAGAAAACGAACGGAGTTCGGTTCGAAGTCCCAACCAGACGTCTCCCGTTGACGACCGAAAAGTGGGAGAAGCTCAGAATCAAGTGAATGCTTGAAGGAGTGGCTCCCAACCTTTTTTCCGCTGTGGCCCATGAAACGGTTATGAACATTCCGTTTAGTTCTAGTTTAGATGCTATCCGTGCCCGTCACCATCATCGGGCAAATCCATCTGCTGCAGCCTGTACGGCACCCGGTGTAGATCAACAGAATGACATAGATTCACGAGTTCCCGATCCTTCGCCAGCCCCGTCAGGATGCAGTCAATTTAGGGTTCTGTCGAGAAGACCTGCGAAGGCGACCGACTCTCCGTCAATTGGAGCTCAGCTCGGACTGACCCATGTCGAAACTGCGTTGAGCAGCCAGTTCTGGTGGCGTTCGTGTTCCTCAGGGGCAGTTACGATCAATCGAGCCGAAATCCGAAGCTCGAAATACAGAGTTGAGGAGTGGTGAGTGCTCCGACCGATATGACAATGGCAAGGGATCCCGCGTATCTATGGATGAGGAGCATGGTGCGAAAAGGACTGGGAACTCAATTCCGGAGCCAGCAACTTTAGCACCAGTCCGAGTCCACAACGGAACAGTCGGACTGGGCAAAATGATCACCTGGGGTACGGCGCCTAACATGCCGCTGCGGCTAACAGACTCCGAAGCCTTCGGGAGAGCACCCAACGGAGTCCGGACCAACCGAATGAAGCCCCATTCGATTCCCGCGAGCGATTCCCTTGAACTTGGTTGGAGTAACTGGAGATCCCGGCGTTCGTGGCAAGCTGTCCGCCCGTTGCGCTTGAGAACGATATTTTACTCGACTCGAACAGAGAATCTCGCACCAGTGCGATGAGTCCGAGCCCGCGACGGCACGAATTACGGCTCACGACTTGTGAGCCGCCAATAAGCGGCAGCGTCCGGAGAAGCACCAATGCACGCTATCCCTCCGAATCAGGATGAATGTTTGGAACTGCGAGCAATCATACATTTGAGTAACATATGTCGTGTGTGAAAGTGCTACTAAATGAACAAAATTGTCCAAAACGATGAAAATGAATCAGGATTCTCAAGACCAGCTTTTCGTCAACGGTGCAAAGAGCGGATTTTATCCGCGGGCTGGAGACACGTAGTTACATTGCTCAACAGGACTCAAGCAGTGCTCAATCCCGTTGATGCTTTCTGCACCTGTATGAAAACGTAATGACGTCATCGGAATTCCGCCATGTACAACAAGTTGACAAATCTTTGACTTTGCTCGCGGTCGGTTTCGCGAGTCGTCGTGTACATATTCGAAAAGTTTCCCGTCGATGGACCCGTAGTTCCTCAAGCCGTTCACCGGCTCGCGTTGAATGCGAACTCGTGCCGATTGATGCTTGTTCCCAAGCCCGAGACTCCCGCAGGACGAAGATTCGGCTTGTGTATCAGACACCTATGGCATGCTGGGGAGTGATCGCGAGACGGAGGCAAATCCCGCTCCCGATCTCGCCGTCTTCGAGCCCGAGTGGCATAGTCGAAGATGATTGGCATCGTTTTGCCGTCAATCGTGATCTCAGCCATGAGCAATTTAGCCGGCTCGCTACGCTAAATTGAGCAAGTTCTACCCAGAGCCGAGAACTTAGGCGATCTTGAGGACGAATACTTTCGAAGAATCATACAATGGATTCCTTGATGATATAATGATGGATACAATGATTCTTGGACTAATTTCCCATCAGGATTGTTCAGAGGGCCAAAATTTATATTCGGAAGTTTCCGCTCCCTTTATTTGTAATTCTTTAGCAATGAATGCATACATGAAAGGACAGAAATAGCAAGAGTGACCTGATGTGGTGATGTTGATTGTGATGATGCTGTTGAAGCTGCGGAACCACGAGTCGTATGCATCCGATAAGCGTTGGAGTGGATTTCATCCCTGAGTTCAAGGCTCAATATGAATCGGAATCATCCAATGATGAGCAGGAAGATGACGAGCATGACGACGGCTGCACCAGGCACGTAGGTTGGGACTCGGTGATGCGAGCCGCCATCGAATTCGCGGTCGGACGTGGAGGCAGCGAGAACGACTCCGTGCTCGATTCGTCGTAGTCGATAGATTTGAAAATCTCTGAAGAATTTTCGCAGAGCTTCTCGTGGTGGTCTCCGTAGCAGACCCGACAGGGGACTATCGGGCCGCACTGCTCGGCCGTGTGCCTCTCACTCAGGCACTTCGCGCAAAATCCTTTCGCCGTCGCGAGAGCTTCCTTGGTGATCGCTGTCGGGTGCGGAAGCGGCGAAAACGACTCCGAGCTGGAGTCCTCGTACTCGATTGATTTGAAAATCTCAGATGGATTTTCGCAGAGGGCCTCGTGGTGGTCGCCGTAGCAGACCCGACACGGAATTGTCGGGCCGCACTGCTCGGCCGTGTGCTTCTCACTCAAGCACTTGGCGCAAAATCCTTTCGCCGTGGCGAGCGCTTCCTTTGTCATCGGTATCGGCGCCGGTAGCGGCGAGAAAGATTCCCTGCTCGATTCGTCGTAGTCGATTGAATTGAAGATCTCCGATGGATTCTCACAAAGCTCCTCGTGGTGGTCTCCGTAGCAGACACGACAGGGGACTGTCGGGCCGCACTGCTCCGCCGTGTGCCGCTCACTCAGGCACTTTGCGCAAAAACCTTTCGCCGTGGCGAGAGCTTCCTTCGTCACCGGTGTCGGGCGATCGAGCGGTGAGAATGACTCCGTGCTCGATTCGTCGTAATTGCACGGTTCAAAAATGTCGGACGAGCCTCCGCAGAGAAGTTCGTGGTGTGCGCCGAAGCACACCCTGCAACGGACAGCTGCAGGACATTGATCACCCATGTGCCTGTCGCTGATGCACTTCGAACAGAATCCGGCGTCAGCTGCCCGGATCTCCTTCTCGATGGCCGTCACGTTCCATTGAAGGATCGAGAGGCCGGCCGAGCTGGAGTACCGGAGGGCTAACGATCCGGTTGATCTTCTTACCATTGGGTGCTCCTTCTGCGGCGTAGATGTCACTGGCCTCCACTCGTTCAGAGGCTCGATTCCGATGAAGTCGCATCCTGCTTCGAAGCTTGCAGCGTCCATTGTAGAGAATTTTGTGGAACTGTCTTCCGCACTGAGAATGACCTCTTGATGCTCGATCCTTCGCTGACCGAAGCGACGGTGTGAATGCCCGCGGGTCGCAAGCTCTGGGGCTTTTAAGCTCAAACCCTCAACCAATCATCGATCTTACCGCTCTCTTTCCGGAGTTTCAGTCATCGCCCAAACCCCACATGGGCGAGAACCAGAGATTGAGAGCAGATTTCGTTGAGTTTCGTTATTCTAGGGCAGGTGAGGCATTCCACGAGATGATAGTGAACCTCCATTAAGGCAGAGTCGAAGCGGGCCACCGACAGATTCCTCTTGGTGAGATACCTCGGAGGCTCCTTGCACAGATGTAGTCGGGGATTCTTTTCGTTTCGACGGAATTCATTCTTAGAGGGAGCTCATCATGGAGTGACTTGTTCAAAAAAATAATGGCATCGCATTGAACGATATTCCCATCTCGGTCAGGCTGTTTGAAGCGTCCATTGCAAAAAATCTCGTTCTGAATGGTTCTGGAACAACAAGCAACCACCAAACTGCACCGTTATTATCCCAAGGCTCGGATTTTGTCCCGTCGACTCGGTACTTGGAATCTGATTTCATCTGAGGAACAAAGAAGATAATCTCTGTCCGCCACTTCATCCAGGCTTGCGGTTCTCAGACTCGCCCCGCTCATGGATCCTCCGAGGCTCGGTCGTCGATCTCCAGTAGTGATTGTCCAGGAATGTGAGAGCCGTCGCGGAGAGACCGATTCCAGAACCAGGGCTGAACTCAAGATCGGAGGCTGGACCAGCGGCCACCGTT
Source organism: Neoseiulus californicus (assembly GCA_028455905.1). Classification (NCBI taxonomy): domain Eukaryota; kingdom Metazoa; phylum Arthropoda; class Arachnida; order Mesostigmata; family Phytoseiidae; genus Neoseiulus; species Neoseiulus californicus. The sequence continues at coordinate 3,054,652 of JAMQGS010000001.1, forward strand.
TGGAGTATCACTGATCAAAACTGTTTTATCATGAGTACCAAACTTCATTAATTAAGAAGCCCTTGACTGCAGCATGCATTCCTCTTCTGTTACAGTTTTAGCCGACGAGAACGATCAAAAGTTGGGTGAGATTCGTAGTGAACACCAAAGCGGCTTCAAGAATACATTTTATTCCTGAATAAACTCTGCCTCCGCTCAAAACAACGTCCGATTATGACGAGGCCTGCCGCGAATGACGAGCTTCGATGCGCCTTATGGCCGCTTGGAGTCGAGCCATATGAAGTATGAGCCGCACTCGCGCCGCCCGATATATATTTTCTCTTTATTTTCATAGAGGGGGGTCGCGGAGGTTGCGCGGAGAGATTGAGGCCATGGCCGACTTTGAACGATTTCCTCGGCATTTGCCGTAAGTAGGAGATGGGAACCATGGAAACCATCTCCGAGGAAGTCGGCCGGGAACGAGATCCGAACCAACGACCTGCCGCTCGCGAAACGTCAACATGGCTATGCGAATCTGCACATGACATGCAGACCGCTTAGACCACTAGGCTATCGCGGCGGTCTCCATCGGAGTTCCATCGGATCCACAGTAAGGATAACATCGAGTATCCTGATCAGCTCCTCCAGGCGCCGCTGTGCCTCGCTAGCGGCCTCTGCGCTCTTCCGAACTTCACGCTCGCGCCGTCGGACTCTTTGCTGCAATCTCTGCGATCGGAGTATGTCCCTGATGCCCGCGGAACTCAAGCGGCGGAATTCTTCCTCAAATTGTCGGGCGAGATCGTTGCTCATGCTGTGCTTGGAAAGTAGGCTCTACAGATGAAGAAGACAAGAAAGGGGCTCTTCGGACGGAAAGTTATATTCTGAGTTGAAACTCAAAACCACCAGGTCGAATCCTGAAGAACTATCGAGGGGGCGACACATACACAAGCGCCCTGCAACAAATGAGTTCAGAGTAAGCTTCATTGGGGAATGATCCAACTCATTTTTGCGAGCCTGCTTGTTGCCCAGCCTCTGATCGTTCCCTTCCAATCTGCGAGCAGGAACGAATCTTCGGTGGCGAGTTTACTCTTCTCCCTAACGATGCTCTTCAATGGACTGCGTTCGACTCTAGAAGCGCGATAACTCCCGGCGGGGATGCCATCTATCTCTTTCATTCAGCGGCATTACGTGCCGACTCTCGAAAGTGCGAGGCCTTCGTCATGAGTAGAGCTTGGAAGTTTAGGCAAACAAAATAGGCAAAATAGGCAATCAAAAAAGGCAAAACAGGCAATCAAAAAAGGCAAAATAGGCAAACAAAATAGGCAAAATAGGCAGACCAAAAGGCAAAATGGGTAGACAAAATGGCAAAAGAGGCAGACTGAAAGGCGCGATAGGCAAGAACAAGAAACAGCAAACTCGATCGAAATGAGCATAGTCGGCGAGTGAAATTGGGGAAATCGACGCAATAGGCGTTGGAAATAGGCAAAATAGGCACGATCAAACACAAGCATAAGCGGTAGGACAGCCGAAAGTCTGTGTTCGCGCGCAGACAGCAGCGAGCGAAGGCTTGTCATCCGTCACGGAGTCATCCTCGCATGAATCCGGGGTGGCATGCCGATCCGTATCTCTGATTGTGAGAAGCTTCGATGACCGTTCATAGCTGGTCGGCATGCGAAGAAGCGCCGATGCGAGCAAGAATCTCCAAGTTGACACCACCTCCGACACCAGTACACGATTGAGACAATTCATGGTTCTCAAAAAAGAAAAGATGTGTCCAAGCTATAACGGAACGGAGCTCGGCGGCGAACGCATCGAGAGAATGTTGAGAATCGAGGCGACAAGTTCGGTTGGAGACATACCAAACTCAAGAAGAAGCATGCGATGCTGAATGAATCGGTCTCGAACACGACGAGATGATACGGTGCGGGGGCGGATTCATGGCACTGATCACAGCTCTGCTCGGTGAAGCTGTTTTCAAGTGTTTTTCACTTTTTTTCACACAAACTTTTACAACTGCATCTCACGGAGCTTCCCGAGTACATGACTCGGAATCATTCACCTTCTGCCTGTGACCACCATCACTCGGTAACAGTGACTCCAGAATCACGATGCCTTTTGAAGCGAGAACCCAAGCCGAGAATCTAGCTCAGAAATCATCCGAGATTTCAAAGAGCATGTCACTTATGTTAGTTCGGGAGTGCATGCGTCCTTCATTCTGTGGATCTCTGCGACTCTAAGGAACACGATTGTTCTATTCTCCTGGCTTCCTAGCAGTCCCCCTTCTGAGAGTTTTTCCAGGATTTCCCCGAAATTCGCATATTTCGCCTGAGAATGCCTATTTTTTGTCTGAAAATGCCTATTTTTTGCCTGAAAATGTCTATTTTGCCTATAATTGCCTATTTTGCCTAAGAATGCCTATTTTGCCTAAGAATGCCTATTTTGCCTAAGAGTGCCTATTTTGCCTAAAAATGTCTATTTTGCCTAAGAATGCCTATTTTGCCTGAACTTCCAAGCTCTAGTCATGAGTCATCACTAGGGCTGCGAAGTTCAGGCACGAAAAAATCGACAAATAGGCAGACAGAAAAATTGCTGAAAAAAGCACTCAAATTAGGCAGGGAAAGCATGATAGGTTCGTTCTTGGCGACTTTTGCGGACGTATTATTCCAATTCCTCTTCGAATGTGAAAGCAAATGTTGAAAAAGGCACTGAAAATAGGCAGGAAAGGCATGATAGGCTCGACCTCGGCGACTTCTGCACGTATAATTCCAGTTTCCCCTCCAATGTTAGAGCGAAATGGGGCTCGAACGATGTTCGAGTTCTCTGAGAGGAATGATCGCCGTCGACGTGCAAAAAGCTTTGTTAGACACTTCACAGGCACTATCCGGCGGGGCGCTCTTGCTAGAATTACGCGACTCTGGACTCGAGAGAAAACTCCGGGAGACCAGAATCTTCTATGGAATCAGTTCGAGGCCACCTTGGAAGCTCGAAAACCCTTGGAAGTGCCGGGAATCGCTAAGGAAACTTGCACGATAGGCACTTTAGGCCCTAAAAAAACAAAATAGGCAAAAACAGTGAAAATTCTCTGATAAAGGCAGGCACAGGCATTTATGGCGAAATGCCTGAACTTCTCAGCCCTAGTCATCACCTATTTCTGCAGCTCAGCGGCATCCCGTGTTTCGTTATCTAATTCCTGGTGCCTAATTACATCTAGTCTAGGATTCTGTCGGGACGGGATGGCCCGCCCGAAGAACGAGAAAGAGTTTGTCCCCTCTCGCCCGCCCCATGTCATATTCCAGATCAGCGAATAAACATGCACTCCGCTCTTGATGTCCCATCTAATCGTGTGTACTCCTTATCATCTTCCTCAAGCAGTTTCCAGAATTCTTGGTGTGGTGAATTTTATTCGAGAACTCTCATAGTTATCCTTCCCTTGAACTTTTCTTTGACGTCCCTGACGTGACTCGTGAACGCCTTCGGGAGATGGTTTCGCCTTAGCCAGCCGGCTGACGGAACGCTGCTAACGTGCTTCAGATTCGCTTCGAGAAAGCTTCGTAGACCAGGATTGTCCTACGTATGCAAGGGGATATTCGCGCCGGAAAACGATTCAATGCAGCTCGATTTTCATTAGTTTCGGCGATATCCCGGAAGCTTTCGCGTACACTGACCTGTAGCTTCGCTCTTTTCGCCTCAGAAACTTCACTACTTTGCTTCTTCCGCAAATGTAGGGCGGTCTTGAGATGCTTCGCGCAGCTGTTTTTTCTCGTATGATCCACAACGATGGCGCATAAGCTGCAGAAAAGCTTGCCTCCGGAAAACGAGAAGCTACCTTGTTCGAATTGTTTAGCTCGTCCCTCCGCGCTGATGTTTTTGGATTTCTTCGGATCTGGATTTGACTCACTCATTTTCAGAATTTTATTTCCGAACGATTTCCGAACATTTCGTTCACACGCTCATACGCTGATGAGAGAAACAAGGCAACGATGTGCACATTTATTGTGTTTTGATTGAGGCTCCCGCGACGTGACGAGCACGTGTCCCAAAGAAACCCAGGCCCGTTCCGCACTGAAACTCTTTCCCTGTTCTGTGCACTGAAGATGCTGAGGACACTGAATTCCATCTTATTCTCTGAATTCTATGATGCCAAAGATCGCGGAAACAGGGATTTCAGCGGAAGAATCGCGGTTTCTGTCGCGGCCGCGAATTCCGCGCCAGAATCCCAGCCCTAATGATGATGATCTGTTTACATTTTTGCGCCGCCATGTTTCTAGATGGAATGTCCGCAAGCTCTTGCGTTCGTCGGCGGTCGTGGCGACGTGCAAACGTGCCCGACTCAAGACATGTAGGTTTCGGGTTCGATCCCCGCCCGAGGCATTTGCACTTCCCAGGGGTCCGTCGACTGATGCAATACCTGAACGATGGTCCCGGCGACGTTAAATAAAGTTTGCTGAGAGGTTCAGCCAGTTAAAAATTATAAGCTCTTGCGTTCGTTAGCAGATCCACATACCGTTCCGACTGCACGTCGGAGTTGGATTTCTTGCTACGTGGATAAAAGCACGTAGCTCTGTGAAGACGATGCGGACAGCCGTGACCACCGGACACCCGTCAATGGCCGCCGCGATTTTCGTGCCTTGTCCTGATCCTCAAATTCTCTCATCGATCCAGGTAAGTGGTTGATGGGGGAGCAGGGAAAGCAGGGAACGGAAATCCGAGGTGCTGAAGGTGGTCTGCATTTGCCTCATGCCCCATCGTGTCCCACACCAACAAATTGAATTCTTTGATGGTCAGGGCGGGGTTCGAAGTTACCAGGCTAATATTTAAATCGGGTTCCACAACTTGTGACCGTGACTTACCTAATGAGAACGGGTTTCGACCATTTAAACAAATTATCACAAAGTACAGCGTTGGTTCAAGAAGTATGATCAGGGACGATAACGAGAAAGGGGTTTGCCTTTCGAGCTACGTGCCGACGAACGAATGGCGGGGGTAGCAATTGTCGACGCTTCTGTATCTATCGTATTAGCATCGGAGTCTGGCAGTCTGGAGGACTGACTGTCATCGACTTCCGATGACGTCGTTTATTTTCATGGATTTTGAATGCGCAGGTCATTTGAACTATTTCGAAGCGCTAACAATTTCCTCAAGGCGAGCTTGGTCGTTCCCACGCATCTCTCGACCTGGATGTTCGGGGCCGGGTGAAATTGTGGCGAGTTCGAATGAAGGATTCCGTATACCTATATATATGATTGGATGAGTGTCGGCGCCTTGCCACTCTTGCCAAATCTCGTGTCAAATAGTACAACTCGTGATATCGGTCCCGTACAACTCGTCGCCAACAGCTCGTCGCTAAAAATTCATCGCCGGACAAGTCGTCGACGCACAACTCGTCACTGAAAGAACACATCGCCAGGACACTTCGACGCCGAGACAGCTGATCGCCGGAGAACTCGTCGCCAGGAGTTGGTAATTTTTTCGGCTTGTGGCTTGGGCCGAGGAAGCGCCAAAACGCCAGTTCTTTCACTGGCTACAGGTGTTCAAAAACCCAACCCGCCGTCCTACCGCCAGAGGCAACGCCAGCCTCCTGAAAGCAAAGGAATTCGCAGCGATGAGATGCTTGGCGACGAGTTGTATCAGCGATGAGTTGTCCTGACGATGAGTCGTCTCGGCGGTGACTCGTCCGGCGACGAGTTGTCGGCGGCGAGGTATCCGGCGACGAGTTCTCAGCGACGAGCTGTCGGTGTCCGATTCCGTATACCTATATATATGATTGGATGAGTCACACTGATTGGATGTGGCCACTCTTGCCAAATCTCGTGTCGAATAGTACAACTCGTGATATATGTGATGCATAGTTGTACTGAGAGAATTAAAACTACAGGGTGGCCGATCTAAATTGAGTTTTGGAGGGTTAAATGGATACATGAATGCAATCATGCTTGGCTGAATGGTTCCTTCTCGGGTGTACGGGCCATAAGCAGTTCACTCAACGCGCCAGCGATACAAATATCCTGCTTCCAGGGTCATTCAGCGGGGCTTCGAAAGCATCAAAATTTCACCGAAAATCGACGAACTTCCCGATGGGAAAAGAGAATGTTACCCGCTGTTACCCGTGCCCATTTCTTTTTCCAGAATGCACCTCTCCCATCCCCCTTTCGCATGATGACGACAGCTGCAGCGCAGAGCTGCGCATAAGTGAATGAGAGCACTTCCAAAATGACCTCGAAATCGGTGTCCTCGACTGTACTTGATGCAGGGGTATATGACTCGGATTGAATTCAGACATTATAATCGTGTTCCCATGTGGTGTCGAGTGTGGAAAGCAGCATGGCGTTACGAAGGATGATTGAAAAAAACTTATATGATTGAGTGCCCTTGGAAAACTCTCGTCAAGACTCTCTGGAACAACTTTCGTGATCATCGTCTTCAACCAATTTCATCAGGAATTTCGCTCGCTCAGAAGCTTTCTTCTAAACATCGTTGGCACCGGTACCAGTGCCTTTACGCCGCCTCGCAGTACAAAAGGATTCAAACGAGGGGTCGTCTCCTTCGTCCTCTGACTCGCGCGGTTCTTCTTCGTCCTCATCCGTACGCCTCGCATTGATGAGGAACTTCGCCAGTTCAGCCTCAATGGCCCCGATGATCTCCGATCGCTGAAGGCCGTGCAACAAGGGAGCTGTCTTGTACGTAGGACATGTCCGTCCATCGGGTTGAATACAGTGGAATCCCGTTATAGTGGCCGAAGGCCGCGAACTAGCGACACCGAGCACGTCAGAAGATTCAACCTGTGTATCAGACCCCGATGGCGTTCTGTGGAGAGATCACGGCACAGGTAGATCCGGCTCCCAATCTTGCCGTCTCCTAGCCCGAGTGGGATGGCCAAAGATGAGCGGCATCGTTTTGCCGTCCATTGCGATCTCGGCCATAAGCCATTTAGCCGGCTCGCTACGAGCAGAGTCGGCTAGCTGTCGCCGCTGAAGAGATTCCTGGGGTCAGAAAAACAAAATAATGAGCTTTCAGGTGAATTAGAAGTGAGCAAGATGTACTTCGAGTCGAGAACTTCTGCGATCTTGAGGACGAATACTTTCGAAGAATCATACAATGGATTCCTTGATGATACAAGGATGGAGACAATGATTCTTGGAATAATTTCACATCAGAATTGTTCAGAGGGCAAAAATTTGTGTTCTGAAGTTTCCGCTCCCTTTATTTGGAACTCTTCGACAATGAAAGCATACATGAAAAATACAAAGATAGCAGGAGATGATGTGGTGATGGTGATGATGATGTTGTTAAAGCTGCGGAACCACGAGTTGGTACCGTTGTCATTGCTCCGATGTATCCGATGAGCGTCGGAGATGAATTCATCTCAGAGTTGAAGGCTCAGTATGAATCGGAATCATCCGAGCTGGAGTCATCATAGTCGACAGATTCAAAAATCTCTGAAGAATTTTCGCAAAGCTCCTCGTGATGATCTCCGTAGCAGACCCGACAGGGAACTATCGGGCCGCACTGTTCAGCTGTGTGCCGTTCACTCAGGCACTTCGCGCAAAATCCTTTCGCCGTCGCGAGAGCTTCCTTGGTGATCGCTGTCGGCGCCGGGAGCAGTGGAAACGACTCAGATCTGGAGTCCTCATAGACGATTGATTTGAAAATCTCTGAAGAATTTTCGCAAAGCTCCTCGTGGTGGTCTCCGTAGCATACCCGACAGGGAACTATCGGGCCGCACTGCTCGGCCGTGTGCCGCTCACTCAGGCACTTAGCGCAAAAACCTTTCGCCGTGGCGAGCGCTTCCCTCGTGATCGGTGTCGGTGCCGGGAGCGGCGAAAAAGATTCCGAGCTCGATTCGTCGTAGTCGATTGAGTTGAAGATCTCTGATGAATTCTCACAAAGCTCCTCGTGGTGGTCTCCGTAGCAGACCCGACAGGGGACTGTCGGGCCGCACTGATCAGCCGTGTGCCTCTCACTCAGGCACTTGGCGCAGAATCCTTTCGCCGTGGCGAGAGCTTCCGTCGTCATCGGTGTCGGGCGATCGAACGGTGAGAACGAGTCCGTGCTCGATTCGTCATAATCGCACGGTTCAAGAATGTCGGCCGAGCCTCCGCAGAGAAGCTCATGGTGTGCGCCGAAGCACACCCCGCAACGGACAGTTGCTGGACATTGATCACCAATGTGCCTGTCACTGATGCACTTGGAACAGAATCCGGCATCAGCTGCCCGGATCTCCTTCTCGATGGCCGTCATGTTCCATTGAAGAATTGAGAGGTCGGCCGAGCTGGAGTACCGCAGGGCGTCCGATCCGGTCGATCTTCTTACCATTGGTTGCTTCTTTTGCGGGGTCGATGTCACTGGCGTCCACTCGTTCAGAGGCTTGATCCGGATGAAGTCGCATCCTGCTTCGAACCTTGCAGCGTCCATTGTAGAGAATTTTGTGGAACTGTCTTCCGCACTGACAATAACCTCTTGAATCTCGATCCTTCGCTGACCGAAGCGACGGTGTGAATGCCCGCGGGTCGCAAGCTCTGGTGCTTCTGAGTTCAAACCCTCAACCAATCAGCGATCTCACCGCTCTCTTGCCCAAACCCCACATGGGCGAGAATGAGAGAATAAAATTCGATTTCGTGGAGATTCGTTATTCTAGGGCAGGTGAGGCATTCCACGAGATGATAGTGAACCTCCATTAAGGCAGAGTCGAACCGGGCCACCGGCAGATTCATTTTGGCGAGATACCTCGGAGGTTCCTTGCACAGATGTAGTCGGCGATTCTTTTCGTTTCGACGGAATTCATTCTTAGAGGGAGCTCATCATGAAGTTACGTGTTCAAAAATAATGGCATCGCATTGAACGATATTCCCATCTCGGTTAGGCTGTTTAAAGAATCCATTGCGAAAAATTTCGCTCGAATGGTGCTGGAACAACGAGGATAGCACGCAACCACCAAACTCCATACCGTTATTTCCCAATGACTGCGCGGCACGGAAAAGCATCGGTACTCAAGGAGGCGAAAGCTATCTGTGTGGAGATGAGATATCAGTATGTGATGCGAACTGAAAACAAGGCCAGACGAGCCTCCGACGCACAGAATCAAAATCTCTAAAATGGGTGGTCAGAAGTCGATGCCTCAAGCCGGGAACAGAACCGATTGCATACGGGTCTCAATTGACTGAAACTGAAATCCCGAACAGAAAAAAGACCTCAGAGCTTGCCTGGCACACGAAAATCTTCGCACCAAGAGCAACACTTGAAGACGACCCGAATTTTGTCGTGAAACTCCTCGTCAGAACTATTACCTTTACGCATTCAAGTTCAGTCAATGACGTCTCTGTGCTGTCCGTCATTCGAGCTTTCAAAGAGGATACGCGGTAGATTCCGGCCGCTGCCGTATACAGTAGTATAGAACGAACGGCTCGTTCAACGAACAACCCGTTCAACGAACTTTTTTGAACCACACATCTGCCCCGTTCAGCGAACTTGAGGCTCGTTTAACGAACTTCCCGAAAATAGCTTCGCTTGAGACTTCCAAAAGATTTCTTCATCCGGGGGATTGCGATCGAAGCAATGTCGACAAGCGACGCGATAGGCGGCAAAATACGGTGATTTTTGTCCGTTGCCGGCGTGCAAAAACGATTTTGAACAGATCGAACGAAATCAGAAGCCTGCTGTTTGAAAGCCCGAATCTCCCAGCATATGTTGCGAGAACTACAGAAATATTCGAAAACAACGTTATCAACCATTTCAATGAAATCCTCAAGACGAGAGAGCGACGAGTTACTCTACGTCGGTTCTTCCAGCCCTTGCAACCTGGTGAAGCGGAGCTCCGATTGTGATGTCTGAAAACGAAAATCGATATTGTGTCTGTTTTCGTTTTTTCCCGACTCACCAATCTCATGTCCCAAATAGAAGGCACACTCGTTATGAGTCATTCCCACACAAAATTTGTTTTTCGTATTCGCTTGGACCCGATCATTCGATCTCCCATAGGAATCAATGCTTTTCTGTGCCCCGTTCAACGAACGTCCTGTACAACGAACCTATACGTGGAACGGATCAGGTTCGTTCAACGGAGCACTACTGTAAAGCATCAATCCAAACTTGACCGCGAGCGCCTTGACCGAGTCTACACGGTACGACCTGGCTCATTAGCCGTTCTCTTTCATGAGGATGCTCAAGGCATGAACACGCAGCGAACGCTCGTTTGCACTGTGCGAAGAAAGTCCGGATCCAGAGTCGGCGATGTGGTTAGGTTGCCCAAGAAATCGGCACGCAGCGTCCCCCCCCCCCCCCCCCCCCCCCCCCCCAGGAATGGGCTTCGGCGGCGGCGCTAGTTGCGCGAAGAATGCCTCTTCAAACGCGGATTGGAGCTCGCGGAAATTGCTTCTCCTCGTAATCTTCGAGAATATCAACCAATGAAAGATTCAAAGACCTCTGCCTCGGATTCTGTCCCGTCAACTCGGTGCTTGGCGTCTGATTTCATCTGAGGATTGGCGAAAATACTTCCTGTCCTCCACTCCATCCAGGCTTGCGGCTCTCAGACTCGCCCGCCCATGGACCCTCTGAGGCTCTGCCGTCGATCTCAAGCAGTGATTATCCATTGATGTGCGAGCTGTCTCGGTGGGACCGATTCCAGAGCTAGGGCTCAACTGGACTCCTTGAAGATCGTCGACCAAACTTCACTGATTGAGCAGTCGTTGACGGCAGCATACATTCCTTTTCTGCCACAGCTTCTGCCGACGGAAACGATCAAAAATTGGATGAGATTTGTGGTGAATACCAAAACGGCTTCAAGAATACATTTTATTACTAAATAAACTCCGCCCACGCCTAAAGCAACGTCCGACTATGCCGCGCCGTCCGCGAACGACGAGCGCTGATGCGCCTCGCGGCTGCTTGGAGCCGAGCCCTATGACGTATGAGCTGCACTTGCGCAGCCCGATGCCGGGTTGTCGCAGCTCCCACTGCCGCCTCCGCCTCAACTATGGCTTCCTGAAGAGGAATCAGGGAACGAGCATCTTCTGGGAGCTCCATCGGATCCACACTTAGGATGACATCAAGTGTCCTAATCAGCTCCTTCAGGCGCCGCTGTGCCTCGCTAGCGGCCTCTGCGCTCTTCCGAACTTCACGCTCGCGCCGTCGGACTCTCTGCTGCAATCTCTGCAATTGGAGTACGTCCCTGATGACCGCGGGACTCAAGCGGCGGAATTCCTCCTCAAACTGTCGGGCGAGATCGTTGCTCATGCTGTCCTTGGTGCTCTATAGATGAAGAAGACAAGCACGGTGCTCTTCGGACGGAAAGTTGGACCTGAGTTCTGAGTTGAGACTCAAAACCACCAGGTCTGATCCTGAAAAACTGCCGAGGAGGCGTCTCTGTCACAAGCACCCAGCAAAAAATGAGTTCAGAGTAAGCTTCATTTTAGAATGATCCAACTTATATTTGCGAGCCTCCCCTTGCCCCGCCTCCGATCGTTCCCTTCCCATCTGCGAACCGCAACGAATCTCTAACGATGTTCTTCAATCGGATGCGTTCGACTCCAGAAAAGCCGCAGCTCGGCGGCATCAGGTGTTTCGTTATTCTAATCACACCAGCCCGGGGTTTGATTGTATACCGTGTTCACTCTAATCAGCGGGCATTCTCTAATGACGAGCACTCTCCAATGAGCGGGCACCTTTGGAAGCATTTGAAAAAATAAACGGGCACTCTCTAATGAACGGGCACCTCCTAATTACCGGGCACCCTATGATTGAAGGTTACGCTTTGTGTCACGCAGAGATAGCGCGCTTGAGCGCAGGAGCCTGTCGCGATTTTCCCGCGGCGCAAAATTTTCGAAATTCCGACTTGGAATCCCGCCGAGTCCAACTCTATGAGACAACGTTACACCGTATCCTGAATCAAAGCTCACACCCTCCAGTCGGTTTTCGGCCATCGAATGGAGCAGCAAGCACAGAGTCACACCTCCGCGTTTCGTAACAAATCCTACACTGCAGTGCCATGTTGTAATTCTCCCGAAATAGGTTTCAGCGCTTGAAATATCTCCTCTTTCCCGGGGAATCTTGGATCAAACTTGAATCGGTGAAATGTTAGCACGTTCCGGAGCATTTGAAAAAATAAGCGGGTACTCTCCAATTAACGGGCACTCTCTAATAAGCGGGCACGTCGTCGAGGTATTGAAAAATCAACGGGCATGCCCGCTTATCCGAGTGAATACGGTAATGTATTTATCGCAAACACATGTGGGTTCAGTGGCGGCGCCAGCGGTACGCTTTACCCGCTTCGGCGTACCAAGGCTCGAAATCAGTACGCTTAGCTTACAGATTTTTTGTCCAGTAATCCCGCCTCCTTATAAGATTCCGCGATTATGCAGACCGAGATGGTCTACCAAAAAGGAAGACATCGAGTTGTTCAAACTTCAATCCGGTGCGATTTCGCTAGCCCTCAAGGAGATCATGGAAGAGGGTCGCGGTGACGAGATCGTCCATTGCAAAGCTCATTTGAATGAACTTAGACCTTTCAAAACGATCTCCATGCGAGCGCAGCTTCAGCGCGCTCAACAGGATGAAGACGCTCCTGCGTATCGCAATGAACGATCAACGACTGTCCAGCTTGGCATTGCTGTCAATGGACAATGAACGAGCGGGAGACACGTTTCGAAATCCAGAGAAAGCTATCAGAGTATTCGCCGCGAGTAAAGATAAGAGGGTTTCTGAAGTTTCCAAGTCGCAGTGAGCTCGTATTGATCGGACATCCATTGAAATGTTTCCCTCATATCACTGCTGAGCACAGAGCACCTTTTTTTTCTGCGAAAATTCGAGTGTACCGAAAAGGAATTCCTTGCGCCGCCACTGTGTGGGTTCATGGGCACAGACAGGGAGAAAAGAATGGGTGAGGTATGGACAATGAGTGGATGAGGAGCTCGGTCTATGTTTATGGTTCTCATCTAGCGCCTATCAGCTCTTCGCTTAAGAGGGCCAAAATTTGACTTCGGAAGTTTCCGTTCCCTTTATTAGTGATTCTATAGCGATGAATGCATAGTTGAAAAACAGAAAAAGCAAGACAAAGGGCTGATGTAGTGATGGTGATGATAGTGGTGTTGAAGCTGCGGAACCACGAGTCGTATGCATCCGATAAACGTCGGAGTGGAATCCATCCCTGAATTTGAGGTTCAGTACGAATCGGAGTCATCCCATGAAGACCAGGAAGATGACGAGGATGATGTCGGCTGCACCAGAGACGTGATTGGGGACTCAGTGATGCAAGCCGCCGTCGAGTTTGCTGTAGAACGTGGGGGCAGCGAGAACGACTCCAAGCTGGAGTCCTCATAGTTGACAGATTTGAAAATCTCTGATGGATTCTCGCAAAGCTCCTCGTGATGATCTCCGAAGCAGACCCGACAGGGAACTATCGGGCCGCACTGTTCAGCTGTGTGCCGTTCACTCAGGCACTTGGCGCAAAAGCCTTTCTCCGTGGCGAGAGCTTCCTTCATACTCGCGGTCAGGCTGGGGATCGGCGAGAGCGACTCAGAGCTGGAGTCCTCATAGTCGATTGATTTGAAAATCTCCGAAGAGTTTTCGCAAAGCTCCTCGTGGTGGTCTCCGTAACAGACCCGACAGGGAACTATCGGGCCGCACTGCTCAGCCGTGTGCCACTCACTCAGGCACTTGGCGCAGAATCCTTTGGCCGTGGCGAGAGCTTCCTTCGTCATCGGTGTGGGTGCCGGGAGCGGCGAAAAAGATTCCGTGCTCGATTCGTCGTAGTCGATTGAGTTGAAGATCTCTGATTGATTCTCACAAAGCTCCTCGTGGTGGTCTCCGTAGCAGACCCGACAGGGGACTGTCGGGCCGCACTGCTCAGCCGTGTGCCTCTCACTCAGGCACTTGGCGCAGAATCCTTTCGCCGTGGCGAGAGCTTCCTTCGTCATCGGTGACGGGCGATCGAGCGCTGAGAACGACTCCGTGCTCGATTCGTCGTAATCGCACAGTTCAAATATGTCAGACGAGCCTCCGCAGAGGAGCTCGTGGTGCGCACCGAAGCACACCCTGCAACGGGCAGTTGCTGGACATTGATCATCAATGTGCCCGTCACTTATGCACTTGGAACAAAATCCGGCATCTGTTGCCCGGATCTCCTTCTCGATGGCCGTCATGTTCCATTGAAGGATTGACAAGCCGGCGGAGCTGGAGTACCGGTGGGCGTACGATCTGGTTGATCTTCTTACCATGGGGTGCTCCTTCTGCGGCGTAGATGTCACTGGCCTCCACTCGTTCAGAGGCTCGATTCCGATGAATTCGCATTCTGCTCCGCTCTTCGCAGCGTCCATTGTAGAGAGTCTTTCGTGACTGTCTTCTGCACTGAGAATGACCTCTTGAAGCTCGATCCTTCGCTGACCGAATCGACGGTGTGAATGCCCGCGGGTCGCAAGCTCTGGCGCTTTTGAGCTCAAACCCTAAACCAATCAGCAATCTCATCGCTCTCTCTCTGGAATTTGGGGTATTACCCAAACCCCACATGGGCGAGAATGGGAGATTGAGAGCCGATTTCGCTGAGATCCGTTAGTTTGGGGCAGGTGAGGCATTCTACGAGATGATAGTTAACCTTCATTAAGGCAAAGTTCGAGCGGGCCACTCGCAGATTCATAACGGCGAGACACCTCAGAGGATCATGGAGTGACTTGTTCAAAAAGAATGGCATCGCATTGAACGGTATTCCCATTCCGGTCAGCCTGTTTGAAGAGTCCACTGCAAAAAATCTCGTTCTGGATGATTCTGGAACAACACGCAACCACCAAACAGTACCGTTATTTCCCCAAGACTGGGCTGCACGCTGCACGGAAGAGCACCGAAACTCGAGAAGGCAAAGCTTTCTGTGTGAAGATGAGATATCAGTATGTGATGCGAACTGAAAACAAGGCCAGACGTGCCTCCGACGCACAGAATCAAAATCGCTAAAATAGGTGGTCAGAAGTCGATGCTGGCAGCCGGGGACAGAACCGATTGCATACGGGTCTCAAATGACTGAAACTGAAATCCCGAACAGATAAAAGACCTCAGTGCTTGCCTGGCATACAAAAATCATCGCACTAAGAACAACACTCGGAGACGACCCGAATTTCGCCCGAAACTCCTCGTCAGAACTATTATCTTTACGCATTCAAGCTCAGTCAAATACGTCTTTGCGCTGTGCGTCATTTGAGCTTTCGAAAAGGATACGCGGTGGACTCCGCGGGCTGCCGTATCGGGCATCATTACAAGCTTGACCACGAGCTCGGGAGAAGGGCGAACCCCGTTTCCCTGGTATAGCCCGAGGGCTACTCGGTGTGACCTGGCTTATTAAACGTTCTCTTTCGGAAGAACGAGGATGCTCGAGGTATGAACACGCAGCGAACGCTCGTCTGCACTGCGCGAAGAAAGTTCGGATTGGAATCTGATTTCATCTGATGAATAAAGAAAATAATCTCTGTCTTCCACTTCATCGAGGCTTGCAGTTCTCAGACTCGCCCCGCCGCTGGACCCTTTGAGGCTCGGTCGTCGATCTCAAGCAGTGATTATCCAGGGATGTGAGAGCTCTCGCGGTGAGACCGATTCCTGAGCTAGGGCTTAACCGGACTCTCTTGAGATCGTAGTCCAGAGGGACAGGCCGTTTTGAGTATGCATCACCAATCAAAACTATTCTATCATGAGTACCAAACTCCATTGATTGTGCAGTCGTTGACGGCAGCATGCATTCCTTTTCTACCACAGCTGCAGCCGACGGAAACGATCAAGAATTGGTTGTTTGTGGTGAATACGAGAACAACTTCAAGGATACATTTTATTGCTGAATAAACTCCGCCTTCGCTTAGAACAACGTCCGACTATGCCCTTCGCGAACGACGAGCTCTGATGCGCCTCGCGGCTGCTTGGAGCCGAGCCGTATGACGTATGAGCTGCACTTGCGCAGCCCGATGCCGGGTTGTCGCAGCTCCCACTGCCGCCTCCGCCTCAACTATGGCTTCCTGAAGAGGAATCAGGGAACGAGCATCTTCTGGGAGTTCCATCGGATCCACAGTTAGGATGACATCGAGTGTCCTGATGAGCTCCTTCAGGCGCCGCTGTGCCTCGCTAGCGGCCTCTGCGCTCTTCCGAACTTCACGCTCGCGCCGTCGGACTCTTCGCTGGAATCTCTGCAATCGGAGTATGTCCCTGATGTCCGCGGGACTCAAGCGGCGGAATTCTTCCTCAAACTGTCGGGCGAGATCGTCGCTCATGCTGTCCTTGGAGAGTAGGCTCTGCAGGTGAAGAAAACAAGCACGGTGCTCTTTGGACGGAAAGTTGGATTCGACTTGAAACTCGGAACCTCCTGGCTGAGATCCTGAAGAACTATCGAGGAGGCGTCACATACACAAGCACCCAACAACAATAGAGTTCAAAGTAAGCTTCGTTGGGAGATGATCCAACCTATATTTGCGAACTTGCTCCCTGCCCTGCCTCCGATCGTTCCTTCCCAATCTGCGAACCGCAACGAACCTCGGGAGGCGAGTACATTCTTCTCTCTAACGATCTTCTTCAATTGAATGCTTTCGACCCTAGAACTGCGATACCCCTCGGCGAAGGCACCGCCTATCTCACATGAGGCGGCATTACGTGCTAGACTCTCGGGGTTGCGAGGCCTTCGTCATGAGTCATCACTCATCACCTATCTCTGCAGCTCAACGGCATCACGTGTTTTGTTATCCTAATTACACCGAGC
This sequence comes from Neoseiulus californicus, assembly GCA_028455905.1. Classification (NCBI taxonomy): domain Eukaryota; kingdom Metazoa; phylum Arthropoda; class Arachnida; order Mesostigmata; family Phytoseiidae; genus Neoseiulus; species Neoseiulus californicus. The sequence continues at coordinate 3,071,345 of JAMQGS010000001.1, forward strand.
CCGGGATTCTATTTCATAATTCATTCATCTCAAACACCTGTGGGCTCATGGGTACATACAGGGAAAATAATGGATGAGGTGATGACAATGTGTGGATAAGGAGCTCGGTATATGCTGATTGTTCTCATCGACCGCCTATCCGCTCTTCGCCATTCCGTACACGGTCGTCGGCATGTTTTTTACTCATTTCTTTGTCCTCTCTGGGTTCTCTTCGCGACGATTCAGGGGAGTCCTGCTATCATCGAGGAGGCAAACTCGAGAATTACCAGTAGTCTTCAGGCTCTGATTCACATGCAACAATTTGTCCCAAAATTGTTAAATGGTATCACAGGAGTGCTTCCGTCGCCGCCCGCGACAGTTTTTGCCCCAACCTTTCCGGAATCGAAGCTGCTTGAAAACTTCAAGCCCCAAGTTTTGTTCACTTCGGAGCTTGGACCGCGAGTTTTCGCAAACTCCATGATCGCTTGCGTCAAGGGAAATGCGAGACCTCGGGGAATCCAAACTTACTATCGCTGATTCTTTCCTCGTTGCATAATTTAGCTCTCCTGTCGACCGAGATCGTTCACATCTACGATGAAGTCATGCCAGACTCCATGGGGTGTTTTTCAGAACTCGCTGGTAAGGGTTCGAGTTTCCCGAGTTTCCTATTTGAGCTGTCTGAGCGGAAATATCGCGTGGAAGCAGAAGCAACGCTTTCTATCGAGCTCGAACCAGATTGTGTCGAACCAACCTATACAACTACTCAGACACGGATTTGTGATGTATTTTTGCTGTGTCTAAAAGGAGTTATCGAGCTCTCTGGCCTTAAGAGCAGTTCAACCAGCGTGTTTGACATGAATCGAGGAAACATCATAGCTCAGAGCAGCACCTCGAAACGCCTCATGAAGTCTTGTACTTCTGATATCTCGGATGGCCAGCCTTCCCGAGGAATCTTAGAAGAATGAAGCCGAGATGACTGCTTGATCGGCCGTCGGAAGGCGGCTTACGATTGAATATCTGCGAAGGAAGACCATCTGGGGCGTGCGCGGAGCTCCCAGCTGCATCGAGCCGCTACTTGAGTGACAGGCAACAACGCGGCGGCGGCGGTGAGACGACGACGGCGGCGCTCCGCTCCAATGTCTTCTGCTAGAGTCCATCGGCAGCCAGGCAGGCAAGCAACACACACCGCTGCTCACACTGAAAGTCTAACTGATTGTTGCTGCTGCAGCTACCGCTCCACCAGCCGTCCCAACAACACGGCCGATTGGGGCAGCCGCTGACTCGGGTGGCAGCCACCGCAGACGGCCGTGTGTGCGTGCGTGCTGTACCGCTCCTCCTCCGGCCTCCGTGTGTTTTCACACTGAGAGCACCGAATTCGGTCAGCTGGATAGACTCCGAGAGTGAAATTTGCGCGAGTTTTGTGTCGAAATCGTGTCTCCGCACCGTCACGAAACTCTCTCCAGGCCGCGGGTGACTCCATAGGAGAACAGGTAGACCAGCTGAGCGGTGAATGAAACTTGCGTGGCCGAATTCACCGTTTCATGACAACGTTTCGTGACGCCGCTATCTTCGCGCGAGGTCGACGAAACACTTTGCTCTCGAGCTAGAGTAAGGACAGATCCATCGGACGTCCTGCCCGTTGTGCGGCCCATCCAGAAACTCCTGCAATCATGGCCACTCTACCCAAGGGATTCATAGGGTCCCGGCGGACGTCAAACGCTCTCGATATGGAGCGGGAACAATTCGAGAAACAGCAAGCTCTCAGCATTCAGAAAGCCATCCACACGACCGAAGGCTCGGTGAAAGAGAAGCATGTTCGTTCCATCCTGATAGGAACTCACCAGGAACGCGGTGAGTAATGACAACAGTGAAGACGTTTCGTTTGACAACTAGACTTGACAATACAGCGTTGCCTAGTTGCTTGGCAGAGTTCCACCGGGTGATCGTTCGTTTTTTCTCTGAACTAAACCAAGCGTCTCGTTTCCACTCGGAGCGCTTATTCATCGTTTCTGATCATTGAGACGACGTAGCCGAGACCGTCAAGGGTATCCTTGCGTTTCCAAGCGTCTCTCATCGGACCGCTACCAATATTTGTCGCCGGGATTATTATCCACCCATACACCTACAAACAAAACCTCAGTCCGTGGACAATGGACAATAAGTTCACAATAGATGTTTTTTGCGCCGAGACGGGCTCGCGAGAATTCCGCACACGATTTCGTTACTCCATAAGACGCCTAGTTGGCAGCGCGAATCGGTTGGGGGCCTCTGACATACCCGACCCGCTAGTCTTCCCATTGACGCTGATTGCATGAGACACAGCGTGGCGATCGCAAAATACCGCAAATTGATTCATTCGGAACAATTCAATCGTAAGCCTCCACGCAGACCGCGCAACGATCGAGGCTGAAGGGACAAAGTCTTTGATATATCGATCGATCCTTTAGGAATTGAGCCGCTGACCTAAGTCTCTCGATCCTGTCATTGAAACTCGCGATAGTCACTCGAGCAGCTGCAGAGACATTGATCCATCGATCCGATAATAAAGTGGAATTACTTTCTAGGTCCGTACACGTTCTGGGAGTTTGCCATGAGGTTGCCGGTGCAAGAGAACCCAATACTGGCGTGGAAGTTTTGCTACGTCGTCCATAAACTCCTGCGCGAAGGCCACGATAAGTGCATCAATGTTAGCTTCCGGTGGGTGTGACTCTTTTCTCTCCTACGCGTGCCTTATGATGTAAACATCTAATCGAGATGAGCGGAAATGTTTTCAGCGACGAAGCGCCGACGGCTGAGAGCTCAATTTCATTAAGAAACAGACGAGTTCTGCAAGTCAAAGTATATCTCGGGGCTCCGCTCGGCCTTCACGCTCCAAACGAATGTGTTATGGAGTCTGATTCACGACACTCGTATTTCGAAGGTCTCGGAACGGTTCGTCTGTCGCGGAGCGGTCGCTTATTCGTTCAACGGCTTCCCATACAATCGATGTAGAAGCCACGGGTGATCCGACTTGAAATTTGAAACGACATCAGATTATCATTCTCCCGATTCCTTAGCTGGGGAAGTCTTTTTCCTCGGGTCGCGGTTTGAGAGTCTTTTTCGTTCAATTCTACATCTCTCTGCACCATCAGGCTGCTCAGACTAGAGACGGTCAAGGATCCATTCCAGCCACAACGGCGACTCTGAACTAAGCGACGTGTGTATAGCCCTGAGAATGCGAGCAATGCGAGTCACTGCGGGATATATTTTGCAAGCGATACCATGCCCTAACGTCTGAATCATCCTCTTTGGATCGATACCGGATGATTGCATTCGCTTCTAGAACCCTGGAACTCCGTTAGAATAATATTCAGGTCCTGATGCAACTTGTCCGAGTACGCAATCATCGATTCACCGTTTTTAGGTACATGAACAAATTCGGAGACCTTGGTCGACTCTGGGGCCTCTTAAACGAAGGATACGGCCGCCTCATCGAGCTCTACTGTGCTTTGATTCTTCAGAAGCTCAAATTCCACGCTCGGTAAGTAGCTTCCGTTTTTTGTCATGAATTCCTGTCCACGGCGCCCGGGAAATGGCTTCGTCAGCTGATGACGTCATCATTACACTCGAATGCATTCCTCTCCAGATACCAGGGAATACCGGGAACACTGACGCTCTCAGACGAACAACTCGTGGCGATTTCTGAAGGCGACGTCAACGTCACTTTTCAGGTTGGTTTCAATGTAGAGAATCGCGCCGATTACTCAACGTCAGAGCACAACCAATATCTGGGGTTTGAATAGGGGTTTGAATGATCGCTTATGACTACGATGCTTCAGAACGGGGTAACTTGACGTGGGGAATCGGTGGCACCGCAGTTTCCCCGGATATGGATCAAAGTCCCGTAGGGTTTGCAGTTGTTGCATTCGAGGGAGGATCTGGGATGATCACCTAATTGAGTTTGTTCCGCCAACAGTTCGCCTGCGATATTTTCGATTACATGGAGAAAGTGCTTTCACTACAAGCGGCCGTTTTCGGCTCATTGGACATGGCTCGTTCCAATTCGATGACCAACTCGGGCCAATGTCGTCTGGCGCCCCTCATCTGCTGCATTCAGGTGAGGTCCTAGTTCTCTCATCTATTGTGGAAGTCACGGGGCAGGCGAAAGAAATGCAGCGACCCGTTCAGTCATCGAGCAGTGATCTGATACATTGATTCCCCATGCAGGATTCGTCCCAACTGTACGACTTCGCCGTCAAAATACTGTTCAGTCTGCACGCGCAATTGCCCGCCGATACTTTACAAGTAAGTTAACAATCAAAACAATCAGGAGAGCGACAACTGAGCATAAACTCACTGGTCGTCGGTACAGATCTCTGGCAACCCTGAATGGAAGCCCGAATAAACCGAATAAACCGATCGTCCGATTTTAGGGACACCGAGATCGCTTTCTCGCACAATTTAAGCAACTCCACGTGTTCTACGCCAACTGTGCCAATCTTCAATACTTCAAAACTCTCGTCCAGGTCAGTGTTGGCTAGGATGGGAATTCCGTCTCTGATTCGGGATATTTCTGTCTCTTCCCAGAGAGTTTTCGGGGAAGGATGCTGACATGAAATCGATAACTGGTGAGCTAAAATTAAAACTCTTGAAGGTGCCTTCGCTTCCTCCTCATCCCCCGAACTTGCTGAAGGCTTCGGAATTGAACTCACACGTCCGACCCGTAGTGGTCCTTCCGTCGCAGCCGGAAGTCGCCGAGGACCTCATCGACACGTCGTCTCCGGTACGGAAACGACCACTCAGTCTACGCAAAGTTCACTCGAAAACTTCAAACTTCGTTGAGGATGAGTTTCCCAATTTTCCTCGTAGATTCACCAGTCGATCTTGGACGGTGCAAGTCCTCCGCCTCCCCCGAGAACCGCGTCCGTGGATAATGACCTGGCTCAGCGCAAGGATGCAATCATTGAGCAGTTACTCAAAGAGCTTGAGGAAGCTAGAATCGACGTGCAGAGAATTCGTCTCGAGGACGATCATGTTATCAATGAGCTGCGATTGCAGCAGGTAAGACTTGGACATCGGATTCAGCGGATTCGGGCGATTGAAACTGAGCGAAACATCGTTTGAAGAGTTCCTCTGATTCCTCGGTTCCGTTCCAGGCTCAGCAGGAGAATCAACTCAGTATGGAACAGGAAAACGTTCGGCAATTGCAGATGCAACTCGCGGCACGCTTCGAATCTCAGCAGGTGCGCGAACGCCATCGAAAATATCGGGGACTCAGTTCACCCTCGAAGCGTCACTAATTCTTAACTTCTTTGCAATCCTCCAGATCTCGGCCGCCATGCAGGAACAGTTACAGCAACTCGAGAAGAAAGCAAAACAGAACGAAGAGAAATTCCTCAAAATGAAAGAAGTCTACACCAAGCTTCGCGAGGAACACATCGGATTACTGCGAGCAAAAGCTGAACTCGAGAAGAAGGTCCACCAGCAGAGCTCAGACGCCGAGCAACATAGCGAGGTAACGCTCGATCACGCGATATCCAGAGAAGTCTCCGGAAATCCTCGGTAACGAATTATCTCAGGCTAAGAGACTGATTCGTTCGTTTCAGAAACAATCTGCCTGGCAAACAGCGCTGGTTGGAGTGGCTGAGGCCGTTTTGGACGGCGCTGTTTCGGAACTGGACATCCCGTTCGACCAGGATCGCTTCCTGCAGAACGCTGAGATAGTTGAGACTACTTTGAAGTCGATGGGAGGCAACATTGCCGCCCATGCCGATGAAGATTATCAGCTGCAAGCCACCTGTTTTACATTATCCCATCAGATGTATCAACTCCTGCAAAGTGCAAAGGTAGGAGACGTGAAGCTGAGAGACTGAGAGACATCCTCTGATTCATCTATGCTTGCATCCGCGCCTTCGCTGCCAGTGTTGTGCATCATAGTTGAACTTTCGGTTTGTTTGCAGGCTAGCGCCCATCATTGCCCCAACGTTGAGTCAAGCCATGATATCGTAACTAAGGCTCGTCTGGTGGGCCAGAGCACCATCGAATTGTTGAGAAGTAAGTTCGCTTCATCGTTTGATTGAGAAGTGCTTTGTCTTGACAATCATTCCCACCAGGAAACCCCGTTGGAAGCCTCCTCATCTCAAATCATGAAATTCCAGGTATCCGAAGCGGTCGTGTAGATACAGCGAATTGCCTTTCTAACCTGAAGAGTTTGGTGGTCTGCGTGGAAACATTGTGCCTCAAAGATCAGGTACGTCGGTCATCCCTCCAATTTGTGCTCTACAACAATTCTCGGCAGTCTCACACGACCCCCGACTCACATGTTCGGTTTTCAGAGCAAAACAAATGAAGATATAGGACATTTGCTTCAAGAAGAGCTTTCGCAAATGGACAAAGCCATAGCTGATGCGACGAAGAGAATCTCAGAGATTCTCGACAAATCTCGAAGCACGGATCAAGGTGTCAAATTGGAAGTCAACGGCCGCATCCTCGATGCGTGCCGCTCCCTCATGGCGTCCGTTATGGTCCTAGTCAAGGCTGCGAGATACCTTCAAGATGAAATCGGAGGATTCTCGAAAGAATTCTTCACCAAAAACCACAGATGGACTGAGGGTTCGTTTATCGTTTCGTTGATCTTCTTTGATTCCCGCCTTTATTCACGTTGAGTTCTCTTCTGGATCGTTCTATTCGCCTTGTCGCCGTTTTCGCGCTAGCTGAGTGTATCATTCCAGGTCTAATCTCGGCCGCTAAGGTTGTGGGAATCGCCGCAAACCTCTTGGTGGATGCTGCTGATCGCTGCGTGGTCCACGGAGCGAAAATGGAAGAACTCATCGTCGCTTCCCAAGAAATTTCCGCCGCGACGGCACAGCTTCTCGTAGCCAGCAAGGTTTGTGAGAAGCTCCAGCGAGACTCCATTCCGGATGTCGGATTATTCACTTCATCGATGATCGAGCTCCACTTCGCGCGAGGTAGATGATGCGTCACCGTATTCTGACACTCAAGATCGTTTCCGTACTTTCCAGGTTAAAGCCGACAGGAAATCAACGCGGCTGGCAGCCTTGGGGGCAGCGAGTAAAGACGTCAGGGAGAATACGGCAAACGTCATCGCCACGGTCAAGAGCTGCCGCCAGAAGGTCAGCAAACTCCAAACGTGTGGCTGTATTTAGGGCAACCAATCATCGTGCGTCGAGTGATTCCTAATCGATGATTCTTGATTCCAGGTTGAAGAAACAAGGGACACCCTGGAAGGGTTGAGCCTGCATCAGGCCAAACGCCTTGAAATGGAACTCCAGGTATGCGATGCGGATGGACGCTTTCTTGAGCGTTCTCAACCTCAAACTGAGGGGTCTGGCGGGTTTTTCGATCATGTTCGGTCTTCGTGTTGCTAGAAGAATGCGACCTTGTACCTAATGATTTCCATTTCCCCTGCAGGTTCGAGTTCTGGAACTGGAGACTGATTTGGAAAAGGAGAGATTGCGCCTAGGTGCGCTCAGAAGGAGAAATTACCATGACGAGTAGACAGAAGAGAGCATTTGAAATATTTGAGTCGAATAATATCCGGACGAATCTCTGTCAAAAGTTCTGCTGCGAAGCTCGTCGAGCTGGAATCCAACTTATCAGACAGGAGCTCTACTGTCACAATGCGAGCCGCTTCTACTGCTATTCCTTGCCTTCGCGTGATTGGGAATATGTGCGCTGATTGTTCGGACGGTCACAATTGTCCTTCGGCATCCGATGTTACGCTGGGTTTTGAGAACGGGAAACATTCCTTCCATTATCCGTTTGTGTATTTAACTCCGCTTCTTCAACTCCTAAACCTTGCCAACGCCCGCACGAAGAGAATTTGCATTGAGTTTGAAATCACTTGACGAATAATCGCCCATCCAGGATATGACGGATCTGGCTGAGGCGTCTTCATCGAAGCCTGAATTGCCTACTTGCGCCCAGCAGTCGGAAGCTTTTCATAAGTTTCGAAACATCACCTAGTGTATTGTGAGTGATTGAATATGTGCGCTTCTACCTCTTTCGTGGAGATATTCGCGCAGGGCTGCGCTTCCTACAATTATACGTTTAAAACCCTTGCGAACCCTAATTAACCCACAGCGGTTGCCATAAGGCCGGAAATACTCACGGCTCGATCCTATGACACTGGGGTTGATGGAGATTGAGTCAACTAGCGGAATCTCAGTTTTCGGTTCAATTTTGACAGTTTCTAGAAAATGAGACGACAGCGCAAGAGTCTGCAGGCTCAGAGGCGCCGGCACGCTATACGAGATATGAGAATCAGGAACAAGAGCCTCAGTGTGTACAAAGTCTCCGGTCTCTGTAGGTTCAGCCGTAAGTGCTGAGAATGTGTGGATGAGAACCTCCGAATTATATTGTCAAGCAAATAAACCGTTTGTAATTCCTCTTGACGTGACCAAGTGGTTGACTTCAATTTGTGCTAACGGTCCTAGGATCAGGCAACAGCCCGCCGAGATACTTTGCGCAGAGGAACTCGGGGCCGATGAGTTTTTCGTTCGTGAAGATGATAGATGACCTGCACAACGGAGCCACTGTGCAGATTCGTGCCCCGAATTCAGTGTCGAGGAAGAAAACAAATCAGTTTGACTTAAATACCCATACCCGTTTATTTCCTTGCCTTTGACACTTCTGGTATTCCTCTTTCTCAAGCATTCCTGGACAGCTGGATAACCCCGTTTCCCCGTGATTTCTCAGTCAAGTATTTCAATACAACATGTCAGCCTGTCCCCGTCTTCAACATCAACAAGGTTTGCAGCCCTTTGTCTGGAGGCCAGCCCATATTCAGTCAGCCGAACAGACTGAGTTCGTCTCCAAGTAATCAATCGACGTGTTTCTTTTTATCAGAATAAAATAACAGAGCAATTCAGAGATCATAGAGTGTTATCGTACTTCTTCTCCGGACGACACTTTCCTAGAGTTTTACCTTAGCAATTATTTATGTAAGTATGTTTTGTTTCTTTCTCTCTCGCTCGTCCTTTTTCTCTCTATTCCATCTTATTTATACCGTATCTTAATAATAGTTTTTTTAACACACTGAACACATTCTTATGAAGCTCGGGTCAGAGCTAAGCTTACTCGACGATTCCACAACCGGCAGATTATTCCGTTCGGAGCCGAAAGAGTCAGCCGACCGTCAAATGCGTCGAAGAGTTCTCCCCTCGTCTCCGAGTTCGCCTAACAATCATAATAATCATGATAATTAATGAATGCAAGCCAAAGTTTGTTTTCAATTCGTGTACAGAAAAAAAGCGTGCTCAAAAAAACTCCGATGAAGTTGAAGAGAAGTCCGGATGAGATCCCGAAGTGGAGTTCATCGTCGCAATCGCCAGAGACCGTTTCGACCAATCGGATCCCCGCCTATCAAAGCCAATCCTGGGGACCGTGCGATTTTGCGCCGAGGAAGAAGAAAACATGCGATCGGCGGCGAGAACTCTCAGGGTCCCATACCGTCTCCGGTGTACTCCTAAATTGCAATGGAGGCGACTAGCGTTTTGATCAGTAAGTTTGCCTCGACGGAAGAGAACACGCGAGCGAACGGATGGGAACGACCAAAACCTGGTGATTGCCCTTAATGAGTTGATGAGAAGCTCGGCTAAATGGAGAAACTTCGACTGCCTCTAACCGGCCATATGGGCAGTGCCAAAATCATGCGTTCAGAAAGCAGCGCCGCGAATCCTGCCAAAGAAGGTTGCTCGAGTTCTCCATGGAATGAACCAAAGCCGGAATCTAACCAAGCAGATCCGAGCGATCGATCTAGCGCCGATGGGTCAAAACCAAATTGCGCCTCTAACTCTGATTGGGATTGCGATGGAAGCAGGCGAAATAAGTTCAACGAACCTCAGTGAATTCAAGCTCGAAGTGCAACGGCCATCAAAAAATGTGCTTTGAACATCGAATATTATCTTTCAATCTCAGAAAAAACGCTTCCCGACATACGTGCACACAGGCATACGTACATATGTATGTTCGGGTTTGCTTGAAACTGCACAATCCGGTAGCCCGGCAGAAATGCCCAAGGCATGAGTTCCCGTTCGTTACTTATGAAGACATATATAAGGTATGTATAGTTCCGTATCTGACTCTCTTTTTCTCTCGCTCGCTCTCTCTCTGTCTCTCTCAGTAAAATTAGAGTTTTTCCCTTGTCGGGAAAAATTCTGCCACCTTCGTGGATTCAATCGTCTCTTATCTCTCCCTAAATCGCATTCTCCTCCGGTTGTTTGTTAATGTGAGATTGTTTTACTATGGCAATTCTCACAACGCATCCACAGTTTGACGCCGCCATCCAAGTTTGGTATTGATATGCGACTAAACCGATGCAGCATATACACTCGACTTCAAATAGCAAAGATTAAATTGATAAACTCTTTGTCTCACATCGCCTCCCTTAATTACTCCAGTCTTCCTCCCGACCATCTGTATATCTCTGTTTTTCTCCTCCCTCTGAGACTAAGAATCGAAAGGAAGCTCTTTGGTTGCTTAATTAGGTAGTTAGGTAATTAGTTGGGCTCCTCAGACGCGTCCGAGCAAAACCCGGTTGTGGTTTTTGATATTTGGAGAAAACAACGGAAAAGAGTTAGTTTGTTTGGGTTGTTCGTTTCAGGTGAAATTGATGGGCTCGTCCAACAGGGTCCTACGAGACATTTCTCGATGAGAGCTGCTCGCAACATTCTCACTCTGAGCTGATTCGCCACCCCCTTGGCAGCTCACGGTGGAGATGTACTCTAGGTTCAAGTCTCCAGGCCAAGAAGCAGAGTTCGCTTTTGATGCCCGAGACAGCTTTAAATGCTATTCTCCCTGGGGCGTCCTCTGCTGTTTGGACTGGGACGCGCGAAGAGACCGTTGCCGCGGGAGTTGAGGATGGCTTCTAGAAGCTTCTCCGCTAGTAGAGGCCGATGCGTTCGACGTGGTTGCAGCGGCCATTTCCTGTAACAAGATGATCCCGTTGAAGTTGAAGTCACTCCCGAGCGACGAGGACTGGAGCATCAATGTTCCCTTCGATTTTCGATTTCGTACGAACCTTCTCCGTCGGAGATCCCAGGGCTAGGCTCGACATGGAGGACGAAAGGTTTATGGTTGACGCCACTGACAGTGACGATGGATAGTGCTGAAGTATCTCACTATTGCCGGGCTCATGATCCTCATCTCCTGAGAAGTTAACAACGTTTTTTGTAAAAGGAGTTCAGATTCCCCACGACCACGGACATAACTAATTGTTGTTGAAGAAGTCGAAGGTTTCGTCGTTCAGAAGGGTATGAGCACTTCCCCACTCACCCGTAATACATGTGTCCACCATAGCTTCAAGGGCATTGACGAACAAGTCCACGCTGTCGAATGATGCCGGTTGAGTCTGAGTGTTGGCGGGGGTAGGTTTCGTCGTTTCAAAAGGTCCGGCGAATCTCCAGAGCCCGCCGAAGCCGATGCCTGGAAAAGTTAGTGAACGTTCCTCAATAAGAACGCACGGAAAAACGGAGACCGACAACGATGTAGGATGTGCCTGTAATCTCGTTTGGGCAAATAAACTTACTTTGTAGATATAGATGCATTTGGTTTTGATATTGTTCTTCACAGAACACCACCATGTTTTTTATGATGCATTGCACGGCCGAAAGAATTATTTGGTCATAGCCCATAGAAACGACACTATTGATTTTCCCGTCGAGGAGTGGAATGATTACAGGGAACACTTTGGGAAATACGACAGAGGCCTCTGCGAGATATTCGTACAGAATGCGTGCCTGAAAGCGAGCATTGTGTAATCGTCATCGTCAAAATATCGTGGAGCCAGATCAAAGCGCTCTGGTGTCTCCAAGGAATTCGCTCCGACTAGGAATGCCAGCCAAGAAACACACCTCGTTCTCGTCAGTGGTACACCTGACAAGTGTTGCCAAAATGGTCAATGCCAGCGCCTGGTGAGAGAACTCCACCAGGACTTCGGGGTCCAACAGGACGTTGTCTTCGTTCGAAATCGAGACTCGACTGGCTTCGACAGGAGTATCTGGAACCGGTGGGGCTGACGGCTGTGGTGAGGTGTCGTGTTCCGATGGGTGACACTCCCTCTGTGCTGGTGGAGCCGAAGCCGCGGGAAGGTGATGTGGCGAGAAGACCGACTGGGCGTGAGTGGATAGGGTTTGATTATGGAATCCAGATGAGGATGGTCCTTCGTCCATTGAGTGTTCCCGCAGCTTCTGTCCCTGAGCTGTTGATGGTGCCGAGCTCGATCGGAGAACCATTCGTTGGTTGCTTCCAGACACACCGTCCATCGCTGAGAGAACAGACGGGAATACGGATGGGAGCAAAAGAGTCAGAACCTCGGACCATCACTAACACGGTCTGATATCGGGCCGTGCGGCTCTTTAGTATCTATGCTACTTCATGAACGTGACCAAGGAGTTAGATGGCGGCTTCTCGAACGCGAAAGGACTTCTAGGACATACTGGGAAAGAATGGGGATGCCAGAGGGAAAAATTCAACATACCGGTGTCAAACGACCTCGTTTGCGTCTGTCCCGCAGAAACACACTTTGACAAAAGATTCGGGTTTTCCTTCTTCGGCGAAACCGGGTTCACTGGACTGGTGGCGCCAGATTCCGCCGGTCGGTTCATCGTAATGGCTGGCGTTGTCCGATGCTTCAGGTGACAACGGGATCGCACCTCTTCAGAGACTGCGACCAATGCGCACAGGTAGGCGACTGACTCGGCGGTCACTTCGAACTTGTCCCGCTTGTGGGGCTTTGCGACAATGGTTAGGAGAGTATTCAAGACCCGGGTGGTACGTGAGACTGTCGTAGCAGACGGATGTCTGTAGCCCTTGGCCAAATGGCCGACCAGGGCGAAATGGAAATGGAAGGTGAAAGACAGGCCCACGTAATGGTCCAACTGTTTAAAGTGCCATTCTAGGGGATCGCGCGTTGCCATCATGATATTTCTTAGTGTATTAGGAGCTTCAAACATTCCTTGGGAATCCAGCGTGTGGAGGTTTTGCTCCAGCAACGCCAGTCCTGCGGCATAGAGTTTCATTTCATCCAATTCGAGAACGAAAATTGCAACCCAGAACAACGATCGGTGGATCGGCGATTCGGGGCGAATCAATGGTTGCAGTCTGGTGAGACACATGATTATAGATTCGATCAGCTGCATGTCCGTGAACGACTCGAGTGCTTTGACGAGGATTCGCAGCAGTTGTCTGACTTCTTGATCTTTGATGGATTTCGAGATGCAGCCGAAGACGATTAGAGCTCGTGATTGAATGGCTGGATTGTAGCGGAACGCGAAACTTTTCGCGAGCGTGGTCCATTGCTGCAGCCAATCTGAGCCGGGGACGTTCTTTATGCATGCCTCCATGATTTCGAGCAGCGCGTCAGTTATGACTTCTAGCGATGTGAGAGGTATTTTCTCTGAATCGCTTCCGATACTAGTAAAGAGCCGATCGATGTGAAGATCATTCTGCCTGTAGTTGTTCCGGAAGGCTGTGACTGCAGTTGATTTGACTTTCGAGATGCCGAACAAGAGGTAGAATTTCGGAAGTGAGAACTCGTCCAGCGAAAGACGCAAGATGTGTTTTGCGTCGCTGAACGATGGCTTCGAACATGTGCACAGCGAATGGATAACATTTATGACGAGGCCGTGGATCGAGGCGCGAAGTGACAGGGGTCCGGTGTGGACCAACAACGTGATTATGTGGAACAAGTAAGGAAGATGGCTGGCAACTGGAAAGAGAAACAGGCGATTAGGTTAGAACACCGATTGGGTTCATCAGTTCGTCCGCAATCGTGATTTAAGAATGAATTGGGAATGAAATCGACGACCAGGACGACGATGGCAATAGCAGCAATAAAACGGAAAAGCTGAGAAAACTCACCGTCCAGCGAGTTGTTGAACGATAGCATGAGGAGGTATCGTGCCAAAACGGCGATATCGTTCCACATGAGATGCTGTTCTAAACAGGTAGTCGGTGAGTTACAGGTACGCTCAATTACGCGGCATAACCTGCTGATAACTTTCATGGCGACCAATTGGACGTTGGCCGAGGCCAACGCCACCGCGGTATCCGCCATGATTTCCGATTGTAGCGATCCGAGACCTCCTGTCACACTCCGCCGGATGAAACTGTCTAAGACCATGTCCAACAGGTCTGATACCTGACCCATCTTACCCCAAATTTTGGCCTGTATACTGGGATACATTTCAATTTCTTCGATTGTTAGCGTTATCAATTTGTCAAGGATTGACGCCACCCGTTGGCGGCGTTGGTCGTCGGTGTGTTTGCAGAAACGGGTAAGATTCGGTAGCCACGGCGTCATGTATTCGAGGCACAGATGTTTCAGCTCGATGGACGAGTTCGAAAAGCCTTGGATGCATTCCTCGAGGAACTCCAGTGTGAGATGGTACGCAGACTGGGAAAGTTTGTCACTGATCTGTTTGATGAAGATCGTGTTGTTCGATGGAATGCAGAGCCCGTTCGTTTCCAGCAGTTGGCCATCGATCTTCAGGTCGAAAGTTTGCGTGAGTGCGCACATCAGGTTATAAGCTGCTGTCCGGAGACTGGGGTCTGCCGAACCGAGGTTCAACAAGGCCATGTTGAGCAATGTTCCAGGGACATCTTTGGGCCGAATTTTCGTGTGTACTGTGACCGAGTCCGGCTGCGAGAGTTCCCAGCGAGTCCGGATGTGGATAATTGCCTGGACGATTGTATCGCAATCGTTATGTATGAACGACAGGGGTCCACTTTCGTCTGCAATGGTCAGGGTGAATTGGTTGTCGTCAACCAAGCAGACCTCTTCTATCTCCGAGGCGTAGTACACATCGTTTAGTAGTACGGAATGCGATAAAACTTTGGTTTTCTCGGCGGATGTCACCTGGATCGCGGTCGGGCCAACTTTGATTGCGACCTTGGTGTCTTTGTGGCTGAGTTTCAAGGCGTTGTTGAACACTTTCAGGTCTTCTTCAAGACTGAGCGTCGCACCGGGTAGCTGCAGCTGTTCGACGTCGATGAAGTCGCTTAGACGTGTCGGCGACTCGACGAACAGGAGTTTTCTTGAACCCTTGATCGGTGCGAGAATACGCTCATGGTACTTAGTGTATTCGCGCACCCACGAATTGCAGTTGTAGATGTATACAGCCTGGACGTTCTCCATGACGACGTCCGGCATAACGAGGAACCACTTCTGTAGATATTCGGTTCGGAATCGGTTGTCAGCCGACGTATGCGTGAAGTCGATAACCACTTCGATTGGCTTTTTACAGTAAGGCTTGAGAACTTGGATGACATGATACATGAGGAGGTCTCCGTTGACCTCGCCGATTTTGTAACGGCGGGCAATATAGTAGAAGACCGGATGGCCCGCTTTGCTCGTGCCGCTCTGATAGAAGAGGTTCAAAGACTTGATGGATTTGTATTCGTCTTTTTCAAGCACGTTGTGCCGATTCATGAACTCTTCGAATTTCGTGGACGTCATGTCCATGCTCGACCATTGCGAGTCCATAGGCTTGTGTTCGGGTGGGCCCAGATACGCTAGCAACGTTGCCATTTTGTCAAAAGGTCGTCTTCCCACCGCCTTATGATCTCTGGACGACGACAGGTAGTCTCCAATCTTTTCCTGATGGTTCCAGAGTAGACGGTGGAGGGCGTGTACGTTTGCGTCGCTGATAAACGGCATGGCATGAGTCGTTGCGTCGTTGGGCTCACAGTCCGACGTAATTTGCATCACCCATCGGCGATTGGTCTCGAAGTTGGCGCGCAGGAAATCGTTGAAAGGAACCATATGCTGTTCCTTGGAGAATTCGATATGATTGGCAATGTTTTGCAAGATTTTCGACATGAGCATTAGGCCACGTTTCGTTCTCGACGACGGCTGACGGTCCACGATGCCCATTTCGTACGGGGCAACTATGGCCGGATTGATGAATCGGAGGTAAATTACAGTTCCGACCGCCGACAGATTATGAGGATAATTCGGAAATCTTTTGTTGAGAACTTGGTAAAGGCAATGGCACATCGACCGTAGTTGCGGCGGAAAATTCTCGGCAGATTGTACGATGGCTGTGAACACGCGGCTCGTCAGCTGGAGAAGGTTGAGCCGATTCTCCTCAAAGCTGTCCGTGGGATCAGTCCGCGCCGGATCCACTTCGTACGACACCTGGTTCGCCGGAGAATCCAGTAGCGGGAGGATCAGCGGTCCGAGGAGGTTGAGGAGGTACGACGCTCCATAGATTTTGAAGCAGAAGGCCATGATTTTACTGCCGAGCGAGTTTCCGCGGAACAGCGTTGTCATGCAGTCGGATAGCTCAACTTCCTTGTAGAACATGTTCCACAAAAGTGGACTTAACAAATGTTTGGCATCGAATAACGTAACGAATACCCTGGCTAACTCGTCCATTTGCGGAGTGACCACGACACTTGCCAAAGCCATGGCGATTGGTAGTTCGCCCTTGTCGCCGATCATGGTGACCAGCTGCACCAACTGTTCGTATCTGTCGGCGAGGACTGTTTCGGCTAGCATGTCGAATTCGGTGCCCTGTTGAAGGATCTTGGTGAGCACTTCCATAAACGCAGCGCGAGTCTGCAGATCTTTGTGGTATCCGAGTCCGATCGAGTGCATCAGACCGGAGTCAATGTTGGCGCTTAGAAGGTTTGACATAGCTTGAATGGTTACTCTACGGAGCTCGGTCAATACTGCTGCTGTCATTCTGAGATTACGAACTGCTACTGTGGTGCCAGAGGGTAACGACGCGGGTCCGAGACCATCCTTGCAATCGTCAGGGGTTTCAGTACATTCGTTCAAGAGATTCATGAAGAGTGAGAAGTACTTCAGGAATAGTTGTGACTTTGCTTCCATTAAATCCCCTCGATCGTTTTCCTCCGGTTGAAGTGGAAGTCCGAGGAGAAGTGCGGCCACTGCTCGCATGCACGCCTGGTCGAGGTCGCGGGTCATGGCGGTGACGTCGCCGCTCGACGGCGGCGCGATCTGATGGGAGTTACCCATGACCCAGTCGGTCAGGTATTCGACCATTTTGTTGCGGAACTTCATCTCGTGTCGGAACGACAGGTCGTCCCGACGTCCCATCATCACCTCGACCAGCTGACATAGTTTGGTCTTGATCTGAATCGCGTGCACGGTCGTGTCGAGATGGCGCACGTATCTTACAATAGCAAGCATTAGCGATTCCATGGAGGTGACACCCAAGTGCTCGGCATTGTGTTCGCCGCGTCTTTCAAGTATCGACTTGATGATGAAAATGATGTGTTCTACGAAAAGAGTGTTCGTGTCGTTGACGGCTACTTGGCCCTGCGAGTCGAAAAACTTATCGATGCTGGCTTTCACCTGATCGAACAACATTGGATAGAGTGAGGGCGCCATCTCATGCGCCACAAGGTCTTTGACGTGTTTTTGTATTTGAGTTCCGAATTTCTCATTGGTGCACGTCAGCAACTTTAGTACTTGACCCACAAAATCGAACACCGGGCAATAAGTAGAGTTCACCTCCAAGCTGGTCCCCAACAATTTTCGATTCTGCTCGCGCTGCTGATCCTTGGTCGTTTGTGTGCCAGACGTCGCTGAGGTCGATCCGGGAGGTAGTGACATTGAAGATTCTCGAGTACACTCCCGCGACGGAGGCGTTCCACCTGCTTGTGGAAACTGTGGACTCGCTTGTTGTTGTTGCGGTTGTTGTTGTTGTGGTTGTTGCGAATTCTGCTGTGTCTGTTGCTGCGGCGTTTGTTGCTGTTGTTGCTGCTGCTGTTGCGGTTGTTGAGATGGTTGTTGCAGCTGCTGTGATGCTTGCTGCGTCGGCTGCAGCTGTTGCGATTGTTGTGGCTGCTGTATTTGAGGCAGCTGTTGAGCCGGCTGCTGTTGCGGTGATGTTTGCTGTTGTTGCTGTTGTTGTTGCTGCTGCAGTAGCAACTGTTGCTGCTGTTGCTGTTGTTGTTGAAGCTGCTGCTGCTGTTGTTGCTGCTGCTGCTGCTGTTGTAGTTGCTGTTGTTGTTGCTGCTGCTGCAGCTGTTGCTGTGTAATTTGTTGCTGTTGTTGCTGCTGCTGCAGCTGTTGCTGCTGAATTTGTTGTTGTTGCTGTAAAGGCTGCTGTTGTACTTGCTGTTGCTGCTGAGGTTGTCTCAAGTCTTGTTGCTGCTGCTGTTGTTTCAACTGTTGCTGCTGCTGCGGCTGTTGTTGCGATTGTTGATTTGCACTCGTTTGTTCTCGGTCGTTCGATTGCCGGTCGACGGACAGTGTCGTGTTCACAGAGCGTGTGCGGCCGGTTAGCGCTCCTCGCTGACCCTGGTTTTTGGTGACGTTTTTCCTCTGAAGGCAGACGCCGCCCAGGGCAGCGAGGAACCCTGTCATGTTAGCCCATTCATTGATCAGATCCTCGAAATCGTGATCCGTTGTGGCGTGGGATGCTCGTCTTTTGATAATAGCTGCCCGATGAACATTATCGCCTATGGTGATTTCATCCAACTTGGCTTTTGGATAGCTGCTTAGAACGGCGCTAGTGTAAGTCCAGGTGACGAAGCTGTCCTCCCAGGCCAATAGGCAGCCTGGCGTACAGTGCTGGACTTTCCGCAACAGAGCCATGATGCGCTTTTGGAGCGCTGCACGACCCGTTAGCAGAACTTGTGATGCTGCCGCAATCTCCATGTAGACGACGTAGTTGGGCATCAAATAATTGACACTAAGATCGTCCTGTCCGCATCTTACGTCTGCTTCTTCGCAACTGAGCGCGAAGCATGACATCGCTACTAGGACGGCTTCAATGTCGATCGACCACAAGTAGGTAAACCACACCATTTCTTGCTTGATCTGACATTGCTTACAAATGGCAACATGACCACCTAGATTGGCATACTCTCTGTGTCTGGAACGGAAAAAGAAAAAATCCCGCTTCAGTGACCGGTGCGCAACCCCTTCATGATTTATCTCCCGGCGACTTCATCCGAAGAACAATAGAGCCGACGTTTACTCACCTTCGAAGGAACGCGTTCCGACATTTTAAGACCTCACGTAACCATTTCAGTATTTCGGCGAAGTTCGAGACCTGGTGTTGAGCCAGTTTCTGCGCAATGGAAAATATCACCTGTGAACTTATATCCCAGAAAGAGTTGATTGGGGACTCCGGATTCCACATCTCGATGTTGTCGGGATGATGTAGAACGAGGGATGCTTCCATAGCTTCCTGGGCCACGTCTGGTATGGCTTGATTCAGCATGAGTGTGACCAGGCCGTTGAGGAGGCCCAGCGTCGAAGCCTGTATCTCATGTCCCGCTTTTCCAGGATTCTGCGAAGACAATCCCGTTAGAAAGAAGTCCTGAGAACTAAGAAGTCCCGAGACTGGTTGCTTGAGACGAAATCCGGCCAGGAATACTTACACTCAGCATGAGCAATGGGTCCGCACGGCACAGTCGTACGAGTAGAAGCATGATATTCCGGTGACCCAGCGTTTCTTCGCCTCTTTCTTTGAACTTCAGCGTACTTACTTTCTCTTTCAAAGTTAACGAACTTATCATGCGCAATGAAGTGTGCGCCGGGAGAGAGGTCGATACCTGAAGAGGTGCAAGGGCTTCTGAGGATCTAAGTTCAAACGGAGTCGGACCCAATCATCGACACATCAAGAAGAAACGAGCGAAGTGAGAGAACAATTATCGAAGAAACCACCGATTCCGCATACAGAAGACGAGTGGGATTCACTTGGAATGCGTACCATGGGTCCTACCTTGGTCATCGTATCGGTAAAGAGACACCGAAGGTCGGCCGCCCGCGAGTAAAGCACATCAATTTGAGGCCACCAAGGCAGCCGAGGTTGAGTGATGATTCTATGGTTAAATACATGCAATGTGATCGAAATTCTCCAAGGATTCGGCTTAACTAGATGTTTCTGCATGTTCATTCTGAGAATCTTGAATGAATTCCCTCGTAGGAGGTATTTTTGGAACCGATACATATGGTTTGGAAGTTTCCTGACCTGTGCAAGGCGCTGAGTAATACGTAGTGGTAGGTGGTCATATTCACATTGTTCGTGGGATGAAGACACACCTGGAAAGGAATGAATAGTTTCGACCCGACGACGTATGATCCGCGGCGTGAATGCATTTGAGCAGGGAAGGATGCGAGCAGTGGACGACACGGGATTGAGTACAAACCTTGAGGGCCTCGTTGTTGTGAGGGTTTATCCGGAAACAGGACACGAAACAGTCGATCATCATTTCGACGTCCGCCCACATAGCGGATTGAGAGCTTGATCTCACAAACGGTTTCGATGGATTGAATAAAAGCAACTTCAAATCCTGAAAGAGAGCACATCCCGTGAGGAATTGAATCTGATTCAGGTAGAAAAATATCCCATCGAAGCTGGAAAAATTAATCTCCGAGAATAACTGCATGACAACAAACTTACCTGCATAACAGATTGCACCAACGTGAAGACGACATTTGTCGAATCCAAGATGTTGATGTAGGTAGATGCCTGCAGGATACACCGCAGTTCAAGATGATTAACCTTTTCTAAGAGCATAGGTCCGGATTCGGTCAACTTTACTCGCGCCGAGATGATACTTGCCTTGCACAGTTTGACGCACGTTACTGCCGCTCCTTCTGTTAATTGTTTTGAGGCTCCATGGGGCTGTAGAGCCTTCTTGACGGCGTCGATGAAGGCTTTCTGCAATCAAAACCAGATTGGTATACGATCCTGGCAATGGAGATTCTGATTTCCCTGTCTGTTCTCTCAACCGGCATCTTCGAATTCCATGCGAGTGCGGAATCCGGAGCTCGAACCACACTGGACCGCGTCCGGAGCTCACAGAATACATATGGCGAGCAGGATATGAAGCTGAAGATCTAACCTTCTTTTGATGTTTCGGGCTGCACGGTGCTCCTCCGTCTGCATTGACGATTTCCTCCAGTATAGTGGGACAGAGGAGGAGCAGCATTATCTGTAGAGGCCATGCTTGGGCTTTTCGTTTGTTGGATTCGGCGAATAATTCGAGTTGTTCGAATAGACGATCGCATATCTGAGTACCCAAACAGAGAACACGTTATATGAGCACTTTAAAATGACTTCCCAGGCACATAGACTCGGACCCGGGACGAGGACGAAACGATTTCCTTTTCACTATTCTAAACCATACCTCAGCAAGTTCATCGTCTGGCCTCTTCTGGAGATCCATAAATTCTGTGGGATAGGTATCGAGCCAATTCCATATTGCTTTCTCCAGACTGCTCATCAAGCACACATAGGCGTTCTTCCGAGGAGTTTTCATCTTCAACGAAATTTCTGGAAGAAGGCATCCTGTGTCAGTCCGCGTCGATCTCGAGGAGAATAGTAGGGGAAAATATTTACAGAGAGCCGCGCATAGTAGTCGTCGTCATCCTGGATCACAATTCGACGGTGAGAAGTTCTTGGCGACAGCTCTGATCGCGCATGCCTGGTAACGACTTTCGTACCGTTTAGAAGCTTTGTTAATCGGGCCAGATCCAGATTGATGTGCTGTATGAGTTCTATGTCGGAGAAATCGGTTTGCTCTTCGGTGGCAGTTGACAGCTCGGACAATTTGCTCTGTATCCTGTTTCGGAAAATCAGAATGTTAGCTTCATTCTGCATTGGTGTTCTTCCACGTAGAGTCTCAATTCGCGCCGACTTTCATGCCGATGAAACATACCGAGAGAAAACGGTACTGAAGTTGTTTTGCGATAAAGCTTTCAGCACTTTCGAAGCCAATGTTTTGAGTGGTGTCACCATCGGTGAATCTGGCATGTCCATCAGATTGCAGAGCTCTCGGAGTAAAGCTTTCACATGGATAGCCTCGTCGAAGGTCCTCTCCGCAGTTATGCTTTGCTGTCGGACGAAAACAATATGTATTTCGAGAAAATGTGGTTTGATCATTACCGGCTCATCGGTGACTCCGGTGCCGCTTCCGCAGTAATCGAGCGCCCGCAAGCGCGCGACCCATGACGCGGTCAACGCTGCCGGTGCTTCCGCTACTTTTTCACTCCTCTTGGAGAGAGCAACAATTTTGAAGAGGCACTCACTCTTGTGAAGCATTTTTCCAAGGTGTCGAGAACTATGAGTTGAGATTCGTAGTAATTTTTTTCAAATTCCGGAAGGAGGGTTCCATGTGAGCGCTGAAAACGTCAGCCGCGGTTCAGTTGATGGAGCAGTGATTGTGGCGCGACACAAGGAAGATCCAAGCGACTTCCAGGTCCACAACTTCCACAACAAGGTTTCGGCTCCCCCATCGCATCCGACATCTTTGTTTGACGATCTCCCGCACACGTCAATCAACCCGACGACCCATCCGATTCGGTAACCTCACATCAGAACTCCGTGACGTCCTCCCACTCACGGGCCCCACAAATTGTCGCTCAGACGCGATAGAGTTTCACGGAAAATTCGGGTGAGAAAAAAGCAACCGCCTTCTCCCGATGCCCAATGTGGGCAATATTCGGAGGAGCGAGAGTGTCGACGTGCGAGACGACTCTCCGCTGCTCAGGGATTACCAAGCTAACTTACCTCGATGCTTTGGAGAATTTTGGTCAGCGACGAGATGATGAGAGAAAACTTATGTTTGGAGATGGCGATTAGGCATTCGATAATTTGCTCCACATTCTGCTTGCTATGTGTACTCGACGTACCGCTCCGACATGGTAACTGGAACGAGTGAGGGAGAAAAACCCGTTATTTCACAGACACTGGCCAGCGCGATGCGCCGTCGGCGCTCTCCCGGAACCGCGCACAGTCGGCAGCTTCACAGAAGTCCACGGTCAGCTGTTAGAACTGACTCTACAGCAGAGTGGAAGCCCTGTGAGAAGAGAAGGTTCCACAGGTCTTTCAAGCCAGGACGGTGGCAGCGCCATGTTCCCGACAGGGATCCACGACGGAGGTTTTCGCCTGCGCGGAACCCTTGGGATATGGACGGCTCGGACATGAGCCGCGTTCGCGGAACCGGCGGCACGGAAGGACCGTCTCTGGATTGAGAAGGGCTGGCTGGCCGTGGACAGCGCACCGTAAAGGGTTGTGTGGGGAACCAACCTGCTCCTCGAAACGGGTGATCAGAGAGGTGACCCACTCGACTGGCTTGGGAGTCGTCATGGTCAGCCAGTGTTGAGGACTCAGAGAGAAGTGGGATGGTCGACCCTCGGTGGCGGTGTAACTCTCAAGACGGTGACAACAGGGAACCCTAGAAGCGCCATCTTTCTCGACTGCTCTCTGCGGCAGCTCTGTTCTCACAGACGGACACGGGGGCTGGGACCACCGTACCACAGTGTATCACGTGTGATTCGCGCGAGCTCAATGTACCACAGCTCAGAGAACTCCTCCTCCGTGACGTACGTATACGGCGCGCGCACAGCCGTAAGCTTTAGGATGGCGCCCTCCTAATCTAGAAAACTAGCTGGACAAAACTTCACCCGCTCTGAAATGAAACCGTACTGGAACCAGAGTACATGTACGGCCCGTCGGGGCTGTCTTGTTCGAAGCAGCCAAGAGAGTGGTCACACAGAACTGAGGGAAACTTTGGAAAACGCCGTTTCAGGCTCTCCTTTGTGAGCAGCTCTCTCTGCCCTGTGTCCGGAAAACTCGTCGGCGGGCTAGAATACTTCGAGACAAACCAGAAAGGAAGAGAGAGCATTGCGCTCGCTCAAAATTTCGGTCAGCGATTCCCGACGCTCTCCGCGCGGATATGAGCCCAATATCGCAGGAGCGAAGTCTGATCAAACATCGGTTCAGGTCTGGGAGTTTCCGGATGCTCTGATCATGGGAACGCAGAGTCCGTGAGACTGTTCTTCGTTCGGGCTGCATCCATATTATGACCGCCCAAGTCGACAGTCGTCTCGAAATCAGGACAGTCGATGGAGAAGCTGTCGAGTCGCTGTGAGCGCTTCCGTCGTTTAGTGCTAAGCTTCGGATTCGCGCGCCAAAAGTTGACGACTCTGTGCCAAAGGATGTGAGGAAACTGACTCCAAGACTCGAACTTCACGTTTTCCAATCGGTTCCGACGAAAACGCGTTTTGTGTATAGTGAAGTCCCGGAACTGTTGGAGTGATCGGCCCACGAACGAGAGAGGTCGTGGTCGGACAAAAATACACGAAATGATTTTGGAGCCGTTGGCCGCTCGTCAGGAGCAGCTGGGAGAGTTGGAGGATCTTTTGGCATTAGAACACGGCGTCCCGGTCCAGTCCGTCTATGTTTATGGCGACTCGGGAACAGGGAAGACCTTCTGTGTGAAGCATGCTTTGAAGAAACATCGTCACATCTGGCTAAATTGTCTCGAGATCCTCCAGCCTCGATGTGCGTTCTCATCAATCGTCAATCATTTGGAATTCCGCGCAGATTCCGAAGCTTTCGACGACATAACTCGGTTGAAGTCGTGCGACACGCCTTCGGACTTCATTCGCATGTTCACCCAGCTCTTGGACGAGTCCGAGAAGCTTTACATTGTATTCGACGACGCACACAGACTCCGCGATTTGGATTTGTTACCCATGTTCCTGAGACTCCAGGAACTCTCACAGCGGCAGGTTTGCTGTATCTTCATCTCGACAGTCATGTTCTCGCACCTGGTGTCAACTACCGACTTCTTCTGGCCGCACGAAATTCACATGCCGACATACAGCGAAGCTCAGCTGTGTGAAGTCCTGACCAAACATAAACCCTCAGATTGCGATGCAGAATTTTACGCGGCCTATGTGAATCTAGTACTTCCGGTGTTCAAGAACGTCACGAAAAATGTCAAGGAACTCATCCATATCTTGGAGACAAACTTCGAACACTACATCGCTCCTTGCGAACTCGATCCGAATCTCAAAAAGAATAGCCTGAAACTGTGGCAAAACATTGAGCCCTACATGAAGCGTGCTATGGATACAGTTTACCTCCGCAATACAGATGCCCGGACGGGTGATAATGAGAACACCAAGCTCAACAAACCGATTATCGAACTTCCTTTCTACTCGAAGCTGCTGCTGATCGCAGCTTACCTCGCATCATACAATCCGGCGTCAACTGACAAGAAGTTTTTCGTGAAGAAGAGCAACCGCGAGAAGAGGAAAGCCAATGCAATCCGAAGGGTGAAGCCAAACTATCATCTGTTAGGACCGCGTCCTTTTCCCTTGAACCGACTCCTCGCCATCTTCCATGCTATCGTTGATACCCCTGTTGAGCCGCGGACAGCTATTTCGAGTCAGGTCTCATCTTTAGTTCATCACAAACTCATCACGCAAGTGGCAGCAAAAGATCCATTGAGCGCACCCCGCTATAAATGCTGCGTGGATATCGATTACGTCACTGAGATCGGAAAAACGGTCAAATTTCCTGTAGCGGAATACCTTGAGGACTTCAACATGTAAAGCTTTAATGTGAGGGGATTCGCCAAATGGCTCGCTGAGTGAATAAAAACCTGATTTTACGAAACACAAAGCTGAGTTCCGAAAACGACTTTTGATTTCGCCGCGTGTTACTCTTTTTCTCCTACATCTCGTTCGTTTAGCTTCAGTCTTGACTCAGGATCGTGCGCCGGAAGTCCGGCCTTTACAAATGCAACTCAGAAGTGATACTTCGGTAAGCCGGAGGAAGTAGACTCGAAGAAGTGTCCGGAGCTAGCATTCTCCCGCCAGAGGCTGACCGTTTCCGCCACCAGAGGGCCGTCCAAGCCAGGGCATGCAACAGGTTATCGAGCTTTCCATATTCTTGGCAAAAAGTGTAGAACCGGCATAACTCTCTCTCTGATGGCTCCGCTGATGGAAATTAACGGTGACTCAATACTCTCCGAATCCTGCAGGACCGGGAAATACAGTT
The DNA here is from genome assembly GCA_028455905.1 of Neoseiulus californicus. NCBI lineage: Eukaryota > Metazoa > Arthropoda > Arachnida > Mesostigmata > Phytoseiidae > Neoseiulus > Neoseiulus californicus. The sequence continues at coordinate 3,097,105 of JAMQGS010000001.1, forward strand.
CTGATCCTCTTCATTCGGACGAATACACAAGTTTCCGTAGTGTATCGGATTGGACGGGAAGGGATTTGCGATTCTTCGAGAGTGATTCGTCCGATGATCGGTATCATTACTCGGAATGCTCTTCCATCAATTTCCAAATGTTAATGCACGATGGACACTTTTGGAGCCGGACCGCTCTCGAAAACAGAAAGCGGACCGCTTACATCAAGCGCTGAATTTGAAGGAAAAGGTGCCACAAATGATGCACGCCTCTGTCCTGTCTTATCGCCACAGCATTCTCGAGAAACTCTGTTTACCTTCTCACGAACGTTTGGAGGTTCCCAGATTATTTCAGAAACGTACGCAGGAAAAATAACGTGTGCTTTTTCTCAAACTCTCATCGCGGTTCCTTGCCCGGTCATCCTTTCGCTCCAGCAGGGCGTCATGGAGTGCTTCGCAGAGCCCTTGAAGTCTGAGGAGTGTTCGCACACCGGGGCCTCACGGCTACTCATAGTATGCAAGATTCGCAACTAATTTTCTGTTCTCTAATGTACGGAAACAATTCACCTGCGAAACGCAATATAACTCCGAATCGGATGTTCTCACGAGAGCGGTTCATTCAGCGGCGGGGCACTTGCAATCACTCTCCCAGAAAGTCTCCCACCACATGAAAGATCGCAAGGAGTTGAACGAGCATTGAGCTGAGTACGCCCACAAAGTACACAGGAAGATCTTCGCCATGGACGAGCTCGGAAGGCCCGAAGCGATCATCGCGGCTTCCATCACGAATCATGACCCCGCCACTGGTAGCCAACAGGCGATTCCCCCTCAAGATGAGACATCTGGAATCAGGAGGCGCCTGGGGCGCGGCGATTGAAGAGGGATCTAATGTAGCATGATGAATCAACCGAGTTGATTCTGAATCGAGACCTAAACGTAGATTCCATGTAATATCACGGAGCACACGCACGGAAAACGATACGTCACTCCATGGAGCATCGCGGTAAAATTTTTGCCGAAACCCGGGATCGAACCAGGGACCTTTAGATCTTCAGTCTAACGCTCTCCCAACTGAGCTATTTCGGCCTTGCATAATTACAGGCGGCCCTGCTTGGGCAGCTACTCATGATTTTCATGAACTGTTACCCATGTATTGGATTCACTTGTTTCGACAGCCGGACTGGAACTCAATATTCCTCACTCGGAATAATGTCCATGAGCGTTTCTTTCGAAGATACAGCCCCGGCTCTTCCCCTATATGTCTTCCCTGAAGTTCGGCGGAGCCTTAGAGATGATTCCAGGCGCGTAGCCAGGGGTGGGCTGAGGGGGCTTTAGCCCCTCCCCAGGACCCCTTGGTTCATACTATCCAAGTTGAGGTTTCTGGTCGAGCGACCGATTTTCAGCGAATTTCATAAGGGTACCCCCTTGAGTCAAGAAGATTAGCCCTTTCCCAGAAAAAATCCTGGCTACGCCCCTGGATGATTCAACCAGAACCCTTCCCAAAGACGTCTCCTCGTCATGACAAGATTGCCTTTGCTCGGAGATTACATCGATGACCATGGAGCTACGAGCTCAAGAGACCCACGGACCGGATCAGAGGTGGATCTAGGGCAGTGGTTCCCAAACTGGGGTACTCGTACCCCCAGGGGTACGCGGAGCGGCTCGTGGGGGTACGCGAGAAGACTTCTGATGGTCTCGACCAAGGATCGTAAACGTGGATATCGGGTCTCAAGTCCCGAAATCACAACAACTTTCCGTTCAATGACAGCACACATGGAATATTTCGGGCGTTTCTGAGAGCTCAGGTGTGAAAAATGTTGGAAAACAACCTCCTGTGTGCGCAGGTTGTTGATTCGGGGGTACGCCGACGGCCAGAATGCGGCTGAAGGGGTACGCGGGACTCAAAAGTTTGGGAACCACTGATCTAGGGGATGTATCGGCGATCTGCTCAAGGACTTCCTAATCATAGAGATATGTCCGTTCCTTCTCATGAATTGTTGGCAAAAACCTTCTTTTCCAGTTCTCGCGAACCGCGAAACATTAACAGAAAATATCTATATGAGGAATTCTTGTCAGTATGAGGCTTCTCATTCAAGCTTCTTATTATCTACACTCCTAACAAATAAAAAACATCTGGAGCACCCGTGGAATCCAAGAAACACTCAAAACGACCGACTTCCAGGTCGGTTGCGACGTGTCTGATCACCTCTGAGAGTATAACATGTGCAGTGAAGAAACAAGAGGAAAAATTTGCGGGCCATCGTGGATCTGGGATTCAATGCTCTGAGGCAACGAATGCGCTAAGTTCTGAGCCGCACCACCGTATTTGGGAACCCTGCCCGTCGTGAGTTGAACCACATTTGGATGCCATCATTGATTCAGCTGGCTCGAGAGATGTGTAGAAAAACTCTCCATTCTCCCCTGATTGGCATCCCCACCTCACGCCGCGCCCAGAGGAACAGCGGTCACAACGGTTCCACGGAACTCTCAGAGAGTTTTCGTCAACTGCGAAACGCTCAGTATCCGGGGATATCCACCTAGGTTGGCGAACCGATACACAGCCACTGTTGATCAGTGCAGAGCGTTGATAGTTTCAGTCCATCCACCTAGACTGTATCCTAGTAGCACCGCGTCATTGCTCAGCCCGGGGTTCCGGCGACAATGCTCGATCGATCTCCCCCGATCCGTTCTTTCAAGCAGGGGCGATCTCTCGTGTAAGGAGGACTTGAAGTATCCCCCTAGAGCAGTGATTCTCACAGTGGGGCCTTGGCGGTTTTTGGTGGGGCCTTGGCGGTTTTTGGTGGGGCCTGGAGCCTCGACGCGGTTTCAGAGTATCGAACTTGACCCCATGCATCCGGCATACTCCGGCTGGAGATTAGTTCTGTCGATTCTATGGTGAATGGTGACGCCCTCATCATGTGAAAGCAAGAAGAGAAGACTCCCCCAATCGCAATGGGCAGCTGTTCATCTGGATAGGGTTTCGACACGAGATACAGTGAAGAGACCGTGGTACCTCCGATTTCCACCCGGGCGCATCTCTGAACTCTGTCCGACCGCCGCCCTGCTCGAGATCCACTCCTACTTTCACTCACATTTCAATCAAGAATTGGAGCATTCTCCACGACTTTTTCCGTAGGATTTCAAAGACCGAGAACTACATGGTTGCGGAGGCGGGAACCAAATATCTGCTCCCAGTTATTTTTTGTTCTTGATCAGTAATCTCCCAACGACCAACGAATTCTTTGTCATTTTTCGAGTTGAAGGTCTTAGTTTTCTCCGTAAATGAGATCTTTCTCCTCGAGTCTCACGAAATAGCGCAAAGGTTCGAACTGAAATTATAGTGCGCAACGAAAATGTGGAGCTGTTCTCGGCTGAACTTCGAAAGAAACGAGAGGAGTAGCGTGGTGTGCTGAACCACAGCGACGGAGACAAGGTCGTCGAATCGGGCGTGAGCCCGCGGATAGTCTGCAGCATTTCCAATTTGAATTCCCACTACGGTCTGCTAATTCGTTTTCGGTTCACAGTGTCACAGAGAGCCGGAAAACATCGAGAATCTCCCGGGCGGTCCGCCAATTTCTACGGGAGTCAACTCCACCGATTTCCTAGCGCGCTCAATTCTCGTTCTGTGAGCGCAGGGAAAGATCAGCTCCCTGACGATTTGGCATATTCTAGAGTGAAAATTCTCGAACGTAGATATTGCTTTCCACTCGATAACGAAAAGCGAGTTCGAGCTCCAACCTCCACTTGTAAACCATAGGACCGCAAGCATGATAGATTTGGATCCACAACGAATGAATTCTCGAGAAATCAGATCACCGCCCAACCGCTCTTGTTTTGTGGGAATTGCACCGATCAATGTCGCACCCCACTCTCGAATCTGAGCAACGCTCGCATTCTCTTATCAGAAGCTGGATTCCTTGATTAAAAATTTGACGGATCTCGCTTGCGTTCCTCTCCCTATTCGGGGTGAGGCGGCGGACCTCCTGCCATCATACGTTCGACTCCGGCTTCCCGAAGATCAGAATATTATCGTGGAAATATGAAGGGAGTTCTATGCGAGGAAATCGCCACTTTCATTTCGCTCCGCCTCTTCTTCAGCTATGAGATCGCGTGGTGGGGCCTGGAAGATGCGGTACTCGAGAAGTGGGGCCTGGAGGAATTCCCTGTGAGAAACACTGCCCTGGAGTCTCCGAGTTTTCGTCCATTGGTATCAATCAGCAGCGAAACCAGTCGGACCAAGCTTCCTTGAGAGCTCTCTCTTTTCCATGAGTGAGGGAGGGGAGCAAAGAGTGACATCGAGTTATATTATTTCACTTGATCTTAACCGATGATGATTCCCATGGTGCTTACCTTAGGGTGGCATATCCGGCCAGGTTAACCCACAGCCTCAGCTGAGACTCCGAACCACTTGTTCCGAGTCATGAAATCGCTAAAGACGAAACCGTGCTGCCATAACTGGATTTTGAGTTCGGATTCCAATTCAAAATGTGTTCCCAGGTAGTCCCACCCAGATGAACGAGAGTGGAATCGTTCGCTTCCGTTCCGATCCCATACTGCAAGTTTGACCAGTGTGAATCTTGAAGCCATTCGCGAGAAGGCAAGTTCCTCAGGCTGGCGCGCAACGATTATATTCCTCCTTGCTTTGAAATGTTCAACCTCCGTTCTTCTTCAGAATTGCATGACGTGACATTCCGGATACACGTTTCTCATCCAGGACCCGGTTCAGGCAAACTCAGCTGTTCGCTGAACCTCGAAGAAAATTAGTGTTATGGTGCAATGAATTTAGTTCGTATGGTTTCCGCTGCTAGTCTCATCGCTAGAGGGCACTGACACAAGTCCCTGTCCGTCTATCTCGGTTGTGAATGTTTGTTTACTTCGATTCCCCGCGATCTCTCAGCTTCTTTCTCGTTCTCTTCCGCGGAACCTCTCGCATCAGTAGGAAAGGAAGAACGCAAAACCCGATACCTTTGATAGAAGCTCGACCCGACTTTTGATCGCATTGGTTATTCTAAACCTGCGCTGTTTTCATCTGAGCGCCCGAACATGAATAGATCAAATGTTCTGCTGTTTCCTGCGTCGCAGCATCCAGAGCGTCAAGTTTCGGCATGAAATACGGCAGCTCTGTCGGGATTTGAGGGATCACGTGGAGGAAACGATTCAGATGATGACTAAACTCCAACATGGAAGATCTCCCAATAGAAAACAACCGGCTGACCTTGAGCTCAGGAAAAGCACAAATCAAAATCCCTGGCTGCATTGAGAGCGGACGAATCGACATTTAGAGCAACGAAGAATCTCTGTTCCCTCCGCTCGCCGATTTTCTTCGCGAAATTGTCAACACGGTGTCAAGTTGCTTCAAAAGCGGCATGATTACGCTTCTGATCGATGTCCCAGCCTTCCGATTCGCCCGCGAAATACCGAAATTCCGCGCCAGTGGCCGAGAAGGTTCGATTCCGTTTCGGTGCTCATGCTGATCGTCTTATGAATACAGTAGAAGCTCGTTACAACGAACACGTTGGTGCCACCAAAATCAGTTCGTTATAATGAATGTTCGCTGAAACGAAATGTACCGGAAAATGGCAATATCAGCCACAACCCACGACTGATTATCTTCATTAAGATTACTATGACTTACGAACGATATACGAGCACTGGTTACGACTAATTTGACCAGAAATAAGTCAGTCTGCACCAGTCTATCTAATTGAGGTTTCATGAGGTACGCTTCAAGCTCTGCTATCTAACGTGGAATAACCTCCGCAACGTCATCACGAGCTTCTGTAGATATCCTCATCGTACCGAGATCGTTGATAGCCTCATTCAGAGATCTTCTTAGATCATGATGGACCCTTCTTTCAGAGAAAACTGTTTCCTTCTCACCTTGGCCGCATAGTGAAGCTTAGAGGACGGTTATTCGCACGAAAAACTGACGTCCTCCACGAGTTGGAACGATTTCGAACGTCAGCGCTGGCCGGCCGGAGTGCAAGTTTGATATCGCGGTCAACCGAGAACGTGCTCTGATCCGACATTCCGAGTGCGAAGCTCTGAAGCATCCGTTGCAACGAACTTTTAGCCATCACCGGCACCGTTTTCAGTTCGTTCTACTGGAAAGTTCGTAGCACTGGAATTCGCTCTATCGAGGGTTTTTCGACATTATCTCTATGGGCGTCCAAACAAAAAATAAAAATCAGTTCGTTGAATTGAAAATTCGTTGTAACGCGGTTCGTTGCAACGAGCTTCTACTGTAATTGAAAAAAAAAAATTGAAGAGGCAAGTAGCGGAAAAAATCGCGCTCTCTCGGAGGAGGCGGACCACCCAGGTGTCAAGACAGGAGTAGAAGCTGATCGGCGCGGCTGGAGTGATACTCGAGTAAAAATCCGCGCTCGCCCTCGGAAAATTCGTGCCTAGGGCTATGAATGAAGACCGAAAGGATTCGCAACAAAACCCGATGCTTGTGATTCACCCCAAAGACACCCGCCCGATGACACAAGAGCTTTGACAGTTGCCGGATTGCGGAGCGGGCTCGCTGATAACGATATGGTTGCGGATCCGGGCGATACATCTTTGATAGTTTGCACAGATTGATCACGTTTCCAATTCAAGCGTGGTTCTATCGATGCGACTCCGAGCCGAGTATAATGCAGGGCGGTCGTTTTGCGTTGACCGCATTCTCCGCTCAAAATCACCCGTCTCAGCAGTCGGATTTTGACTGAACTGTTTTAAGCCAATCACGAATCTGAAATTTCTCGGATGGAGCCGGAACGATTCCTCGTGACCATCCCCGGGATGCAGGAAGGAGCGTTGAATAGGCATTTATGAAGTTCAGCAGGAAGCGGAATGAAGTAGTTAGCTTCTCCTCGGGATCGATTCCTATGACGAGACGCAACAATCCGCGATTTGGTATTTGGGATTTGGGATTCGCAAGGAGAGTGGATAGATAGATCCCTGTTCTAATATCAAACTATGCAACTTCCAAGGATTGAAGTCGTCGCGATTCGAAAGATGTTTATGTAAATGGAGAACGTTTGGTATCACGGAATGAAAACACGACTCGAAGTCATATCAAAAATTTCGAAATTCGAGAAATTAGCGGTTCTGCTCTCTCGAAAGGTGCCACGGAGCAGCATTGATCGTTCCCAGAAAGGCTCCGGATCGCTCGGGGATCGCTCAATGAGTCGAACAGAGATTCCTCAGTTCGGACCTGCGGCGTTACCTAAGGACTCTGAAGCCCTGGTGTTCGAATGAATCAGTAGTCGATGAAATTTATGTTCTGCTCTTCGACGGTTTCTGGAACAAGGGTCCGCCTGGCTGGCGGTTAGAGCTCGGGAGCGCGAGGAACCGCAGGTCTTCTTCTGGTCCGTGCCTCATCTATTCACCGTCCCGCATTGCTGGAAAAATAATTTCGTAGCGTCGAATACGCCAGCAGTATCGCTATTGAAGTAATCCGTTCCAGCGAACGATCCAGTTGTACTTTGGCATCCCGCAGAGTCAGTAACACCTCACGGTCCGCACCCTAAAAAACAGTCCTCGTAGACGCTAACACAAAGTCGTCCGGCAGCCGAACGGACAGGCAGTCAGTCAGGCAGGCCGGGCGGCAGGCAGTCTTTCCCCTCTTTCCTATCCTTCTCGCCCATTGGCGAGCTGTTCAGTTCCGTTGTTAGAAAACCGGTGAACTTTCTCAGAACAGTTTCGACCGCGTGCGACGACATGCCGTCGCTTTTGTTACCGTGACAATGTGCGCGCGTTCACTTCGGTTACCAAGTGTGTGACGGATAAACTCGCTCAGGATTAACGAGTCTCGACAGACAGGCCTTGGCCGAGGTCGCTCGAGCAGATCGTCAGTTGATTTCCGTGCGTGAACCAAGAGTAAATCTGTGCAGAGTAGACAGTGCGCGCGTTTACTGTTTCTTTCCACTGGATATGTGCTGATTTCGGATTTTCCCATGGTGCTCGTTCCACCACCCGCGAGAATGCTCGCCCTGTGCCTGACGTGGACCTTGTTTCTGTCTTGGCACAGTGTGAGAGGAGCGAAGCTTCCGGACATCTACTGGAACTCTACGAATTCAATGTAAGCACCCCCTTAACAATGACAATTCCGACTTGGGAAAATAAAGTTCAAACATCTTCGAACCGCGCGATCAAATCTTAAGCTAATTTTCCTCAAAAATATCCGAGAGATGTTCAAGTTCCGCAAAGCTATCCTGCAGGGCTGAGCATCTGCGAAATTGCACAGCTCAGCTGCAAATGGGGGCTGAAGTTGCTCGCGACGATGGTCGAGCCCCTCCGGCGGGAGGTTAAGGCGAGCCGTTCCCTCTCGACTAACAAGTGGACTCGGAGATCTCGAAGGCAACGAGACTGTTGAGCTTGCTCTGTCGATCCTGGAAGATCCGATGACACAATATCGTTGTATTACGAATTGTCGTAGGGCTCTGGGATTCTCTCGACAGCACTGCTCATTGGATGGAGGCCCCTTGACGGAGCTGACGTTCCCGCGTCAATCCATGCCTCTTACTTTCATCATGGCTCGCCAGCCGAACAGTCGGACGAACGGACGGACGGACGAACGACCGACTGAACAAGAATCTATTGAATAAACTTACGCCAGATACAAACAAGTGCAGAAGAAAGAAGAGAATTAAACTCGTGTATATACAAACGCCCTACAAGCACCACTTACGGTGACGATCAAGTGTCTTCGTGTGAGCAGCGGCCGAAGTCACGTTCACACACTACAAAGCACGCGGAGAGGAAGAAAAGAGAAAAAAACTGAAAACAGACCTATAGTCAAACTGAACAGCGAGTAAATATCCGTCTGGTCAAACATCGAATTCTGACCGGCACGTCCCCTCCGGAGTAGGCTCGTGAGGCCCGACCAGAATAAACTCGAATCGGACGATGAATAAGTCCGTGGATTTCGAGTCGGCGTCTGCCGCCGCTCCCCATCCAGAACTTATTTTCCGCTCAGAACGCCGGACACGAGGGGATTAGAGCTACCTCCAAACAGGAGTCCTCCCGGGTCCCTTCGTTCTTGAATTCTGAGTTCTGAGTCGTAAATGGCGGGGTGAATCTTCATGCATCGGTTTGAAAGTTTGCGATAGTTTTCGAAAGAATTGTCCTTCGGTTTCCGGGTTCGTTGTTCAAGCTCAGAAATTGTCCGGATTCCTGCGGCATTCTTCAGCGCAGCCGTGATCCTTGGTGTCTTGAAAGGAAACAATGTCAAACAATCGCCTCCCCTCTTTCGATCGGGCGACTGTCGTACACCATTTCCGCTTGTTATCTGCTCAATTCTCGGTATTTAGATTTTCATTTGGTCCAATTCGATCCATTGTTTCGGATCGATCGTATGTATTTCGTCTCGCGTAGACTGGAAAATGTAGGTTTGTGGGATACGTTTCCCGACCGCAAATGACGGCACGGCCGCACAGATCTATCTACAGGATTGGAGAACAAGGCGACATATTTAGAAAAGGAGAAATTCATTTAATCTACACCGACACAGCTGCAGAAGAAAGTCGGGAGTCGATAGGGGAGTGTCTTCTTCGAAAGTTCCAACCCCGGAGAAGAGGGGAGCGATGAAACAATGATCTCGAGGACAAGCAGAATAGAAATGTCAGACAGGACCGAAACGAAGTGCAAAAGTATCGGAACCGATTACCGGGAGCAAGACAGGATCTGCAGGACGGATCGAACCGATTGTGCTCGGGCTCTCCGCGTAGATCAATGTACGCGAATTCAGTCGATCGTTCGCGTGACGCATATCATTCTGTGAGCATCAACGCTTCATTGCGAGCGACAGGGCTACCTACATCACAGAGAAGAGGAAGATCGTCGTCCTTGATACCAATAGCCAGCAAAACTCAAAACAGAAATACGGGCTCGTGTCCGAACTTCTAATCGCTCTGCTCGTGTTGTCATGCCGTCCACCGCTCGGCATTCTATAGCATGCACTTCGGCATCATCGACGACGGTCATCGTCTATGGGCTTCGTTAATTCCATGTCCGCGGCTCGTCGTTTTCGAGAGATCCGGCGGGAGTTCTGCGGTTCTGCATTCATGACCACAGACTGTGCGGCTTCTACAACATTCACATGAGCGTTGTCGATGTTGGAGTACATGACGCCATTGGACTTAGCATTGTACTCGACTGAAAGTTCAGAAATCAGAATTGGGGCTGAGAATTGAAACTGCGACTTCGGCGTCAGAGGAATCTCAAAACTTTTCAGACCTGTTCCATACTCTCCAGTTCCGGTGTCGCAACCACCGCGTAAAACCTAAACATCGGCCGAATGTTTAAGCGAGCGGGCGTACGGCAGAGTCGGGTGAACGAGTCACCGATCGAACGATAGAAAGAACGGAGAAAACGCCGCTGCTGCTGTTGTTGTTGTCCACTATGTCGTTATAAATCTTGATTAGTTTTACATGCTCAGGCAGAAAGGCAGGCAGGCAAGCAAGTAAGCGGGCGGCGGGCAGGCAAGTCGAGGGGCTGGACGACCGGCATGCTGTACACCTTATCGCGGTAACGGTCATCGTTGGTGCCGCTTTTAAAATAAAATCGCTCTTTTTTCCTATAGCCAGCTCGTGCTCTCTCGCTTCTTTCTTACGTTTTCGATGATAAATGTAATTCGAGATAAGACGCGCGCCGGTTGCGTCAATTTTTTTTTATTTATTTCGTTTAGGGATCTGGCTTAGGGTGAGCTCCATCGACGGCTGGCCGCAACAGTTTCGGCACAGACATCTAAATACTTAAATGTCCGCTCGAGGCGGCCGGCTCGAGCCCAGTTATTTATCATCGAACGGCCACGCACACACTAACAGACACCAACATCCACCGTTCAGAGATTTGAGATCGCGCGTTTTCGCGAGTTGCTTATACATAAGCCGCATTAGGTCGCGGTGACATCGGTTAGACATTTTTTCGCTCGTTTCTCACTTGCTGCTCGCCGAAAATTCGAATTTCTCACCGATACAAAAGTTTTCTGCTGTCGCGGCTTAAATCTGGTTTTGCCAAACGGTGTTTCCAACAACGGCTAGAGCCGAGAAATTTCTCCGCAAAAAGAAATTCTGACGAATGCGCTGTCAGCAATCGCTTTTCTTGTTTTCATTTCTCTCTTCCACTCTTTCTTCTTCTTTTTCTGCAATTTTTTTCCCCGTCGAATACGCTTTTGGCTCTGTTGTATTCTCGTCGGTTCCGTCTCGGATTCCACTATTCACTGTCGTGTACATACCTCTCACCAGACGCTTCTTGTCCCGTTTTTCGCGGTCGCGTCGGGCGGCATCCCGGAGGATTTGTGCATTAATAATTTATGATTCTCAAACTGACGAGTTTCGTTCCTTCTTCGAGCTCGATGATGAAGACGAGAGCGTGTTTAAGAAGTCTGAGGCACGACCCGACTGTCAACCGTCTTGCTGGCTGACCAACGAGCAGACTTCGGACGTCTCATGACAGTCGTCTTCGTCGCCTGTTCGGTATCCGGAAAGATATTTGGGCGGTGGCGTCTGCTTCTGCCGAGAGTCTTGTTTCGGAGTCTCTTCATTCTTCGCTATATTTAGTTCTTTCGAAGGAAGTTGGATCTTGCGGACAGCTGACCGACCGAACAACCAACGGAAAGATTGACTCGACGAACATCCTTGCTTTCTTCACTAGTTACGCAACGAGTGTTCTACCGATATCTGCCTATCTATTTGTCTCCCATTTATATATATATATATAGATGTGACATCGTCCACTCCCAGACGTGACATCACTCAGGTATTCCCTAAGTTTCTCATCCACCCCTTCTCCGCCCGGTTCCCACACTTCGATGTTTCAGATCAAGATCTGAAGAAGACTGTAGGTATGCACGCACATTAATCACTTGACTTTGAGGTTCCGGAACTTATTCCATCATCTTCTTTACACTCGATCGGATCCTATGCTCATCTGTGTCTACTAGATCTAGGTCCGTCAAATCAGAAGTTCGCCGTTCTGACCATGAAGAAGCCGACGTCGCTCGGTACTGTTGGAACGCAAGATGCCGAGTGTCGGAACGCGAGAATGGTGGCAAGGTTTCGGCAAACGTTCCGATAAAATCGTTAACAGCCGTAACCGGTAGCGATGCCAGTTGTTCGTACGATTGTATCTCTCGTAATGACACAGCGCACTAACAAAAGAGACGATTGTAATTGTATTGTAGTCGTACGCATGTATGGCTCCCGTCCTTGTCGACACGCTAACATGCGAGACAACTTATCCCGCTAGTCAGTCAGTTTGTCGGTCTGACCGTCCGACCGTCTGACTGTCAAGAGTAATGCGGACAGATCGAAGACCGAACGGACAAACGGACGAACGATCGAGCGAATGGACGGACGTACGACTTTCCGTAAGGACGGTCAGCGGAAAGCGGACGGACAATTATTCCAAACTGGCCAGATTTCTGTGAAGTTATTCCGAAGTAGTCGATCATTTAGAAAAGTCGCGAACGCGCGCGCAGCTGTCTGTGCCAGACTAACGGGCGTTTCCTCGACGGTTGACAGTGTTCCTGGTCAGCCCCACAGCCTGCTGGTCCGCGTATTTCGATCGGACAGCCAACTGACGATTGCACGAACGGACCGACGGACGCGCTGACTAGAATTCTAGATGGCTGGCTGGTTGACTATTCGGCCAGTCGGCCGCGACCAACGTTATGTACGGCGACTGTCGTCCGAAACGGTGTCGCAAAACATTTTAGTGCCAAATGCGTTTCATTGGCCTCCCACAGCAAGAAAAAACCACTCCCATAGCTACAGGGTGTCGGGCGATCAAGGCCCCTTGGAACCTCATCAGTTCCTAATGCCTGCCTGTTTGGCAGCTCGCTTCGCTTCCTAGCTTCCTATGAGGCTTTCTTCTTCTTCACCTTCTTCTTCTGCTGCGGCATCTGGCTCTCCCGCGTTTGAAAATCCCGCTAGTGTTTTTTGTGGTCAGTTCCTCAAAAACGAATTGCGGGCCTTTCATCCATCCCGGGGAAGCGCGTCTGGGCCGAAGAGTCGAAGATTCTCCGCTCTTGAATTCCTGCCCAAACCTACCCAAAACAGATTTAGATCAAAATGCATCCAACTTCGGTCCTCATCCAAGTGATTTCGAGATATTGCATAACATCGATGCGTCTTTGACTCGAACTAAAGAACGAAATCTCAGTATCGGTCTTGTTGGAAGTCAACGGAGTCGTTGCCTCCGCGGATGATCGACAGAGGATCATTGTGCAGCGCAGTGTAGGATACACCCACCATCGGCGTTCCGCTCAAATATTTGTGGACGTCAACGAGATTCACTCGAAGGTGACGATGATACTCAATCCCAAGGCCTCGTTCCAAACGAACTCAGTCAGTCTTCTTGAGTGGAACTGTCCTCAGCTGTCATGTTGAGTAATGGTTGTTCTTTCTTGTGCAACTATATTTTGTCTCCAGCCCCTCCTAAGTGTGTTGGGAGACGGGCTGGAGGAAAGAGCACAAGCCAACGACACAAGTGGCACAGCAGCTAGCGAGTGGAGGTCTATGGAAACCTAATTAGTGACCTCCGACCTCCCGATTTGCTTCATCGACGTCGGAGGGAACGGGTGACCCCGAACGGAAGCCAGAATTAAAGGGTCCGCTCTGCTGAGTTCCTCGTTTGCGATCAATCGTCCTTTCCGTTTTTTCCCTTTCGGCTTGAGATACGGAGGGACTATGCTATGCCTTCCTCGTGGGTTTCGCGCAGAACGGCGTTCAAAGAAGTTTCCTAGATCTGTCGCTAGCGAAAGGGTTGTCCACGGGTTAACGCTGTGATGGATAACGATGAGAATCTTGTTCTGGATGCTCTATGACTTGTCTTGTAACCCGTTCGAGCAGAGTGCGAGAGCGCGCTGCCAACGAGGGGCTATCTATCCTTGGTCGAGCTGAACGCTTTTGTTCTGATAGCAGCAACGATATCTTTCGTTTCTCGTTCGCTTCGGAATGGGGAGTTGAATCCGGATTTGGAATCCTGAACTCGGGAAACTTTTCCGGAATCGGGAATTTTATTTTGTGTACTTCGTTTGCTGTCTTCAAGCCCCGAAGCCATCAGAAAAATGAGGGGGAAGGATCAAAAGTCGAAGTTCGGTGGAGAAGTCTTCGCCGAAAAGCTCGAGATTGGTATGTTGTCAACCATGCCTCATCTTCGTCCACGACCACGACTTATGCTCCATGAGAAATTATTGTTCATCGACCGAGAGAGAGGAACGAAGCTGAATCGACAAAGAGAAGACGAATGCACTTGCGGACACAGAAAGACGACACGTCGGCAAATTCATGATTTTTCGTTTTCCTCCGCATTATTCTCCTCAGGCATTCTTCTCTGCGTAGCTCATAGATTTCGAAGCGTGAGGAATTTTTTAAAATCCTCAATTTCGTTCAATGTAAAGGTATGGCTCTCGGTTCGGATGATTCCTGGTTGTTTGGCTGACCGACAGAGCGAGCCGTCGGTCCGTTGGATGAGTTCGCCATGGGCATCATATAAAAATCAAATTGAAGAAAATTCTCAACAACAGTGAGAGAAGCCACGGCGAAGTCTTTGTCACCGTTGCCGCCGTCGTCGTCGTCGTCGAGAAGGGGGAGGCGAAATATGGAGATGTTTTTTTCTTCTTTCGATTCTCGTTTTTACAACTCGCTCAGTACGGGAAGCTTTCTCAGGCCACACCGATGTTCTGCTTCAGCAGAAGGGATTCGAAATTTTCGGGTGCGAACCTAAACACTGCTGGATTCGAATTACCGAGCTGTTAACAAACCGGATAGAGCCTCATTTCGAGAGCACCCGCTCGGTAAATGGCCATCGTTGAGGCTGAGGGTTACTGTACGGCCTTAGATGATTCCTCCGGTCTGTTGGCGAGTCCGCTCGCTGCCTCACACTGAATCGTAGACAGAATCATACACTGAAACGATTCTGATGACGTTCAAACAAAACTCAATTCCTCGCGGCCTCCTCAAATTACCCTGAAGGGAAAATTAAGCAGCATGAAATATGACACACATAGCCTCAAATATGGCCGTAAGCGTGAGTCCGCCACCCCTCACAACGTGTAGCCCCAATAATATTCCATGTCCGCCCATCTTTTCTCGCCTTTTGGGCTTCTTCGACCGATGCTCCGTAATTTATAGCAGGCCAGAACGAAAAAAAAAAACGAATACTTATTGTTGTTGTTGCCGTCGACGACGACATCATCCTCATACCGTGGCTACGGCCGTGGTGGTGGAGTGGTTGATGCTGTGGTGTTTTCTTTTTTCTTTCGTTTCTGACGACGGTATTTTGCGCCGGCGACCACAACCGCCCCCGCTTCTTCCTTAGATATGTAATAACGCTCCAAGAATCATCTTCATTACGCGAGCTTTATTTCATACGATTCGGCCACCTCGGCGATGTTAGTGTGGACGCAGTTCTCGAAGGAAGCGCGGATTTGTCTCGTTCGTACAGTGTCCACGGTGTTTGTCTCGGGAATTCGGAAGACACCGAAAACTTGGTCCGAAGTGTTGGGAGTTCCGAGGGAGTTTGGAGGATAAACTCTGTCCACGATCTCGGACGAATTTCCACAAGTCGAGCTCGGAATCGAGCCCCCGGATCATTTGGCTGAAGGGAAAAACTAAAACCTAGAGCCTCCAGAGGTGAGATAGAGCCTCAAAACGGTCGACATGTGTAATAGAGACAGATGCTCAAAGTTTAATAGCTTTGTGGTGCGGTGGTTGTTGAGGATGTTAGCTGTTGGGCCGTCCGCCTCAAATGTATGATGGGTCATGCCAACCAGCAAATGCTACCAGCATTGTTGTTGCTGTTGTCCAGGTTCGCCTTGCTGTACGGCTTCATCTAGTGGACGTTGAACAACTGAATGAAGTCCTCATTGAAAGCGCATCTCGACGGATGGCTTAACAGACCATCGGACCGACAGACCGACGAAGCGACTGGCGGCGGCTAGATGGTTCGCTCACTGGCTGCGTGGCTCAGGCACCGCCTTTATAACACCGATGGGAACAAGAACCGCCTACGCTCGCTTGGTGGCCGCTCACTCGACGACTTCACGTGAAATTTCGCTTCATTGAAACTTGTGACTTCTTGTGTGGAAGCGAGAGGAAAAAAAATTCCTCGCACTTTAACCTCGACCGAAACTCTCAAACGCCATGAGCGATCGAGGAAAGCAACTCTGGCAACGGCGGGCGCGTGCAGCCGTTGTTGAAAACGGAAAACAGCGGTTTCGGCAGCTGCCCTCGAACGACCGTTCCGTCATCTTTGATTCTCCCCCGCCGGTTGATTTTTCCCCCATTTTTGAACCGTTTTCCAGGATCTTCGGGATTTTGTTGGTTGGGTCAAATTTTGTCTGGTCCGATCTTCGCTTTCGCGGTTTTTGTTTCCTCGCGGTCTGTGATTTCCAGGTTCCGCGTTCTGTCGCGGGCTTTTCCTGGTGGAATGCATGCTACGTACGATAACAGCGCAGTTGATTTGGAGTTTCCCATCGCTCTCCGGCGGATGGTTCGCATGTTTTTTTTCGATGTATATAGTTCGTCCACGGGTTCATAGTCGCTTTGGTTTAATGCCAGAAAATTCCTCGTCCATTGATCTTGACAGACGGATGATACAAACATTCGCTGTCACATGCCGACATAGTCCAACGACGTGCGAACGAATGCTCTTGATGGATTACGCGGCTCCCATTCACTCACTCACGCGCTCGCTTGCTCGCTCACTCACTTACAACAGGGACCACTTTGAGAACTTGTTTTTCTGCGTCAAGATTCTTTCGGCAATCGAATTATCGGATTTTGTCAACAACAGCAGCAACAACAACAGCTTAAAAACGACGGCGACGACGACGACCACGATAAACGGACTGCATGGTTGCTTGATCTCATTGATTAGATCATGATGCCGTTGGTCCGGAGCTCGAAACCATGGCAGGGTTCGAACCCCGCAACGAATTCTGAAGATTCATCCTCGCTACGGCGACTTTCTGTACGTGGGGAAACTTCGGAAAGCTTCATTTTCAGTGCTCATTGATTGGATTTCGCCGAGTGGCATGCCATCGGGTCGTGGCAAGTGTCCTCTGATCAAAAGAGACTCATTTCGGATCAGGGTTCGTGGTAAGCACTGGCGGCGTGGCGTCGCACAGATACCGCAGAGTCCTTACAAGAGGATTGGCTTCAGCTCGTCCGCTGGCTCGCTTGCTTTTGTGTGTTGCTGCTGCTGCTGCTGTTGTTGTGAGGTGTGAGCCTTCAGTTCGGTGAAGTTCGCTTTCGGACCGACACCTCGACCGACGGCGAGCAGAGGCCCAAGCTGGGCAGAGCTGCTCACGACGGCTCGCACAAATGAAAGCAGCAAACGCTTGTTGTAGGGTATTCGACGACGACGACGATGACGATGCAGACCCACCAAGCAACCGAGCAAGCGGCAGACTGACGGACGGACGGACGGACAGAACAGCCAACGAACGCCTGAAGAAACATCTTGGAGCACCAGCATGCTTTCCTCTGACTGCCTGTTTCCTTCCTCTTTGCTTTCTCGCTCTTCCTTACCTACTTAGTTAGTTGGATGCTGCGACCGGCGGCGGCGGCTTCCTCGCCCTAAGCTCGAAAGCGCGGCGCTTTGTAAGTGCTCGCTCGAACGAGTGAAGATTATCCAATTTATCGTTTAACCAATAGCACCAACAACAGCACAAAAGCACATCACTAATTCATTGATCTCCTCGAACCTGAGCAAGGAACAAGCCGCTCGCTGGATCCGATTGGTTTCTGATATCTCGACGCTGCTTTAAAATCTAAGCGCTCGCTCGTTTCGATTTGTCTTCAAAGGTTATTACCTTCTGCCTCCGAATCGGTGTTCTGCCGAGTTTTATTCGTTTTGTTCCCTTCTTCTGTTCTGTCTGAGCAATGGCTCATGGACCTCGTGGACCTTGATCAAAAATCTCGCGACCGAACCTCTCCAGATTCGAAGTTCTCTAAAATCGGGATCTTGAACAAGTCGATAACGGAGCTGGAACTTCAACTCGAATGTCCGACAGATCGATCAGTGGGCAAGAATCCGAGAACGAAGGGATCCGATCGAGTTTCCTCGGCCCCGCGCCGTCTCTGGCAGAACTACGGCAACTAGAGCTGGAAGAACAAAGACTCGTATTTCCACGCTCACTTCTAACAGCGATGCCGACAGCAACAACTAAAACATCTACTCGGTGTTGAGCATTCCAAGACACTGTCTAGAAGAGGAATGAAGATGACAAACAGATAATAGCGGCAGGAAAAAGAAGAACAACAACAACCCGACACGTGAATGGACTTGAGAGCTCATTCAGAAACCGCGAGCGTGGTCATACATTTTAAAGACACGCCGAGTGTCTTTCAAGTAGAGTTTTTTTTTCTATCACCTATTGACCTCCCGACTCGCGCGCTCGCTCGTTGGCTAGCTCATTCGATGTCCGTGCCGTTGTCGAGAACTTTCGCTGCGAAAACTCGGCTTGCTACATGGAGTCCACTCACTAAACGCAAGGAGAAACTGACACGTGGACAGAATTTGACGGAGGGATCCGTGGTCGCAGAAAAGGCCGACACAACACCTCGGAAGGTTAGCTGGGGACTGGATGTGGGAAAAATGAACAACTGGGCCTCGGATAATCTTCGAACTTTTGTGTCGCCTATTGTTTGATGCCGACGTGGTGTGAAGTCCGCCATCGCCAGAGGTGGTCCGCGCGAAGACGCGGTGACAGCCACGGCGACGGAACCCGCACAACCTGCGGGTGACCCAGACCCGACGGACTCACCGCTGTTCAGTTGGGGAAACTCAGCGGACGGCATCGTCCTGCCGCCCTGCGAGAATTTTCCGAGTCACAAGCTGTTCCTAAGTTACGAACGAAGCCGGGAGTAACAGATTAGGGCCGGAGACGAATCAAATCACTTTGTCGACTCGTCATCTTTATCTTGATTCTCTTCCAAAATGTCACTCCTGATTCGAAGACCAAGGAACCGAAAATTAGAGCTCTATCTCGGGGCTTGGAGTCGATTCGTGTTCTGCATCTTCTCCATGGATTCCCCCGACCGCCGGCGCCGGGTCAATTCGGCGAGTTACTCGGTTGGAATGGAGGTAGGAACGAAGAACGGGGAAAGTGCTTTGACCAGCGACCATCGATCATCCGATCGCCTCACTGGAAATGAGCGAAAATGTGCCACGTGAGCGGGTGTGTCTTCTTGAAAGTCTTCTAAAGTGTCTTCGCCGTCGTTCACAGTACCGACGGAATCGCTTTCGCGATAACTTCAAGAGCGAGCGTTCTGCAGAAAAGTTTTATTTTTCTTTTCTCAGGAATCTCCCTATGATTCCACATTCTCTATGAGTGCTACCGCGGGAGATTCACGGAGGAAAACCCCACGACCTACGATCCCTTCGGCTTTTCGTCTTCGTCATCTCGTTTTTTTTTCGTCTTTGTTCTCTTGATATTGGATTTGGGTCTCCTCTTAGCCGCCGTGGTTGTCGTCTTCTTCAAAACGAAAAGCAAAAAGTAAAAATCACCCGTCGGTGACAAGTGGCGTACGTCGGGGCTCGCATGATAATTTACAACCGTCGAAGGCGTTTTAGCTCTCATTGGTTCATGCACGACTTCTCTGATTCGGCATCGACGTCAAGAGAGAACGACAGATTTCTGCAACGGCAACGACTTCACGAGATCTGTGAAGAGAAGACGGCGGCGGCGGCGACGTGAGCCAAGACGTGCTTTCTTCGTGCACGCGGCTACTCGGCATGCCACCGAACCCTACAGCGTGTGACAAGATGGATCCGGAGCCGATCCGCGGGTGGTCTATAGGTGGGCGTTTTTCCAATCCTTCATTACCTACGGTAACGACGGCCGGCGCCGGCGTTGATGAGGACGCTGATGATGATGATGATGATTGCATGACCATAATCCATCCTCTAAAGCGATTATTGAAATGGACGGACGGGCGGACGAACGGGTGGACGGACGGACTAACAGACGGACGGTGGATTGTTGTTGCGTAACGCTTTCGGCAGTCGCTGGATCATGGAGCCGGTCCCATGACCGCCGAAGCAATTCAATCAGTTGTTGCGCTCGATGGAAATTGGTTGTAAAAGTCGATTGGCTCACTTGCTGAAGAGAAACTGCGAATCGCTTGCCACCAACCAATTCGGCCATAAACTTCGGTTTGACACCTCGGTGGTCACCGAGGGTCACCGAAGATGTATTACCCAGAGTCCAGTTTAGAAGTAATGGCCTTTCTGGTGGCGTGATGCCGGCCGCCCGGCAGGTACACCTTCGCAGGACGAGGATCCACAATCGTCCTGATCCTGTCCGTCTCGTATTTGATATCTTGAATGTATGATGAGGTCACCCTCCTCGTTTGCTCCGGAACCTCCGGAACCCCCATCCCCCCTTTTCGCTCCCGCCCCCTTCCCAGACCCCCAAGATAGTGGAGATGGATGAATGGACGAAGCACCAGACGGGCGGACGGTTAGTCGGTCGGTCAGAGGAACAATGGCCAGACATGTAGGCGATCGATTCTGGAGTCGGCGTCGTGTTGTTATTCTTCGTTTTCTGCTCATTCTAGTCGAGTTTATCAGTATGGTTCCCTTTATCTCAGCTCAGATAATGTCGGAATCTCTGCTCGGAGGCCTCAGATGCCGCGGCAGGGAAGCTCATGAAGTTGTGGGGTACCCCAAATTGCCTGTCGTCCATTTACACATTGGTGGATCACGCGCCTGCCCGCCCGCCAGCCAGCCAGTCACTCAGTCGTCAGTGTTTCAAAGAAGAATTCGTCGCCGTCGTTTTCGACGTTCGTTTCTCTTCTCTCGCGGCTGCCGTTGTTGCTGTACGATCCATTTGTATTGCAGCCGAAGACCTCACCGGCATGCAGTGGATTGACATTCACCGTAATGACAGACTTCGAAATTCGAATTTAAGTAGCGGTTCTTCGCCAACGTCTACGCGGACGCTTGCCTACCTGGCGGGCTGACTGTCGGCTCGCTTCGTTTGCTTATTCCCGCAGAAGATATTCGATACAGCCGAAATCGTAATCCTGAAAGCGTTTCGACTCTCGAGGATTAAGAACAAGACGACATTGTTTCTGTCTTCTAGCGGAACGGTTCCGAACGGAGCTGTCGCTCAACTTCGCGAGCGACGAATATTCCGTAGAGCTTACTCACCAGCTCAGACCCCGATGCCGCCGGACAGAAAAGCGAATCTGTCGAGTCCCGGTGTTTTCGTGGCTGTTCTCCTTGACTGTCTCATTTCTTCTCGTTTCTGAAACGCGTGTTGGCCTCTCAGGATCGGCATTCGGCGATGGCGTGAAGATGCGCGAGCAGATCTGGGCTGTTGGGTTTTGAATTAAATTTTTTGGGGTTTGCGAAATCTTAACGAATTAGAGCGTGTGATGAGGCACCCACCTGTTGTTGTGACATTCATCGTCGTCGTCGCTGTCGACTTCGTTCTAATGGCACGGGTACCCTCGGACATCCACTTCGGCGGCGGCGGCGGTAGATATTAGCGCTTCCTACGAGACATCATTAGGAGTTGAGCGACGAAGTAATCGGCGACGGCTACAGTATGTATGATACAACCACTCGGACAGCAACTGCTGGGCGGCGAGCAGCGGTCACAGGACTAAACGACGTCTTGGTGCCTCCACTCCACAAGGACCACAGTTTCTACTGTGACCGTTTCCACCGACGACGACAACGACAACAGTTCCACCGTTCGTCGGTCGGTCGGTCGCTTGTTCAACCAGGTCGCTGGTCGACGCGGGCTGACATGTGGACGTGGTCGAAGACCGCATGTCAGACTAGAAATTTATGCTCCGGCTCAAAACCCCGAGTTCGACTCTCAGTCAGCGGTCGCAGGACCGGACAAGCGAGCTGATGGTTGCATTGACCGCTGCAAATTAACATTTTCCGTCAATCAGACTCTTTGTCTAATAGTTTACGAACTGAATTGCAACTGAGGCGACCCGCGGAGGCGAAGAACGAGAAGAGAAAAAAAAAAGTGAAGAATCGACAATGACTACACCTGACAAACCCTTCACTCTTAACGGAAGAACTGAGAAGAACACAAAAGACAACGGTTTAGGATTGGGCGAATAACCGCTCTGAACCGTAGTCATTGACAGTTTCGTTCG
The DNA here is from genome assembly GCA_028455905.1 of Neoseiulus californicus. Taxonomy (NCBI): domain Eukaryota; kingdom Metazoa; phylum Arthropoda; class Arachnida; order Mesostigmata; family Phytoseiidae; genus Neoseiulus; species Neoseiulus californicus. Next base: position 3,119,205 of record JAMQGS010000001.1, read on the forward strand.
CGCTGTCGACTTGCGGACTCTGAAGTCTGTGGAGATGACGACGACGACGATGATGGCCACAACGACAACAATGATGATGTCGACGACGACGATCAGGGTACTTTCTAAACGTGTGAGTGTGTCTGTTGTGGTCCCCGATTTTTCGTATTGGCCCCTCTTATGTCGTTGTCAGCTACTCGGAGACAAATTGGCAATAAGCAAGCGAAAGAGGGAGCAAGTAGGCAGAGAACAAGCAGCAAATTACAGATTTATTTTAGCCTGGGTCTAGAGCTGCCGCTCATCAGAGATCAGGGGCACCCAGGTATCCCTTCTTCCTCATGTCCTTTCTTTGCTTCGGCTTCTAATTTTCGGCTTCTGCTGCTGGTGCTGATGCTTCGTCATCCACTCACTCTGTCGTCTCAAGCAACCCGCTACTGAACAACAAGCCTAGCTGCTCCGGTTCCCCGTTCGCGATCCGGAATGCTCATATCAGCGATATCTCGCTCGGTTTTGTAATTATTATTAAGTAATTCATTTTTTGGCGGTGCCATCGTCTTCGGTGCTCTCTCTGCGCTCGGCTTCCAATCCGACGAGCGGCCGACCGCCGGACCGGACTGCTTGATGAATTTTTGATGCTTGCCCCCGTTGGCCCGCTCATCCTCCCGAGGCTCGAAGTTTGGGCCTTAATCAAAACAGCTCCACCTGCCCGACAGCATAGTTCAGTAATCGGCCAAAAATTTCGATTTGTTTGTTCCGCTCATTTCTCTCAATCATTTTTCTCGTCTGGCGCTCATATCAATTGGCGCCTACCGAACACCTGAGAAGTCTGGAGTCTTGAGGCTGGCCACTGCTTCGTCATCCACGTGCTATCAAGACGCCCCGGTTGTAGTACCTATACAAGGCCTGAAACTATAGTCCGCGGACTTTTCGATATAATCTTCCAAACTTCTCATCCTCTCGTTCACGGTAAGAGGTTCATTCCGCCCAATAGATCACCCACTAAGTCGGCATCTCGGGTGATCGACCGCCCGCTAACTCGGCAACCCGCTAAAGAAACTGTCCGCTAAGTCGGCTATCCAAATCGTCGACACAAGAAATCCCCATTTTCTAGGATCTCAAAGCCGGGGGATTTCTCCCTCGATGGAGGTGCTCCTGGGAGAATCTGAAAGCTCCGAGCGGGCGATGAGCACCGTCCGTTGGCTTCTCCGGATGCTTGAGAAGTGACATTTGCTTACTTTACGAAGCAAACGGCGCGAATTTCCCGGTGTATGCCGATGCCGTTCATTTCTCATGGGAAAGCCATACGTGTTGTTGCGATCGGAAAGCTTCCACGGGCATAGGACTTTGAATACGTAGAAATGTTTCTCTGCGCCACGACCGCGATGGTGACAAGAAAAGAAGCTTCCATGAGGAACCTGCAGTGAACAATCGGCGAATAGGGTTTCCAACTACTTGTGCGTGCGTGTTATGAAACGGTGGATGGCCGTTTGTGGTTTTCCGTGGCTTGACTGGTCGGTCGCGGTCGGAACGCACGAAAGGAAAAAAACTCAAATTCAAGAATCGAATATCCAGATCACTACTCTTGCCGCTGCCGTGGGAACGTCGTCGTCCCGTTGCCGCCACCAGCGCGACATCGCTGCCGTATGAATAAAAAAAATGAATGTAGCGCAGTGTCCGAGGCATAACGGTTGTTTTACGGTGGCACATGTTTATTTCGATCGGACGACGAAAACCGAACCGAACGCGGACCCCTGTCTATTGTTTGTTCCTACTACAGGAATCCAAGAATGAAGTTCGGTGTCTCGTGAGAACACCGACTCCGAGCCCATGCCGCGCGACTTCTTGTCGAATCATTGTAGAGGGTGTGGACATCAGGAGGAAATGATCGTAGAAAATAGGGCGACGAAATCGGCGAGTATCTGCAATGCCGGCTTTTCTGTGAAGTGTGCGAGTTTTTGGAACGTGCGAAGCTTTCCGATTTCTTTGGGAAATTATAAATTCCGTCAAAAGCTGTAAATTGCGCGGTAAGGTTCGGTCGGTGTCTCGATTCTCGTCATGTCGACAAGAGAATTCGATTTGTTCTCAAGATTAGTTGATCGATGGCAGTCTGCCTTTGACACCAACGCTACTCGTCGTCGTCGTACTATGTAATTATTTGAGCATTCTTTAATCTCTGTAATTTGCGCTGCATCAACTCTTATAATCATCGTTTAGCGATGTGCTGTCGACAGCACTCGCGTATTTGTGTTGCTGGGTGGCACTGTCTCAGCACTCGATATGGAAGCTGCTTCCGATTTATGTATGTCGTCCAAATCGAAGAAGGAGTCGATCGCCGATGGCGAAACAACCCTGAGGCTCATGACTAAACTCCTGACTCTGTTGTCGCTTGGTAATTGTACGTATGTGTTTTTGTTTGTGACTTCAGCGATTATGGATGTTTCGATTAGCACTACTCAGACTTCGGGATGAATTGACCAGTGTACGATTGCATCATCACAGCTTACAACAAGATGGATCTGTTCCGCCGAATGTGGGGCATCCAGACCAACGGTTCGGACTATGAGTGGCGATTTCACATAGGAAGTCGCAAGCCCTCGCCGGGGCCAGTCGCCAAACATCATCAACCCCGGGCCGTGTTTCCAAAACCAAAGGCTTGCTTGCGAACTTTATCGCAGTCTGGAGGACTGCCGGACCGAGTTGTAGAGCACCTCACCAGAAGCGATTCAGACGCCGTCACGGTCAACCTGTCGTTGCCTGCAGTACGACCATTGTTGCTACCGTTGTTGTTGTCATCATCGTCGCGGTTTTTGGTTTTCACTCGGTGCAGTTAAACTCGTGTTCAACAAATTCCCAGCCGACTGGCTCCTGATAGGTAATCGTCAACAAGGAGCCCAACTACCTCTACCGGTCAGAGCGCATCTACCGCGTCTGCTACTACCACTACTACGAGAATCGGGTTATCTCATACACACTGTTGTTGATGTCGTGCATGCTTTGGAGGGTGATAGGCTAGCACTACTGCTGTCGGCGTAGCGCAGGTGCACTTCAGACGTTCTCACAAGCTAGACCACAATCGTATCTTTACGAGTTGAAGTTCGCTGCTCACAACAGATTACCCACTCAAGAGAGCAGGTTCATATCAACTCGGCGCCGCGCATCGGATGCACTGCCCAGTTTCTGTCTGCGTGGATCTTCCTACAGCGAGCGCTTCCCACTGTCCGCTTCGAATTGTCCTATTGATGTCTGTGCTACGAACATTAGTTGACGGCGTTGTGGGCACATTCGGAGGCGACAGGGCCTGCTTGCCCGCCTTGACAATGTGAAAGTGAATTTGGCCGGAGGGGCTTTCAATGAAGCGCTAACACAGCGTTTGAACGTTGACGACGATGATGGCGGCGGCGGCGGCGGGGAACGAAGATGCCGAGGACTTCCTGCTTCTTGACGGTCTTTGTTTGGGATGGCCAAGCTCGAATTATTTTACCGTTAAAGCAGATGACGCTCGACGACAACAATGCGTTTGGATCTTTTGGAAGACCTCAGTGGGGGCAAGAACGCGACCGAGAGAGGAAGGCAGCAGCATACACTAATGATACGCTTTGGTTTCCAAAGCTTTGTCGAAAGTCGCACCGCTAGTAGTTTCACTCTAAATGTCGGGTCTTCTCCATTTCTGCGACTTCCGGCAGTTAATAGCTGAGGATTCTGGCACAGAACAAACGGAAAGGTTCTGCGACTGCGAACCCGTGATCATCTTTGTTTGAAAAGTGCACTCAAAGAATGGGAAGAAAATCTGTGCGCTCTTCCGCTAATCCGTTACCCGTTACCGTTCACCCAGAGATATCAAATTGAGCGACAGCTCGGGAAGATCGACGAGGAAACTGTTCTGGAACCGGTGAAGATCATAGGCGAGCAGCAAAGGTGACTCGCGACTTCAATCCACAGCTAGGGAATCGTTCCGTTTTGTTCATTCGTTGCGAACGAAGTCGACGAACGGGAGCATTATGAGCCGTCGGTGTTGTTGAGGATCTCTTAATCTACTGGCAAAGCTCTTGAACAAGACGAAACGAATGTTTCTGCTTTGGTTTTCAGAGGCCTGCAACAAAACCCGAGTAGAAACAGGAGGAGGAGGAGGAGAGGTTGAAGAAGCGAAAAGAGATTTAGCTCCGAATGAACAGCGACAAAAACAGCGGATTTTGTGCTTCTGCGGCGCTTCTGCTTGAGAAGGAGTTCAAATGTCAACTGTCTCCAGAAATTCGGTCGAAAGATGGTCACGGGAACGGGTCTGAGCTACTTCTACTATGAGAAGCCGCCGTTTTCGTCTTTCCTTTTCGTTTCTTCTTCTCCTGCTTCCTTCGGCAACCCTTCCACGAATCGCGGGAGCTCTTCCACAAGGTACATCCGCGTGGACATTCTGCGCGATACGCTTTGAGTTGATACCAAGACGTCGTCGTTTCCCACGTTCGGCTCGAATTCGAGTCTTGGAAATGGCATCCAGCAATGAAGATACGAAAGGAGAACATGAGACATGAAATCAAGCGGTGTATGGGAAGCGAACACAGCAGCCAGAACAAGAGAAGTCTTCAAGCTGATTTCGTAAGAGTGCTCGTCATTCGACAACGAGAACAAATTACTTCACCGATTGGTACGAGTGGTACTCAGCAAACGACCAGACTGTCGAATAGCCTTCGGATACTTTAAGCACATCGTGACAAAGGTGTGATTGTTACCACACCTCTGTCGACGTCAAAGGACAAATAGTCAAACGAGATCGATCGCATTAGACTCAACGCGGTCTCGGATAGGTCAGCTCCGCTTTGACAATTCGACCAAGACGACGACAGCACGGGTCTTTTGTTGCAGTGCGTTGGATGAATTCTCGATGACTGTCATTCATTCTTCTGATTGTCATCCTTCCGATGCTATTATCATCATTATCTCGTTCGAAAATTATTGAGGAAGGCTGACGCTCGCATCGTTATAATCCGCGAGCTCGCACTCTTCCCTCGTTCAACTTCCTACATATGATCCGAAGTCTTTAAGAGCTCCGAAGAGGGGCATTATGTTCCGTCCGGTCGCCCGCTCGTTTGCCGACCAACGGGTCCAATCCTGGAAGTTCCCGGAAGTTCAATATTCAATTTCCGAATCGATATTCGCAACCTGCAATCATCTGACCCACGGGGGCTGATGCAAAGTCAAGCACTCGCGCTGGGGACTTCAAAATTGCTTCGCAGCACAGCTCAGAATGCTTGCCGCAACCACTGCGCACCGATTTTCGCAAGTTCTCTTTCGTTCCTCGATCCTATGTTGATTTCTAGATGCTTCCCGAAATGTCGAAATATTTCCGAGCCCAGCATGGATTTTCGGAGTCCGGGCTTGATTGGGATCCGTAAATATTCTGACGGGTCCGATCGCGGACCTTGTCGCGTCCGATGACAGAGCAATCGAGACGAAACGGGGACGAAGCTTTCCGACTCTAATCTCAGAAACGCGTCGAAATCTATTTTACAACGGTAAGCGTGCATGAAAATGTCTTTTGGCTTTGCGTGGGATACCCGGTGTCGATGTCACCATCGTCGATGCGGCGGAGGGCGGACATCAGACGAATTTACGGCAGTTTCTCCTGACGTGCTTTCGTTCGTTCGTCCGCGCGCTCGCTCGCTCGCTCGTACAAGTCAACGAAGACAGAAATTTCTCTCGTCTTCTGAACACAAATCCGATACGCAGCGGTGGCGGCGATAGACGCTGGTGCTGGGTACACGACGACGACGACGACGACAGCGGCGGGAAGTTCGAACTTTCTGCGTGTACTAGGTCAAAGCGGTATTTGAGCGGTGTTCCGTCGGGGGATTCCTTCCGATGATCATATTGTCTGTCTTTTATTCTTCTCTCCATTCGTTTCACCAAAGTCTTCTCGTAAAATCTGAACGTAAACGATCATCCAAACGAACGTCCCAAGCGCCGAGTTCATGCATGTCGACGTCGTCGTCGCGAGGCAGTTCTGGAAGCTGGCAGATGTAGTCCAACGATACGGAAACATTAATCAATGTCGATTGACAGCTGCGATCAAACAACATGCGACCCATGTTGCTTCATTCGTCTTGGACTGAATGGATTCCACCAATCCATTCAGCCCGGTCCGCTGTGCAGTGAAAGGTTTTTCATTTTCCGGTGTGATTCGTGCTGAATGCTTTGAATTTGAATGCCAGGGTCAAACTGGTCGCGGCTCCGAAGGCGGCTGTGGTTGTGTTTGTGGGAAATTCTGTTGTTGAGCTTCTGTGATACTTCCAGATCATGTGTGGGAGCCCGACGACCTCCCGTCATTATTAGTGGCTACGCTATTCGAATCATCTTCGAGGTGTCCTTGCATTCGGAACCTGCTCCGACTCGTCTCCTGCTTCTTTTCGGCAGTGACTCACTTCCCCTGGGACGCTTCTGGAACTTTGGGAGAACTTGACCAAATCAAGGAACTGTAGAATCAGTTCTCGTCTCGATCTTCTGATCTTTCTATTCGTTCATCTTCTATTTTCGGAAGGAGACAGCCAGCCAAAGCCAACCCGGAGGAATTCCTGGCATCGGTCTTCGGACTTCACGGCTTCGCCATACGAGGGAAAAGATTTTTCAGAGATCCTCTGGTCACGAAGCGCGGACGGGAGTTCCGCGGAGACCTGCAGTGGTGCGAAGATCTCAAAGGCGATATATTGAATCGCCTGTTCACGAGTAGTGTCTCTGCGCTTGCTGTGCAAGTCGGAACGGAAAGCAGAAGCGCAAGGAATCAAATTTTCTTCTTCTTTCTTTCTTCTTCATATCGAAAAATATGAAACACCCTACTGACCCTATGCCGGGTCACTTGATCCAGCCAGAAAATCGGCGATTGCGCGGGCGCCCTTTCAATCTTTTGAACCCTCCGATAAAAATTGGCGTATCGGAGATAACCAGATGAAATATCTATGAATCGAATGAGTTCGAGGAAGGATCGCGTAAAGCGCACTTTGTGATCCCAGGTCATGGGAGCGGGTTTTCAGCCCACCGGTGTACCGGAGGCAATTCCTGAGTCCTTTGAGTAGGTTGCGAGGTGGAACATATTCGAGGAAGATATCGGAAGGAGACGATCCTTGCAAATGACAGAATGATGTTGGAACGCACCAGGTGCTTCCACGAGTTTCGCAACCTTGAAAAAGGATGCCAGTGTTCTCATCGGTCGTCGCCATGGCCATCAGAGGTGAACGCACAATCCGACGAAGATGAGTTTTGCAGTGATCGTGAAGCGGGCCGCGTAACGCCCCCTTTTCCGGATGGACAGCACTCTGTCTTCGTAGATTAGATTGAGTTTTTCGTTCGATTCATCTTCTGTGTGTCTCTCTCCTCCGGGCATCGTCTCCTCCACCGTCGCCGGGCCGTCTCATTTGCGCTTTAAGTATGGGTGGAGTTGAGCAGAGTCAAATCCAGTCGTGAAACTCGCTTCTAATTGAAATTCGAAATTCCTGCCACGCGAGCATCTTAATGGTCCTGTCTGGGAAGGCGTCGAGAACAGCGTTGGAGATAACATCACTGGACGCGGAACAAAAGTGTTTTCAAAACGGAACCGACTTTCTGGTACGTCCGCTGTCTCTGCCGCTGTTTCCGACTGAGACGCCGTCGGCGTCGGTTCCATTCCACTCCGTTCCCCGGCTGCGTTGTTTCCCGAAATCAGACAGGGTTCGCGCTCGACGGCGCTCCTGGTGACGCAGCTGAAGGTGTCAAGATGGCAAAACGGGTAACCAGAATACGTCGGCGTCGATTGCGACGAGTCCCGATCGAGGGTTTCTCTTCCTCTTCTGTGTTTTCTGTTCGCTGTGCCCAGCGCTCGAAGCACAGAACCGAGAAGGGGCAGACCCCCCCGTCGAGTAGCGGGTGATTTTCTAAAATTGCACCACAATCACCTGAGGTCAGAGGTCAGTTGGCTGGCGCTGCCGATCATTTCACGGATCGGTGAGATGCGGGCGTACGCGCGAAGGCACTCACAAACACATTGGGAGACACGGCATTTAAGAGTACTAAATTCTGACGCCGAGTATGACTGCCGGCGGACGGACCGACCGAGCAAGCGACCAAGCGCTCGTAGCAAATTGATTACTGCAACAGCGTATCCAGCAAAGCCCTCAACGTCGACCGACCGAACGACCGACCAGCGACTCTTGGAAGAGATATTTCACCCCCACGTCTTGGGCTCCTGACAGTGCTCATAGTGCAATTCCTCACTGCCCAGAACGGTGGAATTGCCGATCAGTCTTTCAGAGGAAAAGCAGAAGGGAATGCGGAGGTTTCCATAACCACGCGAGTTCCCTTTGACTGTTCGATTGGCTGTTCGCATCGACATCATACTTCCAACATGAGTCGAGAAAAAATCCGGAGATTATCCAAAAGACTGAATGATAAATCAAAAATTCAGTAAGCCCTTCTAATCTCCGCGTAATATTTCTGAGATATCCAGAGGCGGGCTCTGACTTGTTCAGTTCTGAAGCACGATTTTCCTCCGAATCCAGAACCCTCAACGCTCCTGACATTCTACCCTCGACATAATGTATCGCCTCAGATGCTTTACAGATGCATTGATGGATATTTCCATTTTGATATTTGAACTCTTTGTGACGTCTCTCCTGTCCGCAATTCATCTCCTGTGTTCCAATATTTCGAAGATTTCCGAATTCTCCCATACATCACACTACCCTCTTTGGTTTGCACACCAACAACACCATGGAAACGAAACATTTCGGGGAAATGTAGTCTCCAGCTCTCAAAGATGCCCGAGTGTGTATTCGAATCGGTGATAACATAACTAAGTTTGCCATTTTCACCTTCCAGGTAAGTTGACCCACGCCAAGTGATATGCAGCGAATTAAGAAGAACTCGGTTCCATGGGCTCAGTTGACGCCATCAGGAGTTCCCGGCTCTCGTTTCCATATCACGACCGTGCTTCGGAACGAACATCTTCGCCGCCGCAGTATTTTAGAGACCGAATCGTACATTCTGCGGAGAACTGAATCTGCTCCCTCGTGGTCAAGCTCGTGTCAGCTCCCAGAATTTACTGCGAAGCCGAAGCAGTGAATACCAGACCGAACGCAGCGTACATGCGTTTCGGAATGCAGACGCGGAGCCCGACTCGGAGCGGTCCTTAATCCCGGGAGCCCAGATGAGTTCGTCATGTACATCGGCGGAATTATTGAGCGCTCACTGTTGTCAGATCCTGATACCTCATCCTGCGAGTCTGACTGCGTTCTGCGATTCTGGCCGGCCGGGTTATCATCTGACCCGATCTGACTCTTATCCGGTGATTACAAGCTATTAATTTTTCTCACCGGAGAGATGCGTCGCATAACTGAATAGCTCCCGACTGACTGACTGAATGTCTGACCGAGTGAGTGCTTCATCATAGAAAATCTCCTTGCCTCTTGCCTTCTTCTGTCATGCTTTCGTTTGCTGTCTTGCGGTAGGAACCGTTCACAGCATTATTCACAACGAAAAATAATCTCGTCGTGGACGACGGCGCCGTCTTTGCACGTTGGAAGCGCCCCCAGCCGAGACTGACTAATTCTTTTCCTTCATATTTTCGTAACGAATTCCGCTTCCCAAGCCTGCAGTGATGTCGACACCGCGTAGAAACTCTGTCGACGTTGGAGTGGTGAAGTGCGGTGGTGGCGGCACGGCGGTCGTGGATTTGTGTGAACTCGACGAACGTGGACAAAACGACAGAAATCCTCATGGATCGCTTCGGCCTCATGAGAATTTCTCGAGCACGGTTCCAGCCTCTGTAATTATTTAACGGAGCCCGAGCAGAAAAGCTTACAGAAGATGAAGCGGTTCAAGATGCTCTACTCTGCTTGTTTTTCGAATATTCATAATGACAAAGTGAGCTTTTATGGCCCCGCAGGCCCAAGCTATGTTTTTCAAAAAGAGAGAAAAAATTACCGGCGGCTAGGGCCACATGATTACACTCAGAAAGTGGCTCATACGAGGTGAAAATTCCAAGCCGAAATCCGCACCAGACGAGAACATCTACATTTGCGGTCGGGCGTTGCACATGTTGGACATGTCGGAACTTGTCCTCTTTCACAACTAGTCAGGTCTTTCATGGCGGATGTGTGCGTACACGGTTACTCGAGCGTGGAAATGCAGTGCACACTGCGACGCAAAACCGGAAAACGGCCGGAGGAGGAGGTGGATGGGTAAAAGTGCAAATTGATGCTGATGCTCGTAAACCCCGGAGAGCTCCTGTGGCAGCGCTGATAGCGGACGCCAAATGGAGGATTCTACAGAGTCCCTGTTCCACTTCCATCGGAAGATTGCGAATCTAATAAGAAAGATAAAAGCCATACATTCTGCCGATGCGGCCGAGCCGGGCGCCCGATGTTTTCGCGCACAAGGAACAAATCGGACAGAAAGGTCCTGCGATCGAGCGCTCATTGGCGAATGACGATGTCACCCCTAGATTCCGACCAAATTCATCAACGCTTCCTCGCTGTGATCCCAGCGATTGAGGCATGGGCGCGTGCTTCCAAAGTCTACGTGTGAGTTTGCGAAAAACCCCGACCGACCAGCTTGTTTTGATGGGGGGCGAGTCCGGAACTAGGGGAGTAAACGAGCTCACAATCAGGATCGAATGGCTCGCTGGCCGCGCGAAGTTCCAACGACGAGCGCTGGGTATAGTTCTAATGAAAACTTTTGATGAACGCTCTGAAATTGTGTCTCCTTGGAATTGTGTGTCTTGATTGACTTCTCGATTTCTTCTTGCGGCCCGCACAAGGAGAACCTTGGTACCGTTTCTATTGTGATATCGCGGGCAGCTGGTGGCGGTAGTGCTCTGCCTCGATTATTTTGTTTGCATATGCCACCGGAATGCGGTATCTATCTCGCGATAGATACGTGAGCGATATGGACGGAGTCGAGCGAAAGAGCGCAATGAAAATTTCAAAGTAAAGCAGTAAACATTGGGTAAAGCGTCTGCACAACTGTCCTTTATTTCGAGAAACAACTTCGAAGTTTCCCCATCGCATACGGTGTCCAACAAATATTATGATGTTTCGAATCGAGTGAAAGTCTTCATCATGCCCGCTGCATTGTTGTCTAGTGTCCTGCGTAACAAAACGTTCGCGATCGGCAGTAGCAGACCGCGGGAATCTGTCATCGATCAAAGGGTTGCTTTTCCGTTCCAGGGTGGGTCTTGGACGTTTTCGTGTTCATTTTTTGTAGGGGTTGGCTGGGGATGGCTCGTGTGGCACTCGGTTCGGTGGAAACGTTGAATCAGTGAATGAGTGAATGAACGAAAGCACAGCTCCAAAACAAAGAATCGTAAAAGCGAAAACCCCTTTATCAGATAACTACTTGCGACAACGGCAGAGCTCGGGAGGAACTCTTCGAACTAACGATCAGGTAGGCGCTGTGTACAGCCGTCGGTAAATAGCGCTATCGGCGATCGACATTAATGTGTTCGCTCCATTTCCAGACATCTTAGCTTGATAGAAAAGAAGAGTCGTTGTTGTCGACGATGTCGACGAAGACAGTTGTCGATCGTCATCGCCCGCGTGCACAATGGATAACCGAAAGCAACGTCGACGAAATGAAGCCGTTTACAAACTAACCGAGCAAGGTGTTCGTGTCGAACGTTGCGCCTGATCTCCCGCCCGGCTCCTTTTGGGTCCCTTGGTTCCGCAACCACCTCTGCGACTAGCGCCCTGTTCATCGAAAATTCTCGTTTTCATTCTCATCTCGTCCAAGTTTGAAAGAGGAAGAATAATTCAATTTTGGTGCTCTTGGTCGGATTTTCGGTCACGAATCAGGACTCCCTCGAGAACTCTCGGATTGTCCGAAATTCAAACACATGAACCGACGACGGAAAGGTGGAGGAGCACCAGACGCCACAGTCTGAACCGTTAGGTGGCCCATTCGTCCGTAATTCCGTTAGGTGCCCGTGGACAGCCGGGCAGGCGGACTGGCGATCGCTGTGCAGCTTCAGCTGGGCCTTCTGGCAGCAGAAGTTGTTCTGTCGCCAGAGCGCGTGCTTGAGTCACGTCACAATCACATCACGAGAGGCGACGTATTGACAGCGCTACCGTTAGTTTGGACTCGGTCCAACGTGTGCTCATGAGAATTCTGTGTTTTCATTTTCGACTGGCTAGCCCCACTGCTGGTCAGAACGATTTTGGAGCTAAGCACAAGGAGCAGCCGAAAAAAGTATTCCACAGCGCAGAAATCTTGAATTTTCCGCGCTGTGCCTCGCGGTGGAGGCTAACTCCGATCGAGAATGAGGATCCTTCGTCCTGTGTGTCCTAGATCAAGTCCTCGGTGGGCCGTAGAAGTTCTGATCCTGGCCACCTAACATGTTTTTTCGAACCGGAGTGATGATTCTACGGACTTTTACGCGGTTTTGAATCCAGACTTCTGCGACATGAAAGATTGAGATGGGTCTCCATCAAGAGATAGATCAACCTCATTTCCATTCTTAGTCGTCTTTCATCTCTGCCGACCTCTAGGACCAGTTGTCGCCGTAAAACGTTCTATTACAACGAATTCGGAGTAATCATCTGTATCGGAATGTTTTGCATATCGATTCTTTCTGCAAGTAGAATCTCTCAGATCACTCCTGCGGATTGATTTGCAAATCTTCTGTTCCGCCAACGACCGCGATGGTCGTTCGGTGAATATTCATAGGAGCGTCTCCGGATGGCCGATCGATGCAGACTTGATAGTTTCTGCGGGGTTCTTGAGTTTTACTTTCCCAAACCAAAGCGTATTTTGGAGTCATTCCTGTCGAACCATGGAGTTCGAAAAGGATTCGTAGGAAACGAACGAACAAATCAGCGGAATCAGACGCTGTGAAGCCGACAGTGGTAGATTGGAATTAGTCTAAACCTTGCGCATGACACACATCGCTATCGATGCCGTTCTTAAACGCAACGTTGAGATACGGAACAGGTTGGATCTGTTATCGACAAGCTGCGGAAACCGTCGTGGGAGAGCTGAGAGGCAAGAACTATCTTCGACATGACTCTGATGTTTCGCGTCGATTTCGCCACGATTCTTGTCCGTCAAGCTCTCTCCTCTATCTTCGTCTCGCTCTCTCTCTTTCTCTCCCTGAGCCGAGGTATCATGGGGCAGATGAGCGCCGCGCCGCGGCATTCCTGAACTCGGTTTCAGCGCCTCCTTCAGAGCCGGATCTCGAATGTCTCTCCGATCTATCTTGGGCTTGATTTAATGTTGTCAACGCCGTAAAACGACAAGATTTCTTATTCGTTGCGCCGTTTTCCACTCTCGATGCATGTTTTCGCCAGGGAACGGAAGAAGTCCACTTGACGTTTCTGTTGTGTCTGGGCTATAAAGTTCTCGACGAGTGACGACGATCAGCATTTCTAATTGCGATCTCGTTGTATCTCGAACATCCACGATGACGGCGTCGACGTCGAGGCCCGTTTCCAGCTCGACCGAGCGAACGAGTTCGTTCGTTCGTTCGTTCGCTCGCTCGAACGAAAACGACAACTTTTACAGCACACGAGAGAACGGGAAGCGATCGGACCGGAGAGAGATAACACGTTTTCGTCATAAAGTTGAATTCCGTTAAGGCGTCTGGCTTCCAGATCTGGAAGACTGATAACAAAGCTTTCGCAAAATCACAAGAGCACCTTCGTTGGCTTCGTTGGAACCCTGTCATCAATGTTCAACGTTTTTTTTTTGGTGTCGTCACATGGACCTCTCACGCGTTTGTCGCCAAGAAGAGAAAAACTCGACACGAATCTTGCTTGGAGCTTCTCTGGGATCCATTGGGTTGGGGATCCGACGATTGGCGCGAAAAACAGCAGCTCACATCTACTCCTTGGTTAGAGACAGAATCGGAGGGATCGAGTTGTCGTACATGTAGTGAGGGAAGTTAGTTAGAGCTCGAGATACGATCTGAGATGAAGTACGGATACCCATAAATTTCGCGAACGATCGCCGTTTTGCGTCGTAATGGCTCCTCTTTGGCCGCCGCCGCAGTGGAAGTTGTCATTCGAGGGACGACACGCAAAATATATCGCTCCAATATTCGTGGCGATCCCCGGCCTCGTCGATGACTTCGTCTGCTTGCTTCTCACTGTTTCTCCCGGTCTTCGGTTTCGTTCCGGCGTCTCGGGCGTACTTGACTTCCTCGAAGACGGCCGCGCCGCCACCGTTGTCGCATTCGGAAGCTGAAACACAAGCATTTACAACAAGAGCTGTCGCAATTTTATAAAGCTCTGCGCATATAATGAGTTTCCCTCCGAGGATTGACGAGGAACGCCAAAGTACGAGAACACGGAGAGGAAAAAAGGACGCGGGGCGAGCGGTAGTGGCGCGAAGGCTCCGTTATTGATGAGCACCAGTTACTTGTTGCCCGACGCTTGTCAAGCTCACCAATCGACCAACCATGAAACCGAGCAAACTGCCGAAACAAGTGAAACGCAAAGCGTAGCGGCAAGCCACCCGGCGGACAAACGAGTTTTGCCGTTTCAATTCCGCCGCGTCGCTCTTCACCAATCGTAGCTACGTGAATACCTTCATAACCCGGGATCTCCTCGTCGGTCGTTCGTTCGATCGGTTAGTTAATCAGACAGTTCAGCGGGCGGATACACGTGAGATCGTGACTATTCGAAATCCTAATCAATGACTCGACGGCGACACTATCACGACAGAAATAGAGCCCTACGTGAAGATAATTAATAAGAGCGAACACCCGCCCGCCCGCCCGCTTCTGAAATCTCCACTTCGAACGTTGTCATCCAAGCGACCATTTTCCTCCGGAGCTTTGTCCAACGCCCGCGGCAAACGATGTACTTTCGCAGATTTCCGATTTCGGAACGAAAACCTGATCGTTTCTGATCTTTAGATGGCACCGGCAGCGTCGGATAGCACATCTCGCATTCTGGTTCTCTTCTTCTCGCCGATCAGCATGTTGACAATAATGATAGCCCATATGTTACGTTGGTAGTTGAACGGTTTTGGTTATAAGTCGTCGATGTTTACGTATGCAGTTCACTGTCTGTTCAGGGGTCAAAGTTAACTGGCAGCCTAGTGAGAGCTGAAATATGTGAGCATTCACAAACGAACGAAAAGGGAAAAGATCCAAACATTCAGATGCGCTCACGAGCGAACACGTCGGAAAACAGATGTTGGCGAAGTTCCGCGCGTTGTTCCGCCTGGCCATTCGACGGTTTCCAATCGACCTTTTAGATCCTGGGGCAGCAGCGACAGGGTTCGAGTTTCGAGACGCAACATCAACTGGACGATGTTGCGAAACTATCTTACAAACGATTCTTCGAACATAATGCTACAAGGTGGTTGTTGAGATGGGAGTTAGTCAAACAATGTTAATCTTTGTGTCGGCCCAAGGGGTGAGCAAAGACGGGAGCTTCTGTTCCACCAATTTTATTCACGGGATCGGTTAACATCAAGTTCCCTCCAAGGTCATAGCTTTACGTTTGGACCACATTCCGTCCGTATTGAAGCGACCCTGAAGTAAATTCGCGTTTGGTTCACCCCAAACCCTAATTAGATGTCGGTCTGATAGATGGGAAATCCATCTGTCTTTTTATGATATTTTTCAAAACTTTCTGGTTTGGCCGGGTTTCTTACTGGCCGAGTAACGGTATTAATAAGCCCCCATGGATGAAATGAATCGACGAAAACAATCAGTCTCTCTGCTTCCAAGGAAACTCGATGGCGCATTGTTCGGAAACACTGTTTCGAGCTAGGTCTTTCCAAGTGCGTGGAATTCAGTGCTCTGTTTCTGGAACAGACCGCTGTCGCCGACTTTTCCAGGGACTGAAAGTTATTTTTGATTTTATTTTCATGGAAGTTTCAGAATCCAAGACAGAAGGTCCGATTCAATCGAACCGAGTTCGTTTAGCTCTTTGCTACGTGTGGGTCTTCTGCACTGCTTTATCTTGAGTCGTCATCGTTCGGACGAGACCTTCCTAATAGATGCCTCTATCTCCCGATGTCAATAGAATGGAGGAGAAATTTTGATAAATCTTCAGGTTTGGCTAGTAGCATAGGTTTTGAAGGGCTGACTTCAGAGGGGCCCCGAAACACTTTGACGTGAAGTTCTCCCTGAGAGAAAAATTGAAGCCTCCAAGCACCTCATGAGCATCACTTCGTCGAGGGCCACTCACCAGACAAAATCGAATGAAACGCAGACGCTCAGATGAACGAAGGCGTCTTCTATTGTCCCCTTTTCGCTCGCTACAGAAAACTCTCAAACGTCCAACGAGCGCTCGCGCGTCTTGACGAGTGAAGTGCATGTTTCAAGGAAGCCGCACACCTTGGCAATGACTTCCATTTCAAGCGAGAATCCGACAACTAGAGAATCGAACCGGACAAAACCACTGATTGTGAACTCGAGTCTCCTGGGAACCCTTCCGCGCAGTGGGTCCGGAGGTGAACAGGTAACCTGACGGTTCCAACGGCGCTGGTTTCCATCGACTGATCGATGGGCCGACGCGTACATCCATCCATCAGTATGAGTTAGTGAGTGTGTGATCATTATATCTATTAGCTCGATAAAAATCAGCCGTGTTATCCTTACGACGGGCTGAGAGGACTTAGAAGACCAAAGAACACTCACTCCGGTCTTGTCGATCGGAGGATTTCTTTCGATTCCCCGCGCGGTGCTGTAGAAGATATTAATAAGTGCGACAGGGTGGTCTAACAGAATCCAAGTGGAAAGAAGAAAAACGAAGAACACGCCTGTCTTGCAGCGTGTTCGCTGCTTGACCGTACAAGCAAACAGCCAACATCACTTCTGACTGAATTCTGTCTGAGTCAGTCAGTCAGTCAGTCACGTCATATCTATCTACGGAATTTGGCCCAATTATTACGAGCGACAACGCCAACAACGAACCCTGGACACATGGACCCGGGTCTCGACTCCCGCGGGCTTCTCCAGCTTGATTCTTCATCTCTTCGGAAGGAACGGAAAGCTATCGGGCTCTCGTCATCGACGACGACGTTGCCAAACGCGCAAAATAAAAACAGAATGAAAACATAATATACACGGTCCCTTTCCATCTCAGTGGATTCGTCCTCGTGACGAAGAAAAAGATTCGCAGTGTCCACTTCAGAAGGTGGTGGCGGCACAAGTCCGCGAGCTCAGCCTGGTGTCGGGTTCGTCCAGCTGCTGACGGTGATTCCAACAACGGAAGATGATCATAATCTTGTTTTATTGCGGATTGTATTCTTTCCCGAATGCACAGAGCCGGCCGGCAAAACAAAAACAACACCAACTACAGCAGCGGGAGAGACACAAGTGCTTCAGTAGTCGGCAACAAAGCATGCCTCGAACACACCTGAAACGATTGATGTCAATGCGTCTTCCAGACTCCTTTCCAGGCGTTGCGCTGTGTGTATGGATTCGACATTCGCATTAGATGCCGACACGAATCGAACCGAATCCAATGGGACGAGGGCTAGTTCTGGAACATGTAGGCAATAACAATCGCGGTATGTAACGCGGTGAGGTTTTGGGGTGGTCTTCCCCATCTTCATCGCACCGCATCGTCCCTAGAGTTCCCTTACGGAATTGCTTTTCGCTGCTTCATATGATACGCTCGAAGCAAATGCACACCGCTGTGGAATCCGTGACGACGACGACGATGACGGTTACGGTCATGACAACAACAACAGGGGAGAAACCAGCGCTGAAATGTTGTTCAGTCTCCTCGGTGGCGACGATGGCGGCGGCGGAAGACAACGAACACACTCACACACCGACGGCCAGAAAGACGGATGGACGGACGGACGCAGAAAAGTGAGAAAACCGGTTGCCGACCGCCGCAGTACTTCGGCGTCGGAGTCCCGGACCCACTCTGTGGCAGGTTGACTCCTTCATCTTCTTGATGCTTTTCAATCTGGAGGCGCTCCGCGAGGCCCAACTCCTCAAAACTCCTCTCGGAGTCATGGGCATAGTTCCTAGGCAAATCCAGACCGAGCGACCTCGGAGTACGCTCCGTAGGAATGTTTCGGGACTCCTGGGCCAGGGTTCTTCGGTCAGAAACTCAGAGGCCGAGTGAGTCGGAATGAAGTGGCCGTTCCTCCTTGTGACGCTGGCTGGCGAGCTTCCTTCTCATTCTGGTTTGACGTTAATTAGAATTTTTTCTCGCTTCGCTCCCCTCCAAACCTAACGACCAAGCTTTCGGTGCGTCGATCCGTCGATCCGTTTAGCTGGCGTGTCTATGTGGCTGGTCCCTTGGTCAGACGGTCCGCTCTTTGGTTGGTTGGTTGGTTGTCGGTCGGCTGGGGGCAAAGAGCAACCAGAATGTAACGAAGGAAATCGACGGAAAGTTTGAAAAAATCAAAAGCCAAAACCATTTGCTTCGCTTGGAGATGTTAATCACGTAACGCTAAAACTAATTGAGATGTTTTCACGTGGGCTCGACGTCGATTCACAGCTTTCGTTTAATTCTCTCTCGTTGGTTTCGTCTTCTGAGTTTCGCTTGCTTTACGGTGCCTGGCCCCCGCTAGACATGGAAGCTCCTCAATACCTGCGGCTCATGACTTGGAGAGCACCCTCCGATGTCGAGTCGTTCGAGATTCTACCGGAAATGAAGTTGCAATATCAGATTGTTGAGGCTTTCTGGTTGTCTGTTCCCGATTCCGTTTCCGAATTTTCGCATTTCGAACGCACGATGTCCAAATGATGATCCCATAACGATTCGAACGAATTCCACAGTTAATGGACGGAAAAAAATGGCGCTGGGAGAAACGAAAATCCGCCGGGGAGGAAGAGTGTCAGTGTGCCCACGAAATTTATTTTGTCATCTTTCTTCTCTTTTTTTATCAGAGTTTCTGATTATGAGGAATGGTTCTAAAATGATCGTCGTCTTCCCGGGTCAGAACCACCTGACTCGTCGCGCGCTGAGAGAAATCTCAGACACGTTGGTTTGTCCTCGATAATGATGACGGCGCTCGACGACGACGGTGATTAATTATTATTCGCTGGTCTGGTTGCCGAATCTAGTCGAATCGTCGCACGATTGCATTCGACTCGATCGGATCGCTCGAAGCGGGTGCTGCACGAGCCATCGACGCAGCTTTCAGTACAGCTGCAGTCGCTGCGATTTCCCATGACCCGTTGTCACGAGTCTTGGTTGGCCCATTGTCAAAGCGAGGAATTCAATGAAGATTTCGAGTGCGGTACTTTTTCTGCATGGACCCCATATTCCCGCCGCTGTTCATTTTTTGAGAAATCGATTTTTTGACGCTTGGCCGACGATCTTTCAAGGGGCAGAATCCATTTTGCGTCGTCGGAGATTCAGTCAGTGCGGTGGCGGTGGTTTCTTTCAACGTTGCTGGTCATGTGCGGCCGATATTGAAATTTGAAGAAAACCAAGTTCGTATGTTGCTGTGCCAGAGAAGCGTGAATGAAAACCATGGTTGAGTCGATTCTGAATCCTAGACGCGAAATTTCTCTTTGTTCGTCGGAGGTTAACATGGCAAAGCGGCGTTGCCGACCGGGGACGCATCGAGTGTTTGCTATATTTGTGTATTTGAGCACTGAAGAGGGCACTTCAGAAAATGTTACGTGATCGAAACGCGCGCAGAGCCTGGCTGGCTAGAACAATAAGCTCGGTCCGGTTCCGCGTCCAGTTTCGGTACGCTTCCAACTTTTGCTGAAAGGTCTAACGGTCTGTCGACGCCATAGGTCAAGCATTGAGAACTTTTCGACACTTCCTCCTCCGTTTTTCGGTGAGCATCATGTCCCAGAGATCGAAGTCTTCCCTGGGCCGCTGCGTTTTGCTTCGTTAAGAATCCACTCCTGGTTCTGCGCTGAGCTTTCACGCTGATACAAGAGTAAATATCATGTAACCCGCGATCGAGTCACGGCGAAGCAGTCGATGAGGGTGACACCGGATCTGTCGATAATTGTGCTTTCTGGATCCGACGATCAGCCAGAAGGGAGAGAAGAGGGTTTGGGATTTCTTTTTCCAACTGCTCCAGGCCTCGATCCTCGTTTGCTCGGCCGGTTGCTCGGATAAAGAGGATTCGGTGACGTTCGGAAGAAAACGTCCGCATGGGAGTCATCCGAGCGAGAGACTTCTGGCGGCGAAATCGGCTCCATTTTTCCATAAATACCCGATAAACTGACTGATCAGTCATCTGGAAGTGATCATTAAAACACCTGCATGCCTGAATAAATTTTTCCATTCCTGGGGACCGCCAGGCTTATCTGGTGTCGCATCGGAATTCCGCGTCGTCATCTGAAGTCAACAAAACATGCGAAAATTCCATTCTGGTCTCAAAAGGGGTCTCAAGTTGACATTAATCAGTCGTCGTCCCCTTTTTCCCGTGATCGTCGCGTAGTAGGTGGTTTCCATTCATCTGAAACTTATCTAGGAACTTGAGACAATCATTCTTAGAGTCCAGATGATGATTTCGACTGATTTCAGTCTTGGCGAGAATTGAGCTGCCAGGTCCTGTTCCGCTACCGCGATCAATCTAAGACTTTGTTGAAGTGGTACCCGTGCGATATTCGCGTTCGCGGATCTATATATATATACTTCATTTCATTGAGATAAAATCCTCCTCGACTCCGCGTAATTGGACGTCGTGCTTGGCCCCAAAAATTCCGGTAGCGTTCGGTTCATGTTACGCCGATCGGCCAGCCTGGTCGTCAGCTCGCTCGAGCAAGCGGGCGCACAGACGAAGTGGCAACCGGCGTAAAGTCCACGTCAGGACAGCGACGACGACGACACTGTGCGCAAAAAATTCCAAATCCCCTGATCTGTGGACGGGTTGTCTGAGAGGAGTCTGATTTGATCGACTAAATTGATTGGAAAGCATTTGCGACAAAACCGCTGAGACGGAGACGAGGTGCTGTTCGTGAGGGGTTCTTCCGGCTTACTTCGACGGTACAACAGAATCTCCATCTTCTGCGACCTCGTGAGGAGCAGCAGCAGCAGCAGCGTCAACCCTTCACATCAATTACACAACTATAGTTTCGCTCTTTATCTTCGGTTCGCCTGTTCTCCTTCGAGCAGCGCTTGGAACACACAATTTATCGACATGTTTCTTTCTTCTTCTTCTTTTTCTTCGCCCATCAGGCACTTCCATCAGATTTGAACATCAGCAACGGCACCAAACAGCAGTGGCAGGCCCGGGGGACGAGCCGCTGACGTCTGTTGGCATCGCTGCTAATCCTTCTTCGCAAGTTCCGAACCGGGGATACCTGTAGAGGTGCTGCGTCGAAATTCCGGAGTTTTTGGTGGATTTTATGCCGAAACAATCTTTCCGGTCGTCAAACTACGCATGTGCAGTCACGGTGATTTCAGGCCCGGGACGTGAGCCTCAGAATGGGTTCCGGAACACCTCAGGTTTTTCCGTTGCGAGCTCACAGTCAGCAACCCAGTCGAGGATCTTGAGATCAGTGTCGGTTTTTCGTCTTTTTGAAAGCTCGGAACATTCGTCATCTAGCGGCACCGTTTTGTCTAACCAGCCGCCACTGAGTGCCCAAGCCGGTAAGTTGGCAGGGAAGGAAACGACGACGAAGATCGTTGCGAGCAAAGTCTCGGCTTTGTTAATTGTTGATCAGAGCGATGTTCTCGCGTGGATTTGTCGAGGATTTTTTCTGCTCGGTGTTTGGTTTTTCTTCTGTCTCGAGCTGCGACGGGTTTTCGGCTCGGATTTTCGAGTCTCCCGCTGTGAAACACCGTTGGCTACCGGAGAATCGCGCACCGACGAGTTCAGAACAGAGAAGTGCGCTTAGAGCGGCAGCGAACGAGAGAAAAGGAGAAGGGAAAATAGCAGAAAAAGAAAAAACACAGCGGCCGAGTTTCCTCTCAGAACAGGCACCCACCGACACGTCGGCCTACCGAGCCGGCGAGCAGGCGACGCTTTTGACGTTTCGCCGAAGGTCTTATATCATCAGAAATATGTACGTACGTAATTTCGGGTGGATGGAGGACGAAGGAGAAAATATAAAGGAGAATATTCCTTTTTGTCATCTTGATTACATGCGAACTGTAACATGTTTGATTAATTGACGTCGTCACAGCGACCGTCTTCGTCTCGGAAAGGAGAGGAAAAACGAAGACGACGACGATCTTGTCTTATTGGAACAGCGACCAGATCAGCTCCAGGACCTGTCGGACAGCCATTACGCCGGCCGGCCTTCGGTCCGAGTGTCGGACGACCGACGGTGGCGGCGAGCCCGAGCCCAAATGACTACTGATTATAACAGAGTAAATTTTAATGAGCGAACGCGCCAACTGCGAATCAATTTGCATCTCGGTTTGCATCTCCCTTCTCTCGTCCCTCCGGCATCATCTGTAGTAGGTGTTTCTTCTTCACTTTTTTTTGTCGCTGTCCGACTGGGTGGCATGACACCGAATCGGGTGCCGCGGCTCAAGCAACCAGTGCTCTACCAGAAGTGTAATCTTCGTGTGTGAAACCCTTCTCTTCCAGCCCCGTCGTAGTGACTCGGACAGATGTTACGATAGTTTATGGTTATTGGAGAATTATGCAGCCGCAATTTTTACGGGGTCAAATTACGCCGTCGTCGTCGTCGTCGTCGAGGCAGCTCGTGCTGCTGCTGCTGTTGTTTTTGGTGGCGGTGGCGGTGTTGTTCCAAACGCCAGCGGTGGTCGCTCGTCCTCGTTGACTGCAATCTTAGAGGCGTCGGTTCGGTGCTTGATTGCTCTCTGTGTGGTTGCCCTGAACACGCGAGGGCCTTCACAACCTTTGCATGAAGAAACGAGTCCGTCTGAGAGTTTCAGTTCCCCCGCTCGGCTCGTGATTGATCATGCAAAAGTGGAGAAACATGGAAAATCATCAGACGCAAGATCAAACTCCCAATCTAACTTTCCAAATTCACAAAATCGATAAGTACGGACGAGAAAAGATCTGAATCCGATGGAGTCTACCAAGAATTCCAAGGTTTGTCGAGTTTCACTGTCCTATTAGTGTCGTGTCGCTATTTCAGGCGACAGTTGACTCCCTACAGGAGAGGTCCAGGACTGTATTTTAGATTCTAGCCCTCTCCATCAACGTTTACGGGACTCACCGAAGCGTTGTATTATAAGAGTTGGCTCAGTCAGCAGTAATTGAATGTGCCATGTCACTGATGTTGGTGTGGCCGAAGCGACAGCAGCAGAAGTCATTCTCCGTCGTCTTCGTTGTGCCTGCTGCTGCTGCTGCCGCCGCCGCCACGGACGCCACCGACACTGAAAAGACGCATCCTCGACAAACGTACATAGGGGCGTTTGCCGGTCGGTCTGTGGGTCGCCGCTCGCTCGCTCACTCGGCCGGCCGACCTAAGTGAGTGACTGGTGTGATAGCGTTCTTCAGAGGGACGAGAGCCTCCGCTGGCAGAAGTGGCAGCAGAAACGACGGCAGAAGCGACAGAAGCACTGGTATCCAAGCGAGTAGTCCACCAGCAAACACCTTGTGGGAACCCAGGCACCGCGAAGCTGTCTGGTGGAACAAATTAGGCCCGACAGTGAAATTTTAATGAAAAAAAAAAGATCACTGCCCAAAAAAACAAAACAGAGATCAACGTCAAACAAAAAGAGCGCGATTCGCCGACGATACATCGATTGCATGAGAGCCGATTTTTCAGTCGCGCATAGAAACGGGCCCACGGGATACACGTTTTTTTTGTGAAGTATTTTGGAAACCTTGTCTGGAACTGAGAAACAATTCACATCGAGGATTAGTTGGTTCAGACGTTCCTATCGAGAAAAAACGCTCTGAAATCAAATAAAGGGTCGTTGAATTTTAGATTTAGCCGTTGTAAAGAGAACGTTCAAGTGTTCAAGTTCTTCCGGCGGTTTCTCAAGTTCGCGCTGAACGCGCTTTTGTTGGAAATTTCTCTAGTCAACATTCTAAAACGCAATCGATAAGCTAACGGCCGAACGTGTTTTTTACATTGCAGGAGTCAAATTAAATCGAGTGCTATTTTTGAAGTTTCAATCGAGGAGTTCTTGGCCGTCGAAAATTTCTCCATCGTTCTTGTTTTCTCGCTACGGCGCGGTGCGATGGTAGAGACTGGAATCATTTTTGGAAGGAATCGCGAAAAATCATTCAAGAAAGACGCCTCGTGGGCCATCTCTCTCTCTCTCTCTCTCTCGCGAGCGAGAAATCATAACAGCACGGCGCCGATTAGGACGTCGAGCGGACAATGTCCTCTCAATCGACTCCTTTCATTCTTTTCTGTCAGTTTCTTGAGTGAGTTGTGAGTATTCGGCGAGTAAATTGAATTACTTCTGCAGGAGAAAAAGAATCGAAATCTATTGTGCGTCCACTCACTCAGTGAGTCGAGTGGCTTTCGGACGAAGATGCACAAAACTGGTCATGCTTTTGCGCGGACTCAGAGCGGACAATGGACTTCTCGAAGGAGTCGTTTCGGAGGCGTTTCGTCCGGTAGGGGCTTCAGAATCGGCCTCAGAACGGCGACAATGTCGCATCGACGGCAACCGCATTACAGCCGTGTCGAGCTCACAGAGTCAGACAGATACAAACAATAAATTTCAAGTCAGGCGACTTTCCGTCACAAAGCTCCACCGATTTCGACTTGTTTCAACGCTTCAGGATTTTCGTTCGTTCCACGTTCATCGATAACAGAGCACCACATGTTGGGAAAAAGTCCTCACATTCGCTAGCAAACTCACTCACGCTTGTTTGTTCGTCGCTTCGGTGATAAAAACTCACAAGAACACATGGTTACAAAAACCCACATGTTCAAATAGAAGTTCAAGGGGCCTCGCTAGTTACAATTCAAGTTCGACCGTGGTTTTCAACTGATTGTGGGCACTTTCACTCGTGCCTCGAACTTTTCGCGTATCGCGAAAATCCACGATATTTCCGGAAAACTCGACTTCCGAAACTGGATGATCATACGAGATTCCGAGAAACTTCTGGGAAAAATCGGACGAGGCGGATTTTGAGATTCCGGACGAATCCAAACTCTTCTACGCGGGGACCCATGGGCTCTGCTCATTTGGTCGATCGCTCACTTCGTCGGCTGCTCGGCATTCACAACGGAATTAATGGGGTGTGGATCACGTTTTCGGTCGAGATTGGGAGGAGGACAAGAGCACCCAATATAAGCGCGCGATGGAGTACAGCTGTGCGTCCGGAGCTGTCATAGTCATATATAACTTGGTAAACTGCGGGCAGACAGCCGACTGATTGCCCGTGGCTTTCTCACTCAACGAATCAAAACACCTCTGACAGTTATAGTCTGAGAAGGGACCATATTCGGCTGGTTTTCATGTTTACTCGAGGATTCTCCGTTAAAGAGCGACTTCGCTGTTTGGTCGAGATCACAACTTGGGGAACTCATGGCTCGATACGGGTCACGGCGGGGAATTCCGCCGAAATGTCTCCGAATCTCGGTCAGAACGCAGGGGTAGATCATTTGATTCTCCCGAGCTACGAGTGGCCGTAGCTCGGCCACAGTCTGGGCCGTCGCATTTGAAATTGAACCAACACTCAGAAGAGCACTGTTGTATTCAAAATGTGAATCCCGACGCAGAAAACAGCCCGTGGCCCACGCTACAACGCCCATTGTGCATTGTTTCTGCGTGTGATCGTCATTTATGGCTCCGCTCAAGGCGCCCGGATTGATCATTCAATCTACCTACCTATCACTCACACACTCAGACCGCGGAAATCAGTCTTGGAACGACAGAAATACAGTCTGGACAAACCAACGCTCGTTTGTTCGGTTTCCTCGTCGCTACGATTTTGTGTTTCGATTTTTCTTCAGTTGCGGAACTCATTGGAGTCAGATGATGTTGTGAATGAATTTCTGTGTTTACTACTTTCCCGAAACCACTTCCGACAGATAGGGATTCTCTGATTTGGGAGTTGAAGTGTTGAGAGGCTTTCAAGATATGCGGACTATAATCTCTGGCGAGGACTACAATCTCTGAAAGCGATCTATGTTCGCGGTCGTGGATGTTTCGAAGCGCCTGGCGCTCGTTTTCCGATTATATCATAGAACAGCAACAACAACAACCAAGCCACAGATACGGCGGCGTCGCGTCGTTGGCTTCGGAAGACGCAGCAGAAAAAGAGATGCCAGCAGAAAAAAAAGAGCCAAGATGAAATGTGAAGAAAAAGGGGCGAAGAACATCGGCAATTGTCTGTTTAATTACGGAGAGTTGACGATAATTTATCTAGACACGATTGCTGTCCAGGCGTCTGTCCGTCAGATGAGCAGGCCGGCCGGCAGACGGCTCCGACCGACCGAGAAAGCGAAGAGCCACCACCACCACCACCACAACCACCACCACCAATTCGAGCAGACCACATTTCCGTCGTTGGCCTAGAAGCGGTCCAGATTTCGTGATGCGGACTTCGCGCTTTCCGTACGACGCGACGTCGTTTCGTTCCTCTATTATTATCATTGTTATTATTATACGCAAATTTCAAGGATCATTCATTTGATCCGCTTCAGATTGCTACCGTTCAAATGCAGGGAAAAGCGGTTTTAAGAAATACACTTTGCTTAGCCGCGACCCACTGTGATCGCAGCGGAGGCTGGCTGTCTAACCGACTAGCTTCGACTCTGATTGTTTGAAAGTCTCCTTGATGGCCGGCCGGCCGGCCGGGCTGGCTATTACTATGTCACAGAGTGTTACTGATATGTGATTATCCGAGCCACGATAGCCCTCTGCGGCGGCAGTGTCTGTTCCCAGCGAACGGCAGAGAAAAGATCCTCGCTTGAAAATTCTCAACTGGAAAACCTTGATTCACTTGGACGGTCGTTTTGTGAATTTGAAGCGATCGGGTGTCAGCTTCAATTACCGAACGTCAGCTTTGGGCCAAGATCGGCGGTCGAGGTTGCTTCGACAGCTGCATAATTTCAAAGCGAGCCCGATTGGATAGGAGTTTCTGAATGATTTGTTAAAGTGGACGCGCGTCCTACTCGGCTCTCGAGCATTCAGGGATGATCCAATCCAAGGTGTCATGCACATCAAGCCGCTCAGGGTCGTTGAGGCATTTCGGATGGAAGTTTGAATTTGGCGCGCGTGGACGCCCCCTCTTGAAGCTAGAGATGAAGAGAAAAGGTTCGGAGCGATTCAAAGTTCAAACGACTCGAAAGTAGATTTAGTCTTCGGCCGAACTTGAATTCGCCCCGTAAGTAGTGACTCGTTGTCCTCATTTAACATCGTCACCCAGGTACCTCTACCTCTGGTAGTGCGTTCGTGCTCGTGAGCAGGACTGGAGCAACGAACGAATGAAGAAGAGCACGGTAGAAGCTCCATCGGCAGGGAGTCGGGCTGAGTGAGTGAAGCGGAGTCGAGTCGGTGCTGTGACTGAGCAAGTCCATAATTCAATTTCACTAATGCAATGTCACTTTTATTTGAGCGTTCCGTTTAATAACTTCACGAGAAGAAAAGGACGAAATTACATCTAAATTTCATTACACTCGACGACCTCTTTCCATTTCGGGCCTTTAGCTTGAAACGGCGCGGCGCCGGTGCACCTTGCCCCCGTTTATTCGTCCGGCCGACCGCCCCTCCGTGTGCCCATCCATGCCAGCTTTCGTCGTTCCATTCTCGTCGTCGTCGCCGTCGGAATCACAATTGTCTCTTTGGTATCTCGGTACCAGAGCCACGAAAACGGCTATCGGTCCATCCCGGGAGAGCCTTTTGACGACTCCCGAGTGTTTCGTGAGACGTCCCGACTCCCTCGTCCTCTCGCTCTCTTAGACGTATGACGACTGCTGCGACTCGACGAACCCAGCAAACTTCAACGAACGTTTTTCTCGATCTCCAGGCACAGAGGAAATCTCTCGGTTCCCCTTCGTGATGGCCAAATACAGACAAAACGATTTAGTTCTGAACAATTTTGTCGTTCACATGAAATAACAACGTCGAGAAACGAGCAAGATACAGAGGAAACAGAAACCGCAATTAAGTACCATGGTTCCTAATAGTGGGCCGAGCCAGCTCGGATGCGTGCTAAGCTTTCTGAGGTGTCGCCCCGACCGTCCGCATGATCGTCATGCTTTTACGAATGGCTTGCAGATGGATAATCAGAACGCGCTCACTCGGTTTTTTTTCTGCTTCGTTCTCGTGTGCCTTCAGCACGACATTAATAACAATTAGAATGACAACAAACTCACGTTTCATTTTCCGTTCCAGGTAAGTGACGCCACGGCGACTCGCTGCTCGACTTGGACCTTACTCAACCCGAGCAACCCTCTGATGTTTGGGCGAAGAAGCGTCAGAAAATGGCGCAAAGTTCATCGAAAGCCGTCTCCTGAATCAGTATTTTGTGATTTTCGAGCTTTGAATCTGGAAACGGGAAATTTTCAGAATGGGAGACGGGAAACCGTCACTTCCGACAAGACGGTTCACATGGTAATCAGGAGAATTCAGTTTTCATCAAGGTTTGAATCTCGCGGGAAAATGTTTGGAGGAAAGAATCTGATTGAGGAAAAAGTTGACGGATCAATCGATGCGATGGAACCTTTGATCGCGACGTCGGCGTCGTCATCAGCGCGACTTGGGGCTTCGAACCCACTCGCAACTCGGAGTTCCAATTGAATCGGTTCCTATTCTTCGGTTCGGCTTCTGTCTCGGAAACAGAGTCATTGTTTCGATTCTTTAATGCCGAGAATTTATCGTCCGCTTCCGCGTACTTCGTCAACTACTGTCTGCCGGTTCCGCAGACGGGTTATTCGACCGACCGACCGTCCAACTAAGCGTCTTACGATCTGAATCCTTTCCATTGATTCCGATTCTCCAGGGCCCGATTCCTTAGCAACACCCTTCCTCTATTCCATATCCGGCGCTGATATCCCCCGCGACTACGACCGCCGCGCCGAACAGAGCTCGCTATCACAGCGGTAATTTCACTCTGGTGGCCAGTTTTCCAAGACAGAAAGCACGCGCCAAGCACACTACATAAACGAGGACGAGGACGAAAAGCCACGATTCCGAGAAGGTTTTTTTGTGTGGTGTACCGTCGGAGTTTGTGTCTTTCACACTCGACGCTTCACCTCGCGCTTCTCGGTGGAAAACGGAGGCGCGTTTTATCTTTCGTGTCGGGCATTGAGTTGCGACCGCAGCCGAATAGCAGAAGTGAGCACGTAGGAAAATAATTTATATTTTTTAATAAGCATCGCAAACACGCGCTTACGTACACGGTGGCAGCGAGTGTGGCTCTCCCGCCACACTCGGTGACTGACTGCCTGACGGTCGGTCGGTCCGTCCGTCTTTCCGTCGCTCTTTTCGTCCGTCGGTCGGACGACCTGACTTTGTGAACCGATAGAGAGATGGCCGTTGATTTCGAGGCGCGATAAGTTCTCCAGCAAAGGGGATACGTTTACTTCTGCTGGCAGCTGGTGACTTCTGCTACGGCAGCTTCGGCAAAAAGCATTAGTATACGTCAATTATATCGCGCGGTCACCGCCATCTTTGTTTTGTACGGCAGTCTTTTCGCTTCGTGGGCTCTGGCTCGCTGTCGGGTTCCTCGAGTCGTCGTCGTCCGGATGTTTGCGTCCGATGCCAACACCGCAAAGCGACCGAACATCCAACCGAGCGCCACCCCGGACCGAAACCAATTAAACGTTTTCATTTACGTCGTTGTCACCGACGTTGTGACGATGGCTGCAGTGATATCGATATCAGCGCCACTATCATGAAGAAGTGTGAGATAATAACGCCAATGAAGCATTCCTTACCTGTAGGCACAAGGCAATAGTAATCACCGAACCGGACCGGTACGGAACGAAACGCGGCTGAATCTCCGGTGAATGAAGGCACTTCGATCGCTGAACGTCGATTGCTCGCATGAAAAAGAACGCTGTATATAAATGTTTATTTGTTTGTTCGTGTTTACTCTCGCGAAGACTGTACAGTTCTGTGCTGTGCTGTGCCTCGATTCTTGTCTTGCTTTGCCTGGCAGTACGGCGCGCTCGCTGCTGATGCCGATTCACTGATCGTAGATAGCGGTTGATAAATACGAGTCAAGCGAGTACTCAATCTCGCTCGTTGCCTGTTCGTGACAGTTATGTATGTAAGTCCGCGAAACCCAAGTAAAGCGCCTCCGACAACGCGAACGCGCTCTATGGTGCTCAGTATTCCGAGTCGGAGCAGAAATTGTGACCAACTAGACGATTTGAGTTAATTCCCGCTCTGTAGACGTTGATGTGGGCATTAACTTGGACTGATTCTGAGTCGGAGGGGGACCACCGACAAACCACATTCTGTATCAATCGAGTCGGAATTCATGAAATTCAACCGGTTCGGACCAGGTGTTATCGATATAAATGTGTATACGTCAGAAATTCGGCGTGAAACGGAATTTTAATCATCGTTGACTTTGTTGCAATCAATGTCAATGTGAGCGCAGAGATCGGTTGGGTTTGCCACGTCGCGTTGCCTCGATTTGCTGTGTGAGACAAGAGACAGCCGGCCATAATTTGAAAGTGTTATCGATTTGATTTATGTGACTTGAAGAGCCACTCAATTATAACCAAACAGGGGAATTAAATTTTCCAATGAGATGCCGACCTTGCATCATGCGTTGGTGACAGCTTCTGGCTGGCGTTGCTGTTCTGTCGGCTTTCGTTTACGGAGGTATCGCGGTTCGCTTGCCTCATCAACTCCGTTCGGATGGCTCTCTGGTCGATGGGATCCGTTTTGCATGCCGGCTCTCCGAGGAACATATGTCAAATATGTTTGGCTGTTCACCCGTTCCGCTGTCGGGTGTTGCTCAATTTCTGACTCCAGTTTCCTCCGTTTTCTTTTTTTTTCTCAATCGAACGGACGCGCGGAGGAAAAACCGATTGCCAGCCAGCCAGCCAGCAAGCGACACGGCAACGGAGAATCCCGCGATGATTAATTTTCGGTGTGAGCCGTTCGTTCGAGTATTCCAATGTCATCTATATCTATAATGGCATAAATATGGCGAGCTGATAAGGAGAAACGAAAAGAGTTCATCCGACGGCATCTTTTCGTCCGTTGCGAGAGACCGATTTCAGAAAGCAAGGAATCACAGGCAGGATCTTGGAGGGGGTCTCGTGAGCTCATTATTTCACTTTTGTTGTTCGAGTTCGTTATCTCGCATATTTATAGATTCGAACGTATTCCCTAAGCGTTCCTTCTTCGCCGTCCGTTTTGCCCTCATCTCAAAATCCGATGACGAGGACTGATAAGCAAAATATTCTGCGACTGTGTATGCCAACCGATTGTCAAGCAAATCTTTGAAAGCACTGTAGAGAATCGCGGTCCCAGAGATTGAGTTGTTAAGGTTGACTGGTTGGCTGGTAGGCTGGTTGCGGGACTGACATTTGGGCGATGACGAATCTCTCTGCCTCTCATCCAACGATCGTTACCGTTCAATGCGTCTCAATGGCAACAGATAGCGGGAGTGAAAGAGACCGGGATCCGCAGCAAAAAAAAAACTCTGGAGGGGATTGAAAATGTTGCCGTTATGAAAATTTGGATAAACTTCAAAACGGATGAAAATAAGTTACGAACAAAGGAAGAAAGCGGGCAGGTGGGACCTATGGACCCGTGCATGAAGATAATAATTTTATCTCCCTCGGTTTCTCGCTCGAGGCGACTGTCCATCTGTATCTCCACTATGACAAATTGGGACTCTTGGAAAACTCTAGAGTCGGATATACAAAGAGAGCGATTCGGAACACCTGAGATAAAAACCGGTCACCTGAAAGCTTTGGCAGTTTCTGGTTCTGCCGCATTGGTCAGTCGCTATTCGGGGTGGGAGTTTCGGAATTTCAAGCTCCAAACGGATGTTCTCATGAACGGTGTAACACGTTCGCTTGTAGTGAATACGACAGACGCACCTCTGGGGCGAAGCCAACAGCTTTGGAATTTATTCAGCAGACGGGGAAGCCTCGCGCGCCTATCGTTCTGATATTTTTCTTCCAGTTTTCGTGTTTTGTGTTATGCAGCACACAACTTTGTTGTGATTACTCAACAGAACACGAGCGGACGCTGCCAGAGTGGTGACGCGCAGACAAAAAGCCGCCCGGCTAGCGAACGAACGATCAGAGTGGTGCGCGAGAAGCGAAGTACCACCATAGATGCACCAATGCAATTTATAATATTTTCTTATTGTATAAATAATGAATAAATAAAATATGTGTTGTATTGATACAGGCATCGATCTTCATGGCGAGCTGGAGCCATGGAAGAGATGGCAACAAGGCATCTCCGGAACAGAAAGCTCCGGATCTCGATCCCGACGAATCGGGGCGACACCACCCTAGGATCTTCCTCAGTCTCGGCTGAACCTTCTGTTCACGAGTGGGTCGAAGAGGAGGATAGCAGAATGTTTGGATACAAACGAGCAGATGGACAGAAGGGCAAACAGACGAAACAGCGAATGGAGAACGCTTCGAAACGAAACGAAACGTTTGATAAGACTCAAAGGGGTCGCTTGTCGACTGACTACGCCCTTGAATCCTTATCGGAGATAACACCGGTCCGTCATAAAAAAGCATTCATATTAGAAGAAGGCTTCGGACATTTGACCGTGTTATCTTAATACATCTTCTCCGCGTTACGATTCTGTCGTCTCAATCTTGTCATCAGTCTCGTACTCATCGCACTCGTCGAGCTGACAAAGCGGTGGTTGCGGCCAGTGTCTAGCTCGCTTTGCCGTGCCTCGTTTTGAGATCTCGTTCAGAGTCGTGCGCGGACACGCCGCAGAGAGCATGTGCGATTCAATCGGAACGGTAGAGAAGAGGAGAAGAAAAAATCGAGAAAATCGCTGAAAGATATTTTCTTAAGATTCCTGTTCTCCCTGATCGTGCGGCGGAAGTCTTTGAGCGCATGCTGTTCAGAACAACGGGAACCCTGACCGTGGGCTATGGCAACGCGGCTGCAGCCAACGCGTCGTGGTGCAGACCGCCCTACACAGGAAGCTGAGTGAACGAGTTTAGAGAGATCCAAAGAGAGGAAAAAAAGAGAGGACGACAACAACGTCGACGAATAATAATAATTGTTTGAGGCCTTTTGAAAAAGGCCGAACGCCCAGAGGCAGGCCTTAAAGCGGTTGGTGAGCGCGCCAACGCTGTTTTAAAGCAGAGACCCCGACCGAACGACTGGCCAGTCAGTCAACCAGACAGTCAGTCAGTCAGTCAGTCGACCGGCCGGTTGGTCGGTCGTCAAGCAAGAGGCCTGGAACATGGAAGGCCAGCTAGAAAATAGAACAACGATGCAGTCGATGTTAATTTTCGCCAATGGCTGATTTTGTAGAAAGCATCGCCTTTGTCTCCGCTGTAAACTCGCGTTCATTCACGCAAGCGACCACGCTTGCACTTACCATCGTCTCCCTCTCGACAAAGCCAGATAGCAACTCGAGCCTGGGCGGCAAAGTAGAAGTCGCCTGCTCTGCACCACGCTCCGCGGAAAGTAGAGGAGGGGCCGAATTCAAAGAGCGAGGTTTCAAGGATTTTCCGTCTGGACTTCCAGAATCACTTGTCGATTCGGTTTGCTCTGGAAGGCTGGGCTGCTCGTTCATACTTTCCCCGCGATTTGTTGCGAGAGCGATGGGAGCGATGAAGTCCGAGGCGTGGAA
Source organism: Neoseiulus californicus (assembly GCA_028455905.1). Classification (NCBI taxonomy): domain Eukaryota; kingdom Metazoa; phylum Arthropoda; class Arachnida; order Mesostigmata; family Phytoseiidae; genus Neoseiulus; species Neoseiulus californicus. The sequence continues at coordinate 3,152,727 of JAMQGS010000001.1, forward strand.
TCAATCTTGGAGTGAGCCCTCACCGTTTCTGATTGTGAGTAGGTCGATCTTGAAGAAAGTGCGATTCCGCCCGGCGGTTTTGACACGACGAAGCTCTGATTGTAATCATCATCGTCTTGGATCGGGAATCCGGAGATAGAACCCAACCAACCAACCAACCAACCGACCGGCCAAGCAAGCGACATTCAGTCGCTCTGACTGAATCATTCGAATCATAATCATCGCCGACTTGGTCATCGTAGCCTGTGTGTGAATGGTGTTGGCGTAGAAGACGGAAAAGTCGGTTGTGAGACCGCGGCAGCAACGGCGGGTCAGAGACCCAAACATTCAAATGTGGCTTTCGATCAAAATCTCGCAACGGGCCAAAATGAAGAGAAATCTTCTGCCAATTCTTCTGTCGTCCACAACGACGACGAAGACGACCGCAGTGGTTAACGAACGGATGAAGCAACGGACGGACCGGGCATGGGATCGAGCCAGTTGAGTCGGCAGCGGAAAGAACGCTTGGATAGACGGACCGATGGAAGATTGCTGTAGATCGTCGACATCGTTTTCTCCGTCAGAAAGCACCTCGACCAGCACCATCATCTACGTGATGGGCGTCATCTACCAAAACTACATACAGCTTCCCTGACAACCTCAACCACAAAAGTTTCTCTCAATCCTGTGGCTTCTCCCCCTGTTGGGCTTGCGGGTGCTAGAAAATGTGAAACAATGCAATCAACACTTCGCGATGGAGGAAGCCGAGGGACAAGACCCTGTTCCGGTCTCCGCGGTTCCAGAACCCGAAACGAGAACATTCCCATGAAAACATAAAATGTATTGAGATAACGAGGGTATGAAAGTTCTACGATCAAACCCTGTTGCGAACGAGGCGCACCTTGATGTTGCACTCAATAACGATACCGCGGAGTACCAACGCAGCGCGTATTGAGGAGTATCATTTGCGGTGGGATCTTTGTCGTCGTGGTGGACCTCTATCTCCGGACACAGTACCACACGCTAAACGATGCGCGCAAATTTGTCACTTGTCGACCGAACTGCGACAAGGCTTATCACTTCGAAAATCCCACACTCTGGCTTGCGTGCACGGACGAACAAGACAGGCCGAGACAGTGTTCCAACAAGAATCTAAGTTAATTTCTCGTTCCGTGGAGATCCCCACCGCTGCGCTGTTTATCTTTATGTCTTGCTGCTCCAATCGCCGGCGCTAGCAAAACCGTTGTTGGTGGTGTCATTGTCACCGGATCTGCCGAAACTGCCGTGTTCGTCGGTGTTGTCTCCGGTAATGTCTTCTGTCCGGTCAGAAAGCTGGACCAGCAGCTTGGATTCCCAGCCTAAGCGCTCCAAAACGCGGGCCAGAAAGCTCGGAATCCTCGAGAACAAACAACAGATTGTTCTTCCTCCCTGCTTTCCGTTCTTCCTCTGTTTCAGTGGCACAGTTTTATGGTGCGTGTGAATTGGATATTTCTGGAGTTATTTCTCGGGCCGTTATGACTGTTGTACTCGTTCGCCAGCAAGACTGTTTCTTGATCCGACAGCGGAGAGAGACACGAAAACACTTGTTTCTCCGAATCTTCAGACAGTTCCAGCTTTTGCTGCATACTCGAGCAGCTCGACAGGCTTAATTCGAAGGCTTGAGTCATAAATCCAAACTTTATCTCTGTTGCGCTTATCTCAATCGATTCCAGTACGCGCCGACCGTTTTCGGGATTTTACAGCATGCACCGTGTGCACGTCTGGAAGCGATAATGTTCCGGAATCGATGTGAATGAAGTCAACAACTCCAGACTCGAGTTCGTGCCCAAGAACATTGATTCCGATTCCGGATTTTCTCGAGACCAGGCGACAGGACTCCGGTTCCGGGAGATTTTCTGATCAGAACTGTTGGTAATTGCTCGGATGACATGAAGTGTAACATCCTCGGGCGACTCGTGAGCAAGTCGCCCCGAGAGATGATAGCTCATGCTGTGTTCCATTGTTGGCCGAACGCTGGAGAAATGACGATTGTGCCAATGGTAAATGTTTCTTGTCCGACCGAGCGTCCGACCGACGGACCGACAAACCGTCCGGCCGACTGGTTGTCTTACGAAGCAGACTCGCTTGCCTACCTGGCTGCCGCTGGTGCCGCCGTCGCCAGATGATACCCGCGTTTAGCGACATCGTGAAGAACAACATCAAAAACAACGCAAGCGCATGCCTCAAGAAGTGGAAGATCGCTTTTTGATGAGCGAACAACTCCGCAAGGGAGCATCCGCAAGGGAGCATCCACTAGGAAGCCTCCGTTACGGCGACTCCGATTCACCATGACCGATCATGATGAATAGATGAAGTCGAAACATACAAATTAATGCATCTTCTCAATTGCCACCGAGCCAAGTCGCAAACCGACCATCGATCCGAACCCTCGCTAGCTCGGACAGGAACTCCGCCCAAGCCTCTCTGTTTCAATTTTCCAGTCATGATTTCTTCCTCTTCTCCCAGAACTTCCACGGTCTACAAGCTCCGGTGATTTCTAGCGTTGCGACTTCGGCATCTTGCCTTCACCGCGCGGCGGCATTGAGCTTGCGTCGGGAATACACCCAGCGCGGCTGCTTAGCAGACACCGACAAGCAGGCCGACTCGTAGATCCGTCAGGATCGTCGGTCGTGATCCGTGCGGGCCGGGTATCTGAAGTTTAAGTTCTTAAGTCGACCAGCGGCGGAACGACGTCTCAATTCCCACATTTGTCGGATCTTTGAGCTTCCATTCTCATCGGAGCTTTTAAAAGAAACAGCAAGATATCACCGGGACCCGGTTGAAGAAGGGAATCAATGCCCTCAATCTTAATGCCATGTCCCTGCCCCTCGTTATCTGTGTCTGTTTATCTGGTTCGTCGGCGAAATTTCTCCTCTGAACGTGAACCCGTTGTCCCTTGTCGAGCTTGTAATAGCATGCTGAGCACATTTTCAATCGACTTCGAATCAATAATTATTAAAAGTTCACCTTTATCGATCGTTGCTAGAAGAAGGCGAAGCAGTCGATATGGCCGGAGCAAATTCTTGCCGGCAGAAGCGGTCGCCGCGACACGGCCAACATAGAGACGTCAAACCAAAGTCCTCCATCTTAGACGGAGCCTGAACGCTGCCGCTGTAGCAAGCTGGAAGTATCGACAATTAAAATCGCATCAACGCGCATGCTCAAGGTGTTGTTACCAACGCCGCGGCTGCCATTGCGGCCACCACTCCTCTGTGCTCTGAAAAGTCCACCAGCATGAGAAGCGCTGACGAAAACACCTCTGCGACTTAGTAGTCTCAGTGTCCGCTGCTTTGGTGGCACTAGTCCTGATTATTTCCGAGTCAACACGAAAAGCATACCTGGAAGCCAAAGAACGCGCGTTTCACGCTATAAGCCAATCAACCCGGCATCAGATCTCCCGCGGAGGTCTTCTGTCCATTCCCCATGCCGACTTCGTACTCTACCTCAGTACTCAGTCCACCCGGACCCGCAGACCAATCACCGTACTTCAACATGTGGGAGCCCGCTTCCAAGATTTGGAGTTACATGACCAACATGTCGCATAACATATCCCAGATGTCGAGTTGCATGGCAGAATCTTTCAGCTACTCATCGAACATGTTTGGTCGCATGTTCCACGTGTTGAATTTCATGTCCGACATGTTACACTGCGTCATCAACATGTCAACATACACGTCCAACATGTTGAGCTCCGGATTCAACATGCCGATTGTTCACATGCATCCGCAGTTCCCGATTTGCTTCGCTATGATCGCGTCTCGTAGGGACCGAGTGTTACTTGGTCTTCGTAGGGTGAGGCTCGGATGTTCGGGAAGAGGTGATCGCGACAAAGTCCATATTTGAGCGAGGCGAAGTTGTTTCAGAAAACAGCGAATGTCGTCGAAACTGTGTGAAATCGTGGATGAGCGATGAACGTCGAAGTTTGCGAACAACCGTGGGGTTCTCATCTCTGGCGCGAAAATCTGATTTCTCACAATGGTTTCGGCAAACACAATGTCGCTGAAAGTCAATGTTTCAAACTTCCTCTGACTGCTGTTATCCACACAAATATTTGACAAAAGGGTTCGTCCGGGTCTTCCGTCGCGTTCGAAGAGAGACGCGGCGAGCGAGTTCGCGGGAAACGAACGAGATCGAACGGAATGGAAACAACGACACCAGAGGAGAACACAACATCTACCTAGGGTGGTCGACCCACCGAGTGAGAACGAAGCGACCGATTTTGTGCTTCAGTCACATCTACGGCAGGCTGTTTGTGTTATGTTGTGTACACAGGGCGGCGTTGAAAACGGAGAAACCGTGGGAGATTCGTTGTTGTTACCTCATCTACGGCGAAGTCCGCGGTTCTCGAAGCATGGCTAGATTCGATGTTCTGATGCGACTTGGCCGCTGAATATCCCGACGGGACGAAAGCCAGAATTCCGGCGAAATTCACAAGCGGGCACCGAAGAGAAATATAAAAGTAAATAAATCCCTAGAATTTTGGCTTCCCAAAACTCTTCCACGGCCAAATGATTTCCGTGGTGCGATGATCACTCCAATCGTTCGCGGACGACGGGGATTTAAGTAAAAAGTGGTGGGCACACAGAAGAGAATCGTCATCGACACCTAGCCGGCACATTTCGGCACCTAGAGCCGCCCACCACTTGTCTCGGTGAACGCTCGAGCTTCTTTTCTCGATTCTGGGACGTTTCCTCGTTCCTCAATTCGAATTCAACCCCACTTCAACAAGCGAGCTCGAGGCGTAGGACCTTGACGCGCGCATCAACAAAGTAATCTCGAATCTCGAGAATCTTACTGCTCATCCCATCTTCAGTATGGCGGAACTATGTGTGAGAACTGTTGGGGTTTCTCAACCCCGAGGTTTTGTTGCGCAGAAGGTGAAGCGGAGTATTCGAAATCGTAGTTGAATGGAGGCATCGTACGTCCTGCTCGACTCGGACTGTCCATGCATAATGAAAGTAGCTCCCGTGGAGCGGACGAACTGGAACTGGACCTATTATTGAAACAATGTCGGTGTTTGTAGACATCTGTCTTTGTGTGCCGGTTGTCGAACGAGTTTTCCGTTCGCTCACAGCCGTGAAATACGTGCTTGACCCAGGATGTTTTCTCGCGATCCGTCATGGTTAGATTTCCTTCGATATCTCGTTATGGATATACGTGTGCGCTGGTTGTTACTCCTGAGCTGTTTCCCGCGACCGAAATTTGTGACGGAGGCGCGGACCTTGTAGACGGCTTCCAGGACCATCATAATCCATTGCATAACGGATAGGAGTAGAGCAAGCAGAGTTCGCAGATAGAGCAAGAACAGGGTTTGGAAACCCACTCAATTCAATGAAAGTCTTCCAAAGATTCCGAGGCTATGATCCACGAATATCGTCGATGGCTCCCCTTGAGCGGTCGGTGGTTCGTTTCGTGTGGATTAGCGAACTTCGACCGATACATCAAGCAATGTGTCCTGCCGTCTCGAGGGCGGCAATTATTTCGTCGTCCGTCAAAGCCCTCGATGTCGAGGTGCTTTCTGTTCGCCAATGATGATGCGGGCAGTCAGCCAGTCAGTGAGCCATCTTGCTAGCTAGCTAGCTAGCCAGTCGACCCGATGGTAAGGCTGGTCCGCGCCAGTGGCTTGTCGAGCTGGCGTCTGCGTCGAAACACTTCACAAACTCCGCAACATTGGCAGCGGCGGCGGCGGTGGTAACAACAACGGCGACAGCAGAACCTTTACATCGCGGCTCAGAGGCGCCCCGTCAGAACATTCTCGTCTTCAGTACAATCGGAGAAGAAAAAGCAGACGCGGGGAAAAAGCATTTTCTGTGATTAGAGTCTAAATGCCCGAATCATCCGACATGAAACAAACAGGTGAAGTCGACCGAAGTTTTGATTTGCCAAGGGACACGAGGTCTGGTCGAGGTCCCATTTCGGTTTGATACGGAATTCCGACGGCCAAACGCAGCTTTGCGTCTCCAGACGTTTGGTGTCAGCTGGGCATAAGCTGTCGACCGGTTGCTGTGGTCGGATGACAACCACAGTGTTCATCGGGGTCCGCTGACGTTTGGGAAGTGCCTGATTTCCCGCGACACATGTTCCAAGAACGAGAGACACTTGTTTCCACTAAATTCATTGTTTTCCAGAACATTCCGTTTACCCTTTTCATTTGCGTCAGGAACTTTGCGGCACAGATTCGAGGACTTCTACTGAGCAATCGGGTCGCAGTTCGCAGTTTTTCGTAACTGAAAGATTCAGGAATGTGAATATGATGTGTTCCTCTCGCCCTGAATGAGAACAAAGAGGAACTGGGAACTTTTTCTCGATCGGGACGCCTGAGAATTCGTGCGACTTTTGTCAGTTTACCTTGAGCTGGATATTGAGCCTGATAACATGGGAATAGCTTCACACAGTTAAGGTGTTTGACAATGAATGGCGGAACCGAACGGTTGTTGTGTGTCTCCGACACTTGATATTCTATCTATTCCAACTATTTCTGATCTAAGAAAGACAAAGTCATGAATGTCTTACGCTACAACGTTTCTGTAGTCTGTTATCCCGAAACAAAGTAAGCCGATTAGCTTGACGGAATCTGTATTCCAAATAGTCGAAGGCCGACGCATTCCGATTGGGTTTCAATCCAGAATCTTTTCTGCTTTGACACAGTCGCTCCCGATATTACGATTGCACAAAACCTCTCAGCATCCACCTTGATTCGTTCCGTTTTTCCGCCAGATGACGCGGAATACATTGAAGTAAACTCTCTTGAGGGAAACTGCGAATGAGGGAGCAAGAAAAATCGAACTCCTTGATTCCAAAAAAATTCTGGGAAAAGGTGTTGCGAAATTCGGAAGGACGGTCAGGAGATCTCGGAGATGTTGGATGTTCTCTCAACTCAACAACCAATCCAGACGTGCGTCCATACTGCTCGCCAGGACGCGTTCCGACGGAACCAGTTGTTTCCCTCTTGTTCCTATCCTCTGCTCTTCTCCTATCAATCGTTCATGTTGTTTCCACGGAGAAATTTCCGCTCGCCCGAAACCCGAGATTAACGCATTCGGTACGCTCGTACGATCGCAGGCGCAGCAATTCCTTCTGGAAACTGTGCTGGAACAAACGAGCCAGCAGAACGAAACGAGCCAGGCAACAAACCCTGCATGAAATATGATTGTGTCGTGTATCTCTCGGCCATACCGTGAACGATTAATTGGTGGAATTATTGATAACAAAATCGCATTTCTCGAGCGAGTGTAATCGAGAGGAACGAAAATCGAGAAAATAATGAATACGAAGAGAAAAACTCGAACGTCTCAACAACAAGGCACCGCGGAAGGGACCTCGTGTCCGGACGGAGGCACGGCACAGCGCATCGTCCAGCCAGCGGTGTCGGTTGCGGTTGTTCCTCTTTTCCAGCCGTCATTCCACGCGGTGTATTTCCTCTCACTGGCTCGCTCACTCAGAGGTAAACTGCGACTTGGTTAAAGAACAAAGAATCAATTTCGACCGACGGTAGCCCGGCCGCCTGAAGAATAGAGTCATGCAAGCAAACCAGACAGACGTCAGTCGGCGGACGCGCCACCGCCGATGAGATGGACGCGGAGGCGAAGGCAAAGACCCGATGGCCAACGATGAGGTGAACGCGAACACCGAACGACCATCGGACGGACGGACGACGCACGGACCGACAGAATTCAGCCACCTCAGCCCAGAACAGTTATAGACGCGGTTTTCTTTCAATGATGGACCCTTGTGTTCAAATTGCTCGGCCGGAGTGCTTGTCTACCCGTCTGACTGCTGGTCGGTCGGTCGCCCGGACTGACTGACTAGCTGGATCGCTGGCTGGCTGGCTGGTTGACTGCTGCCTCTGTGCAGAGAGGAATCGCCGAATTTATGAGATTTGACCGACCGTGAGATGGCACGAGTAACAGCGGCCGCAACAACAAAATGCCTTGCCTGGGTCTCAGTGAGTCGAATTCGTCGATTCTCCAGAAATCGCTTGTTCGCTGACTGGCTTGCGGATGTTTCGAAGCGGAGACTTCGGCGATCGCTCGACACGAGCTCGTTTGCTAGAAAGCTTGTCGCATGTTCTTCCTCTTTCAGCTCGTTCTGGACCTCTATGAGAATTGAGGACCCTTTCGCACGCTAGAAAGCCACAATTCTTACGCACGGCACGGCGGGCTCAGCTAGAGGATTAAGAGGATGACGAGAAAGGGGAGGGAGAGCTCGGCATGGCCTCAACGGCAGACAGACAGAAGACAAGGGAACGTCAAAGTTGTTAGCAACGGCAACGACAATGGCGACGGCAATGGATACGTGGAGAAGCTCTGTGCTCGCTCATCAGTATGAAACCATAATTCTGCAGTGTTGGCCAATGCCATGTGAACGCCTTCAGCGTTTTTCTGTGTTTTGCAACTTTCGACAGCAGCGCACAGTTTCAACAAATAATAATTGTTGAGCTTGACACTCGTGAGGCTCGGTCGTTAGACAGGAAAATTAATGGGAAGATGGGAATGCCACGACGGCGACCGTATAATCAGGATTAACTCGCGAACAACGGGTTCGTCGGTAACGAGATCGCCTTACGGTGTTCTTTTCCATCGTGCGTAAAGTTCCTTGAAAGCATGAAGGAAGATGGATCATTCTCAGAACTGTGTCGAGGAAGATCCGAAATCCGAATCCATCAGCGAAATGGAGAAAACAACTGAGTATTCGTTCGAGCTCATGAATTTCCGCAAAATCCTCGACCTCACCCCCGGCTATCGCGCTTCAATGAGTGGGAGTGAGTCCATGTGAGATATTCTGCGCATAAATAAGATTTGCGGAGAAACGGAGACATCTTCAGTCGCGACGCTGAGATTTAGTCGTATCTCGTGTCAAGGGAAGCTGTCTCCATATTTGGGAGTAAGAGCTTTCGCTGATAACGGCAAGCCGACCCGCGCAAGTATTAGAACTCGAATAACATCATCGAGCACTTCAACTTTCTTCTTCATCAATTCGTTCGATGATTATCCATTCTCTCGTTCATCGATTTTCTAATCTGTTGCCCCGAGTCCGAATCATCGTGCAAGCCTGTAACTCAAAGCCACCATGACCACCACGCACAATGCTGTGATGAACGCATTGCACCCGACATGCACCTGACGAGCATATCAGACAGACCAGGCTGTTGCCTTCGTCGACGACAACATCAACAACAACAACTGGCAGAAGCCATTTTGAATCGAGAATCAATCGCTCTCCTTGATAGGGATTATGAGAGCGTCGAGATTAATGAGTCGAAATGTGTTCAGGGGGAGCCATGTGACGTCTGTGTGATCTTGTTCGGTTATCGGAACGTGCGCCACGCCTTCTGAAAAATGGCTGAAACGCTCGCAACCAACGCCAACTTTTGACGGGAACCTCTGTCTCGCGAGCTGTGCTCAAGCTGTCGAGCACGTTCCAGAACAATGGTATATTACATATATGCGCCGCCGCCGACGGCATCAGCCACAGCAACAACGACATCAACAACAACAAGGCTCCAACGCCAACAACAATAACAGCAACGGTCGCATCGACGGCACCGAAAAGATCTACCACCGTTGATGTCGGGAGCAGCAACAAATCTATATCTGAGGCAAGCAAGCGGACAGGCAAGCTGGCTGGCTGGCAAGCATTCCGTAATGCGGTTAAGACCCCGGGTCCGACGTCGAGCAACATTCTGGATTTGAGACAATTACAGAAGAATACTGAAGCCGGCAAGGGATGGTCTGGAATTAATCACGGAACAAGCAGCGGAATGACTCGGCGGCGGATGGGCAAGCCAACCGAAAGAGCCATGCAGACGAATCAGACGAGCGTCAGAGAACGAAGAAGCAGCGGCAGAAAAAAAGCGTCCAGATACAAAATGGACGCTCGTGACCGAGCCATGCGATATTACTCCCGACGACTGACTGTCTCAATTATTAGCAGCAACACTAGCAGCAACAGCAAATGGAGCCAGTGCAGCGACGGCGGAAGCGGCAGCACAGCTAAACTAACCAGAAACGACAAAGAAGAAAACGAGGACAATATTTCCAACATTTCACTCAATCTCACGAGCTCAACGCCCCTATCGCGTTGACCTGCAATGAGTGAAGAGCAGTCAAAACATTCGGCAGTACACAGCTAGTCCATCCTCATCCTGAGTTTTGTGTGATCTTGCGAAGGATTACGGAGAGCACCAGTGGAGTCAAAATCGCACCCAGTTCCCACTTGACATCGCGTAAATCTGGATGGAGGGGTCGTCATCGCTCTTCGGACTTCTTACATGTTCTGGAATGTTGTGGGGATAAGGGACGTGCATTTTTCGGTTCGAGGCGATCTCGCTCGCATTCGGGGACGATAAATGAATAACAACTGGATTGAAGGGCTGATTCGATGATTCGCTCTTTTTTCCGGGCACCAGCATGTGTTGCGATGATATATGTATGTCTGTGTACAGAATGGCTACGGAGACCGGCGACCTCGCAGAACCAATTTTTTCTCGCTTCTGCTCTTCCTGCTTATGGTCAAAAGCTCACACCGGGAATCACACGCACACGCGCGGAAACATGCGTCGACAATCTGCTACCCTATACAATGAGTTGAATAGCGCGAGCGTTCGAGTCGATTTGTGCCTTACTTGGCCAGACGGTGAGGTGATGATACGGGCTCGTATGTAATGAGGAACGGGCCGAGAAGAGAAAACAGGACACTGTGTTTCGACAAAGGCGTGAGCGGGATATTACAATTATTCGTCGTCCAACCTGTCGACCACTCGACCGACAGACGACCTGAAGGATTCTTTCTGCTCCTCTGTTCGAATCGATGTGGGAAAGAAAGCAGGTAGGTTCCTGGCAAACCGGAACTCCTACACGGCGGATTGAGAATAGGTTTGGTCCGCATCGAGACCGCTTGTCCTGACCAAAAAAAAAACCAAGAGTCGCCGGCTAGGATCCGTTGGATTGCCGTCGACAGTTAGAAACAATACTCGCAGCGATCGATGGAAATCCGGGGACACGATAACGCAGCTAAAATTGCTCCTCGTTCGTCCAGAATGCGTTTTGTCCGCGGCACATTGCGGAAGTGGCGAGTTGATAATGATTCTGCCGCTAGTTGGGATGATCGGGAAGAAAATACAACAAGCGACCATCAAACTTCTCTTGCAGTGCCTTCAATCGGCTGGTCAAAAGATGGATCAACGATTCAATGCATTGATAGATGCGTGCACGGTGGAGTAAAAGCAGAAGAAGAAGAATAAGCGAGCGCTGGACAATAACACAAACAGTCGTTTGGTATCGGTCGCGGTTTCAACCCTACAACACCCGGAAGTTGTAGAGACATACATGGATATGCACCGCCGATGGACGAAACGTTTCTTTTGAGCACTAGGACACGCCCTCGGGCATTAACGTTCAGCGGTTTCACCAATAGGTGGAAATATAGAGTCTCTATGCGGTCGAATTCACTAAAACACTCGAGTCGTCTTGGGCTCTGATTCCGATCGGACCGACAGGCGATGATTCACTCATCCAGATGCACTTTCACGAGGGCATTTTGGGTCGCAGAAAGTCGCTTCGTGATTTTCGTTTCGAAGGCAGTGCACTCGAGCTCGGTGCAAAGTAGGTTAGAAGCGCCTCGGAACATCTCAAAGGGTGCCATTTGTTTCGGACTATGAGCCGTCGGAGCATTTCACGATGCTACTTGGTCATAAAGTGATTTGAGTGCTGTTCTGGCAGCTCGGGCGCTCTTCCTCGTCTTGTCGAGAAGACTCCGACGTCTTCGTCGGTCGGTCGCTCGCTGGCTGGCGGCGCTGTCTCGCTTTCCATCTCGGCCTCGTCAATGACAAATATCAGCATCTAACCATTTTTCAATCTGCCCGAACCCTTCTCTATCCCATCCGGGTGTAAGCCAGCCAGCAACGGCGGGCGCCTGCCTACTTGATCCCGGTCGTGGGTTCTGTCACCACCGCTGCAAAGCCTGGAAGCTTTGCCTTCTATCTGTTTGGAAGTCAACCTTGTTTAGGCCTCTGTCCATTTTTGAGCCTCCGGCTGGAAACTGCCAATCAAACTTGTTCCACTCGACTCCACTCAAGACGCTTTTCTCCCTCCCCGTAGTTCGTCTACAGCACTCACTACGCTTTTCCCACTCGGCTCCGAACCTCTCCTCCCCTCGAAATGCCTAAACAGATGTCTTCGTCGAGAAATGAGAGCTGCTGACGAGATGCGGTGCAAAACACGACGCGCATCAAAGCGAATGTCAAGACGACATTGTTAGTCGCACTCGACTGGGAAACACGGTCATCGATCGTGTTGCTCGGATGTCATCTATTCTGGCAGTGAGCTGGCCGGACTCGGTTTTCCGATCAGAGCTCACAGCGCCCCGGGCTTCCAGGTCTCTCGAAACCCTGTCGAGGATCAACAGCGGCAGCGAAAAGTACAGAATCACTGTTTCGAACAGCTGTTATCTCTGGAGGAAAATCTCCACTTCAACAAGAGTTTCTTTAAAGTGCTCGCTCTCGGCCAGATCTCGAAGTGGCTTTTCAAAACACGCTTTTGGTCTGCCTGGCCAACAAAGCCACCGTTCTCCGCCCGAAAGAGATTGTTCTGTAATGATACGAATTCTCGTTGATGTTACGCGCTGATAACTCGCGATCCCAATCGCCACGGAATTGTTACTCTGGAACCTCGGAGCGAGGAAGAGGAAGAAGAAGGAGGAAAAAATATATTTCTGCCGCGAGAGTATATTCACGACTAAAAAAGAGCAGCGGTCGGAATCCGTTCCGCGAAGAAAGAAGAAGGAATCTCCTCGTTTCGCACTGTCCGGTCTCCGAATGAGGGATCTCGAGGAGCTCGAGCAGCCCTTGGCGACCGATCTGAAATAGCAGTCCCACGCGTTATCAGCATACGCTCTCGACTTCGAAAGTCGCAAACACGGTATCATCGAGTGTCTGAAAATAACATTTGCATTTCCGCTGACAATCTGGGTGCCATATCCAATTTGGGCTGGAACAGTACAGCGAAACCCGTTCGTACGATTGCATATTGCATATCGATCTTTCCGACAGCCTTTCGAGGGACTCGAGAAGGGTCGGTTCGCCGGTCGAGGGGAGCCGAGAGGGACGGACACTCGACGAGGCGAAAGCAGGAAAAAAAACAGCGCTGTCGGAAACGGGAGGATGCTCCGGGACGGGGTCGGGAATATCTGTTCCCGACGCGCGCATCCTATCGTGCCCATCGGTATCGACTTCTGGGTATCGGTTCCACGAGAGACCGATCGGTTTCCCTGATTGTACTGCTTCTCGTTGCCGCTCCGTCTTCTCTCCCTTTCGCTGCTCCTGTTGTGCGATAGCCTTGAGTCCCTCCGATGCTCGACTCAACTCGTACGTGACCCTTTGACGAGCCACAAGCACTGCGTGATCGGATCCTCGCGGGATAACAGAATGAGATGGACACCCAGCGGAGTCGCAGAACGAGATCCGGACACTCTTCGCGAAACCACTTACGACCGAGTGCTGACTTTTGTGTTCGGTGGGGTCCGATTACGGTTATGATGACCTGGAATCCAAGCGAACGAAAGACTCTCGCAATCATGATTCCGCGGCAAACGCTCACACCGCAAGAGTATCGGAGATTCTTGTAGCCCCCATGTCCACCTTGTTACCCCCAAACGTTGAACTAGGACATTGATCTTTGTTCATGACTGGGGTCTCGGGTCCGTGGTCTGAAATCTCGGTTAGGTCACCAGTAGCCATTTGCATCGCCGTCCCATTCCCGGAGAAAAAAGTATCCAGTCGGATCCAGGGGAAAAAGGAACGAAATTTAAATATTCGTACGATTTGGCCCGTCCTAGAGAGGATATATAACGCCGCCGTCGACCGGCGGGTGGGCGAGGGCGTCCTATTTCGATATATATATATATATAATATATAATGGCGGCGGCAAAGGCAGCCGAAACCCTAGCAACGAGTGCAGCGTCCAGCGCTTTTTATTATAAGGTCGGATTACGGCTTAGAACGACGTAACCGGCGACTTTTATGACGCAAAAAGACCTCTTATTATTGAAGCAGCGGGATGCGTCTCTCGGTTATAAAGCGACCGGCGGCGGCGACGAAGACGAGAGGAAAACCGTAGAAATGAAATTCCTGCCCAACTACAAACTCTACCCGAACAGGGTTGCCCGCTTCGACTCCTTTCAGGCCCTCACCGTTCGAACTCTGGCTCCGAACGAATCATAGTCCGCGGTTTCTTGACAGAGCCGGATTTGTAGAATCGAGTAGAATGCAATGCAGACAGTATTCTGTCTCACAGAAAGGTAAAAGGTATCTGATGAGGGTGACGCGACGCGTCGGTTGTGGATGCGCAACTTCTCCTGATCGGATACCCGCGTCAGGCAAGGGAGGGACAATCTCGCCTGCAGCGATCCATCATCGTTAAGTTAAAATAGTCGTATTCGCTCGCCATCGCTGGCGATCAGCTGATGCGAGCTGCGGCCAACGGAAAAAAAGGTGTAATTCTGCCACGAGATAGGGAACGGAAAGCGACATGAGCTTTCAATGGCTTTTGCGTGTGACCCAATAAAACAACGGACGCTGGTCATCATTCCATGACATAGGCACGTCAAAAAAAACCGAGCTAATTTTTCCATCTCGAGGCTTTTCTTGACTGTCAGTGCATCCGTTGTTTCGGGCTATCAGCGTCGATTTCTTTCTTTCCCCGCAATTTCTCAATTACCTTTGTCTGCGCTCCGCAGCGGACGTTCTTCCGCCCGATCGTCGCTCGGATCGATGGGCTTCTATTTTGTTCACGAAGAGGAATGAGAAAAGCCGGGAGCTTTAAACAAGAAGAGAAATGGAAGAGTACTTTAGAACGATCGGAACGCTGGCGCTTCCTGGAGATCAGATGTCGCGTTTCGTCATGAGTTTATAGTCAGAGCGTTTTCGAGACTTTGGTTTCGGGATGTTTCGATATGTGTTCGCTAGGAAGAACTCATTCTGTTCGAACACGGGATTCCTTCACAGAATTCACCAACGTCCCATCGAAATTCGAGGGAAACGTGCTTCGTGTCGGCTGGGCGTGTTGACGTGCCATGAAGAATGGCACACAACAGAAAAATAAATTAAACATCTGAAGAATCCGAAAACTTCGGAATCATAGATGAAGTAATATCAGAAACGATTTCATGAAATTTTTGCGGCCACAGAGGGCATGGATTCGATACGTTGCGGAAACTGCCCACCGATTCGAGCGATTTGGTGGACCCCGCGAGTTTCAGCGGTATCCGCTGCAGCCTGCTGCATTCGATTGCCGGAATATAAGGTTGAAAAACCAGAGCTTCTGGGTGGAATGGAAACGGTCGAATGTACTCTTTCGAGGCGATATCGAACCAAATCATTCCCGCGCAACTGGAAGACCGAGAATAACAGTTCATGCCCGCAGAATGATGGACTCGTGCTTGGCGAGGACGTCCAGCGAGAATTTCGGACTGTGGGAACCGACATCGTGTTTTCGGAAGTGGCACTGTCAGAAGGAGTTACCATTCCCACTCTCAAATCATGTGCCGCAGGTTTGTAATCGAGTTCGTCCTGGTTCTTTTTTCCGACAAAGCACGCTAATGAGAGCTGTAAAATAATAACAGCTTGAAAAGTGCTTGCTCGGAAAATATACAATTGTGCTGCCTAATTACATCGTTGAGGAATCAGACGTAAGCCAAACGGAACCCGCAACTTTTCTTCCTTCTTGGGGAGCTGAAGTCCATCACGACTGCTTTCGCGACTCTTCGAAACCGTTTCGCGAATATTCAGCGCGACTGTATCACTTGAATGAACCCGATGATCGGACTCGATCGGCTTCTCGAGACCGCGTCATCGAGTGAATCGAGATAAATTTGAGACAGCATCCTATAAACTCTTCGATCTAATTTTCTTCTGCGTGAACAACGTGTCTCCATTTTTTCTCGGTGTTATTTCTTGAATATCTTGTTCTGGGCTTCTGCTTCAGCAATCCGAAGGGGCTGTTCCAGCACGACTTCAATTCTTTTCGATGAAACGGACTCCAACAAAATTAAGGCGCGAGTGAACGCCCGATGGGCGCGCATCCATTCCGAAGCCCTAGAGGAACAGAAAACAGAATTTTCATTCTAAAGAACAACGACAGCCGCAGCAGCTAATTATGTACGTGACATCATACGTGGAAAATATGAATTAGGCAGGTTTTACACTTCGTGAAATCATGAATACGGCGCGGCGTCGTCGTCGTCGACGGGCACGATGACAGCGATTTCGAATGTTGGTAGTGTCTGCATCCACCGCCACCAAAGCCGCCGCTTCTTCTGCTGCTGATCATCAACAACTGCAACAACTGCCACCCATGCATTATTAGCGGGGTAGAGCACTTCCACGGCAAGCCGATTCGCGGCTTTAATTCTTTTTCTCTCCTTCGATCGCTTCCTCTCTCACTCTCGTTGGGCGTAAGAGCGTAGCCAAGTGCGAATCTGCGGGTGGTGACGACGCACAAAACATCCGACCAGATGAACGAAGGGACGCACAAGTAACGAAGGTTGGCTCCGTGCATTCAATCTTCTCGGAGACGCTGCTGCTCAAAGTTTCCAAGTAACGGAGGAGTCCAAGTTCGAGGGCGGGTCCACAGTGACGCCCTTCACGAAAACGACGATGACGACGATACTTGGACACAAACGTCGATGCAGCGAAATCTCGTTTGGACGCTTACCGAGCACAAAGAGAAAGCCCTGACTCAGTTCTGGCTACGAATTCGAGCATTTTGCGCGCACATGCGGCATACCGACGCCGCGCCGGTTCCTTGGCAGAGCCGCGGGAGGTTTCCGGTCCAATTAGGCCATTGAAGTCGGACCATAAGCCACACTGAGCTTCCGGAGTGTTCGTGTGTCTCTTTTATCGGACCTCGAATGGCTGTTTGAGATTCAATATTCCGCTCGAGTCGCAACATAACGATCTGCTCGGCTGATTTCCGATGCGCATTCAGAGCAAAACGATGCAGGGAAAGATCAGGCAGCTGTATGGTACCCGCAACTGGAATAGAATAAACCCTCACGAATAGATTGCGCGCTAGATGACATAGCGCCATATCGGAATCGGGCAGAAAAAGCCGTGTGAGAAAAAACGAAAATCCGGTGGCGGACACCAGATGTCCCCTCGGGCTTCGAACTTTAGTGAATTACGTTGATGTCGTCATGAGCGGAGGAATCCAATTAAAAAAAGAAGTACCAGCTCCACAATGAAAAATAGCCAAATAAATCAAAGCACTCCCCAAAAACTGTGTCAGACGTCCGTCCGTTAAGCATTCGGACGAACGGACTCCAGTCGGTCATTCGTACTTCTGCTGCCCTACCTCAGTGGATTCCCAGTGAAATTTTGAATCACATGAATGGAACGAGGAATTCTTGTTCAAATCCCTCCTTCAGTCGGATGGAGTCATCGCTCCCATATTCGTTCCGAAAAATTAAAAAGTCTGTCCGACTCATTACTGAAAACTATTTAGTGAGATAAGAACAGAGAAGATTGTGAATGCTCACAATGCTCCCAATGACCATTTGCGGACGCGACATTTTGGAATGCGTCTTGACCGGATAGAGACGCTTCTCAAGCGCGTAGACTCGAGCAAAGAGGAGCTCTCTCCGAAGTCAGGAGGCGTGATCTGAAAACTTCACAGGTCGCTGGCTCCGAAAACATTATGAATAATTTCGGGCAGAGGACACTTCGAGACAGCGACACAGGCGCCGTAGATTGTGGGCAGGCTCCCGCGCCTCTATCGCTCGTCGGGAGAAGAAGAAACGATCATTTGTATTACAAACGCTATTTTTGTTTGGCGTTGCATTACTCTTCCGAAAGCAACTCCGCCAAGAGCAACTCGACCGAAAGAGAGGCCCTCTGGCTCGGATATCGCCGCAAAACTTAATGAGGCTTCACATGGTTTCGAGAGAGATATCTCCAACAGGTAACTTTGTTTTTGTCGTTTTTGTCTCGCCCGCCCGCCCGCCGTCTCGAGTGCGCTCAGAGCAGTGCCCTGGCGTTCGCTTGGAGACTCTCGAACTCTACGCTTTCGACTTTCGCGGCAACTTGCCCGAACTATTGTCGAGTGTTTCCGAGCATACGAAGAATCAAATTTCGGCGGGCAAGACCGAATAATAACACATCATACAAATCTAGCGAGGTGGTCTATATCACCACCCTAAAATAAGCGGCTCTCGCTGCAAATGTCTGCACTATTGAAGTCTACGGGAAGTGCCCGAAGGAGAGGTCCTACAGTCTTGAAACTTGGTCCAGCGCAGCCGTAGCCTGTCCTTAGCCTCTCACACAAATTCCGTCATCCAACTCCCACCCAATACGTCACGTCAGGCCGTCAAGTGTCCATGTGTGACGTCATTACCGATCCTGTGACTCCCCCGAACATGTCCTCTCTCCTCAACACACCGCGCACAGGTACCTCTGTCTTAAATCCAAAATTCAGACCACGTCTTCAATGTTTAATTGCGTCAGGCTGAATCCCGATTTCCACTTTTTTGGAATGCCATATATACCGTCCTCTATGCCGTCCATCTGCAAACCCATTTCACTGAGACAACGAATGCGCTCCACCATTCGTGTTTTCAAAGTACCTGGGAACAACGATTTCGCTTCGCTTTCTGTATCCCGCAAGGTTCTGACAGAGCCCTCCACCGATGATCACGCGGATCGCGGAGGACAGAACGAATGACATCGACAACGAACGCCACCGATGCAACCGGCCTTCACCATTGCAAACCCGCCGGTCGACGCTCCATGACGCCAGCGGTCCAACATGTCGTACAGTCATCGTACAGAGAACGTTGTGTACTCATACAGTGAATCCCCTCTCTGAACGGTTCCTGAAACCACAGGGAACGATTTTCCCCGTACGAACGGGGGATGTTGCCCTATTTGAGAGGAGGGCACATTTGAGGGAAATCTTCGCTCCAATGTGCTTACGTTCAAATGTCTACGGGGAATCCAACCGGTTGCATCCGCTCAACTGTTCCCTTCGCTCGAATGTGTCCTCCGCTCAAATTGGATGCAACCGAACCCGGGGCCCCGAGCACCTAAACTCCAAAAATGTCTCGATTTGGCCAAGGAGGTCCAGATTCATGGGAAGCCCCAATTACCACCCAGAATGTGGCAGGGTAGGACCTTGATCTGTGCTCAAGAACTTTGAGACCAATTTAGACGCTTTCTGGCCGACTCCCGCTTAATGGGGTTTCGGGACCCGCAGATAACGGGGATCAACTGTATACATAAATGTCATTATTCGCGGTTTGAACAGGTTGGAGGGAGCTTCGTTCGTCGTATCGTTGGACTGTCGCGGAAAGCTTCATGCAGGCCTGCACATGGTGCGCTCAGTTCTCGCATTCAAAAATTAGAAGAGTTTGACGGAAGTCGCTCTCAAGTACCTGAACAGCCTGACACCACCAGGCCTCCCGCCTCATGTCTAAAGCGAGGTGCCATCGTCATGCTCATGAGAAACGTGCATGTTGAGGTTGAGGTTGATGTAACGGTACTAGACTTGAAGACGTGACGCTGCACAGACACTCCATCATCTGCGTATTGGGACGCCGCGCCTATCAAACTACGAAGGCGCACATTCCCCATCCGCGTAGCGTTCGCCATGACCATCAACTAGACCCCGCGAATAGCCGCGAATTTGGAGAATAACCCGCGGTTAACCACAATAAACCTCGGTCAACCGGAAGAAATCTTCGGAAAACGCGGTGGGGAAAACAGTTGGAGTGACTATTGAGCATGTTCCCAGTCATTATTTATCTCAAGAACAGACCTTTGAATGTGTCAGTATCTACGTACCAGAACATGTCTTCGGTCACGGTCAACTCTACACGGCGCTTTCCAGAGTCGAACATCCGGATAGACTACGAATGTTCCCCGACACTCAAGTATACAATGACATTGTGTACAAAGAGATTTTCGAGCAATCAGAAATACACCATTCTTAATAAAGAAACACACGAAACACCTCCTACAGAGTCCCAACAGCTTAGGTGGGGCGGCCGGCGCCAGCCGGCCGGAGGCCGGCTGGTCTTTCATATTTGAACTGAGAATTGTCGCGTTGAATGGACGTGTTGAAATCTGGAGATTGATCGGGTCCACAAAAACTGTGAGAGCATCTTAAAACATCGTTCATCATCTACGTAAGGTGGAAGAAGTCTGGAATTGTCCAAGAGATTGACATTTAGGTCGGGCATGGCGGAAAACAGGAGCTTGGGGGATCACCGGGAATCAGTTCGTCTCTTGACGCGCTCAAGATTGAGGCAGAAATTGGGCGTTGGTTTTGTTTGGAAAACCCCTATTGGTCGTCACTGAAAACAACGCGGCTCCAGTGGAACAGAGATCGAAACCCAGCAGTCATTGAAATTGAAGACCGTTTCCTCGGAATGACTCTGCTCCAAACAATGCGACGCCGGTGGGCGCTTGGCGGTTACTGCTTGTCGATCCGTGTTACAAAGCGACTTTGATGAGACGTTCTCTCGCTTCTAATCGAAGCTGACCACACAGCTGACCGGGAGAAGTCAAAGAAGAAATTTCACGCTTTTCATGGAAGCACAACGCGGTCCAACAGAATGATAGAGAAGCGTAGCGGTAACTATCCCTGAAATTGATGAACACGTCACAAGACAACAGAAGTACTGAAAAATTCGCTGAACACATGCTGGGTCGGAGAACGATCACGTGCCGTCCGCTTCACCGTGGTCATCGTGGCCGCGCAGAAGGCCCATCCAAAGTCTCAAGCAACACATGGGCGACAGTTTTGGAAGTCGATGCAAGACGTGAGCCACTTCCTCAAAGGAGCCTGCGCGGTCTCCCAGCTCTGGAGGGAGAACATACAGCGAACGAGGGCTATTTGTGGTGCCATATGGTCCTAGAGGTCATCACAATAGAACGGAATAGAGGTCGGATGGAGGGCGTATCGACCACCAAGGTCACCAGTGATAAAAAGGCAGCCGAGCAGGCTGTGTCTCGATGGAGAAGGGAGCAAGAGTAACAGCAGCGATAGGAGAATAAGCGGAGCGCAGGGTTGTCGGGGGCCGGCGGGCCTACTTGCCGGAAAGCTGCAAGGGGAGAAGTGTTGGTAGTAGTGGACTCAGTTCCTACTTGACGAGCAAGCCGATGAAAGGCCGTTGAAGGAGCCGCCCACTTATGGCCCGCTTCCGAGGGACTCACAAATTGACTTGCAAGGTGGTGCATGACTAGGCATAGGTGCCGGTCGAGAAGCATTGCGTAGCAGACGCATCCTGATTCTTGCAAGTCTACGACTTCCCGGAGAACAAGCATCGCTCATCCTTCGCGAGCTGACTTGTAATTCATTTTCGGCGAGAGACGGATCGCCGGGACGCGCAGAAAGTTGCTGGAGCTCTCCCTGAATCCGCTTCCGATTGCCGCATGCGTTACGTGGATGAATCGAGAATTGAATAGCTGGGCGGACGGGCGGGCAGGTGCCCAGGTGCCGACACGTGCTAACAAACGTTTCTCCTCCTTTGCAGGTAAGCATCCAGATGGCTACAAAGACGGCACGCTTATGTTGCAGCTTCGAATCCAGTTATGACTTTCTCCCCCGCAAGTGTTCCTGGGGCTCCGAGGAGTTGGTTCCATGAGGCTTCCGTAGATCATAGTATACACGGCGGGCAACGTTAAAGGCGCCCGATTCATGATTAAGAGCGAAATTGGAGCGAATCCACTCATTTCTGATTATCATTATTGCTAGCATTCTTTTCGGCATCGATATATGTACATAATAGGGCTCCCAGGAAGTCTCTACGCGGAACGTCTAAGGGCTGCCACGAGTCGTTTGGCTCGTCGAGACACCGCGCCGCACCATAGAGCAAGGGAAGCACAGACCAAAGCGTTAGAATGCTCGTTAGGCTTGCCGTCAGACTCGAGAATCGAATATGGGGAGCGTGTCGCCCGTCCGTTGATCTCTCGGCTCGCGCGGAATGCATTTACCAACTCCTTCTCCGCTTGTTGTCGACGTTGGCAACATTTTCATTCGCGGGATCTATTCATCCACGCTTCTATTAGTGGGAGACTTGTACCCGAGGGTGTTCGAGTCGGCTTGGCCGGTGCACTGGAGTTCACGCCCAGCATGAAACCAGTGATCTTGACTTGTTGAAGTTCCGTCGTTCAATATCAGAGCGATGGGGCGACGCGACGTAGCGGAAATTTCGTTTCTCGCAGCTCGGAACACTTTCTCTCCGCGCCGATCGGTGCTGTAGCTTCGCGTACGATCGCTCATGAATGCCCCATGGAGGATCTCTGAAACATATCGGATTTCCACCAACAAAGAAGTGGATTTACGAAAAGGCTCAGGGACGTGATTGAGCAGCATGTTTGCCTTTTCTCCGCCACCCTGTTGCAGAACAATACGAGAATTGTTTTGGGGATCATGCCTCCTTCCAGCACCGCCTCCGGCTGTGAGTTGACGAGACGCTCTGATAGCCTGTCTGCAACGTGGACTCGAAGACGCAGTGATTCTCTCACTCAGTCCATCTTCGTAATCACAACGTCTGGCAGCTTCGCTAATAAACAACAGTGTTTCTCACACCCGAGGCACTTTCGTCCTCTTGGGATGATGCCTGCCTCCTCCGTACTCCTGTACAGGCTCCGATTTGTCCTTCGTCAAATATGTAGTAGCGGAGGGAGACGTTGAGCTTCGACGACGAAAAAGTATCATCAATTTTTTCGAACCTGAGAACACTCTTGCTCATCTGATGAAAACTGGACCTTTGTTAGGTTCAACCTAACTTGGCGGCACTTTTGGAATCAGAAACCATCGCACTGTTTGCAGTACATGGATTGTGGTCGTTTTGCTCCAATTCTGAACGTGGCCGGCACGACTTCGATCAATCCTGCTTTTGGGCGTTAGATAACAAAGTTAACATCGTCATGACGCGCTGTCACAGGCGCGGAGTAGATGGAGGTGATGTAAGTGGTGGGTGGGTGGTTGGCAGCCGTGCAAGCGGTAGGACGGACAGTTTTGGACAGTTCCCCGCTCTGCGGACTGTCGAAACTACACTGGACGTACCGATAGATGGATGTGGCTTGAGTAATTAGTGTTGCGCCTGAGGCTTTCCGTTGACAGCAGACGCGAGTAGGGGCAAACTCGTGGAGGGCATTGTAGGCGGTACACGGCAAAGTGGAGCCTCGGACGCGACTGGCAGAGTAGAGCGGAGCACGGAGCGGCAAGCAGTCGGTTAGACACACTCGAGGCCAGGTAGGGATGGGCTTGCCTGTCGTGGGGTATTGTCGCCTTAGGCTCGATGAGATTGGTACGGAACAGTGGAAAAGTTTGCAAAGAATCCGTCCCAACGGCGAGCAATCCAAGAACACCAACTTGCTCGTCGTCGATGACTCAATGGAGATCCTCTTCATTCCCGTCTCCAACAGGAGAAACTTCGTGAACGGAAGAAGAATCGCGACAACCGCGAGTTGGAAGTCTTCTCCTGCCGGGTTCCCGAGATGAATCCTACTTCGCAGATACCTGATTTCCTCTGCGTCGAGGCCCTCTGCTCGAGTGCATAGTGTTTCAGATCAGCGCTTTTGGTCGCATGCTGATTTCAAGGTGGCTGTCAAGAGTTCAGTCCGTTGTATCGTCCTGCCTGTCCATCTCAGGGTGGAAGTTGTGCTCTTACATACTCCTCCCGGATGTGTAAGCTGTCTTTTAGGCTAACTGCTGGAATCTTGTTGCATCTATCAATCGAGAAGGCGACGCGAACCAACTCAGACTCGCTCACATGTCATTCATTTGGAGACACCGGGCAAAAACTCAGCGTTTCTCCACCTTCCCGTTCACAAGCTCATTGAGTCACCTAGCCTGACTGATCCGCTAAGGTCCTTTACTGTCAGGTCCATGCACGCAGGCAGGGAGGCAGGCGGGCGGGTGGACGAACAAGCAGCAAGCCTCAAAGCTGACGAACCGATATAAAAACTAGTCCTACAACGACTCAAACTACTCATTGTTGACTGCGCGACGGCGCTATCTTAATGCATAGGTTTGTTGGTGCCGGCCGCTGCCACCGACGCTTGTGCTCAGCAACAGCGGAGGCAGCGAGTGGCCTTGCTGTTATGGCGCTGCTCGTTCGGGTCGGTCGATTTGAACGCGCGGTTTCTTTTGTGCGACCTGATGCCACAAACGAGAGAATTTTGTTTATTCAGAAAACAGTCTGAACAAGAATACTCGGATACAGCCAGCGGCCGTTACGCCCAGGAGGGTCGATACATCTTCAAAGGGTCGACTTGGCACGCAGAGCACCAATCCGACGGTAACATCAAAGACAGGAGACTACAATTCATGTTGGACACGGAGTGGGAGAAGAGAACAAAAACATAGACACAGACTCAAGCACACACACACATTCGGTATTTGCCCAGTTCACGATCGGCGCCGGCGCAGGAAACAAAAGTTCGATAGCTACCATGGAAACTTGTGACCGGAACTCAAAAAAATCCATCCGAGGTCTGGGATTTCCTTGAAAATGGGGTTTTCGGGGGGAAAACTCGAGCGAACAGTCCACGTTCCGATGGTTGGTTCGAGAAAGGAGACGTCTGAGAGTATGTACTTGATACCGTTGACGCCCGCCGTTTTTCTGAGTGAGTGTTGTTCCTTCGCACTCCAGAGAGATGGATCCATGGATCGGATGAATGATATTCCGCCATCATGCGTGGACATGATGCGTTCGAGCCGTCTTCACGCCCGCTCGATTTGCTTACTTGTCGACTGCTTCGTCTCTGGTTTGGTTCCTTGCCACCGTCGCCGCCGACGACGAATGAACATCCATTATCACGGCGGCGCGGCAGCACTGTTGGTGATCGTAGTCGTCTCGAAACTACAGCGGAGGACGAATAGAGGCTCGTTTCTTCTCTCGTTTTTTTTTTGTTTCCCCCAGCGTTCAGTCACACATTTCGCGTCTCGGTGTTGTTCTTCGCACTGTTTCCGGTGTTGATCTGCCGATCCATCTCAATACGGATCGAGTACGTCGACTGTTGGCGCCAGCTCCTCCGGCTGCTCGACCCCGGCCCGTAGCTGAAGCGTTCCTTGTGTGTCCAGACGCGGAGCGTAGTTGTTGTTCTCGATCTTTTTCTCGCTTCTTTAGGCTTCTCGCCTATACTCGTCTCATTGACACCGATGTGTGGGCTCATTTACACGTGGACACGCATCTCTCACATCGTGGCGCGAGCGGGCGCGCGCGCGCTTCTACGAAGCAATTGTTCACGGAGGCCAGGGGGAACCTTTTAAGGAAGCCCTCGGGAAACCCTTTAGCACGTGAGCTAAATCTGGCTCCAAGCCGTCAATATTTCTCTATTGCGAGCGACCCACTCGTCAAACGCTCATTACGTCCACGTGACACGTGCTTCCAAGAGTCGGGGACTTGAGTTGACTCGCATTGGTTTTCTCCTCGGTTCTTCCAGCGGCACGGCATTTCGTTTCATCCGAAGCCGAAGTATCGGCACAATTAACGTGCCAGAGTTCGGTCTGGCGGACTTAGATTGGAGACGATCAAAATTCGGGAGAGGTTCCTGGACTTGAACACTCCTGGTGACACACGGTAACATCTGTCACCCTTTGATTCTCGCGACGATTCGATATTTTTCGCCCACTCGTTCAGCGACACCGTAGTCAAAACCCACAGTATTCCCTGCTCGGTTTTCCAGGCTAGCCGGCGACGATCGCCCGCTTCGATTTTTCTCATTGTATCAAGAATCGAGAACGAAGTAAACTACGGTTTACCGAAATCGAATTAGCCGTACCACGCACTGCGTGTTTGTAGTTCAAGCGATTAAACGACATTCGATAGCCATCTCCCACAATGTACTCTCTCCGGACCGTTACCGATCGCCGAAGAGACATTTTTAGTGATGTTGGACATTTCCCTCTGATTGGAGACAATTTTCGTTTCGATTCTTATCAGCCGTAGCGGATCGCTTTCGGACGACTTGGTTGGATGTTGTCCCGTTATAACGGGAAACGTAACCGGATTCGTTGTTGGTATGGGGGTGGCTGACGAGTCGAGCTTCACCATAGGTGGACGAAAATCAAATTAACGGTTTCTGTGGACAACACTTGACATTTCGGACAAACGGATCGGACGCGCTGCGAGTCACCGATCCGCCCTTGCGAGCCAACCCGAGCGACGCCCTTGTTGTGATAGCGAGGAGAGCCCTTAGCATTATCGAATTCCCCCGTTCCATCTTTCCGCCACGAAAACACTCGTCCCGTCCCATCTGAGCCCTTATGTTGTGACTTGCTCATTTTTGGGACACCTCATCCGCAAAATGCTCTAGACGGCTAGAGGCTATTCTCCCTCCTCGTCCTTCACGAAGTTCATCCGCCGCTCCTTTGAGATATCGTCGTATCCTCATCGCTATCCTGGCGAGTCTTCTTTGTTTACATCGAAGAGCTTCTTTTCGCCCATCTTGGAATTGGTCTCGGTTTTCTCCAAAAATAGTCCTCTGCCGCAGATGCATCTCTTTCCTGTCTCGATATTCTCAGTGTCACTCAGGTTCTCGAATTGCATGCTGTTGCCGTGGTAGGTTTTCCTACGCTGTACAGCTGCAAGTATGTCATCTTGACATTTTTCCCCCTCTGATATGAGTCGTTCGCCCACCTGGTAGCGTTCCCGGCCCGAGAGGAAGAAGGAGAACAGAAACGACAACAGCGGCGCTCCCTCGCCAATTCCCGCAAATACCCTCAGACAATCATACACGGAATCGCAATTTTCTTGTTTAGGGATTTACCGCGGCAGTGCGATTTGTATTTTGTATCCAATTCCTGATTGCTTTTGCCACCGGCGAGGGAGGGGACGTCAACTCGAGTTAGGTTTCTGCTCCCCCCCGTCCCCCCAGCGCCCCCACCCCATCATTTCCTACGGAACCTCTGTTGCCATAATAATTGTCTGTCTCACGAACAGGCGGGGAAGACAAATCCAAGCGATTTTGATTGGACGAGCGAATCTTTCTAACTCGGAAACCTTCCCTGCGACGGAATCGAGTCGAAAACTCAGAGAATATCCACTCTAATCAGCGCAATCAAAGGACTCGCATGGCATGTCTGAAGTCCTACATGAACAACACACGGGTAGATGCTCGCGCATGCTGGAATTCGAATGTTTGCTCGAGAGATGAACGACGGGCGCTTTGAGGCGGCTTTCGCAGCGGTCGCCCACTCCAGGGTTGGCATGCATAACAGCGACTGAAAACTAAATTATCGCTCCGATGGACACCGAACGCAGCGCGAGGTAGTGTTGATTCTAGGTCGTCTCTGAAATCTCGGGGCACCCGCACGAATCCAAACTCACCGCGGATTCCGGTGCTCGGGACCAACATAGAAACTAAAACCAACTCAAACCCGGTACTGCCGTCGAGATCAACGGAAAGAAAGGGTTGTTCCGCATGAGCGCCTTGGCATAGGCCCTTTGAGGACAGAACACTCGCTGTGTTTACCTACCTTCGAACAGCAGCTATGCAGCCAAGCGTTCCAACAATGCGGGTGGGGTCCCTTAAGTTTCCAGTTGACATCGAAACCACGAGAACCAACCGCACCGGCGCCAACAGTAAACCAATCACTGTTTAGCCCGTTTAGTTTTAGTGCTCTCCGCTTTGTTCGACAAACTACGCGGTTACCTCCGGCTCCCTAATGGGCAGCGGCTCGGCATCCGAAAGCTCCTTTTCCGACCGTGAACTTTCCACGAGGGCGCAATCGAGGATCCGAAACCAGGGCCCGGACCCCGAAAATTTCGGGGATTTCGGCGAATGAAAGGTTTCGAATCGGGAGATTCATGATGCATCCCTGAGACGTTGCCATCGAGGAATTTTCGGGGGCATTTTCTGATTTTAACTTCGTTTTTTTTCAAATCACGATTTGTCCGCGCGTTGATACCGTTGTCATCGTTGGCGGCTGATCCAGGCTTCGTGTCCGGCCAAGGTCCCAGTGGATCTTCAATGAACGTTGTGTTTGATTTTTTTTGTCGCTCGATCCCCCCGAAGCGAAACGGTCGCTTGAAACACGTCCAGAAAAGAAAACTCACCAACATTGTCCGAGAATTAAAATGACCGAACAGTTGTATGACCGACAGAGCCGACCGCGCGAACGATTCTGACTCGCTGTTCAGCTGACAGAGGATCGGACTGATGGACAAACGAACGAATGAACGAACGAACGGATTCGCGGAATCCGAAGGCTGGAACAAATGACGGATGCGAGCGAAGAAGGCGATGTCACCGCCGCGAATGCAAAGACGCGCATATTCGCACCGTGGCTCAGCTGGCGTGCCGGGCACCTGCCTGCCTGCCTAGCCGCGTGCTACAATGGGCGAGGATCGTTTCAACACCTCGGCGTCCTTCTGATCATTGCAAGGATTTTTTTCACTTCTGTCGAGCAACAGGGGCGATTGAAGAAAGTTCTGCTAAAGAAAAAAAACACCGCCCGCGTCTTCGGTACAGAAGACTAAGCGATAGATCATCATCCCTGCCGTTGTTGGTGTGGTCGTCGTCGTCGACGGCGGCGGCGGCGGCAGCTCCTGCATCCTTCAATGGTGCAGAAGTCTGCCGTCAATTGCTCGGCTCAGAATCGGTTGCAGAAGAATCAGAAGAAGAACTCTAAAGATTTGCGTGCGAAGCAGTGGTCCGTACAAAATGTCAAGGCTTTGATTTTCTCCCTCAGAGACAATTGTTCGTCGATTTTGGAACGCTTTCTCAGCTCCTGTACTTTTTTTCTCGCCAAACAATGCCTCGTTTGAATGATGGAAAATCGTTCGTGGTTTCTGGATTAAACCGTTTCCTCGCAGAAAACGACAGAAATCTACTCCGATCACAAGAGATATCCAACGCATGTTGAGAACTGTAGTGGAAGACTCAAGTTTGCGTCTCTTTCAACCGAGAATCGGATTACCTTGACGAATGCATCTAAAGTTGCGTTTATGAACGGAAATCAGAGCCGGCCCAAACTCCAAGTTTGTAATTGATATTGAAAATGAGACTCAGACAATTCTCATCAAGTTCAATGTTCGAGAATGACGGCCGAATCGGAGGCACCGCGATCTCTCCGAGTCTCGGGGCGAAGCGAGTGCCTGAACGCCGCACTCTGAATTTTTGAGAAAAAAAAAGGAGTTCAAAGACGAGCATACTCGTCTAGAAGTCGCTTGCTGACTAACGGTGTCTCTGTGCGACTCTGGCGAACAAACTCAAACCGAAGAAAGCCAAGCAATTCGTCCACGATTGCCAAGACATTAGTCAGGGAAGCGGAAGACAAAGACGCTCTTTGTGCCGGCTCCCTTCCAAGCGTCATTTCTTCGAACATCTCTCCCGGTTGTGAGTAGTGAGTTGGCGTATCTAGGTTTCTCCTCGATTCTTCATGTTCATTCTATCATCCATTACAGTAAGCCGCCTTCGAATCAACTGAATCCGAGCTCGAGCCCTGGCTCGCATGAGTTAGGAGGCTCCGAGAGATCCTCCGGGAGTTTTTTAGGGAATCGATCCCATTTCCAAAGTCTGCGGACTGATTTATGTAGACGATGCAGAAATTCTGGATACATCCGAGATATTTTCCGTGATTCTTTCGCTATATCGCTCTCTTTAACCCTATGGTGAAGGGTTCCGTCTCGGTCGCGGTCGTATGACGAGTCTTCTGTGAGAGCCAGCCCGGAGCTCGATCGGGCAACAACCAAAGCGACAGTCTGCCAGCGTGGCGTCGATGATTGCTAGTATTCGATCGCAAAAAAACGCCAATAAGAATTTCAATCTTCAACCCCGATCGAAGATTTCGGGCCGCAGACTTGACAGACGAAGATATCCCTGACGCCCTCCTGTGCGAAAACTCAGCCTGGAGAATTTTCCACAATTCGTTGCGCTTCATGCTTGCGGATCATCGAATGTCATTTCTATTCACGTCGATGGCCAGAATTACCGCTGACCCGCGATGTCCCACTCAATCCTTCCACTCTTTCGATCATTGGGCTTCGAATGAGACGAACGCTTCTACGAGCTTCTCGCGCAAACGAAGATACGTGGAGACCAACGTCCAGATACGGGAGAGATGTGATTCGAAAAATACGGCCCGATATGATTGGGACTCAGTTTATTTGACCGTTTTCCAAACCATTGGAGCGTTTCCCATCGGCCATAAGCTGTCCCATGAGCAGCCTTGTTGGCAGTCGCGATCGGCTTCCAGTGTAGGGTACTTGTCGGGTTCGTGCGCTCACAAGTTAAGTATTTCACAAGGCTTCCCGCGATTCTGCGAGCTATTCTCGGGCTAGCAGGAAAACGGTTCCGCTAACGGTTCTGCGACACTTCGGCCTCCTTCAGAGCGCTTGACTTTCTTTTAGTGGACGTTTTTTTCTTTTCCTCTTCTTCTTCTCCGCCGACGGGACTCCCTTGATGGTGTGAAAACAATCGCCAGCTCCGTCACCGTCCTGAAAGATGATTGTCGTCACCGTTGTCGGTGTCGATCCCAGATCACGAGAGCCTAGCAGCTATTGCTGCAAAATCGATCTGGGGAAATTTCTGCCAGCCAGCCAGCCAGCGACCGACTGACTGACTGAGCGAATCATTTCCACCAGCGCTACCGGCGCCTACATCGGTTCCGTTCTCACGCGAATCCCCTCACTGCTCCGAAATAGATCAAAAAGCGGGGATTCGGAGCATAGAGAATCCGCGCCTGCCGCGTCGTAGCATCAGAGGGAAAATCAGACTGTCAAAAACAGCGCGAGCTCAGATCCGTTCGATCCGAGTGTACCTTGAAATCTCTCTGAATCCCATGAAAGCGGTCTGGGAGAGTTTGTTCGTCTATGCATGACGCCCGTGCCCGCCGCAGGGCTTCCATCGGGAAAGCTCGCGAACCCCAGGAAACTGAAAGCGTTTAGTGGAACGAGGAAAGGAAATCTTCAGATGTCGATCGTCTCGTCTGCGACACGTGCTGCTCGTCGTCGAATTTTCGATCGTTGGATCAATTTACGCAATTGAAGCCCGCCATGCAACAAGCTAGCAAACGCTCACAATCATAAACTCGGATAAAGCCTGCGATGAACTTTACACGTGTTTCCTGAGTGTTCTGAGTGATGTAATAGATTGCCATCCGATGCGCATCATTCATCCAATCATGTTGGACGCCCGTTGAATGCAAGACTTTCGAAAAACTTCGATCTCATGTGCTGGATGCTGTACCTGAGAGACGCCGAATCACTTCGTCTGTGATAAAAACCGGGCAGGCAAGCAGATCGCCATCGACGTCGGAGCTTCCGAAGTCACCTCGATCCGTCATTGATTCGATCTCAGAAACCCCGGCTCCGTTGTTTCGACTTTCCATCGCCTAATGATAATGAGCGAATTCCGATAAAGTCCTACAGATAGCGCCTGACTAGCGCTAGCGGGGAGAGAAAGAGAGAGAGACATCTGCGGGCACACACAACGGGCACAAGCGAGTCATCGAATCGATTTAATGTTAATAAGATACAATTAACTGTACGCAAAGGGGGAAAACAGAATCTTTTCGATCTTCGCTGCTGCTGCTGCTACTCCATCAACTCACTCCATGAGTGCTCTTCGACTTGACGTGTCCAGATTACAACACGCGATAGCGTGAATTATGTGAATTTCGATCATCTCATCGAAAATGGACCGAACGACCGGCTAACAAAGTTCTTCTGGACCGTTCAGGCTTCTCATTAGAGACCCCTATGGAACGACGGCACCGGTACGAAGCACCAGGATGACGGATGCTGGGAATTCGATGAAGTATCATTTCGAAAGCTGAGAACTACTTCTTTTTTTGAGAGCTGATTCATTCCAAATCGTTCGGAACTCGAATCATTCCGTATCTCCGAGCCTTAGCACTACAAAATCGATAACTTGACCTCGACAAACTCCTTGGGAAACGACATCCGGGCTGATGAGGAGTTTATGTCCTCCTTAGGATCACCCTCCCTAATCCCTATGCAAGCAGCGTTGGAAGGAGGAGTTCCGGTGCAGAAAAAGAGCCGAGCTCTGATGAGACTTCTGGGTGGCATCCGTGAAAATATGCGGTGGTATTACCGCGATGTATGCATGTCAAAAAAAAACCTCTGCTAGTAGTGATTCTGTGCGGCGGCGCGGTAATTGGTCCGCGGGACTGCTCTGGAATGGTAATTCCATTGCGTGTCGCTAATCACGAAGCGCGAGTGAGCGTCGCTATGACCTGCGTCTTCCCCTGCAAGCGGCAAGGCGCTTCCGTATGCGGTGTCATTCGGCAGCCATCATCGTGTCGTCATTTCTGTCCCCTGAGACAAGGAGACACATCAGCAGCGGACCGTCCGACCGGTCGGCTGGATGGACGGCCAGCAGCCGACAGACTGACTGACTGAGAGGCGATTCCACAGACCGACTGAAAATTGAGTGGAAGGATGCGGCTGCAAGAGCCGCCAGGCGTCGGTCGTTAGCATGAAGCTAACGCGAAGCCTCAGATCTTCTCGTGTAGCTCGCGACTTCCGAATCCTGGGAACGATTGCAAGCATGCCGGAAGTCAGATCTGATCTAATCGAGTTGACCTTGTCCTGGGCGTTCCAAGAGTTGACAAGGAAAACGAGAAATATAATCCACAATCACATTCGCTCACACACGACGAGGAAAGGCGTCGGCATTGTTGAGCCGGGAACGGTCTGGCACGAAGGCTGCATGCAGACGAATCCGCGAAATGAACATGAATGCACTAGACTGGATTGGGAAGTGGCTACGAATCCAGAAGCACGCCACGTTCAATTCCGCGTCGTATTCCCTGACTTTCAACCTGCAGAAGCTAAACACGGAAAGTCCGGATCGGCTGCTGGGAGTCACAGGATCGAGCCACGACTTGGGGACAGCCGCGTTTCAACATTTGTGCGCTTTCGGCCACCATGTTGAACCTCCAACCGGAACAAATCAATTTCTACCCATACCAAGTGGATCAAATGTTTCAGATGGGATCCCTCGCTCACAGAAATCATAGCTGAGATACTGGAGCGTGAAATAAGCGGCAAATCGAGTTGACTCGAATAATCCGATGACATGCTTTCTTTCTCTTTTCTTCTTCTACTTTGTGGTCGTTGGTTACTTCCATCGTGGTCTCCTTTGAATCATTTCTCGCTTTCCACGCTGATTCGAGACAGCTTCTCATCCGAACACTCGGTCCCTCTCACGAACAAGTCTGATCACAGCGTTGAAAAATTGATTCGTTTGTTTCAACAGCTTTGAGGGAAAGAAACCAGACACCGACGCCGCTGTTCGATCAGCTGACGTTTCTCTATTCTCTCTCGCTCTTTGCGTTCAGGCCTCGAATAGAAACACATCCTGAAGTGGACTGACTGGAACCAGAATTTCGGTGGAAGAACGGACTTTGGATTATGATTCTCAATCCGAATCGCGAAAATCGTCATCATGGTCGGGAATCGCTGAAATTAATCACCGTTTCAGGAGTGGGTTACGAAAACTGTAACAATTCAGAAGTTTCCGGTGCCCTCCGGATTATTCAAAGTTGTCCTGAATGATTTCGTCGTACATTCTTTCACTCGATCGCGAACTGATCAACGGCGGTGACGGATGATGTCAAGATGAGGCCGGTGGTTTAAACTCGCTTTCCGGGCGCCCCATGTTATGTTCGTTCTATCGATGTTCGGTCGTCGTAGACAGGACGTAGGTGGAGATACAGACGGACGGACGGACGGACACCCAGACAGATTCTAACGCGCGAGCGGCATTCCGAGAGGCTCACAGTCCCCTCACAAAAAGCGGCTGGGAATGCCTGTCTGAGCGGTCTCGCATATGCTGCCGCTGCTTCTGGCGCTGTTGCTGCGCGATGAACAACACATTTTCTTCTTTATGATATTCGCCGACATGAGAAGGAGGCTTCGAGCAATCGACCCGACCGGAAACCTCCCGCTAGAACCAGACATGTGCACGTCACCCGAATAGCAGCATTCAATCGAAGACAATGGCTTCCCCGTTTGATCAATCTCGGCGGTCTCAGGGTTTCGCGGGTGTTTCTGACCAATTTTTCGCGTTGCTTCCAAGTTGAAACACTTAATAAAATTGTGCGGTCTCGTTGAAATCGGAAAATCCGTTCAAGCCAATTTCACGGAGTATCTCAACGACTCCGCTGGCGGTTCTAAAGCGTATAGCGTTCGTTTACGGCGTTAAGATGGAGACGCAAAGCTCGGCCAAATTTAGACGCATTGTCTTAGACACTTCGTTGTGCAGTGAGGATCGTCAGGAAAGCCAGTTGAAGCAGAGCAGAAAAAACAGCAACGAGACAACGTAAGACGAGGGAACACCGAAAGCTCTTAAGAGACGATTCGTCTTCTGAGCGCTTTCAAACTCCCTTTGCTTAAGGATGTTGTAAAGCGATCTCACCGCCGCCGCCGCCACCGTCGTCGGACGTTTGTCGTTGATGCTGTCATGAAGAATTTTGTGCGAGGGCGTCGTTTGCCATTCGTCGTCCGTTCATTCTCGAAAAGCAGCACGGCGCCGTTTTCGGCCCCTTTTCTGTTCTTCGTCCACCGCGTATGTCCCCTCTGCTTACTTACTCGACTCCGTCTGTCTATCTATCCGTTCGTCCTTTGGTCGGTCAGCTCGACG
Source organism: Neoseiulus californicus (assembly GCA_028455905.1). Taxonomy (NCBI): domain Eukaryota; kingdom Metazoa; phylum Arthropoda; class Arachnida; order Mesostigmata; family Phytoseiidae; genus Neoseiulus; species Neoseiulus californicus. The sequence goes on from JAMQGS010000001.1 coordinate 3,187,360, forward strand.
TGCCGGATTCTTCGCGCCGCGTTTAATTCAAGCCGTGCCTAATTCTTTCCCCGGACGGACTGAGCAAGCGCTCGAAAACGACTTCAAAGCCGCTCCGGGTCGCGGAGGCAGCGGTAGCGAGGGATCTCATGCCAGAAACACAAAAGCTTAAACGAGATCTCATGTAAATCTTGTCTTGACTTTCTGTTTCAACCTTAAATGGTCGCCGGGCTTCAAAAGATAAGGAAGACCGATGGAAAAAGCAACTCCTCGCGTGAGCGGAGAGCGAGCAGGCGAGCAAGTGAAGCGTCCGGGGCTCGAGCAAGACGACACAAACATTAATTGATTTTCAAAGTTAAAAGCGCTCGTTTGAAATCGGCGGCAACCGAGATGATGTAAACTGTGCCGGTCCCACTCTCATGGCACCTGTTGCGCTGACGACTTTTTAAGGCGCTCGCCGTGGCAACGCGGTCCTATCGGACAAGCATTTCGTTTTTCTTGAGATTCTGTGTAGCTCATTCTGAGTCACTCTTGAGCGACAAATTAGAAATGAGGAGAGGTCGGGATTCCGAGTTTTTTGAAAGTCTGAGTACCTCCACGCTTGGGGTCAGCTCGACTCGACGTCGACGCGATTTTATGATGATTGAGGCGTCATCTGTAGCTTCTGCCGCACAGTGATACTTTGTTCGGCCACGATTCTCAGGAAAGAACGAGCAGCAAACGCGTCTCTTCATCGTCTTCCTAAGCGCCGTATACGGCCCTCTGTCATGAGAAACTTTTTGTGTGGTAAGGTATCCTCTCATCGTTCTCGGATCGATATCAGGTCGATACAATAGATGCACACTACTTCCGAGGAAGCGCGGTAGTCTTCCGGAACTCCGGAAGATATTGGCGACTCCAACTCTTCGGCCCTTGGAGGGCACAGCCTCCTCGAAAATGACTCCCGAGGCTGGTCACAACTCTTTCGCGAGTCTTATCCCTGTCAAAAGCATGTTCTCCAATACTATCCATCGATTTTGCCGTGTATCGTCACGAACCACCAAAGCGAATTCGAACTTTGATCGGATGATTGCTCGAACGCTTGCAAAATTGAGTAACGATGGAGATCGGAAGAAGAGGAGCGTAGTAAGAGTTTCGCACCTTTTTCCATGGGTCTCTCCTCCCTTCTCACGAATATACCAAACCAACTTGTCTCGAAATGGAGGGATAGCGATTCGGAGAACTCTTCGTTCTCAGACGGAAACTTTGAGTTTTTGGAGTGTTGAGATGGTAAGGCAGCGGATTCGCCAGCTTCGGTGATTTTCATCTGCGTTACAGTACGCGTCGGAAGCTCTTCAGCTTCTACTCACGGAGTTTTTGCTTCCATAATGTCCGACTTCACCGTCGAATTTTCCCTTGACCGGAAGCATTTCCGCATCCATTAGCGCCCGTAATTGGGAGTCGATGGGAAACGCGACAACGTTTTGACAGTTTGTGGAAAGCAATTTTGAGTGATGATGCTTCTTTCCCTTGAATAAAAAAACTCAACTCTTCAGGAAATGCTAAATCGCCAGTGAGACGGTGGAATATCGGAATATGTTCCGGCAATGAGATCGACGTCTCATTCGAGCGGAGTTGAATGCCTTTCCAATACCAGATCGAGACCCGGATACGAGCGCGTCGTACGTCATCAATGAGCGATCCAGAAAATGGCGCTTCCGAGAGCTCTGACTGTTTATCTCCGGAATTTTTGTCTTTCTCGGTGCCAATTAAGAGGGTTTTTCTGCTGCTTGGCTCCCGTTCCCAATCCTGAACCCCAAATTGATATACGAAGCTCTTCAGTCCATACCCTTTTGAACATTATTCGACCTTTTCACCCGTTCAATAAGTGATCTGCGGTGTGTCTTAATCTGCCGCTGTTTTTTTGCCCGACAAACCTGTTTTTCTGAAGAGTTAAGACCCTCGATGGCGGCTGAACGTTTCAGAATGGAACAAGTTTCCGTTGTCTTCATGGTTTTTTCCTTATCGACCACCGATTCCCTGGGACCAGATGACTCAATGGGTAGGATTGCATCAATAATCATGTGCTCCCGTTTCGCATTACAGGTTCCGCATCGATAACACAGACCATATCATCGATGTCAACCGTGGGAATCAAAACTTCGAATTCGACCAGGTGAGCCCGTGTTTGACCTTTATTTCGATTTCCAACCACTGTACACCGTGTTCGACCCTCATACGTATTCAGCCACCGATCACGGCCCCAAACGAAATCACTGACGACTGGAATATTTTTCAGCTTGACTTGATTTGTCCTCACTATCGAGTCGGGACTCCACCTTCAGAAATGGAAACTTACTTAATATATTTCGTGTCTCGACAAGAGTACGAGACGTGCACTCTTTCTCGGAAGGACATTCCGAACCTCGTTGCAAAATGCGATGGGAATGCGGGAAGAGCCTTAAAATACACAATAACATTCAGGTAAACTTCCGCCTTGTATGGTTATGAATTCAAAATCCACGGTATGCTCATTTTCATCTCCTGCTCATCATTGTGGTTCTTCCTACTTGATCAGTCAGCTCAGTTTGCTGCCAAAGTTTATACAAGCTTCGTTTTGCAGATCTTTCACACCGCAGCCTGGGGGCAAGGAGTTCAAGCCCGGTGAAGATTATTATCTCATATCCACGTCGAGCGGAACTCCCGGAGGTCTACATCAGGACCATGGGGGCGCTTGTAGGCAACATAATATGAAGGTCACTTTCAAAGTGTGCTGCAGAAATTTCGGTAGGTCCTGTTGTTTTTTCTGTGAAGCTATTAGGCATTTATCGAAATTTTTGGCAAAGGCGCGGCGATCACGTATCTTGGGATCAAAATCATAGTCGGAGCACAGGATGCAGGCAAACCTCGCGAAGCGATGTGTCGAGGGCGACGTTGGTTCTGTGAAGAATGACTCGCAAGAAGACGTTAGCACCACCTTGGTGAGAAAAATCCCTCAGGAGTTCCTCCTCCTCACACCCTGTCTTGCTCCTACGTGTCTTTGGATAGGAGTACCTAATTGACAGCTCTCCTCTCAGAGAGGGACAGGAGAATAGAGGAGCGAACCACTTTTCACAAAAGAGAAAGAAAACTGACAGATACTCGGCTCGTTGAGTGTCTGGACGCCGTGCCACTGACTGATTCCTCTGTTGAGCTGAATCAGAAGCTCCCCGTCGCATCGAGACTCAAAAGAACCCAGCCAACCCTCTGTCGAGCATACCGAAACTCTAATTACCGTTGATTTCTTGCGTGTTTCGGTCATTCTTCCTCTCTTTTGCTTGTTCTTGGGGAATTCATCGTCTCGCCTGAGGGAGACAACTATAGATTCAGAAAACTTGGATGCGATTATTGAGCTCGGTCCCCACCGATCGATCAGAATTTTCGATGAAATCCCTCTCATCCCTCCCACATGGGGCTCGGAATCTGATTCTAATTTCGCTTTCCAGATGAACGAGTAAGCAAGAGTCAACCTGTCAAAGCCACCGCGTCCTCTGAGATGCCGGTATCGGAGTCAACTACGGTTTCTTATAATCCGGTGTTCAGAACACTCCGGCCCAGCATACGACCGAAATTACCAGAATCTCGGATTTTCACCACCGAGGAAACGGATAAGTTCCCTGGTGGTTTCAACAAAATCTGTGAGTACCTCGAAAATTTTCTACTTGTGCTGCACGAAAGATTCATACTGCCTCGAATTCACGGAGCAGTAGGTACCTTCAAAAGCTCGGGAAGGTCTCTAGTTCTCCATCGAGCGCATGGCGGCTCTCGACCACAGATGAGTTCTGCTCCCACGATGGTAACGACTCCTGTTCAATGTTTTGCTCCCTTGAACTTCCATCATTGCTCCCACGATCCGAGACTCGTACGAAAACTTTTAGGAAAGTCGCGCTCAGCTCCTCAGAAATGACTTCGGTGGAACGATTTTGTCTCGAGGCTTATTTTGAGTCGACAGCAGTTACTATTCCTCTCTCGAGAGAGGAAGATTTTCTCCTTGATGAGCAGAAAGATTTTTCCCTGCTTCGGCTGGGCAACGATTAATCTTGCGGCGATGTGTCTGGGACTTCCCGAGTTAATGAAGCTTCTTTTCATTTCCGTTTGCATTCGCTTGCGCTCGTTCTAACCGTGAATTGCGTTTTTCTCTTCCCTCCTTCGCGAACAGATCCCGTCGTGCGGCCCGAAGATCAAGAGGAAGTCGCGTTCTCGGATTCAGCGTCATCGTGTTTCCACTGCGGCTACGGTCTATGGCTGCTGATCGCTGTGGGCATCGCAACTGTTTTATTGGCAGTTTTTGTGATCAGATGATGTTTACTCCGCCGCCGAGATAGGCGGCAACTTCGCACCGGACGGCCTGGAACCCTGGGTCCGATGGGAGTCTCCGCGTGGACGCAGCTCCCAATGCCGCCCGCGCATACGGTGATCTTCAATAAAACGCCGGGTCACACCTTCGAGGCGGCCAGCGTGGTGCGCAACACGTACACCCCCCAGCCGAGCCACAACCCCAAGCTGATGACGTCATCGCAGATTTATATGCAACCATCGAATATCTGAGGTGACCGAGGATCCTTAGGCAGGATCCCTTGTTGAACACTCACTCAGTCAGTTTATCGAGCGATCATACCGTCAGTCGGGCCGTCAGATCGCTCAGTTGCTGTAAATAAATATCCCGAAAAACGAAGTATGTCGCGGATTGAAATGAAACGCAACCGCTACGAGAAAGGAGCTGGTACTAGCCGCTCGAACGACGAGTATCGCACCATGGAAATGCAGCACTGTCGATTAAATGACTTTCTCGCGTAGCTGGCGAAAATGTTCGATTTCAACACCAACAAAGTTCTATGTGGACGATATGGTTGTAAATGATGTACCATACTTAGCGTCTAGTTTAGTTTTCTTTCGGAAGGCACGAATGGAAGTATGCAAGATCGGAGAGAAAGCAAGTTGTAAATAAGGAACGTGCTCCAATAGAAAGTGCCACGTGTGCCAAATGTGATGAGAATGATGGAGACCACAACGAAGATGACGCTGATAACGAATGAGATCTTTCATGTAGTTTCTTTCCCTTCAGGAATACTTGGTGAAGTGTTCGAAATATCATCACTGTGCTTTCAGACACGTGACATCTATCAGTTCCTTGGTATGCTGTGCAAATACAATACGTTGCCAAGGATGAGCCAATCTTTCAAATCGAGAGTATGATTCCCTCGGAATTCGAGTGATTTTCGTGGACCAAGCGCCGCTATCTCAGGACCTCATGCGCCCGGTTATTGCCAGACCCGCGTTCCCAACTCGTACAGCATCTGGATCCTATTTCTGAAAGTAGTCATTCAACATCAAGTGAAACTTCTCACAGAGTTCTCAAATCTCAAACATGACTTTGTGAAAAAAGGGGTACGAAGGATGAGAGCGGGTCTCAGGATCTCGGCCAGTTGTGGGGCACGGAGAGTCTGCAACGCGGCGAATAGATCGCTGGAGCGCCATCAATTTATTTCTACGTTCGAAGAGCGTTGATTCTCGGATAATCCGAAACTCCTTATCTAAACTGTTCTAAAAATTGTACTGTACTTAGCAGAATGTACCCAAGGCAAACATCTTTCACGACGACCTACTGTCGAAGAAGCATTCCCTAATAAGTTATTTAGGTAACAAAGTATGAATGTCAAGACGCATTCTCTTCTCGATTGTTCTATTCTCATTATTTCTGTAGGAAAGAAAGACGAATAAAAACTTGCTTCCAATTCAAGAAATTACATGTTGTTTTATGTACAGTCGAACCCGCTTATAAGAGACTCCTCGGGGAATCGGTAATCGTCTCTTATATCCGGTTTTCTCTTGTATCCGGTGAACGATTTCCGAGCTCGAAAACAGATCAAAACATCGGATTCGCAAGAAATTCGGATGCATTTATCTCCATTCTATGAAAAGACCGTCATATCGTCATAAGAAAGACATAAAGACCGTCAGACGTGCACGTGACACAATCATCTTCGCGCAGAGAAGAGCGCCGTGAATGAGAAATTGAGAAACTCATTGACTGAAATTGTCTCTCAGGCGGGTGTCTCTTATAAACGGTTCTTATAACATGGGATCCTATGGAGCCGGGATCTGAAAAAAGTCTCTTTTATCCGGTTTTCTCTTATATCCGGGTTTCTTATAAGCGGGGATTTTAACATGGAGCTCTATGGAAGAAAAATCGGGGAATCTGGATCGGTCTCTTATATCCGGTTTTCTCTTATATCCGGTTCTCTTATATGCGGGTTCGACTGTATCCGAGGAGGGGAGGTAATAATCGGGAGAGCCTATCGATTCTTTTCGCAGGATCTCAACTTGCTTCGAAGAGCCGAAGAAAGGCTTTCTAATCTGTCCTTATGAGCAGAGGTGGGTGCTTATTAAAAAGTTTCAAACAAATTCTCCATCGTTTCCTCCCGCTGAATCTTAGGAATGACGCCAGTCTTCCGATCCTAGTTAAAACTTTAATCCATGCCCCCGGGCCGGAATGACGAGCCTCGAGCCAAGGTAGAGGGATAATTCGAGCGGAATCTGGCATTTCGGCCCACCATCGGAAGAAATATGGAGCTCGATGGACAATGGCTTTACACAATGGTTCAGCGAGAGTCCCGCGGGAGGGGTTCTAGGACATTGAAACCAGGAGACGTAGAAGGCATTGCGACGAATAACTTCTGACAACGAATGCAAGGGGATTCGGAGACGGCCTAAGTCCCCCCCCCTTGCTCCGTGACTCGCGCGGCGGAAACAATCCTCAAGTTTCTGGTTCGACCTTTTCACGCGGTCGGAGGCTGGTCTATCAGAAAGAGCTTCGTATCGAGCTCAGAAAGAGCTTCGTATCGAGTATTGACATCGAGCACGAACGGAATCGAGTTCCGACCCAAGGTCCGATTCAGATAAGTTAAGGGCTGCTTCTGTGATCAAGAGATCATATGTGGACTGAGGGCACATTCCTTGGACGGTTCACTAAGCGGTTCATGAGTAGTCGATTCTGGAGACTCGTGGGCTGGACATGGAAAGCGTTGACCAGGCAAAATGGATGCGTCGAACTGACCCAGTGACGTTGGAGACTCCTTCACGCGTCTCGATCGCGGTGAGATAAGGAAAGTGACCCCATTGAGTGAAAGTCATTGTTTTGCGTATCGCAGCGTGAACTCTGGAAGCCTCACCAATTCACAAACAATATCCATGACAATGACAGGCTCTCAACCAATTGCAAACAGATGAGCAATGCTTCTTCATTCTGCTCTGTATACTGCGGCAACTGGCGCTCTTTACAAGCCACAGGGTGGCTCTCACGGAGCGAATGATAAGCCCCTGGATTTGTTGATGTTACCGGTTAGGTCCGGCTGGATTCAGCACATTCCAATGGTTCTCGCCGACATACAGGTGACATGTCCAGTTTTCTCGATGGCTGCTCGTTATATAAGCGGAATTGATTCGTTTTCCCGCATTTCTTCAGTGAACCCACGCGTCAAGAGACTGCATCTTGATCTGCATCGGGCGAATTTCGTTGCGGGATGGCTCCGAATTTGACACTAGCCGACCTTGAAACGACAGAATTATTCTTCTTGCTCTCAGTGCCGCAGGACCCGTCGCCGCGCGGGCCCACCGAGAAACTAGCGTACTGACGGATTCTACTCACAATCGGTTGATTACGAGTGTCACTGACGGAGGAGCGGATAATACATTCAAGTCATCATCTTCGAGCCGATGAGCTACGGAAACCACAGGAGCTTCCGTGAAATCGGAGAATCAGGAAAATCAAACATGCTCAGTCAGAAGCGGTGAAGCCGGATGATAGACGAGGCCACGTGACAACTGAGTGATTAAGCATGGTTAAAATGTTGGTTCACACCAGACACCTCGATTTTTCCCTCATAACGGGGACAAGATGAGGGGGCAGCATGCAGACGTGCTCGGCTCCAGATCAACAAATTTGGAGCACATCTGTCATCGACTGGAACGGAAGGCTTCAAACCTCCATGCTCCGGGGTCAGGCGACCACGACCAGACCCATTCTCCGGAGTCCCGTTCAGCGAAAATATTCGAAAGATAACCGTTACCAAAAGCTCTCGGTCACTGAACAGGAGAAGGACGAGTTCAACAAGTGGCGTTTCTCCCAACTACAACAAACAATCCTCTCCAAAAAGCGGCAAGCTTGCCGTCTAGTTCGACAGCCTCTCAACCTCGCAGCCCAGGCGGGCGGGTGAGCGGCCAGGCAGGCAGGCGAGCTGGCGGGAAAGCAGCCGGCGCGGCGTCGCACGGCATGAGGGTTTTGCGTTAAACGTCCGTCTATTGTGAGTGAGCAACGAATCGGCGAGAGACTGGCGCGCCGTTGTGTTTATCGAAACCTTTCTCAAAGGCTATTTCCATAGAAGTTTGTTGAACGGCGCGCGATAGAGTTCGCTCGTTCGTCCGTCCGTCCGTCCGTACGTCGGTTAGACAGTCGGTCACTCCGGATACTCGTTCGCAAGACTGGCCAGTTCGTCCGCTAGTTTGTCAATCCGCGCGTGCGTGCGTTCGTCCGTTCTCTCCGACTCCTAAGTGTCCGGCTGAGATGTAGTCAGATGAGAATCAATCGCCGCAACAAGTGCTAACAGTCATGTGTCAACCGGTGTTTAACGGTGCGCCTCATAAGTTGGGTCTGATGTGAATATTGCAAGGATCTCGAATTTCCGACCCCGCGAACCGTGAGGGGATCTCCGGCCGAGAATCGGTGGAAAAGTTTTCAAAAATCGAATTTCCCGAAAAGTCTCAGTGCCACCATATCAAACGAGGAGTGGCACCACAAGAGCAGTCGAATCTATCGCCTAGACCCGCTTCGGTGGCCGAATCTAAGTCAAACTAGGCGGCTCCCTAGGCCAATACGTCAAGTGCTCCCTCCTTGGCATGCTTGTTCGCTCTGCTTTCGTAGGCGAACATTCAGTGGCTCGCAACTCACAGCGTTTCCATTAGCGACACGGTCATGCCGTCTGTCAGTGGCCGCTGCCATTCTGGAGTTGACACCATGAGCTAGAGAGCGAATCGCTGCACGAATTGGAGCTAATTGAAACATTTCTAGTCAAAGGGGAATTCCGGGGAAGGCGAACTGAGTAGCTTCATAGTACGGAGTCCAATCTGAATACAATCACGAAAAGCAACACTGTCGACGGTGGCAGCGCAATGCTCCTCGACATAAGTGACGTGATCGGTGAGTTTGGGATTTACCACTTCATCGTGCTCTTGGTGACGATCTTGCGAGCCCTGCCCTCCGCATGGACGCTCACCGGGATCGATTTCCTCACGGGAGACCTCAACTTTACATGTGCGGACGGAACTGCGCTACATGTGAGGCAAAATATTATTCCGCTTGATTTCGGATGAAGTTTCTATTTTTTTTTAATTTGAGGAATGTAACTGGGACGAGAGTGGATATCAACGGAATCAAATAACTCCAAATCGTTCCTGTCTTGGGGTTTTCAGCCGAACGCTACGCATGCCAAGTCGCCGGGTTGCTATGTGTATCCGACCAATGGAACCTCCTACAACACCTCGGTCGAGGTTGAATGCACGAACTTCATCTTCGATCAGACCGATAATGGTTGGTCCGTCGTTCCTGAGGTGAGAGTCAGAAAATTTTCCTGAAGCAGCGAGAAAACGAGACAATGAATCGAGACGACACGCGAGAGCGATTCCGGTGGGAAGATGAAATTGTTGTTATTGGTCAGCACGGTCCTCGCTGGAGCAAGGCCTAACCGAGCCGCGGTTTCAGCAGATGAACGCTGAGGCTCCTTCACCAAGTGACGGGAACCCAGACCTTTCTAGAAACTATAAAGCGAGATCAGATTCGCGTGGAAATGACAGCTCGTTTGAATGAGTCAGTGATAGTGCATAGACTGGATCCCGACTGACTGACTGAGTGAGTCAGTCGACTGCGAAAAATTCTGGAGTGACGAACGACAGCCAGAACGAATTTGCTGAATTGTTTCTGAATTCTCTTAGCATTTCTGTCTCTACTAGGCCCGAAAGTTTCTCGCGCTGACGAAGACCCGACATCTGATTCTCTAGGAAACCGAAATTCGACAACAGCGCTCTCATTCATTTTCTCAGAAAACTATCGAGATGCGTCATGAAGATGAAACTCGAAAGTATCCCATAACAGAAGCTCTTTCTCCACGTCGATAGATCTCCAGACAAAAAAGTTTTGGGTTGTGAACCGCAGATAACTGACAAAAATGGAACCTCCTCCCCGATTTAGACTTTTCGTGGTAAACTATATTGTAGAGTATATTCGAATCGATTTATCATTGCTATTTGACATTTGGCATGACAGTTTAGTGCAGGGGTTCTCAAACTGTGTGCCGACGGCACCCAACTGCCGCGGAGTGCCGCGGCACTCGTGGTGCCGCGCCTGCATGGCCTACGGCGTCCCATGCTGGAGGTGCCGCGGGGTCCCGCCACCAGAAAAGTTTGAGAACCCCTGGTTTAGTGGTTAGGCATAAGCTAAGGCAAACTCCATTCATGGGAGCGCTCTACGAGTTCAGGGTCGACGTGAGACTGCAAATGTCATCAATTTCAAAATATTTCAGTGGAACCTGGTCTGTAAGAGACGATGGATCAGCTCAGCCATGCAGACTCTGGTATTCGCGGGCTGTTTCGTAGGTGCCATCGTTTTCGGTTTGCTCTCAGATTGGTGAGATTATTCTTCGATTGTGGCTGATTCTCAATGGCTCACCTTTTCTCGCCGTTTCCGGCTGAGTGAGCGACGGCGACGTTGCGATCGTTTGTTGTTTCATTGGCAAGCCGGATAATAACACTACCGCCGGAAACATCGAGAAACAATTCATCGAATCTCGATGGATGACGCAAAGGATGGAGATTCGCGAACCTGGAAACACGGCGAATCTTCCTAAACAGATCCATGTTGCAGGCAAGGCCGACGCAAAAGTCTTCTAGTCAGCACCGTTATGTTCTCGGTTTTCGCCATCGGGTCTTCAGTTGTGCCAGCGCTATGGGCTTTCAATCTGTTGAGGTTTTTTCAGGCTGCCGCCGTAGCCGGAATCCAGGTCACCAGCGCTGCCCTTTGTGAGTGGCACCGTTCTCTGAATTGTTTTCCATGTTCCATGACATTTACCGCGTTGTTGTTTTCTGTCCGTAACGTTTTTCCAGAACTCGGGTTTCCGCTCTTCCAGAACGGAAACCCGACCTCATCCTGAGTAAACTCGAGGCAAATCTCCGCAGAGCATCAAAATTTCTCGCCGTATTTCGAAAACAGAGCTGATGTATAATCCAAATTTTCCTTCAAATCCTCAGTTATGGAGCTTTTGCTGCCGCGCGATCGGTACTTGATGAATATCGGCTTCACAATCGCATTCGCAGCATGCACTATTGCCGTACCGTACGTTACTCAAGCGCTCAATTCGTGGCGACTCTTCCAGCTCGTCTGCGGCCTTTGCGCGCTGTGCATCTTACCACCGTTGTTGTGAGTCATTTTCAGAAATGTCGAACGTTTCCAAATGTTGATTCAGTGTTGATTACATTTGCTGACCGCATTTCTGAGCTCTACGTTGTCGAGTTCATATTGGACGATGACAATGAGAGAATTGCTCGAGCCCATTTGTTTGGACCCCAGGAATCAGCTCCATGATTGTTGAAAAAAGGCAACGTCTATGTAATTGTTCTCCAGGATCGTCGAGGAGTCTCCAAGATGGCTCGTGAATCAGAAACGGACGTTGGAAGCAAGGGAAGTGTTGAATTCAATATTCACCACAAACCGCAGGTCGATCCCGAATTTCACTTACGTCATGAGCAGCCTCGTTGAGAGAACGCAGGTACGCAATATACCTGCGTCATGTTATATGAGCGTTCCGTGGAGGAACAATCGGATATAGCGAGTTCGACCTGACTATACGGGAGTACGCCGGGGGGAATCATTGCCAACTTTAGAGGCCATGCTCACAAGAGCCACTTCTGGCTAAACTCCAGGATGAAACATAGGAGAATCATGATTTTATCGAGAGGAGTTGAAAAAAACCTCGTTTGAAATTGGAATGGGTTTCCAGAGTTCGGAATCCCAAGGGATCCTGGTGTTGCTCGGGGATTCAAGGCTGAGACGCCAACTGATTATCATACTTCTCTATTGGCTGGTGGAGAACGGAATCTACTACGCGGATATCTTCCTCTCCGCACACATCCCAAGTGAGTTCATTCGGATCGAATCTCCCCTCTAATCGAGGTTCATCCCAGCAAAATCCCAGATGCTGGAGTCAGAAAGATGACTTCCGTGCCTGTTCTGTCATGTCCCCACGGAACCCGATGATCCGGGAGCCGAAGAGTTTCTATTTCGAACCGTGCGGCGACCGACCTGTGGCGGTTCGCAGATGAATCTTAAGGTTTTCCGCAAGGGTCGGCGGAAAGGTTTCAAATCGTCCATCAGGAATGGCCTGAGGTAAAAAATCTCCGGAAAAAATTGTGACATTGATTGAAAATTCATGTTCCCTCGACAGCGTATGAACCGAGGAGCGCATTCGCGATCGGCGCAGCCGCCGAGATACCCGCCGGGATCGTTGGGATGTTCCTTCTGAGATTCTTGAATCGGAGATCATCTATGGCTGGCTCTCTTGCCATTGGTTCAGCGTGTTCAATAGCAACGGCCTTCATCCCGCTGAGTAAGATGAATTCGTTATTTGCTCGGTATTGTACTCGATACCGTGTGAGGTTGCGTAGATGCGGTCTGAACAAACGATGTTGACGCAACAGGTATGCATTTAGTTTCCCTCTGAAAATATTTCGATGGAATTTCAGAGCAAGCGAGTTTGAAGCTCGCGCTGAGTTCCGTGACTCGCTTCTTCCTGACGGTCGCAACTTCCATCAAATGGGTTTATACGCTGGAGCTTCTCCCAACAAACATCAGGTCATTGGGATTCGCGCTGGCGTTTGCGGTTGGCCGTATCGGGGGCATGCTGGCACCGTTCATCCGAGACTTGGTAGGGAATTTGGTCGGCCATCTCTGCAGAGCGAGTCTGGCCGCTTTCATATCTCCTGTCAGTCGATTTCACCGGTTCCTTCAATTTCAGGCTCTCGCGTCCGTCTCAAACCAGAAATGGTGCTTTGTCATTGTTGGCTGCGGCTCATTTTTGGCGACAGTTTTGGTGTTCTTCTTGCCAGAAACCCTGAATGCTCAGCTCCCTGACAGTCTGTTCGAAAGCTTCCTCAGAAACCGTCGACGAAGTCAATCTCTGCCAAGAAGTTAGTGCCTAAAACTCGTGATTTCGAGCAAACTCGCCATCTGGAATGCGACGACAGGTCAAGTCACAAATCTCTGTTATACACGGGAAGTTGCGTTTACGGGTGAACAATACCACAACGAGAACGAGGGTCTGACGAGCTGTACCAGACTGAACATCCTCTAACCTGAGTTCTGACTAATTGTGTGCGAGCTGTATATACATTGTTGATCCGCCGAAAAAATGTAAATAAACGTTGAGAACATCTAGAGCCCGGTGTCTGGTTCGTTCGAACAGTTTTGGGCGGAAGCTAATTGACGCATACATAGCTGAAACTCCATCGCGCTGCCGATTCGCTCAAAAATGGTGGAAACATCGGTCGAGAGCTTCAAGACAAAAGATCATCTCTCTCGAGCCGAAATCGTCGGAATCGATGCGAGCAGTAAAACGTTCACGTCGGACAGCCGTCCATTGGCGCCGAGTCGAATACAGATGCTAGCTTGATACGGTTGCGCGAACGATTCGTTATTGCAGCCATTTGTAGAAGAGTTCAGGATATCTTTCTCCTAACAGATACGGATCTAGATGTCCTTACAATCCCCCTGAGCCCCTTTGGGCTCATGTTTGATGGCTGATAAGCCCATGGCCTGCTGAGATAGCTCAAAGGCCGGCAAGCTCAAACGGGTCTCAACGGTCATTCCGTCCGCAATTACAATGTACGTGATCGTTGGGTACGCGACGTTAGGCTCTCATTGTCAGGAAGCTACGTTGACGATTCAATCAGAAGGCGTCGCCACGTCTGAGGAATGAGTATCTAATTTGGAAAGGTCGCAAACTCCGAAATTTGACACTGATGAGAGAGGCAGATGACTGAGACACAGGCACGCAGACCTCCGGCGGCTCCGAAATCGCAACGCTGACGCGAGCTCACATTCTGGGTGGGGGATTCAATCTAGACAAAGGTCATATCAACCGACGTGATGGCCGAGCGGTCTAAGCGGCGTGCATCCGTGCGCACGTTCGCATAGCCGTGGCTGAAGCCATCTTGATCGGGACGATGTGGGATCGAATCCAGCTTCGGGCGACTTCTTCCCGAAGCGTCCAAAAAATAAGCTGGACCCCCTCCGACCCTCTTGAAACGCAGCTCTTAGGTATCTTGGTTTAGTGCAGTGGTTCCCAACCTGGGGGCCAACCGAGGAACAACGTAATCATCTATGAATAAAATTTTCCGCCATAATGGACTCATTTGACTAATGAATCGTTCATTCCCAAAAATTTCTTATGCGAAAAAATCCAAAGGGAGCCCGAGGTCGGATCTCATCCCGAGCGGGGGGGCCTACCCGCGAAAAAGGTTGGGAACCACTGGTTTAGTGGAAGGATCCTGCAAGTTTGGATTTCTCTCGCCATCATTTTGATCGTTTTCTTGTCAAAATATTCACAGTCTAAGATGTGTAATCGTCCAATTTTCCCCTCGCCGCAACATTTACATATGCACAAATCCTTCCCGTTTCCATCATTGAGGTAGAAGTCTCCTCTCGTACGAATCTTATGATGGTACCCGTGGTACGTTGCCCTGCATATTTCAGCTCGGTCGGTTCTGCTCTCGAGTTTCCAGTCTTCGCAGTTGAAGGCGGGTCCCTTCTGGTATTTTTGTGCTCGGAAGTTCTCCCGTCTCGTCTCAATGCTGTCTTCGTAGTCGTTCCAGGATTCGAAGTTGTATCCCTGGTCCCTGAGATCTTCGCATAGAGTTCTTTCGTCGACGATTGCTGTTACGAATGTGTTGGACGTGTGTCGGCTGAGGCCAAGCACCGCTTTGAGGAACATGGTTTTGCATCTGTCGAGGTTTATCATAGATGTTTTCGAAAGCTTCGGTGCTACGCACTTCATGCCATATCTGACCATGGACATTATCCTCAGTTCAAACACTCTGCGCGCGAGTTTGACTGGGAGTTTCTGAAGATTGCTGTAGCTGTGCGTGTCAGGAGGTTATCTACATGCTCATTGAAACGGAGCGCGGGTTGCATCACTATACCTAAGTATTTGAAATGCTGGACGTATTCTATTGGCTCCCTGTCTATGTACGATTTCGTTTTTCCTTGAGCTCCTGTTTTCCTGAATTTGACTTTTTTCGTTTTCTCTATGTTTACAATCATTTCGTTCTCTTCACACCTTATTGATAGAGCCGCTAGAGATCGTTATACTTCGCCGGCGTCCTCTCCTGCAATCATCAAGTCGTCCGCGAACATCTTCGCGAGTAGAGAGGTATGGCCGAGGTCCCAATTGAATGGAGCAAAGGGAAAAAATAAGAAAAGAAGAAAGACGACAACAGCCTTCGGCGGGTGACAGTTCGAGCGTTCACAGATAGATAGATTGATAGATTCATTTCGTTACCTGTTTTCTCAAACATAGGTAGACTATTATTGCACCTAATTATTCACACGAACACAAATACCATAAATCTTGAAATAGACGCCCGGGCTTCTATTTATTTCGAGACCCGATTTTGGGGGGCTTTTATTTTAGAGGGGCTTCTATTTCAGAGGGGCTTCTAATATTTCAGACCGACCGAATTCGAAGTTGAGAGCAGAATCAGCATTTCTGTGGTAAAATCTACGATCCTCTCGAATATCTGAGGCATACACTGCCGAGACCACGTCTCACGTTTGCGGAGCTCAACTGCGTCCCGTGTGTCTTTGATGGAACCATCGAGATTGTTTCTGTAGGTCATCTCCAATGTATCGGATCTCCTCAGAACACCCTCATTTCGGCGAGCGCTGACCCCAGGCTTGAGTGGGCGCCTCACTCTGACATGGCTTGTTATTACGCTAAGCCTCACCGCTTGTTCGGGGAGAGGACCTTGGAGGCATTTGGGAGACCTGCGTGTTGTTGACGTATAAAGCCTTTATAGGTCTTCTCTATCCCCGCCTGTGTCGTTCTCCGCTTGTCTCGTTCGACCGCTTGGCACATTTCCGTACATCGCCTGTTTTGTCCATGGCCAGATGACCAAAGCTGAAAAACACGACAACTTCGACCTAAATACTTCGATAGGGGGCGATGCCGTCATACGCCGAGTCTGAACTGCCCGGGACCGCTCGGGTCGCGGCCCAACGAAGAATCAATACCTCCACAACATCCCCAAAGACCTTTCACAAATCGTGACGAGCTGGTGACATCATTCTAAAAGACTTTCGAACGGAGGAAGCTCCAGCTCCAGGCTCCCTTGTATTCTGTCCTGGAGTTCCCGTCCCTCCTGAAGGACTTGATCCCGGTTTCCCGGCATGGATCGAGAATATTGCTGCATCCGCGGCGGTGAACGCACGTTTGGATTCATCCAGAAACCGATCTTCGATCTCAAAGCTCGGCCACGCAGAAGGATCCCCAAAGTCAGCTCCCGATGACGACGACTACAAAATTTGCTCTGTTTTTTTTTTCTTGGTTACGAGCTTCGGGATTTTCCGGGCCACTACGCCAGTAGGCCGGAGGGCATTTCGTCCCTCGGACGGCCGCCGATCGGACGGAGTATTTTCGGGAGCGGAACAGCATTCGGGGAACAAGGCCTTGAGAGAGTTGGCCGAGAGAGTCCTTCCCGGAATTAAGCAATGATCATTGTCTTCAGCCGGTGCCCTGGATAGAAAAGAAAAGGGAACAGGCCGAGCAGGCGACCGAGATCCAATGGCTCGCAATTCGCTTATCTCCTCTCGCCCAACAGATCTGAATGGACAACCTCTACGATTTACGAGGACTGCTCCGTTCGGAGATGCTACCATTTATGGTCTCCTTGCTTCTCTGCGAAATACAATGCCCAAAGTTCGATGACATTCCCTTCTGGCAGAATTGGTTCATCGACGTTGTACCATGTACTCGATATGAGTAAATCTTCTGATACAATATCCGGCAATCCCTGTAAGAAAATTTCCTACCGCGTCGAGTGACATGTCTATGATCTCGTGTCGGAACATGTCGCAACATCGTTCGTCTCTGGAAGCTTCTCGATTGTTCAAAAACAGCACCGGGCATCGCTGCTGAATATCCCGGAATTGTTCCCAACCAACTGTGAGGCCTTGGGAAGGGTACTGCGAAACCACATTCACACTTTGATTGGGTTCTCGAGGCCATTGGTCTGTAAATTTCCGCCTCGGAACTCGCGTGAACTGCCTTTGCAAAAACTCTGCATCGCTTCGGGGTCTCACCTGGGCTCGATTGCGTCGAGAAAACCCCACGTTTCCTCTCTCTCTCTCTCTCCCCGTGGACTTGATGCAGGCGCACGGTCCTGATTCTGCTCGGGAACCGTTCGGCAAGGTGATACAGAGTTCATTTGAATTGCAGTTCAGCCCATCTGGTTTCCCCCGTTTGATGGTTGTAGGAATGGAAACAGGCTGGCGGCGTCTTACTTCTCGTTCTTCACCCAACTGTGCCCGGATGTTGATGTTCGCAGCTCGATTTCCTGTCGCTAAACGAGAACACATTGACTGTGATTGCTTCTTGAATGACTAGCGGTACTTCCGATCGAGTTTGGACTTTGAACCGATTCGCTGCCTCGCTCGCTGCTTCCCTTCGCCCGCCGCCGGGACGCTCGGTCCCTCGTTTCCCGCCGCGATTGTTGGCTCGGGATATTCGCTTTTGGAAATTTAGTGCGCGGCTTCGTTCAGGCCAGGAATTCAGGATGTCGCCCGTCCTCAAATCTGAATCAGAATCAGCTCGGGGCCAATTAGAAGGACGAAATCGAAAGATTCGGATGAAACATTTTAATGAGGACGACTAGCTAAAATCCGGAATCGGCGCACGGCAGCTCCAAACTTTGGAATCCGGTCGAGTTCGGCGGACGGCCGGGGGGACTTTCCCGCGGCGGATCGAGTGCGGTTATTATCTCCGTTTGATTCTCCGGGTGAATCGACTCGAGTCTGGAAACAATGTCGGCGCTTCGACAGCGCAAACCAAACCATAGACATACAGAGCAATGCCGAGGAGTGATTCTAAAATGAGCTTCGGGCCGTTTCTAAAAACGCAATTCAAAACGTTTGAGATAATCTCATTCTCCCGGTCGTGCGGGCTCGAGCGTAGCGAGCTTCCATTCGGTTGCTCCGTCGTCCTCGGCCAGAGCAACTCACGAATGCGAAAGTAGTCCTTCTTGATCCTGTCCTGTCGCTAATCCACTTTCTTCTAGTTTCAACTGCCCCAACTCAGTGATTTACTTCCCTAACCTCTGTTCACGTTCAGGGGTTTGAACACGGGGTTTGAAATCCGGCTGAAGCTCCAAAACAAAACGCCACCGACTGCTGAAGGGAGATGGGGCGTGGAGATCGACAAGAAAAAGAAAATCGTCGACGCCGCGATCTTTCGGCTGGACAGAGGTCGAAATCGGGGGGGTCGAGAACAGGTGGGCCAGGTGACGGTCCCCGAGACGAGGAGGGACATGAGATAGCGAGAGAGCAGAGGAGAACGAGGACGAGGATGAAGACCTTAGGGGAGTGTGGACGGGTACCGGCGAGGGCTACCGACGAAATTGAGAGCGGAAATTCTTTTATGTGTGCTGAGTAGGAAATCCTATTAACACGCCAAGCTGGTGAAATAATCTTCGCTCCAACGTTATGACATTAGTACGTAGACCCTCCGGTCAAACGGCAGGTAACGAAAGCTGAAGTCCTATGCAAGCACATTACTCGAAGCGTCAGAAGAGAAAAAATCACCGGGGCCCGCTATCCATTAGGGGCTTGCCCGCTCACTCAGAGTTCTTGTCATTGATGTTGAGCTTTCTCTGCCGATTCACCCTCGGCGCGACGCAGCGGCCGCATGAAGAGCCATCTTTGTCTGTGGCCGGTTTGTTCACCGGAGTTCTTGAATGGTGCTGATGGTCCGTTAATCGGATTCTCCGTTAATCTAACTTCCGAAGTGTTCTCCGCACGGGACGCTTCACATCAGCGTTTCCGAGCCGGAGCTCGGTGTATTTGTGCGTGTCCGAGTGTGTACGGCAGATGTGTTTACGAAAAGGAAATAGGTTAGCAAAAGGGTGTGCCTGGCTAGGCATTGATGCAAATTACTCATGTACCTACCCGCTGAGGTAACGCGCGCCCGGTAATGGGGGCGTATGTCAAAATCAATTTACTTTCCGCGCTTGACGAAGTCGACTTTCCGCATCGACTCGAGGTGAAGCGGATCCGATCGCACTCGGTGAATGCTTCGCAACGGAACACCGACCCGAGAACATTTCGAAAGATCTGCCCACCGCCGAGCCATGAGCATAAGTGACGACGCAGGAGGAGGTTTTCCGAGCTCCGAGCCGGAGATTGAATTTTAATGTCGTCAGCCAACGCCGAGTCACCTCACCCCGACGAAAACCGTCGCCGAGTTTGACAAGGTGCGCTCAGGAAGCGGCTTCATCTTTTGGTTGTTGAAGCCAGCCAGCGGTCCGATGCTCGGGGCTGTGTGCCAAAGGGCCGCGAAGCTTTGACACCACCAACCACTTCGGAACGAGGCGTCCTCGCTACTGTCGTGGTCCTGCTTCACATAGTTGCAACGTCGTCAAAAGGATGGAGCAAAGCCGAGCCGAGAGCACACAACAAGATCACGAATCAGAGTCGAACGGACAGAGTTGCGCGGCTCGCGGCCCATCTCCACTTTTGAGATATTTGCAGACAACTTCCTTTTATAAGTCCGCGCGCTCAGAAAACGCTGAGGGAAAACTTGTGTCGCCGCCGTCGTCGCTTTGATAAGACTCTGCGAATCGTGGACATGGAACCCAAAATCAAACAGCTTTTCATACAGCTGTCCACTCATAGTGGATGACGAATCTGAGCACACAAACTCGCTTTCAAGTTTTTAAGCAGCATAGAATGAGAGCGGAGTGTAAACAGGAGGCTCAAAATCAACTCCTTTCAGAATAATGAAAGTGTCCCGAGTCCTGAGTGCATGAAACTCAACTTTGTGTAAGAAACGTCATGACTGGAGTCGAAATAACGAACGTCCGAATGTAAACCACCGTTGAGTTTATTCATTGTTGGCACCTTTCCCGATTCCCAGCGGAGTTTATGAGCGTTTCAATCAGGAGAACTGCGTTTCGTCCAGAACGCGGTTCTTTCCCGCCTGATTGATGATTCCGTTGATTTACCCGCTATTTTGACTGCATCTTCGACTTTCTCCTTCCTTTCGTGAATATAAATAATAGCTCCCGAATAAATAGTGGAAACGTAGTTTCCCGTGGCAATATTTACATCTTTTTGCAAGGCAACCCTGACTGACTCTTATCGTGCCCTAAACATATACAGATGGCATCTCGGAGTCGGCGACCAAGAGGCGCTTGGAGACACACACAATGGTGTGGACCCGGAGTTCTCGGCTAGTTGATGACGTCTAGGCACACTTGCAGTGAGTTCGCGGACAGTAGTACGGCGCTTCGAGGCAGTTGAGGTCGCACCATTGTTGCATCTTGCGAGAGCCTGCGTAAACACCGACCGGGCTACAGAAGCGTTTTGGAGGAGCTTTGCTCGGGATCTCGTTTTCAGCCTCGGGTTTTGCGGTCGTCTTTACGGCTTTCACCGTGCTCGTCGTCGTGGTCGTCGCCTTTTTCGTTGTTCTCACCCAACCTGTAACGGATTTGAGGACAGGCGTGAATCTTGTACGTGGCGTGGTCGGGAACGACATTTTCGGAGTCATGGCCTCGGTGTGTCTCGTGGGCCGGGCTGTCGTGGGCTCGGGGTAGTGGCCATGCATTTTAGTTTTGGGGGGAGTCATGGGCAGGGGACCTTCTTCTTTCTCCAGGCCGGGGGTCGAGCTCCAAATGGGTCTCGACGTCGTGCTCCAAGTTGATTTAGTCCAGTATTTGGGGGAGGAGGGATATTTATCCTTCGGGGGGAGGGGTTTCTTGTGTTGAGGTTTGTTGTTCCACTTGTGGGTGGATTTGTGCCACTTCGGAGTGGTTTTGGGTTTGTAACGGAATGTTGTACCAGGCTTCGTCGAGGGCTCTTCCGTCGTTTTCCAAGGCTTCCTCGCAGGAAATCCGACAGGAATCGAATCTGTTCCCTTGGCTCCGTCAGAAATTGCAATGTCCGAGCACCCTCTGAACGTCTCTTGCGGCCCGCATCCCACTCGAGAAACGCCGTCCGGACATCGACCCCAGTTGTTGCCTGCAACCAACTCAAAATCTCATCACAGGTTCGTGAGCAGTAGCGATGAGCTCGGACATGAGTTTCTGTGTTCGTCACACGGAAATACACTAGTTTGGTGTCATATGAGTTTCGAGAATTTCGGACTCTCGTGTCGTCTGTATCATTAGATTCTCGTACCGGCGGTGTAGGTCCATTGGAAAACGCATTGCGTGCAGGTGAGGTTGGAGGGTAGCTTCACTCGAACTCGGTACCTGTTGTTCCGATCAGGAAGAGCGTAGCGATAGGGATCGTGGGCCGGAGCCTCAACGATCTCTAGAGGATATTTGGCCATGCAATCGTCCGTGGCCCGCACCTAAAATCCGCAAAAAAACTCAATGACGCATTCCCGTACCATCTTCTACTCGTTTTGATTCATATTATTGATAACCTCTGCGGACCATCTTCCGAAATTCGCTGCCTGATCATCGAAAGTTGATTTCAGGGTGAAAACTGAGGAGAGAAGCAGTCTATGCGAAGAGTCGCTCGAGCCATGACTCGAAATGTCAAAGGAGAGTTCTCGAAGGTGCTCTGAATGTGGCAAAGAACGTCAGGTACTCACCGACGGGTCGTTGACCGGGCAGAGTCGGAATTTGAAATGACCCATATGATTCGCTGTGAGCTCGACCGCGGTATCGATGACCTGTCCCGGACGGTACCTGCAATCCATGTCGTTTTACCTTCAGGTAACGTCACCGGAAGCAAAGAAAAGCCAGGATGCAATCGATCCGAATGGAATGTAACACCGAGTTGCGTATTACCTCCGAGAGATCATTCCTGTAGCGTATTTCCCTCCGGCCTCATTGGCGCGCGGTGGTGGGACATCCCATGGGTCACCGCAAACTCCGCATTTCATCCCGTTGCGAAGCTGGCGCTGGGGAGGAAAGAGGTTTATGATCGAAGGTCAGCGGATCCATCATTCCCAGCGTTTCCTCCACACTTTACTCTCCCAGACCGTTCGACCTGTTCCCTACAATCAAGGTCAGCGTTCCTCCGCCCGGGCCTTTGTCATACCAGAGGTAGATATAGAGCAGACAAAATATTTACCGTGAAACCGCCGCAGAACAGTTCATTGTCGTTGTAGTTTCGAGGGGTCTTAAAGCCGACGCGCCACATGGAGGATCTGAGGATTGATTCCGATGAGAAGAGGGTAACGGTGCGGAAACTCAAGGTAAATGACACGGTGGGAAACTATCATAGAGCACTCTTACCTTGATGGCGGTTCCATGAGTCGTCCATGTGATTGAACGGTGCTTATTTCCGATGCCAAAGCAAAGAGCAGAAAGTAAAGCGAGGTTGGAAGTGAGGAAAGCATCGCGCCCGCTGGAATGAATCGATACTTCCCTTAATCGCTGGGGAATCACCTGGACGCGAAGATGTCACCGCTCCTTCAATGCACTGAAGTCTCGGTTACTATGGAGTATTGCTCAAGAAGATGCACGGCGTGTAGACCGCATGGCGAGTAGTTTTGATGCATAGTCGACGGAAAGAGCGAAAGTGAGCAATTCTTTCTTTTCGGGATCGTCTCGGAGCATTACTAAGGTGCAACGCCACAAACACTTGGCTCAAAGGCGATCGGAATCACTGATGCGCATTCAAAGAAGGAGAAAGTTGCATATATTCTCGGAAATCGTAGATCCACCGTAGCACTCACGGGCGCATGATTCCATTGAAAAGAACATGCATCCAGGGAAAACGAGTCGAAACGAATCTTGGCACGATGCGAACACAGACTCACTATTCGGGAGCATCACCGCGGGCTTTGAACAGAAAATCAATCATTGGATTTCATGAATCTCAATGAGACGATCTGGATCAGGGGTGGAACATGGGCATTCTGGGCAGAACATATTCGAGCTGAGCCTGGCAGACTCTGCGTGTTTCTGAACAGAGCTGTCGGCGACGACGAGGGCTCGAAATTGACAGAACAGATCTGAGTAAATCCGCCGGATCCATCAGGAGGGAAATCGAGGAAATCACAAGAACAAATGATCGACCACAAGTTCCAGATTCCGAACTGGAACAGATACGCGCGCATAGAGGCCCATCAAAGCTCACTTGACCGAAAGAGATGGCCCAGAGCTACACGCAGTTGAACAAGACCGGAGAAGAACTTCACACTGGACACCGTGTCGGAGATCTGTCACATTCCGGGCGGAAAACACTTTGTTTCCTAGGAGACTCACCGCGAGCTGTGAGTGTCTGAATGAGGATGAGAACTTTGGAGCTCAAACCCCGGACCCTGGACGTTTTATAAAGCTACGCGCAACAGACCGCCAGCGAGAAGGACCGTTACAGTCGGAGAGGAGGCGTACAACAACGACGTCGACGGCGAAAGAGGAAGAAAGCGGAATCGAACACCGTTAGGATGCTACCATCGAAGAGCTAGAAATTCTGAAAACTTCTGAAAAAGATTGACAAACGATTGTTGACACTTAGAAATGCGACGAACGGAATCTTTGACAGACTGCATCTCAGAGTGGAAACTCCAGGTCATAGCGCAGTCAACGCATTCGTCTTCCAGTAATATTCTGAGGAATTCTCGCGATTTCCGAACGGTTCGAAAACGGTTGAACCAGGTCTTCCGAGGCTCGCGTTGAACCAGGCTCGCGAAGACCGAGTTGAACTCCACGAAAATTCGGGCTTGAAGGCGTATCGACGTCCGGAAGCTGTCATTCGACGATTTCAGGATCAGAATCGACGGTTAGGGGACCGAAGCAAGACGAAGTGTCGAAATACATCTGGAAAAACCGTTTGTGCTTCTTTTGTGATATTGGTAACAGTTCACATTATTAATGGTGACACAAACCGATCGGAAGAGGAGAGCGAAAAAGAAGAGCTGTTGACTTGAAACAATCGTTCGAGTAGGAAGTCGGGGCGTGAGAACGTTCCGCTGGGGCATCCCATCGATTCCGAGAAGCAGTCGCGTCATTCAGCACCGCATCACGGGCACACACAGTTATGCAGAATGTCACAATGCTGTCGAGGAAAACCGTTTGCTATATCCATCTATTAGTCATCGAGCGGGTGCCGATGTAATTCCCATTTTGCCGACGATTGGGGAACCAAGAGAATTTTATGGCCTTGATTTTGAGGCCTTTGACATCCGACGAGTGAATTCGGTTCCTCAGCATGATCGGGCGACATTAAGACGGACGAAATTCTGTCGATGAAGCTCGAAATTGCAGAGGGTGTTTCGGACCAAAGCAGAGTGAGTTAGAACGGGGTGGTTGTGATTCGCACGAGTCGAAAAATTACTTATATATATTAGTAGTCAGTTATATCCGCCAATCGGGGTCCGTTACAACGAGGT
Source organism: Neoseiulus californicus (assembly GCA_028455905.1). Taxonomy (NCBI): domain Eukaryota; kingdom Metazoa; phylum Arthropoda; class Arachnida; order Mesostigmata; family Phytoseiidae; genus Neoseiulus; species Neoseiulus californicus. The sequence goes on from JAMQGS010000001.1 coordinate 3,212,019, forward strand.
TTTACCAAAAGTATTCACGGCTTTGCGTTCACATTAACCACCTGGACTCGCTTGAGGTGTCTTGAATATCTGATCTCGATGTCCTGGTATCTACAGGTCGCGCAAAGTACAGCGCAAAACTTGGCGACTCGTTCATTTTGTCCCCGAGGCTTCGATATCCCAGAGTGGAAATGTGAACTGTATTATCCAAGTGTCGCTTGAGACTTCGGATAAATTACACTACGATTTGGCACTCTTGAAGCGACACTCACCCACCAAACCCAATCTTCCACGAGTGAGCAAAGTTCAAACTCCGGTTAACAGGTTGCGAGCTCCACGGTACACGGATTTTCGGGTCAAAGTTTCAACCGTGATTTTTTGTTTCTGTGTTTCCAGGCTTCGACGGTGCATTGTCCGAGAAGATCCATGGCAATAAGAGAAACTTGTCAAAAGGGTTCAAATCAACACACAAACATACGCGATCATACACCATATGGAATTTCATGTTTTCTTCTTTTTGTTTTGTGAATAAATGTCAAACCGAAGAAAGAATCGTCGAAGAATCCATCAGCTGCTGAGTGTGAGTGAGTGACGTGCGTCAAAGAGAATCAAGACACCGGCGGCGGCGAAGACGTTCGGCAGTCGTTGTGCAAACGATGTGAGCTATCGGGAACTGATGGAAAACTGTTTCAGATTCTGGAACACTTTCTTCTGGTAGTGTTCGTCTCTGTGATCTTTTCCAGCGTCTTAGTCGCTGTGTTCTTCTTCTTCTTCTTTACGCTCCCTCGTTTTCTTCTGCTGGTGGTGGCGGCGCGGCGGCGGTTGACCATTGATTGAGAAGCCCGCATAGGCCTCACTTTCGCGTTTCAGTGCGCGGACCAACGCACGCACGCGTGCAAACAAACTTCCGTCCTGAATGGACCGTAAGAGGAGTTGTCGTTAGAGTCCCATCCATTATTATCACTTATATTCGGTGCTTCGCATCGGCAGCGACGACGACGACTGATCCGTTCCGCGAGCCCCCGCGTCGATTCTTCGCCTAGTGACTCGCATACTGGTCCGATCGACTTTTCGGATCGGATTCGGGTCGCTAACACGGGCCTTCTGTTTCACCTGAGTGAGGATGAGATTCGGTATTTGAGGTGAGAACGAGGTTCTTGAGCCCCCGCTGGAGAGCTGGAATTCGATCTCCAGTTCATTTTCTCCTGATCGACAGAGGACATGAGGAATCGATCCCTGATTTTTGGCTTCAGACAAACTTCTCGTAAGTGTTTTACTGGAATTCGTGTTCGTATCATGTCGATTCTGGCGGCGCGGCAATCCCTGCGTGCCGAGCGAATGCATGAAACCGAGAAAAGTTCAGCGAAAGTTCCGACTTTGTGAACGATCGACGGATTTCGGATCTGACCTTTTTTTGATATCACGACTTCATCTTCCTTTTGTGTGGGGAAGCCACGCTGACCGGAATCCGCGACGCGACGATCCAAATGACCCGAAGTGTATTTGTGATTTCACTTGTGAACCTTTCATTCTTTTCTGCTGCTTTCTGGTTGTTCACGCCGCGTCTCCGCGCTCAGACTGCAATTTCACACCGAATGTATCATCCATCTGGGACAAATTGTTGTCTGTCTGACTACTGGTTTCTTGCTTTGTCGACGGAATAACAGAATCAAGACGATGTTTGAGGGCCCTGCTTCATGGGCTATCGGCGGATACGCGTCGACGAACCCGAAAAACTGTTCCCCGCGCAATAAGAGTCGACGGAACGGTCACTTCCATGCCTTAGTGAGCGCCATCCATGCGCCCCCTGCTCCCCCAAGTGCTTGCATCGCGGGAAAAATTGCGCTGTTCTCCTGGGGTAGCGGGGGGAGGGGGGGGGGGTATTTCCTCAACATTTTCGCCATGGGGAGAGATTCTCCTCCGATGGTAGGCTCATGTTCCGCCGACCTCATAAATCATCTCAACCTTCTAGTTTTGATGACTTCTCTCAAACCACTTCGCAGGGGCACGGCTCCACACTAGAAATCGGGAATGTTGTTCCCGCTTGCGATACTCCGCGTATAACTAGTTCATGTGAACGAAACTAAGAATGATAAATGACTGGGATTCCAGGGATGCTTCTTGACAGGGTTGACATCTACGCATAGAATCGGCGGTCACTTGTTAGAGTCGCAAACGGACTGGTCGCTCGGTCCGCCTGCTCGACCACCCGCCCTTCCTTGCATTGTTTCTCCCTCTTCCTCCGTCGTCTCTGTTTCTCATGCATTCTGTGACCGCCCACGTTCACTTTTAAAGAGATGCTCGGTTAAGTGTGGCAGCAGCAGCGAAATCACAGAAGTAAACAACGCTGTCGATCAGTTTTTACAGGTTTACAAGTGCATCGGTCGTAAGGCTTTTCAAGTATCTGGGACGGATGGGAAGGGTCGAGCCGAAGTCCAGATGTCGTGAATATGCGGGTGGAGTAAACTTGACGTCGGATGCTCTTGTTGTGGCTGTGGCAATCCCGTGCCGACCAGAATCATCGATGATCAGCTGTACGAGCGGCGCTGTGCGCAGCGAAAGTGTCGCCGGGCTGGTCCGCGGCTTCACAAAGCCGAAAACTGGCAAATCGCAAACAAAACCAAGTATTTCTGGGACGATCTTTGCCACGAGATGATAGCCTCCAAACACCGGAACAAATTTCGCCCGCTCTACATTCACTCAGATTGGATCGTAGAAAGCCCGACCCAATACAGGAAGGCCGCTTTCGGTTTGAGCTTTCCGGAGCTCTTGGAATCATCGAGTCTCGTGATAATATTCGTCCTCTGACTAACGAGTGGTTCGGTCGCAATTAAGTTCCACAGAGCACACATGATGGGCATGTTGAGAGCATTCTCCGATCATGTTTTGCGTTGGGTGTTCCTTTCTGGAAAAAAAGAAACTTTGCCACTAAGCGGTAGACATTTCTGTGGAACAATTGTTTCTGGGATGCTCAAATAGTTTCAATTCTCCCAAACTAGGTTCCGAAGATGCGGTGGCTGCTGGAAGATTCGGGACGTTGTCAAGAAATCAGGGTTACGGCTGTAACTATGTTGAGACTTCGGCAAAATCGTTTAGAAGAATTCTAACAGATAAGGCTATCGTGGCAAAAGCAGACATTCATGTTTCGCTCGTTATTGGTCATGGTTTTGTTACTTTCTCTGTTCCGTATTCCCTTTCAAGAATGTCGGTCACATTTTTTTCTAGTGTGTTCTTCAATGGACGAACTTTGTGATCGCGATCTGACAAGTGATCTCAGATCCCGTGTTGACTCATCGACGATGATTGCTCAAACACTTTTTCCGGCGGCTCCGATTCTGATCTTGCCGACACGGCGCGGCGCGGCGCGTCTTCTGTGCCTGCGCTACCCGTCAACAGCAGCGATGGAAACATTATTCGTTCCAGAATCGATGTTCTCTTTATCTTTTCTGCATCCGAAGTCGAGAACTCGGATCCGCGATCCGTGTTCGCACTAGGATAGCCACTGTCATCGATCCCACGAACGAAAGCTTCTTTTGAAAAATCTTCGAATTCCACCTGGAAGACTCCTCTACCCAGGGCACTCCCAGCTCAAGAAGAAGTCCCTGAGAAAGTCAGTCTACGGAAGATAGTGCGAGATACCAAGTTATTAATTTAACGTCGTTGACTTCCGCTAAGCTAAAAACAACTCCTAACCAGAAGCTTCTATCGAAGCTTCAACAATCCGTGGTGACGGGCCGCGGACGGAAGCGGCTCGGGAAGCTGACAAGCGGCTTAAAACTTGATCATATCTCGTCGTACGGTGTCGCCCGTTTCTCAGTTGTAGGTTATATTATACTCTCACATGAGCCTGTTCTGCCAGTGGTGTCTTCCATCTTCCTGAAACCCGGCCCGCCGCCCCCTCAGAGCTGAAGATCCACTTTCGCTTTTCCTTCTGCTACGGACCGCCTGATTGACAGAAGTTATCTTTCTTGTGGACGCTCATCTCGCTATCGTATCGGCTGTATCTGGCATTAATCTACACTAGACAGTGTTTTCCCGCAAGTGTCAGCAATCAATCGAATCGATCCGACCAATCCAGAAGCGTCGGATTGATACAGATCTAGATCGATGGCTGTGTGGATCTAGGAAGTGGTCTGGAGGGCAAGTCCCCAGTGAACTCACGAGTCATCCACGGAGTTAGAGTCAACACGGAGAACTACATCAGCCGTTGAAGTCGGAAAAAAACACAACCACCTCTAGCTAGCGCTCAAAAGTTGGCAAACTTCCACCTGAAAATCAGAAGTTTCGTAGGATCCGTAACTGTGAAAGTCAGGGGGGCAAGTTTCGGGAATTTGTGTCAGGAGGCAGTCACTTTGTTTACCGTTGCCATCGTCAAGCCTGATCGGGGAGCGTCTCCGTTTCACGAAACATAGACAGCCCCTCGCGGCCTCTGAGCTGTTGACTTGATGTATGGAAGGTACTATGGAACGGCACATCTCTTCTCCCCAGTGGCATCATCTGTTCGCGATAAATCAAGGGGACGTACGGTTCTGAGTGAAGTCATCGCGAAGCTGCTCTACCGATGACGCCGCTATTAGGAAACTTTTCGGAGAATGGGGTTTCACTTTCTAACGAAGAATGCATGGCATACGCTGATTGTTCCTGTGTGGAATAGTGAAACGCAAAACACCAAAAGACGCGCGTGATGCCACTACCAACACCTTTACGATCCTCTGGGATAGTCAGTGCTTTCGATTCTCATTACGGGTCCAGTGAATGAAGCAACATGGTTAACGTTCTTATTCCTGCGGCATCAACTTTCTAAGATCGGGTCTTCCGTCTTAGTCGGGCTTCTGGTTGTAAACCCAGATCCGCTATTGACTCCATCCGCGGTCACGCGGGCTCCCGCGACCAAGTGAGTGAAACTTCACGATGACTGCATTGTGTTGGAGAAGCGAGCCGAACACAGAATATCGGGATTTTCGAAACTGGAACTAGAAACAAGCATTCTGGTCTTGTTGAATGATGATAACAACTACGGAGCAGGAATATTGTGACTCCATTGGGATGAAAATCGAGGCGTGCGCTTACGCAATTCGACGCCTGATCTTGAACAGAACAAACAGCATTTGATCTGCGCTGGAGTTTTGGAATGGCCGTATTGTCTAAATCGGGGCTCCGCCGATTTCTTCTGCGGGGAGCCTTATCACCAGCGCTTCTTAGCGTTTTCTGTCCACTTATCTTCGATACTCTTACCGCTCCCGGTCAGCTGGTGAGGATATTTTATAAACATTTTACACCTGTTTCGGGGTGTGATCACACTCACAAGAGATGATGTCGGGAAATTTTCAGCTTTCGCCACAGCTCCAGTGGAAGTCGGTCATCTTATCTTAGTTTCTGGAGTAGATTCGGTACATGCGGGAATGCTTGTTCTGTCAAGCGGAATGTCAACCTGCCGAACAAACTTGAAGATTGTTCCGTCCAGACTGAAGGATCAGATTATTGCTGAAGCTGGCGACGACGGTCTCCCGATCATCCCCAACTCGGGGGAAGTGTGGAAAATAGCAACCCTACTGATGATGACAACCTTACCAAAGGAGAATCAGCGGAATGACAGAAGTCTCGGATTTCGAGTCAATCGTCGAAGTGCGCTACTCTGAGCGGATAGAAGGCGGTAGTTGAGCGCTGTCAGCTAGTTCAAGAGATGAGATTAAGGTCACTTCTGCTCACGGCAGGAAGACACAGACAAGCGGACGATGCGATGATTCTTCTCCGATGCGACGGATTGACCGTGTGAGGGGCCGAACACTATCCTGATACTTCTGTTACGTACAGCATTACGCCCGGCATGACTGAAAAACAGTGACGTTAGGCATAGCAACGGGAATTCGAGTCTCTGTTGCCATCGGGGAATCTCGCTGAGAGGAGTGCAAATATTTCCATCGACCAGTTTGAGAACTAGAGGAGTTCCGCGAGGTCTCACGAAGTGAATCTTGATTTCAGAGAAACCCGGATCCAGAAAAGCGCGCCAGACCAGAGAACAGAAGCTCCTGAAGGATCGCACGTCAACGGGACGCTGTATCAATGACAAATCGCTGGCAGTAGAACAGGGCATGCGAAATCGGATGAGAAGGCAGAACATTTTTCCCCGAAAATTATCGCCACGCCTCGACCAAAAGACTGTTTTTCGGCAGACGAGTCTCTCAGAATCTGCCTCTATCGTTTCTGCGGGGGCGTACGAACAAACAAATCTTTCCCTTTCGAATGCTTGTTGTGTTCCGTTATTTTTCAGAAAATTGAAAGAATCCGGGAGGAGACAGCGCAATCGACGGTGCCCGCATTTGTGCGCCAGTCAAAGAATCGAACTTTTGAGAATGGACACCCGTTAGGCGTTGGTAATATTCGAAAACACTTTCGCTCCTTCGGAGAATCTCCGAATGCTGTCGATCCGGAACTAGTTCAGCCTCGATCGTCCCTGCACTTAACAGTCACGGAGGAAGAATCGGAAAACGAAATGAGTCGTCGGTGAGTCACCAGCTCTGGTTGGGCTTCCAAATCATTTAGAGGCGTCACTCGAAGATTCTAAGCGGGCCACTGATATCGATTTATATAGCCCCGGAGTAGTGATTCCCAACCTTCACCGTTCGCAATCATTGTGGAAACATATGGTGCACGGCCACGGTGGAAAAATGGGAAAAGCTCAGAAGCATGAATCAGGAAAACTACTGGCAATAAACACCGCCTATTCGAGCCCATCAAGCGCTCTTTGAGGGATGGTTCATTTACGGTAGTGTGCGGAGCTGCCCTAGCTGCTTCGCGCTGAGATTATATGGTAACGGCCCAAATCATACTACGATCCATTTTGTCTCGCTCAAACTCAGTCAGATGAGAGTCTTGAAAGTACCACCGTAGCTCCCTGCTACTGCTCATGGCAGCTTCGCGGATAGCGTTGCGGTTTTTGACGTTGGCATGTGTATCGCATGGCGTATCTGGCAGTGAATCTGCGTAATTCATCTGCCTGCCATACTGGACACATTAGAACGTCTTCCGTCTGGCGATACCCGGGCCAGGCTCCGATAATGTTCCACAGGGATCTCTATTGGTGAGTCGCGAAGGGCGAACGAAGAACGGAGAAATTCCAACGTGATCTCATTGCGGAGTCCAAGAGCGAACGTTGTACATAGAACAATGGGATAGATGTCGCGCGTTGCTTGCGTCAATGTTCAGCCCTCTAACGATCTCAGGCGTTGTGGAACAAAAGACTCGATGAGATTCAGAGCGTATGCTTACAAAATAACGCTGTCGTGTCATTCTAGATTTATACCTCCAGAATGAAGAGCTTTCTCTATATTGAATTCCATGCTGCCTTCCCTCGATTCGATCCTGGAGTCTCCTTTAGCGATACCCTCCCCATCTAGCTTGAGAGACAGGAGAATGTCACCAGGAGAATTACCATCACCGACGTGATGGTCGAGCGGTCCAAGCGGAGTGCATTTGTGTGCACGTTTGCATAGCTGTGGCTGAAGCCATCTCGATGTGGGATCGAATCCCGCATCGGGCAACTTCTCTACGAAGTGTCCAAGAAGGAGCTAAACCCCTCCGACCCTGTTGAAATGCGAGTCTAGGGTATGGGGCCCTGAAGTAATAACTTGAATGTTGGCCGGGGTCCCCAGTATGTAAAAAAAGTAGGCGAAGGATAGAAGAACAAGCAATTCTGGATTCCTGTGACCTAAATGCTGCACAGTTATTCAGTTTGCACATTTCCACCTTTTAATTGACCCTTTCGTAACTCAAGCTCGGTGCGTGGGGTCGTGATCATGTACGACATCTACCGATTCAAGCTGAAGTGTACCTCACCGATTCGAGAATATTTATATCGGAGAATTCCTCCAGATTCAGAATTTCGGTCTTCATGTGAAACTCAATCTCGCAGTCGATAGGCTCTAACTCCAAGAGGGCCTCCAACGAGGCTCAATCACATCAAGGGAAGCCCTGCCGCGGGTCTTGAACTCTCCATCTGATTTTGCTGGATGAGGAAATCGCCTCGCGGAACATCTTTGCATTCACTAAAGTGTTCGATTGAATAAGCATCAAGCTGGCAGACTCAGCGGCGGAAGGTCGAGTTGCGTCTCATGGCTCACGTGATTGCTGGTTGTTCCGCTAGTCCCGCAGTCAGGATCCATGTAGCCAAAGCATCGATTTACAATCGAATAAATTCAGAGATATCTGAAGACGATGCCGGCGCACGAGATTCTCCTCCCCTGCTCGAGACTTCCGCCATGTATTGACTGTCGTAGTCCATGAGGAAGTATCTGAGCGCATTATTCATGCTGCTGCGCGGCTCTTGTGTTAGCGGCTTAGTTCCGAGAAGCACAGTTTCGTGGCCTCTGAAGCTGCGGGATGCTTTGAGACCGCATGATCACGGAGGAACCACTTCCGGGAGCCGGGATCAATCGAAACAGCGAGAGAATTCTCGATACAGCCGTGTACATACATGTCTGTACAAACTCAGGATACATGAATGATACAAGACTGTTACCTCCCTCATCTCCTGAAGGGTTCGGGGATAGTAAGGAAACCTCATAATCCGATGCGTATATCAGTGTCACCTAACCAGTGTCGTCATCAATATGGCCAATCTCTGCTCGGGATCGCTGAGCCCGGACAGCTGCGGCTGTCTCATATGGGCCGTTCTGAGTCAGCTTGATGAACTCCTGAGTCTAGAATGATGAGCATTGATATTCGCACTGGACTTCATCGATGAACCGAAATCCAAGGGAGCCTCAGGATGAGAACTTTTCAGGCGCTGTCGAACTCCGAGGTGTAGGTAGAGCACCTCTGAAGCTTTGGTGGTTTCCAAAAAACGAAATGAAGTTGACAGGAACTATGTATAACGGCTCGAAGCTTGATCAAAATTGATATTTCGCCAGAGAGCAGGTGCAGCATGGATACAACAGTCTGTAGATTGCGCACTCGCCGAGCACGAGTCACGCAAGAGCTCGGAGACCTTCTGGTTTCGCATACAGTTAGGCGCGTATACAGATTTATCGTCAAGGGGGTACCCTCTGGACGTTGAATTGGTTTCTCATTCGGAAGTCTCGACTCGGGCAGTATGATTTCACCAGGTACGTGTGGGGGGTGGGGGGTAGGGAATTGAAGCCCGCTAAGCCCCCACTGGTAGACGCGCCTGCATATGGCCAACCCCCTCTCACAATTTTGCGACGAACCGGACATCATCGTCCCTCCATCACCGCCGCGCATCTAAACATTAAATGACAACTTGCGGCCGCTTGCAACGTCGAGGATCACGCTCAAATTACGACCCGGAGCCCGCCGAAATCTCGCAGGACGCCACGCAGGAGCCCGGCGACGGACATAGGCTACCTCAAATTCCCCCCAGGTCCCCTGAGGAACAGGAATCTCATGAAAACTCAAAAACATCGTCCTTCCCCTTATCGCGAAGGTTGCAATTTAAACTGCGCGCCTCTCTGACGATCACTGAGCCCCGTGCCCAGCTACTCGCTCTTGCCGACCGACCAATAACGAAGTTAGAGTCTTCCCTCACCCATACCCGAGTGCTCTTACGAGGACTGTGGTCATGGAATCGACGTCGATGTGCGCTCTAATGTGTAAAGGCTTGGTAGTTCAGGCGCTGCGGGCGTCTCGGCCGCCTAAATCGGACATTTTCAGGTGTCCACCGAGCTCGCCGGTGGACACCGGCCCCGGTGGACGGTCTTGTACGGCTTCTTCGTTTGGGTTCCGTTTTCCTTCCGAACGCCAGAACCGGCCGTACTCAGAAGTCCACCATGCTCGCCAGGTTTAGAGTAGCTAAGATCTAATGGGATAGCACGGCCGTCCCAGTAATCACATGTGCTAATTCGGTGACAAAAATGTCCGCTAAAATGCGGGGAAGGCCCGGAAGCCTACAACGGGGAGCAGGACGATGGGCGTTGGGACAACCTAACGCGAACACTGCCGTTGCCTTCCTGATATTTTGAGCTGTATAGAGCATCGCGATTAATTTGAGGTGTATGTGAAAACCAGAGAAACAAAAGAACAGACGAAAACGGTCGTATGCAGTACTCTGACAAGTGAACGTTGATTCTCATCGATCCGGGATTAGGGTGTGCGATGACTTCCATGAACGCTATCGACATAACTGAGCAAAAAACGGAAGAGAGTGGCAGTCGTCGAGGGAGGACACCGTAGCCGGGGAGGCGGATCCGTAAGAGAGGTTAAACTCCGGCATCTCGGAAATCCGACATCTTTGAAATCCGGGAGCTCGAAAAAATACCCGGAAGAGGTGAGAGTCTCCAAACTCGCGGGTTTTCGAGATGCCGGGCCGTTACCGTAAGAGAACGATCGGATTTCAGTCTTCAATTTTCTCATTGTTGCAAGAGACGATTCTGTAGATTTCTCGTGTCCCAACCGGCCTGAACCGGCCGACATTTGACGATGTCGATAAAACATCGACGAGATTCCGCAGCGCTTTATTGTTAGCAGAGAGTAGATACAGAGTATTTCAGATGAGAAATGGTTTCCGTGGCCCGAACTTCTTGAAACTCTTGTAGGAATTCATCGGCAGCACTTGTGTTGATGCAGAAGAATCCACGGATAATATCTTGGAAGAGATCAGAGTCTTCAGGATCGGAGCGATGCCCCGGCACGCGACGATTTCGGAAATGGGGATTCAAAGTCACATTCGAGCAGAGAGTTTCTACCAAGCCAGCTGCATTTCACTCACCATATCTCGTGATGTGCTCACTGTCGCAGATCTCAATAAGGTTCCACTCTTCCAGTCCTTCGACTAAGAACGACTCCCAACTCGAGCAAAATGTTCACAGGCGTGATCGCTCTCCGTAAGTCCCAGGGAGAAGTTGATCGATCTAATTGAGAGTAAGACCTGGCTGAGAGCAAACCGACGAGCCATCGAGAGAACAGATCAGAGAATCACCTCTTCATGTGGGACGATAACTTTCATCTGCAAGAACGGGTGAGACGAGTCACGGAACCCATGAGGACTGGACCAGGGAAAAAGAATTTGCTCCCTCAACGCGATGGGCTTATTCACGTGTTATTCGTAAATGACCCTTTCACTTCAGGGGCAAGCAAGCTCATAGCCTCTCGGAGAGCTTTTCGGCGGTCACAGCTTTTCGGAGAGTGGACACCGTTGAACCCACTCTGACAGACACATCAAGTGCCCGTCGATGCATGTCTACACGCAGCGTTGAGTTTTGGCGGAGCGACCCTGTCAATCCTATGTTTACTACAACGTGCACGCTGTGCTCTACGTACGCAGTGTAGATTCGAGGATCAGCGTCTACAGCCGATCATATGTTAACACCAAGCACCGCACATGCTGGTGGCGTTCGCTAATTTTCCCGCAAACTTCACCTAGGTATGCATCCCTCTTCTCCTTTGGTTGACACACGAATCATCGCTTAGTCAACGCGGAGTCGGCCCCTGTTCTCTTTCGTACTCGCCGCCAAATAACTTCTGGCACGCTTTAGGATTCGAACCTGGAACCTCCCGAACAACGCAGCCGCTCGCTTATAGCATAGCATCCACCATAGCAGCAAGCGTTGTACCAAGCACGCTAACCATCATGCCACGCAGTCGGTTCTGAATGTCTAACAACACCAGCAGTTCTTCGCTCTCTGTCCGAGCGCAGCACATGTGCATCATCGGTAGAGACCGTACCTTCATGCAGTAAAAAGAACGGAATTATGCATGCAAATTTCCACTTAAAGGGGTCAAAATACAGGGTGTTCGTTCCAAGGTGGGACTCGGTGGGTGCCACCACTGTCTTCGCCATGCAAGAGCTCTTGGACAGCTCTTGCAGAGAGCTATCCAACAAAAAAAAAGAACGCCCGAATCGGAGCAACCCTGGCTGAGTAGTGGCGAAGACAGTTGTAGCACCCACCGAGTCCCACCTTGGAACGATCACCCTGTATGCGGTGAAAAACTGAAAATATGAACTACTCAGATTAGCCATATACAGCCTTTATTCGGGGGATACCAGCTCTAGCAGTACATAATCACTCTTTCGTATTTTGTAATCGGCCGCACGCGATTCGCGGCCGTGTCGATCCACGAAAAGGGATTGCTGATTTATTCGAGGCTCCGGGAAGCTCGATGCAGAATCGTGGGCGTTATGACCATTTTTTGGTATCAACAATGTGGGGTCTTGAGAGGCGATGTCGCCGGTGGCAGGTGCTGCATATTAGCGGCTGGGCTTCACAGAACAGGCTGGAAGCTTGAGACTTCCGTTGCCGACACTTCACGCTTGCATTCCGATGAGATTTCATTTGAACCTCGGCATCTCAGCCGTCGAAGCCGTCACCGGGCCGCATGGGTGAGAAGCCTCGGTCTAAATTAAATGAGTGTTACGGCGGATGGAGGAAACATCAGCACGAGGCTCTCGCGAGCAATCACATGGTAGCAACGAGGAGTGTTCCTAGATAGTTTTTGGGTTTTTTTCTCGGAAGTTCATACGCAGACGGATTCGAGGAACGTGTGTATCTTCCTGTATTTTTGGCACCCCGTAACTCGACTGAGCTTCCATGTCAGTTTCCTTACTGAGTGCTGTAGATGTGTCAGCTTCAGTTCACGTGGAGAGACCCTGGCACAAAGAGGGGCTTACCAGCCTGTTCGGCTACTCACTTCATCGACTTCGACACCCCAGGCAACTCAGATGTCAAACCCGAAAACTATTCGCCACTGCGTCGTATACTGGAGTATCCATTGGACCGGTCCAACCTGGCTCAGGGCGCCGCTAGCAAGACCTCTCGAGGATGCTATCGCCACCGTCGTACAAATAAATCTCTCCACTTCTGCTCCCGCCTCCTTTGCAGAAGGAGCCGCGTTATCGGCACAGATGAATACCTGTGATTCCGATTCACGCCCAAAAGGTTCGAAAATCTGGTCCAACCACCAACGGAGCGTCTGGAGGTTCAGAGCCGTTTTGGTCAGGTGTCCATTAGGCCTGGAGTTATCTATGATCGCGAATCGATCGCTGCATAAACCACTTAGGCACTGCCAGCAAACAAGCGGCGTTTTCTCGATACAGTCGAACCCGCTTATAAGAGACTCCTCGGGGAATCGGTAATAGTCTCTTATATCCGGTTTTCTCTTATAAACGGTTCCTATAACATGGGATCCTATGGAGCCGGGATCTGGAAACGGTCTCTTATAACCGGTTTTCTCTTATATCCGAGTCTCTTATAAGCGGGTTCGACTGTATTGAGAAGCAACGTATTGAGAAGCCAGACACAACAATGAAGAACAATGCTCCAATTACCTTGACTGTGACGCCCTCTTGATTCATATTGAGTACTTCTCTAAGTGGCTGGAGAAGATCGTTTACTCTCCGACTTATTTCAGGGAGATCGGACCTCGAGTTAGATCAATAATCCCGAAGCTGTGAACGCGAAGTTTTCCAGTTTGTCCGGCTCTTGAGCTGCTGCGAGTTTTCTTGAGATCGTGATTTGATACGATCCGAACGGAATGCTTCGTTTCTGGATTGAGTTGGGAGCACATGTCAGAGTGGGTCCAGTTCCGCATAAATACGACGAATTCGATTCTGATAATGAGGTTAAGCGCACTTGTTGGAGCGAGGAGAACTGCTGTTGATCAGCTGGGGAGGAAGCATCGCGCGACGGCATATTACTGCTGGTGAACGAATGCATGCTCGATTAATCACGCGCTCAAGCCTGTCGCCGCGATCTAGCGGAGACCCAGATATCGACAAACTTGTAATGATTTTCGGGTCATCGTTTAGGAACCTCTCCGATCAGAGGATCCGCCTCGCTGTGAGCCGATCGGCTCCCTAGTGGATGCCTGCGTACGGTGAAGTCTTATTGGAGACTGAGCACCTTGAAATCACCGCTGCGGGCCGCATAGTCCCCTTAAGCAATCCGCCTCAGATTATGCGGAGCGGTACAAAATGATCAACCGCGAACTAGACTTCGTCAGAAACCAATTCATTGGGCGCCTGTTTGTTAGAGAGACTGCGGGCTTCACATCAGGGGTCCAGGTCCAATTTCGATGACTCGCTGATCCTCATAAGGCGTCAGCCGGGGCGACCTCCGAGAGATGCAAAAGATCTGCATGAAGCTTCTGCTTGTTGCTAGAGGTCGAATCGGGGTTGCAGACAGGAGCTAAAAAATTTTTTTTCTGTCGAAGTCCCAGTTCCCCAACGAACCGGACCTTGATTCGAGCTTGTTGAGAAACGTCTCTCATTCCGAAGCACAAACGCATGTCGAATTGGTAGATTATTCTCCCGGCACAGACTGAAAGTCGGACTTTTTCTGAGAAGAAAATAAATGTCATTCGATCAGAAGAATTCCCGTGCCGCCAGAAGCTAACTGGATCAAATTCTCAGAGGATGCTTTTAACTCTCGGAGGATTCAAGAAAGTCAGAGGAATGGGTGATAACATGAATTCGCGGGCCTGCGATATCGTGTGCAGAGTTCTGGCAGTTCGAACCGCTCCATGAACGGCGAGGTTCGTTCTCTGACCTGGAGTGAGGCCCAGGCAGACACACAGTCAGTAACGGCATTCATTCCGTACAAGTTTGCCCAAGAAACTCATCTGCTGGTAACGATGGTGTGTCAGCTGGATTTTTCTCGTGGCCCCCCTACATTTTGGGAAGGGATCCAGGTCTCCGAGGGGACCGACGGAAAGAGAAAGGGAAGCTCAATCATGTCAGCAGTTATCGTTCGCTCGGACTCGTTTGAAACCTGCTTAATGGTCGAGTGAGGGTAGTTCCGGCTGAATTTTGTACCTAGAAACGGGGATCAGGAGACTTGATCGGTCGGAAGCGTGGCACAGTGGGCCGCGGCGGCCGAAATTCGCCGTAGAGTTCAATGGGGACTCCATTGACAATTCATGCGTCGCACATCATGCGCATCCCTGAGAACCTTGAACGTTCCTACATGCTTTCCAGTCTCTCGAGGGAAAACTCCGTCAGATAGGGGGGAACGAGGATTCCATTGCGGTAGCATAGCCGGCATAAGCCGCTCGCGGGCAACGGTTGTTCCTCTGTCTTGCAACCTTGCTCCTTGACCTTCAACCCGCGGACGGCCGTGAAATCGCCGAATCTACACAGGAAACTCCGGATCACGTAATGCGCGATCGAGTCCGATTAGCTATAAGCCTCTTGGCTCTTAAATTCCCTATTTCGTCCTCAGAATAGAAGTGAGCGATTCATGCTATATCGAATGAAAGAGGGCCCAACGAACCGCAGTCACAGAAACGCTCGCAACGGGCCAGCTTTTGTCCGGGCCTGAAAGTTGTAGCAAAACCCAGCGATTCCGTCAAGAACACAGTCGGCACGGAGAGGTGTTGTCCCGATCGATTTGGCAGTAGGCCTTCGCAGAACCTCGAGCCGCCTCGGTATCCACGGAAACATTCTCAATACAGACCGGAGCACCTGTTGGCTGCTACGACCAGACTCAGCTCAACAACACACGAGCTCTGGATCAGCGCCATGACGGCCGAAAGTGAGGATCCGGGAATCCCTGATGTCCCGGAGACCGTGGTGGAGATAGAAGACCCTGTTGAGAGTGTTTCCCCAGACGAGAGCGTTGTGTTCCCTCTGGTGGAGAGCGTGGTGGAAGCTATTGATGATACAGGAGTTGTCGTGCACAAAACAGAACCACTAATCGAGGAAATTCTTGTCACTACCGATGGTAGCCCTGAGCCAAATCGGCAGCTAGACGAAGAAGAGGTATCTTTGAGTTTGCATCGAGCACCAGGTGAGTGAAACGTTCATCAGAGCTCAAGATGCTCGGAGCGGGCTGGCCCAGGTTGAACCCCTTGTCGTTCTTGCGCAAGCCGTTGCAACGGCTCAGTGTAGGTCTTTCGCGTGGTGATAATGAGCCGGAAGCGCTGATCTGTTATTTGCATACCTTTGTGTGTCATCGAGAGGACTCTTACGGTGATCGTGAATGTTGTCTCATGTATAATTCACTTCCCATTGTTATAGATGTTGCGTGCGATAATCCGTTTGTACAGCGCTCCGAATGCCCTAGGTGAAGTCCCACCAGATGTATAACGGGCCCAAATAGAACCGAATTCGACTCAAAAATTCTATTCTGGGTCGGAAACTCGGTTTTTACCTTACTAAAGGGTGCGGTGTGACTTGACTAGCCGACTTGCATCGAATACCTTGATCACATATAACCTCAAATTTGTTGCCAGAACGAAATGGGACTTCTCAAGAGAGAAATCTCAGTATACCTGAGTGGTGGTATCAACGCTGCATCGCTTCCGACGATTTTGGAACGGCATTTGTGTGCAGTATATCGGGCCGAGACAGAGTGACGTTCTGTCTGGCATTTGCGTGGTCGTAATCTTTCGAAGCACGAACTTGGTCGCTTTAGACCCGATCAACGGCACGGAAATCTAAATCTGGTCGTGTCTGTAGGGCCTCGCGGGACTCTTGGGTTATCTAGTATGGTCGAGCGCGGAACATTCTCTCCTCAAATTTCTCCGAAATCGAACATTTTTATGAACGATTCGAGGCTCGATAACAGTCAATCGTAGTGAGTCAGGACCATCAATGTCAATGCTACCGTTGATGAAGGGCCGACGGGGGTCGGAAATTTTGCATTTATTCATTCTACGCCCTGCTGGGGGAGCCCACCTGGACTGATCCGCATTCAGAGGAGGTACAGCATACGCAAACTTGCTCTATCGCATGAGCCGTGCAGGATGAGAGCGTTGAACTCTGAGTTTTCAGAATCGGAGCAGGATCATGTTCGCAAAGCGCGAGGGATTTAGCTCGCGGAGCTTGTAGTGTCAGAGCAAATGTGATCTCAAAGATCGATTGCAACCTCGTTACTCAGACATTCGCTGATGTTCCGCTGCACCATGATGATCGCGATCGCGACGAATTGAAACTGCTTCGTCTCCTAGAGTCGACTTCGCATTCGGCCTGCTAGTCAGAGAACTCCGATAGGGCTGCATGGGCTCAAACAATTCCCGCTTTCTCTCTTCTGAGCGAACAAGTCGCAACCTTTGGAAAGAGCCCGTTCTTATACCCCAGTGTCCCTTGATTGGTTTCACCGAGCACGCCACTTGCTGCGGTTGGGTACCGTTTGCCCGACTGCCGATCGCCCGACTCCCGGTAGCTCGCCGCCAAAAGTGACGCCCACTCCGATCTCGGTTCCGAGCATGCATGATATCATGCGCTCGCGACCCTCCACCGAAGTTAGCTGCATTCGCAGACCGGTTAGCACAACTGTAATTGTATTCGATACGATTCACGAAGCTGAGATTTTCGCGACGGAGTATTATAAGGTGGCGGTAACTTGACCGCTGTCGGACAGCGTCTTAGAATGGGGTCAACATCTTCGTATTGATCAGACACATCAACGATAAAGAGGAAAAATTCGGGACCGTTATGCTATTGCTGCGCATGGGACACGCACCGCCGAAGAAGGATGCAAAGTACAAAAGGCTCAATGAAAAGTTCATGGAATTTGTTGAACGGTTCGAGTTTTCGAACATTGACCTCAACAAATATCTTCGTTTGGTGGCTTTCAACTTCTAGCGTTCGTATCATTTTTTCATCGAAACTTTCTAGCTTGTGAACTTTATCATCGAACCACTGTGAATTAAAGCGAATACGAATAATTCCATCAGAATCGCAGGTGCGCTTCATTCTTCTCACGGGTCGTAAGCACGCGGTTGCATGCTCCGATTCGAGATTGGCGGAGGAGAACGAAACTTTTGGCGGCGGGCAACCGGGCGTCGGGCCATCGGGAGTTGGGCGATCGGAACAGGACCCTTGCTGCGTCCTCTGCTTGGTAGAGCGTCCGTTAGGACGCCTGAATTTCCCTGTGCCGAAAATTTCTAGGTCAACGTTGGGCCACCCCATTCTTCGTTTTCCGCTCACATGAACATAATGGTGTGCTCCTGTCTGAACCCCACAACTCCGCTTGTTCTCGCAGGACGGAAAACGAGCACAAATCAGCTATTGTACTTTAGGTGATCCCTTTTAAACTCATCGATCAGCCGGCTTGGCCGGGTTTTATGAGCTTCGATGATAAATCAGCGACATTATTGAGACTGGATCTGGAGACGGAATTTTTTTTGTTTGCAGCATTTCCCCTGTGGAATAGAGGCACAGGCCGTAGGTAACGGAACCGCCGATTTTCACTGATTTACATAGTCCGCATGTCACTGGAACGATAGCTGATTGAGAAGAGCATCTCTTGTTTCAGGTTCTTTCGATGACTCCACCATCATTGAAATGGATGAGCGAGCCAGAACTCCGGAGCCCACGGGTAAGTCCTCTGTCTCATAGCTATGGTCGCCTGTTCAAAACGTCCTCTGTAACCCTGGTACTGCCAACTGTGTCTGATCGTTCGCTCGACGATTTCTTGTGTAAATTCACTCTCGCGGCCGTAACTCACCATGCTCCCGGGCATGCAATTAGACCACGAATTTTCTTCGGATGAAGGAACACCTTAAGCGCCCACGGTAACGATTCCAAATGATGCTTAGAATCAAAACACTCAAAATAGGCCTTTCTTCGAAGCTGATTCGTTCAGAAGACGTTGCCGGCTGCCCTTTGCATGAGTCTGCGTTCGTGTCGCATTGTTCCGAAAGGGACACAAGCTTCAAAGCATTTGGACACTGGACTAGTTTGCTCGATTGCGTGCAGGTGACACCATTACTATTATCTGCACCCGAGGAAGCCATAGTTCGCCGCAGCCATTCTGCAACTGCAAATTACTCCTACGAGCGACATGCATATGCATATTGTTCGAACGTTGCACGTGGATGCCTCCCGAGAGAAGATGCGCAGGTCGGATACTGTGTGAATATTTCATCGAGCTCCCTCCATCGTCGGCCAGCCGTCGAATTACCGTCGTCGACTTGAGCCATAACGAGTTGCATTAGTGTTTGACCTCTAGCTCTAGGTCAATCACCAACCAGAACGAGCGAGCGGTGGAAACAGTTCCATCACGGGATCCACGGTCCCGAACGGAGTTGGGGAACAACTTCACTTGAAGCCGTGTGCTGCCAAGGTCCTTGAACCAGATGGCGTGCAACTTCCACTATGACGAACTTTCGCGCTCTCGCGGAGTTCTGAATCGGGTCATCTGCACGATTGACAAATCAATTGACGCCGTCCCCGAACTTCGGCGAGACGAAACCTTCCCGGAACTGAGGCCTAGTCGCAAACTCCTGTCCATGGCGTTCGTGTTGTTTTCGACGGAAACCTCGTCACGAGATCGAAACGATCTCGCTCGAACGGAGTCGTCTCGCTTCGATGATCGGAACGTTCTGAGACATCAATTCCCGAAGCTGAACAGAGAGGATTCGCTGATCGTCGCTCGTGCCGTCGACTTAATTATAAATGCCTCAGCGACAAAAAGCTCTCGTGTACCTACTCTGCGAGAGGTCTATGTCTCATGATTACAATTCATATTTGCCGACAAGCGTTCCAGATGTCAGTTGAATCAATACGCTTACGCCTACGACCTTCAAGATCTTGCCCGCTCGCTTACTTGCGTTCCTCGATTCGCGCTCGCAAACCGATGCTCAGTCACGTCCGAGTACCGGAGGAGTATGCAAGACGAGGATTTACAGCTACATTGTGATGCCGGCGGAAATATTTCAGTCTGTTGTTGTTCACCATGAATCAGTCGGCCCCGCCGTGTCATGTGCAAACCTTTCCAATCACTTTGCGCGGTGACAACACGCTGCGACAGATTGTTGTCAAAGTTGGTAATTGACACTTCTCCTTATTCCCATCCCTCTGTTGTTCTAGTGGAGGCATCTAAACGAGATCCTCAGTTTCTATCAACGTGGAAACTTCGGTCTTGACAAGAACGCCGTGAAGTGCATCAATTGAAATTAACACTAAAACTCAAGGCCGGACCATGTTTAGTTCCATATGTTGACTGGTGTTTATTTCGTTCCAGATTCTGACCTTTCGCTGTTGCCCGACGACGACGATGAAGATTTGAAAGAGCGCTTCACGGGCCGACCAACGACGGAGGGATTCTTACAAACTTACGCATTCGACAGGTAAATTCCGAATGATCTTCTCGAGAACAACTTGGTGTGGCCCGAAGCGGCCGAAGAAGTTTGCGTCGACATCCCGGGAAACAGAATCAGAGCTTTTAAACTCTCATTGGCACTCGCTCAGACAACTTTCCTTAGGACATGTTCTTATCCGCGGATCAAGCAGAGGTTTCGGCTTGAACTCCAAAGCTCGGATTTCCCAGCACCGGCGGTGTTTTTAGTCGTTCCGGAAACGGAGCGAAGGCGTTTTCCATCTCAAGAGAGGTTTCAGCGGACTACATCCATTAGGCACAGCCTCACAGACTCCGAGCAGACGACAACCCGCGGCACGTCGTCTTCGCTAGACCTCTCGACCTTTGAGACAGCACTGTTTCTGAGCGTGTCAGCGAAACCTCCAACGTTGAAATGTCGGCTGATCTGCTTGGGACCCAGTAGCTCGCTCAGAATAGAATTAAGATGAAAATGAAGCAAGGCAAATATGTAGATCGCGTGGAAAACCGAAAATTTCGTAAGAGTCGCTATTCGACCGGAAAAATAAAGTGGCTGTCCCTGCTCTAGACAATGACCTCGGATGCGATATTGAAGGCGGCTTGAATATGTCAAGTGCATACGTCATCGATCACGTTTGAAGCTTGTCCTTCATGGCTCCCGCAACTCCGCCCATAAAAGTCACCAACCGAATAAATAGCAGTCGTTGCATGTTTCGACCGAGTTGTGGATTGTCCCACTGTTTCGGTCCCTGATTCGAGGGCCGACGTGTCTAAAACCCCATCCTTTCCGTACAGTCTGAATGTTTCTGCGTGGCTTGGTGATTGAGGCTAAAGCTGACGTTGCGGTCGCTCGCCACTTCCTCGGGGACTAACGACGAAATAGCTCGCTCTCTCTCCCGGGAGCCTTGGGCTGAAAGTCACAGGATTCCGGAAATAGACTCCGTCACCGCGATACAGCGTGAACAAAAACTTACGAGGCACGATCGTCGACACTACTTCATTCGGAATTCAAAATAGCATCTAAAGAACTGCTCGCTGAACTAGGTGCACGCTCTCATTTTGGTTCAATCAGCGATAATGAAACACAACATCAGTTCCGCTCCTGGGGGAGTTCCGCAGAATCGCGGTTTGCAATCGATTCCCTCATCAGGAGCGCTCTATATCTCATGATCCGAGGCAAGATTCCGAATATCTCGATCATCGGAGACGCGGAGTCAAACTCCGTGGGATCAATGTTCGAGGAGTTCCACGGAGTCGATGCCGCTCGAGATTTATTGCATGGACGCTGCTCGGTTCTCGTAGAATCAGGGCTGATCGATTCATGCCCATCTTTGCCAAGGCAGTGTGGTGGCTGAAGAACGTTACTTTGTTCAATTCTGCGGGAACCTCGGTCGTATTTCCTATCTTCTCCTTGAGTCTGGCTTTGACCTTGTACCCTCGTCGGTTATCATGATATCTATGAGTTCTCGAAGGAATATTTCCGTTGCAGGGCATCACTGAATTCATCTTGTTCCAATACATACTCCAGATCTCATCAGACTCGACCATACAGTATTTATCAGGGTAAGTTCGAAACCTAGATGCGATCATTTTCGATCATTGGATCAGGAGCTCTCGTCCAGGATCGCGAAATTTTCATAGAGCTCGTAATGTTATCCTGTGGACAGAGAGCACTTCAGGACGTCGATGTCTGATCCTCGTGAAATGTCGTCGTAGTAGGTCACCGGAATCATTATGGTGACATCTTGACGTCCGCAGAAGCGACTTCAAAATGAAACCAAGAAGAATCTGTGTTTTATTCGAGGGAACACAGCTCACGCAAGCAACCTTCCAGGGTCTTGTGGTGAGATGAATTGTGAGAAAATGAACTCGAAAGCCCAAGGTGACTTTGAATCCCGCAAACCAGAGCGTTGAGTACAGGCTTTCGCTTACAGGTAAAAGCGCCTTCGAATCATTAATAAATTCATCTGCCGAGAGAGTTCTGGAGAAAATCAAGACGAGAACGATCGATCTGGAGCCCATGGATTACTTCTCCCGCAGAATGCCAATGGCTCCCCATACGCCCCCGCTCGTACCTTCAAAAGCGAGGCCTAGAAAATTGGAGCCTCTGCGAGTGAGTATTCGCAAATGACTTTCCAGTTGATTATTATTCCGTCGAAAGATTCTGATTTCGAGCTCACAGGAGGATCAGTCTCCTCGACTCCGTGGCTGCTGTCGATTCAATCGATTATTGTAGCGAGCGGGCGCCTCGTTCCGTTTTGATTGCATGCTGGAGGAGATTGGACGATCCCGACTCTTCCCCACTGCAGTTCCGGGATCGGAATTGGAAAAATCTCATGCCATTGCACGGATAGACCTCCGACAGTCTAGTTCGATTTACCCTCTCGTCCTGATTTTCTGTAATCAACACCGACAAACAACCGATTCCTGATGTTTCAGAGTATGTCCAATGATATTCATGCTCCGGACCCGTTCGGGGGACCTCCGTTGACTCCGGTTCCCCAGCATTCAAAATAGGAGTTGCACCCGAGACTCAAATCGGCCCTCGTGAAGTACCCGAAAGTCTGGGAGATAAAGGAACTTTCGTGCCCCAGAGGCCCCATGTTTAAGGGAGATTTCTTCCTCATAGAGTCCAATGTAAAAGTCCTTTATCTGATAAGTCCTTTAGGGTAATTCTTTGAAGAAGAAATTCAAATTCTCGGGACTCGGAGAAGACACGCAGGAAACAGAGATCCACCAGTGTTAATCATCATTCACCACGGCTCGAGATAAACTTGTTATTCTTCGGAAGGAGTCCGAATCCGTTTCAAGATGAACAAGCTACTCGAAATCGCTCTCCCTGAACACATGAGGATTGGTTTGCTTGTTTGTATCCGAGATTCGATTGTCACATATCTTCACTGAACGTCTCGATTTTATCAGGCCCCTCATGCGATCATGTATTCATTCAACTCTTGTAATATTGATCTCTCATCCGATGAACCGATCTTCGAGAACTTCGGTATTCGCATACATTGAAACGAGATATTATTCACGAATGTGGAGCGCCTTCTGACGCGTCGGGGCGGCAGCTTTGTGCACGGTCCACAGTCCGGGGCGGTCAATGAGCGAATGAAAACGGAGTTAGATCTCTGCGCAGTGATTCTCATTGTCAGGAAGTGAGATTCAACGAACCCTTAGGTTGTCACTTGGAATGCAGAACGTCATCTGTTGCTAAGAGAACCATCTCCTTTTCTAACGTCAACTTTCCATGGCATTATCCATCTTCATTTACCGTATCTGATGAGTTTGTGAGAGTGGAAGCTTTCATTGGCGAGCACGAAGCATCGCTTGTTCAGAACAAAAAGCTCGAGAAAACAACGTCAATAAATTGGAAGTGATCCGAGATCATAAACGTGTTTCCGCTTCATCATCGACTCCTCCGCAGATTCTCGCCTCTCTCGGGCTTCATTCATCAAGGCCTGGTAACACCAGCACTCGAGAACCCACTGAATTATTCGCTCACAGTGCCGCACAAGAAGAAAACAGAAGCGGTTTGTCATTTTGATTGAAACCGACTCGGAACGAGAGGAAACTGTGGGCATTCTCGAGTCGAGTCGACCCAAGGCGGCGAGAAATCTTCTCCCAGAGCTGCAAAGTCCGCCTGGGTCTTCCTTTCGTCTTCAATTATTTAACCAACGTAAATCTTTACCCTCCCCTCGCGTCACCCCACCACCCCCATTCCCCACTGCGGATCGTCCCTTCGCCACTCTCTGTCTTCATGAAGGAAAAAACAAGAAGCTTCGCGCGAGTCGTTGCCTTAGTAGCGCTTCTCCGAGTGAAACGACTGAAACGGAAACCGACTGGGGGCAACGGCCTGAGAAGCCGGGTGCGGAGTTTGCTTAAGGAATCGCGTGTGAGCGGAGAGTCAGAGGTTGACGGGGAACTAAAGTTCCTCCGAAGGAAGCTCCACTTTGAGGGGCTACGGAAAAAACGTTCGCAAGCTTTCTCGAACCGGAGTGCTCAAGCACGCTCGGCAAGCTCCAAAGTCGAGGGTTCGATACCTCATTCAGGAGTGGGGAGAAACAGCAAAACCAAAATTATGCTGATAACGCTTCGAGTGGACTTCATTGAATCTACAATGTTCAGCTTTCTTGGATGGATGTCTGGTCACGGCGCCGAAGTCCTAGAACAGAAAATCGAAAACTCAGGCATGCCGAACGCGGACAATGAGCACTCATCTCTCTCGCATGGCGTGAACGAACATGGCTCATGAGCTATGAAGTAACTTTGATGCAGCACCATGCTTGGAACTTCATGGACAAGACCCTCTCGAAAACCCGGACCAATATTCAATGACTGCCATCGCTTGGGTCGCTCAGGCAAGGGTTCCATGTGATTTCAGTTGCCTTCCTGACGCAGGTATCGTAAAGCAAGTTTCAAACTCAAATTCCATTTCCAGCTGATACAATTGAGCTTATTGCTGAAAACTTCCAGGAACCGAGCCGGTGATCATTATCTGCGGGAAAATTCAAAAGCGAAACCCATTGCGTCCCGTCCTCGGTCGCTGTCATTCCAAAGTTCCATCGCAGCCAAGCTGTGAATATTTGCATACATTTCAGAAAGCAATATCCTTCGCTTTGACGAGTCCCCGGCCTCGGATCTTCAGAACAATGGAAACGACGGCGGAAACCAGAGCGACAACAATTGAAGGAACTTGGACGACAATGACAAGCGGGTGTCAAGGTCTTCCGGCCGCAGTTCAAAGGCGATCGCTGCGTTGATCAGAAGAGGACACCGATCAAACGAGCGGGCTCGAAGTAGTTCCGAGGATGGCATGAACTACCATACGTACGGAAGGAGTTCAGGAGAAGCGGTTGCTCGAATGCTTGATTTCATTGCCGAGACCATTCAAATGCTTTGGACCGCTGAGATCGTCCCCATGGAGGCGTTCCTCACGAAAAGCGGTCGAGGTCAGCGTTGTGGGCAGCCTTTTGTCAAACCCCGCTCTGCTGCGTCGCAAATTTTGCTTTACGATCGGTATGCTCTGAATACGAGCCTGTTGTGCACCCCCCCCCCTTGCTTTTTCCTTCATTCCGGACGTTCTGTTCAACATTTTGGTTTATGTACGTCTCTCTGAGGGAAATTGCGGGGGTCATTCATTTTATATTCCCCGGGAACATCTGTGCGAAATACCAAGACCTTCCGAACCCGACTCCAGTGCAACCGGGACTTTGGAGGCGGGAAAAGATTTCGTTAGCCCTTAGAAGCTGAGTATTCAGCTGAAACCATTGTTTTTCAGAGCCTAGAGGCACATGACACGGGCATGCGAATCGTAGCAATGTACTCCCAACTCCCAACTGACTTCCGAACTTCGGTCTTCGGCAATGGTTGAGGGATATCATCATGAGATTGGTTTCGGATGGAAGCAAGGTCTTCCCGATGTTGCGTAATCTATTCAGCGCAACGTGGTTCGGATGTTTATTTAGGCTTCAAAGCGATGACATGGTTTCTCTCCATTCCCATCTCGTCTGCACGGAACTTCTTTGAAAAAAAAGCTCACCAGTAATCCCAGGATAGATTGTCCTGAGGCGGCCGTGGACCTCATCCCGAATTCTCAATCAGCCTTCCGCGTTCTCTCTCCGCTGCTGCTTCTGCTTTAGCCGCCGTCGCTGCTGCTCGGGGTCACAACACGTTCTTCGCGACGACCTTCACTAGAAAAGCGGAGGTCGACAGATAAGATTGAAAATCAGCGCACTGATTGAACGTGGGCGCCGGAAAGGATAATTTTTTGTCCTCAGAAGTTCACTGACGGCTACCCCAGAACTGGGTCTTCTGTCAGAAGAAGGCAATCTCGTCGTCCTTAATCGGCTACAATGAGAAACGAACTCGCATTTAAATTTAAATTTGCCCTGTGATCGTCTTCTCTTTAAGGCCCCGCTCCTCACACTTCGAAGAACTCACTTTGGAAGACGCCCGTTTTTTCTTCATTCTCCCTTGAAAATGCATCGACGCTTGCTCGTTCGCCCGTCCGTCGGTCCTACCGCCCGCCAAGTCGTGCACTCACATCAGCAAGGACGCGCATCTCACCTTGCACGACCTGCTACCCAACTGTCGTTGAATGTACGCGAGCCGTTCCATTTGCATGTTCACCACCGACCATTGTTGGTTCGACACTGGTTCTTGTTGGTTTTTGGTGAAGCACGTAAGGGTTCCGGGCAAGCTTGATTGAATCGTTTTCAATCACGTCAAATGTGATTCTTCGATGCGGCTTGACAATCGATGCAGGTCCACTTTTCAGACCACAAGGACCTGGAACAACCTCTGCCTCCGACTCTCCTTACCATGAGAGCTTTGCCACTCCGGGCGATGATGTACATATTTCTGTGGTTGAATTCCTCACCCCGATAGTTTTTACGGCATCATAAGCAGAGGATCAATATTTCGTTAACGCATTACCTTGGATGATTGATGACAAACTCATTCACATAGACTCCTCGAGCCATCCGAGCAAGTATCCGAGCAATCGTGCGAAGAAGCTCGCCTATCATGGCCTCTAATCGATGCCCCGCGTGTTTTGTCGCGTGGTTGTGTGCTGCGATTTGAGTTTTCTTCCTGTACTCGCAGGGTTTTAGGCCCATGGGAACTGCACCTTGTCGTGTTGATCGTTATCCTCATCGTCGTATACTTTCCAAAGCTGTTATTGTTGTATCCGCCGCTCCCCCCGCCCCCGTTGCTGTCTCTGGATGTTTTACGAAGCGGGTCTTTCCCCCGCGCTATTTTGCAAACATGGCAACAGAGCGCAAATATTTCCAGACAAACAAAAGGCTTGGCAATTTCAGGTTCCCTTACCTTTTTCGAAACAAAGACGATCATCTCGTTATTCTTCGCTTGAACGTTGTACAATTGCAACTTGAAAATCCCGAAGGATGCGAGGATTCGTCCGAGTCCGCTTCATCCCTCAGTTCCTATCTCGCTCTCTCGCTCTCGCCCTCGTGTTTCTACGTCGGGAAAGCCGCAATCGAGCGGTGGCAAACGTTCGAGGCTTGTACCTCTCGAAGACGGGAAAATCGGCATCTGTTCTGGATTCGACGGAGATTTTCCCGACGCAAAGGGAGCTTTACCGAAACACAGAGACGAACGAGAAAGTAAATCTGTGACCGAGGTACGAAATGGAAGAGATTTCGCGTCGCGAGTTTCTTTGTTCCACGGACAAGACGACGACAAACAGCAGCTTCGCTATACAAGGTGCGGTGCGCTAACGCTTTTCGGCTCGTCTATCTCCTCGTCGACGGAAACAAGGAGGTTCTGGAAGAACATGTTCCGTTGTCACTCCTGGTATCACTTGACAGCGACAAAGTCCTGGAACGAGCTTGTTTGTCAACAAACGACAACAGACTCGGATTTACCCGAAGACACCTTAACAGGAGAAGGATCTGCGAGGATTCTGTAGAGGAATCTTCGGATTGTTTCGCGCTTCGTATCATTTTGTCGGGGAGCTCCGTTCGCCAGGATACCTTCGTTTTTTTTCCCGATCCGGGGGCCTTGTCGTGAGGAGGCGTGAAGAGATCGACGTTGTCTTTCCCGCTTATCTCGACCACAGGGTTATAGACCTAAGATTCAAACATGAGACTCAAAGCATATCATGAGGGCCTATATCTGATGCGGACTCAACCCGATCCCGCCTCCCTCCCTAGCACCTGAGCCCGAGAGAGTTTCCGAGCCCTCGCCAAAAAAAAAACTGAAGGATCGCACAGGTGGGAATGACGTGTGTCTGACCAATGCTCCACAGAGGGCGCTAGTGGTCTTTAGGGAAGGCTCGTGGAGCCGCAACAAGTGGATGAAGCCTCTACCTTCACGTGGCCGTGGCTGGCTATGGACGGCAATTTCTATTCACAACACTCCCGAGGAATCAATGTGCGAATATCTTCTGCCAGATCTTGGCGTGTTTTCCCTCAATGTCCGTCCTGGGTTAATACTCTGGAGCTTTTTTCCCGTTGCTTGCGAACTCCGAGCTCCATAGCTCCGTCACAACCGTCGACCATTCATTATTTATCTGCTTCAACGGCGCAAATAGAGTCTCTCGTCGTCCTGGAGCAGAATACACATTATTGATACGAAGAATTTGGAAGAGAATCTGACGTTAACGATAAATTGTGGAGAAGCATATATTCCTCCCGTGGTTTGAGCTTCTTCGAGGTCAAGTGCGGAATGATGATCTCCAATCTAAGTTAAGAGCGTCTAGGGTCAAAATGAGCAGAACCGTCTCACTGTTTGATAATTCAGCTGAAAACGAATATTTGCTGAGCGGACAGCTGTAAACAATCTATCGAAACCAACTTTATCGCGAGAGGACTCCTCAACATTGTTCTCATGGAGCGCCTGAACGAAAATAAGAACTTTCGCTGTTGCGGGGATAGAAGTTTAGAACGGAGTAATGCTGATCGTGATCGTCCAAATTCCATCAGGGTCCAGCGTCGAGCGCTCGTCTCTGCCGAGTAGTCTCATCCTTGTCGTTTCGTTCCCGAGTCATTTCTGCCCCCAATCTGTCACGAATCACGCCCTATATGTGTGTGCTCCCCATCGAGTGATGCCTATTGCGAACTTTGTGGCTTCCGATTCCACAAAGCTCGATGGCAGCGACAGAAGCCCGATGCTTGGAATTTCGGTTGCTTCGCTTCGTACATGGGTGGAAAAGTCGATGAACGAGGGCAACGATTGGTATGCGAAAAGCGGGGCGCAGTCGAATGAGATCTGGGTGTCATATAGCGTGTGGATCATAGATCTGCACGTCACCGGCTTTGAAACAAGACATCGCATTCCATCGCAGACACAACGATCGACCCCGTCATTGGATGCCGCGAATGTTCGAGCGTCTCCTTTATTTACAGTACCAATATCGTCGAATCATTTCATACGCCCGTCCCTGAGCCCCGGTGCTTGTCGAGGCTCCCCACTCAAAAGCGTTGTCGAGTGCCACGCTTTTTTGTACTTGTTCGCTCGCGTCCCCTTGCGCGCCGCGTCGGTCGACACCAACCCAGCCACCCCGATCGCCACCCTTCTTGGCTCCTTGATGGGCTCACTCGCTCTTCCCCTGGCCACCTCGATGGATGTCACTTTGATGTAATAAAATTACGAACGCTATCCCGTTCTGTCACCGAACTCGAGCGAAGAAAACTCGCGACGCCCGGCGAAAGAGGAGAAGCTCGCCATGTGAGAACAACTCTGTGACTGACACCAGAGAATTGTTTGACTCCTCCATACGAGTGGTCCCTTCGACAAACATATCACTTGTCCAAGGCTCCGCCAGTGATGCTCCCAGTGCAGCGACTGCGCCCACCAGCACCCCTGCTGCAGTTCTTATATAACGCTATGATAGAGATAATACACATAACACGGTGGGACGTGGGCTAATCGCATTAGTATCGCAGGGGTATGATATTCAGTTAGTTGGTTTGTTCTTCTTGCTCTCCGTCTCCGAAGGCTTCCTCCTAGAGGAACTCGATCTGAAATGAAGGAAACCCAAAGCCTATAGCTTCTCCGAGGAACAAACGTCCTCTCTCCAGGAAGCGTCCTTATCGCAGCACTCACAAAACGTTTTCTACATCGGGGAAGGGAAATTTTCCTCTGTTCGGGCGCACCAGGCTGACAACGATGCAACAAAAATCGCGCCACGTGCTCGGTGATGATACGAGATCGCGGATATTTTTGTGATCGAAATTCCCAATTATTCGCAGGCGTTGCCCGAAGGCACGGCTTAACGTGAACAAGCAGGAGTGCATACGGCACGCTTGACTGAACGAGGAAATTTTGTTGCTCGCAGTTTGCTCAAAGCTCGTATGTCACCGTTTGCTCTGTTAATCTCCTTTCGCAATGTTTGTGGATCTGGGTGTTCGGTCGGCGCGACGGGCTTCGAAACGCGCGGCCGTGGGCGCAGGAACACGAACAGAGTCGTCTGACGGCCGGTGTCATTGTTGTTATTTGTTTTTGTGTCACTCGGTACTTTTAATTAGAAAACGAGCAAAAACCCGAACACCCAAGGAACCCACAACAGCAGGTGGAGGTGTTCCGTCAAACGGAACCGGGCATGTTCCGCCGGTTGCGAAGTCACAGCAGCTCGGTGCCGTTGGAGCAATTTGCGTAACGCCTCCTCGGTTCGGTCCCCGGGAGTGAGGAGCTTTCAGGAGCAGTTCGTCAAGTTGCTCAAGTTCCTCCGGCGGGTGGGATTCTTTTCGAGCTGTTCGCATGCTGCTGCTGTTGTCGCCTCCCCTTAAGGGATGACAGTTGTTCGGTCCGAAGCAACAAAAAAAAAGGGTTTCGCCCTGCTTCGCTCCTGGCAACGGGCGTCCTTAACGTCGAGCGTGTGAAACGCTTGCATGGCCACGTTTGACGAAACGCCCGCGGGGAGACTCCGGACGAGATCCTTTCAGAACCTATTGAGTATCTGAACAGGATCCCCGGTAACCCTCTGAGCAGTTACAAGCAAAAACAATTCTTCTTTTGAGCCCCTCGAGCGAACGCAGTGTGAAACGAAGAAATGTCGGCGGTGCTAGGATAACGGAGAGGGGACGGGGAGCGATCAGGGGAGGGGGACATCGGGGAGACGAGCGCTTGGAGGACTAGGACGACGGGGGATGTCTCAGTGTTTCATGCTGTTATTAATACCAAACATAAATATCACCGTCGGCCTCGGGCTGCTTGCCGGCTGGTTAATTACTGCATAAAGAACGCCTCGCCCCCTCCCCCGCTCATCCATCCCCCAGTTTCCGAGTGCACCCCCCTTCCCCTTATTGTCCCCCGTGACTTGGTTCGGCCCGTACTCGAGCTTCAACTTCATAGACACTCAATGTTGCTGCTCTTGCCGCCCCATTTCTTTCTCAAACTCGCACAACGAACGGCCTGACGCAAAGCGGAAGTAAGAGGAAAAAAAGCTGACCGGAATTTCCGCTCCGAGAAGAGTCGAGGGCGCTAATATTCAAACGTCGAGTGTTTTATTGAGGGACTGAAACAAAGTTGGGCCGGAAAAAGAGAGGAACACATCTTTACTATGACGAGCGAGGAACTCGCTTGTTCCAACATTCCACTGCGTCATTGAAGCTATCTCTGTTTGTTTGTCCGACCCCCAGACAGCCAGAGAGTCCGTCAGTCAGTCTTTCAGTCGCTCGGGCGGTCCATTCAGTCGACGAGTAAAGCAGCATAGTAAAAAATTAAGACGGCTATAAACGTAATGACCTTCCCCGTCGTCGTCGGCAGCAGCGACGGCGGCGAGGAAGCAACCAGTCCAAGAAAAGATTTGCGTGGAGTGGGCGAAAGTCTTTGACGGACGCGTCCATTCTTCTTTGGGAGAACGTCGTCTCTGTGTGATCTGCTTGAAGAATGAAGAGGAAGAACACAGACGAGGAGCTTGTTTTTGGAATTCTGCCATCTCATATACGACCGATCCGGCGACCATCCGACTGACGGAGCGAGCCCGCGCCGACTACGACGACGACGACGAGCAAAATGAAAGACGACCATGGTGACGACATGCCTGCTCGATGAACAAACACGAGAGTGTTTCAAACTCGGAGCTTCGACTCTAGAAACAAGGGAGAAGAAACAAATAATGCTCCCCGCTGCGGAATCGGGGCATTCCAGGTCAAGCGGCCGGTCGGTCGGACGGGCGCAACCAGCCTCGTGCAACCGTGCAAAGGGGAGACGAAAACAAAAAACCAAAAAAAATCGAGTTGCATTGCCGGATCTCCGAGGAATCGGGAGATTGACCATTAATCTGGACGATAAATCATCTGGTGGCGCTGTGCTGCAGGAATAGAACTCTGCTGGGCATGAGAGCACGAGAAACCGCTCGGACTCTGAACGTTCTCGGAACACTGTCGCAGACCCTGACGCACAACGAAGTTCTACCACAGGGTCGGCCACCACCTCGGGTCGGCTCGAGAGGCCCGCTCTGAGTTACCAGGCCTCGAAATTTGAACGCAAATGCAACGGCAATGCTGCGGACTCCGAGGCGAAGACGTAGTGGTTCGCCCTTGAGTGCTGCTTGTATCGGTCGCGGGCTCGGACCCGATCGGAAGTTCTGGGGGAGAGGGGGTCGCTGGCGGGGTGCAAGTGGGCGTTGGCATTGCGATGTGGGATGTTGACGTTCGACGTTCGAGTTGAGGTGGTTGCTTTTCTCCTCTCACCGTTGACCATGTTCCATGACCAGGGTAACAGGACGGTGTGGCGACGGTGGTGGTCGAAACGCTCGGCTTCGGTCACGAAAGTGACCGAACGAGCCACGGTTTCAAATTGAGCCGCTCGAGTGGAAAGCCAGACCTGAGGCAACAACTTTCAACGTCCTCCCGACGCCTCTGTCGCTCCTTTGCTCAAATTGGCTCTCTAAGGGTCCACGGCAACACCGAGACAGCCGAGGGACATTGCGAACGATCCTTCGATCAGGAAGGGAGGTTCAGACTTCGGATCTTCCAGCTCAACGTTTCCTCCGACTCCCGGCATCTTTGAGATTTCTAGTGAATAGGTGAACTGAGGGGTACTGTCATTGGGTAGGCTGAGGGCGAATTTGCGGAAGACTCGTTTTGTACATCGCGATCGTTTGGCGGGGCCGCGTTCCTTTGGTGACGGCTTTTGCCGACAAATTGCCACTGAAATTGTTGCAATCGCTCCGACATGTCAACGTTTTCCAATACGTCTCGCCGCTCGATGACCGACAGGACAGAAAGCCAAGATAACAACTTGTTACTCGATACTATTCGATGATGCAATTATTGCGAACACTATCGACACGAGACCGCGCTCCGACGACTCGATTGCAATCGGCTTTATCTCGGTTGGTCCCGGAAAAGTGTCAACCGTCCCTGTTCCTCTTTCACTGACCTCGAAGACAACCAGTTTCTCCACGGCATCGATGTTCCTGAGATGAAAAATCTCGGAAAGGAGAATGCATCGGGAAATCCTGGAGAGCTCAACATCGCCGGCACCGTTCGTATCTCCTGGAGAGTGAATGTTTCACATGTCGGCGGTTTCGTCTTCGGGTAGGCAAGAAAGTTTTGGATGAAGTTCGACACGAGGCTTTGACATCTTTTTCTTCTTCTGTAACTCATTCGAGAGTCCTCGGTTCGGCGTTCAGTTCGTCTCAAAAGTTCAATAAGACGAAGTCAGCTGTGGAACTTCTT
The DNA here is from genome assembly GCA_028455905.1 of Neoseiulus californicus. Taxonomy (NCBI): domain Eukaryota; kingdom Metazoa; phylum Arthropoda; class Arachnida; order Mesostigmata; family Phytoseiidae; genus Neoseiulus; species Neoseiulus californicus. Next base: position 3,245,161 of record JAMQGS010000001.1, read on the forward strand.
GCGGCGGCGGCGGTGGGAAAACGAAAAAAGAAGCTCAGCGCCAAAGCCGCAGAGCATGAATAGTGTTCGCATCTCCTGAGACTTCGTTCTGCTTGAGAAGCCGCGACGCTTTTTCATAAAAGTCTCGAATTTCTTGTCATCATCAGATGGAGTTCTTCCCTCGCGGTGTGTAACTCTTACTCCTCGTAGTCGCCCGAACGACCGCCCGCCCGCCCGACCGACTGACGGAGGGACGGACCGAAAGACCGACAGCGCCGGTCGGTGTGTTCGGAGTGAAGGGCGAGGAAGTTAAAAGGAAACCTGAGACGCATCCCAATATAGATGCTGCACGCTGCATGTGAACTTTTGATTGAAGTTTCCTCAGCCCTAATTCCGATATTCTCCTCGCTCTCCTGTCGTCCTCTTCTCGGTACCCACAGTATGTATTCGTTTTTCAGGCTCCATGCCGTTGACTCCTTTCTGCGAACCTGGCCGAGCCCAGGAGCACCTAGCGATTAAGCTGACTCATCTCCTGCTACAAGTGGTTCAAATTACGACTTGTGTGGTCGAGGGCTGCACTTGAAGAGGGTGGTTGGGGCTCGGTCGGTTGCTGGGTAGGAGCGTTGGGTGGGCGCGCTTTGTTCGTCGTTAATCGGTCTGCCGGCGTTCCCGGCTACCGGCGAAAGCCTCCGATCCGGCCAGTTCGCATGCCTGTTTGTTTGGAGCCTGTAACCTGTTCCTTCTCTGTGTTTCTCTATCTTTCCCCACTTCCGCATCGTCTCTTTTCACTGTTTCTCCCGTTCCCGGCGATTCCTGTGTTGCCGTTCTACACTCATCCTCCTCTGCCTTCGCCTGGTGCTACCTGTGAGAACGCAATCAGCTGTTTGTGGGGCTCGTTTGTTATTGATGGTAAGCCGTCCTGCGCATCCTGATTGGATCGATCACGATTTTACAAAGAACCAGATCCATTCTGCTCGGAGGCGAGCGGGCTGGCAAAAGGCTCGGCTCGCTCAATTCGAGGCCGGGAGCGCGGAGTTATTTCTTCGACTCATCTTCTGCTCGCTTACTTCCCGTTCCGAACTCGCCGAGCGGCTCGCCCGGGCCAATACTCTGTTGCTGTTCTCGATACCGTGGCTCTTCTCGCGATCCGCTCCATCATCGCAACAATGGAATCCAACACGAAACTCGATTAGCCGACTCGCCACGCACGTGTACAGTGATGATGATGACGTAACTCGCGAACAACTGCTATCACACGCAGTCGAAGCTCCGCTACAAGCGATTGTATCGCAGTGTTCCGATCCGCGATCCACACTCCTATTTCTGGGACTATCTTCGATCGTGAGTTATAAGTGGCATTCGATTCTCGTGACGCAGATTGGATTTGTCACTCTCATCGCTGTTTTATAGGACTCGTGACACCCCATCACGTCAATCCGGGCTGTCACGGAAGTCCGCCCACTAATTTCATCGGGTTGCGTCACTTCCTGGCATCGAACTCTCATCACCAAGGTCTGAGGATGACAGAATGCCTCCAGATTGTAGATAGATTGTAATCGAGATAGGTTCGATAGGAAAACTCCGAAACGAAAGTTTCGAGCATTTGTCCGGACCCTCGGAAAAATCAGTCGCATCGTATCCTTGCAATTCTCGAGAATCCTCCGAAAAGTTTTCAGGTGTAATTTTATGTTTCCATAGCAATCGTCGCAGTGGTCGATGCTTCCGACACGTCCACTGGTGTTGAGAACGGAATGTAGATTTCGCGTTTCCGTCTTTCTTCAGCCCGCCGCGTCAGAGGACAAATTAATCGTTCAACTGATGAGCTGAGTATGCACATGCTTAGAACATCATCCATTGCCTCGAAGCTTGAAAACGTTTATCGACGTTCGCGCGATCTCTGGTTGCGGTCCCGAATTGGATTCGCTCTCTTTCCTGCGTCATTCCACAAGACGGATGTTCAATACCGACTCCATCAGCGAATTTCGACTTCAGACACATCCTATTGCTCAAATTCTCCATTACCTCGTTCGGTGATCTGCACGCAGATGGAAAAGTGCTGTCTAACCTTCGACGTGGTTGCATGCGACCGAGCAGAGCTGACTACGACTCTGGAGATCAACTGAGACGCTTCTTCGGAACGATTAGTGTAATCGAGGATCGATATAGGCGCTCAATGACGCTTGGTGCCGCCCCATCGCTCGAATTGTTCATTGGGCATGAAATATGAGAGCGTGTTCGATTTGTTCCTGCATAGGTTAGACACGTTGCTCAAAAGTTTTAACGTGCGACCGCTGAACTTATGCATGCAGCTTGGAAGTCGAGACGGCAGACTTTCCGCCCGACGGAGGAGGAAGCGATTTTAATAACGCTTAGCGGTCTGCTCATAAATTTCCGTGATTATGGCTATCGAGACGACTTGCGACAACATACCACACATAACGGACGGGCGACGTTTAAGGAGCGATTAGAATTTTTACAATGGAAGCGCCGCTGCCTGCCTTTCCTGAGAAAGAGGATTTCCCAAGTATTGTTCGCATTTTCCTCATTGGAACTGACAAAGTCTGACAAACCGTGCGAGAAACAAAGTGGACTCGATCTCTAGAGGATCAAAGATGCAAATCCGAGCCGGTCGTATTCGAAACTCGGGGCGCTCAATGCAAACTGGAACGAAAATCCCCAGAAAAAACTACGGGAACAGTGAGCGAGACGTGAACGACGCCAACCTCGCCATTCTGAATGGAGGTCTCCGAGGCGCGAGGTAAATTATTTATTTCATGACCACCGTCAACAACAGTTCCCCTGAATGACCTCTAGCAACAGTTAGAGGGTCGTGAAGGTCAACCTCGTGGCCGGCGATTTCTTCTCTCTCCGGCCGGCACCTCTCGTATCTGCCTAAAACCTCGTCATCTTACCACTAGTGAGGGTCTGATGGAACTGTTAGGTTTTCTTACCATTGTTTGGTTTTAGGGAGTTGAGTTCATTCGACGGAGTTCGAAAGCAACATTCGGGACAAAGTCTCGGAATCGTTCACTTGAACTCATTCGTTCGAATCGATGTCTTCGTTCTCAGTTAATCGGGTCAACGACGTATCGCTGAACAGAGAGTACTTGAGCACTCGGGTCAGGGCGAAGTGATCAGCTCTAACGGTTCTCTACAAGTTGTTTCGGAGCTCTAATGCACGCGGAAGCTTCCTCTCTCAGATCTTCGATGTGGATAGATGCAGCCGCCATTGTTGTAATGGCGCCTATTTATACGAATTTGGCTCTTGGAAGATTCACTGCTGGACTACGAGCTAATCTACGGTCATAAAGACTCTCACTCGAATCGCTACGTTGAATTCGGAATCCGAGGCTGGACACGATCAATGACTCGCTATCGCAGTCGTTTCCGCCCGCTCCGAACACTGATAACTGAAACGAATATCCAATATCGAATGAAAAAGGAGGAAAATCTGATCATTGTCGTCACTGACGCACCGAACAGGACGCTTGAAGAGCCGACCGTGGATTGTTCCTCGAGCCGTCCGAAATCCGGCCGTCAAAAGACAAGGCTGTGCTGGGACGACCTTGGCCGCCCCCAACTATAAGCGCTATTATTCGTCAACACCGTCAAAGTCTTGCATGGCAATTCCCAAGATGGAGTGCGCATTTACGACAATGGCGTTCCTCAAGGTCGACTGCAATCATCCGGATCGATGCTCATCATCCGGATCAATGCTCATCATCCACACTGACGTACAGCTTGACCTTGAAGGGTGGACGGTGTGGATGTTCAAAGTTCATGACTGAATTCTCTCCGTCACTCTCTAAAAGTGGTCTTCAGACCTCGAGCTTTGGAACGTAGGCATTTGTCGCACCATTATGAGGTCAACCGTCTCGCACTAACAGACGGACTTTCTGGTTCTGGCGAACATCCTCGTGGATGTCCTAACGGACACGCCAACGGCCTTCGCCGACTTAGTTTGCCTTGACAATTCTCTCAAGTCTAATTTCCTGTGTCGGCCGTCCCTGCTGCGTCCGTACTTTCGATGTTCTAGTCTTGCTTCCGCTGCCGGGCGGCCACGCGTCCACAAGACGACTACTACCAGAGGCAAAATCGATTGACTTAATTTCAACAAAGTGCTTTTGTGACTGGCCGGAAGGAGTTGTCCATTGTCTCACCCTGAAGATCTGCTGAAGCAACAATAGCAACAATCACGGCCGCTGAAACTGTACCACAGTCACTGTCAGTGCTTGTGGGACACAATTCCTCAAGCCCTGCGAGGCACGAGTACGCGTTTCGAAGTCTTCGCGGTGCTTGTTCACCAAACAGGCTGACTCGTTCAGTTGCATGGTCGGTCAGTCAGTTTGTCTGTCTGTCTCACTGAGTTTCTTGCTGGGCGTGAGTGAATTGGATGGCGTGCTGAGCTCTTACTCGTAATAAAATCCGTGCGGTTGTGAGCAGAAAAAAAATGCCGGCCTATTTTCTTCCTCTCCTCTTTGTCTCCTCTGTTTTTCCTTGTTTGTAGAAGCTATGTTGTTAGTGCGAACACTGATACGCTGGGTGGCAGGGTGGAGCCCTAGGAAAGCCATTGTCGTCATTCCATCCTCAAAAGGGGAACATAGTCAATCTGGCTTTAAGCTTGCTTGACGCTTCATCCGGATCATCACGAGCGAGGTGATTTTCTAAAAATAGTACGCGTTCGACGAGCGAGTTCGCGAACGACAGAATGAACGCAGGAATCGCAAAGGATTTCGAAAATCTCGACAGTGGCGATGGAGGCCGAGCGGTTCCGTTTAACAAGGGCGTCACTTTGCCGCACCGAGAACGATTCCTCGAGCAAGCGCGACGAGCAACGCTAACAAATTGTCAATTTGCGCCTCGAATGCTGTACCCATTCGATGCGGTTGCCGCAGCAGCCCTCGCAATCGTCGTCTTCGACGTCGTTCTCCTCGCTGCTGTTCTTCGTCTTGGAGAGCAAACAAGGCAAATCCTTGCTCAGTCGAGATTTTCAGGTGCGAGCGCTGCCTGTCGTCCATCCGATCTTCTCCATTGTTGTCGTCGCCGTCATCAGAGGCGTCTTTTTTCGAGGATGGCGAAAGAAAGCGCCAAATCCTCGCTGAAACGATTTCTGCTGTGCTGCCGCGATAATGGTCTCTGCTGCTAGTCAGTTCTCGAAGTCTCGTCCATTGTGTTTTTCCTCCGGCGGCGCTGGGCTCTTTGAGCTCCGCTGGTTGCCACTCACCACTTACCATGCTAGCATCCAGGCTTGTTCCCGTGGTTGTTGCTGCTGGTGTTGTAGTTGTTGTTGCTCTCGGTCGTTGTTCTCGTTCTCTTTTTTTGTTCGCGAAGTAATTGTGTTGCTCGGCAATCTATCTTGCATCTGCCCAGCCAAAACTCTCGAATCGCTCTCCATTCACAAAAGGGAAGCGTGAAATATGAGCTGAATCGGTGCCATGTCGACGGATAATAACCAAGAATCTGGGGAATATAACCCTCCCTCAGGGTCAAATTCCCATAGTTTCCGGGTCCATGATCTCGTGCATCGACACATATTGCGCATCAGAGCGTATTTCGCACCAAAGAGCTCTGGGAGAACCCTACTCGGACATTGCTCACCTGGAATTTTCCATGGAGAGCTCGCAGAACTTACCTCCAGTTGCAGCCCGTTACCCATCGGACTCCAAAAAGACGCCGTACCGATGAACTCATCCCCACCATGATTCTCTTCCTCTTGCCTAGACTTGGTCCTGGCCATAGATGTCTTCATCGTCTACATGCATCGCTCTCATACACCTGCTGGGGGATGTTCACGCGGGCTGCAGAAAATTCAAAGTTTGAAAAGGTATGTAGTCGTAACGTAACTCCACGAGTTCGACTCCTCGATGCGTTGTCGTCAGTTAGCAGCTGGAAATTTTGCCAAAGGCAGTGTCTCGTGTTGCTAACAGAGTTAGTTATGACTACATCCATGTCTCGAGTTCGTTCGCTCGTTTGCTGGCTGGCGGTCTATCTCTGAGGCTGCGGGTGCACAGGCATGTGAGCGTGCGTGCGTGCGTGAACATCTGCTTATTTGCACGCGCCCATGTTTATGTGTACGCGTTTGTGTAAATACAATAGGTGGCCGCCCGGCTTGCTGGAAGGGTATTCATTCGCTATGACAACACTTTCAAACTGGAACACGCTCGCACGAAGCTGTCCGAGGGAACAGTCCTCGAGCCATCCATATTTCTCCGGCAAAACCTTCGAGAGGGTATTTGTTCTCCGAGAGCCTTTTTCGACAGACGTTCAACGGCGCTCCGTTTGCCTCTCTCAAAACGTCAAAACGCAATTTGCTCAGCTTCACTCACTTCGAAGATTGGAGTGCAATTTGAGGTCGTTGGAGGATCATTGATTCGATTGTGTCTTGAATAGAATGGGAGGCATTAGCGGAGGAACGGGTTTTGGGGGACACAATGAAAGTTTGGAATTCGGAAATTATTCCACCAGCTTTCTTCCCGAGGCGAGCGGGACTCTTATCGAGTTTCGCCTCCGATCGAGCTCGAGCGCTTTCACGGAAGCGCCAGTCTCCCGAAAAATCCGGTCTTCCGAACATATTCAACAAAAATCCGGATGTGTGCAGAAGTTTTCGGAATGAATCACAGAAAACTCAAGATACTGAATGAATGCGACGCGAGTCGATGATCCTTTGTCAGAAATTCCCAAAATCACGTTCTTCCAGGAGGTAAGTGAAGTCTTGAAGTGAATCTTCGACACTTGATGATGCTGATAACGACGGGAATTGACGTGAGATAGAACGTCGCTCGAGAATGCATCTCAACACAGGAGTCCACGTCTCTACCTTGAACCTCGAGTGTCGCAACTCGCGACCTAGCACTAAAGGCCTTTTCTGAGAACATCGGATCAAAGACTGTTCTTCTCCTTTTTTAGTCTTGGGACTGAGATAGTGTTTTGATGTAGATGGTTCAGCCAACCAGCCCACCGCCGCGCCGTCGGTCGTTCGGTCGTATGGACAGACACACGAACCTTCGTAGGGAACGACCGAAAGACCGGTCGGGTTGGGGAGCAAGGAAGCAAGCAGCTGGATTTCCATATCCGGTCTCCGTCAAGGCGAACAAGTCGTTGTAATAAAATGTATATTGCTTCCCTCCGTACGTAGCCCAATTCCTCGAGTCCACGGACGGCTCGACGCGGGCGGGCGGGCGAGCGGTCTGACTGACGTTTCTGGAAAACTGGTCAGTCGATGTTGTAGCTTGCAAAATTTTTCCTACGAAACGAGGGAATTTCAGAGAAACAGTGAAGCGATGGCGGTCCTGATTGGACGCAGTGTTTGTTCAGACCCTCGGCGGCTTCCATGGTTGAACAGATGAGTTTTTCCCGTCGTGGGTAGAGAGTTGACCAGAGAGCGAACTCCGGTCCGCTTTGAGTTCACATCGGGACGCGGTTGGACACGGCCCAAGATTTCCTCGGTTTGTCCACGTCCTCGAGCCGGTGTCGGGAATCGAGTTCACTACGGAACATGAGATTCCGGAAGCATTTCAGAACGGAGGGATTTTCATTTGGATATTTGAATGAATTCGAACCTTAGTCATCTCAGCGAACTTCCCTGAAGCCGTGAGGTGTTCGCAAAGCTTCTGTTGCCGGATGCGAGGAAGGCACAGGACCGCGGAGTTCGGAAAGGGTCGAAGTAGCCGAAGCAGAAACCGAGGCGGCTTCCGAGAAAGCGAAGGAAACTCAAAGTTGACGGTGTTTTGTTACATCATATTAGCTGATTCGTCGGAGTCGCGCGACAAGAGTTTTTCGTCGTCGCAAACTTTCAAAGTGTGGCTGACGGGGTTACGTCGACCGAACGCGTACCCAGTGCCCCGGCGCCCGAATGCGGCCCCGGGGAGGGCCCGGTGCAGGAGCGCCAAACTTTGAAATGACTTTGTCTTTGGCTGGCTGAACACGTCTTTCTCTGTCGAGTAGTTAAGAGATAATGATGTGTTGCCGCCACTGCCGCTCTTGCTGCTGTTGCTATGGCTGCTCTTGCTGCTATTGCAACCAATAGTGCCGATGCTGCCCCTCGAGCGTCTTCGCGACTTCGATTGGCGGAAGGCGAAAGCAGCAGAAAGTCGAAGTTGCGTTTCGAGTACTTTTTGTTCAACCGAAGCCATTGGTTTCTGGTTCCTTGGGGAATGATAACGGCTTTCTTTGCTGAATTCTGCCCAAAAGATTGATCGAAGAACTCGCTTCCCCGCAGCTTCTCTTCCTGACGACCGTGAAAGGGACGTTCGAGCGATGCGTGTGGTGTGAGAAGCCTGGGGAACAGGTTGTTAGTTACATACATACATATATTCGCTATAATGTTCAATTTCCATATGCAATTAACAGCGTCACCATTCGTGTGATCACAGGGAACACCTTTGAAGTCGAAGAGCCGGCGAACGGGTCGCTCGGTCGGTCGGTCGGTCGGTCGGCTGCACGCACACCTTCATCATCGTGTAATCTTGATGCACCCTCTCCAATTAGCTGCAGCACTCGAAGAAACAACCACTTCTGAGGTGGAATTCGCAAAAAGTCTCACGGGATGGATTGACAGTGTCGATCTCAGCACAGCACCCCGCGGCCCTTCGGCAAGACGTAGCGAAACACTCACAAAAAAACCGATGATATGCAAGGAGGAATAAACCGGTGATAAGAACATGAAGCACGGACAAAGGGAGCGAGGTCTTCAAGTGTTTCGGGCATCATCGCTTCACGGACCTTAACTCGAGGGATTCCAAGCGTGCCGTTGGCGAGGAGAGTGTTACATCCTCTTTTTTCTTGTACTTTCCCCATAACTGCCGCTGATTCTTAGCAGTGCAAGCGCGAAAGATAGATATGCGGTAATCAGAGACGCCCATTGGCCGTGCAAATGCGCAGAAAGTCGGCGGAGGCGGCAGGCATGCATCAGGGAGGAGGCATCTAGGGCAGACGCAAGCCGGTGTCGCTCAAAATAGCGAACGAGCGACGTGAGTGAAGTGCAATGTTCCGTACACAATGGCCAATGTTGAGTGGAACGTCAAACGCTGAAGGCCGCAGAGGAAGATGCTTCGAGCGCATCCATGTCAACAAATTCCGGCTGCTGCCCGTGCAGCACAAGCGTTTGCCGCCATTTCGTCGGGATGCAGGCGAAGGGCTTCAAGTAAGTCCACGAGCTGCAGAACACCACAGGAAGTTCAGAGACGTTTTCCTCTACACTCTACACGGATATCGTCGCGGGGTTCATGGAAATCCGAGCGTCCGATATCAATCCGCTCCGAGACATTTGACCATCGCGACGAGGGACGAATCGCAGCTCCTGAAGCTGCGCTTGTGAGGAAAAAGATTCTGGAAAGACATGGAAATCTTAGACTCTTCATTGGGCGCTCGAATGGCGCTCGTTTCTCAGGAGAAACTGGGACTGGAGCCGAAGACCGTCATCAAGGATCTCATACCTCATGCTGTTATGTCACTATTATTGTCACAGAGGCTCGTCCGCATTCATTTTCAGAAGTTTGATACCTTTCAGTCCAAGCGGGGACAAACAGCGGAAATTATGGGAACTTCCGGCCTTGTGATTGGAATGATCTACGTTGCGACACCGACGAGTACCTCGGTGTGTTCGTTGTTTCAACCGTGAATCTCGGGAGAATGACTTTTATGGAATGCTCAACGCCTCCATTTTTCTTCATGCAATGATGCCTTTAGGACCCCACACTACATACCTTCCACCTTCCTCCAAGTCTCTGAATCCATCCGACTTGTGCCGCTCACGGAACGACGCAGTAAAGCGTCGCCTGTGACTTCAAGAACGCGACTCTTCCAAATATGATCACGCCGATGTTCCGTGTTCAACCCCAGAAACTGAGGTTTTCGCCTCCGGAACCTTACAGTTCTCGAAATTGTCGCGCAAAATGTGGCTCGAAATCGAGTTACCTCAGAACACGACCTGTCCTTGCTCGCGACTCTCGACCGCGGAGAGGAACGGCTGCGTGATGCGCACTCACAGCGAAATACTTGGGGAAGATGCTGCATAAGAGTGCGACGAACGAGGGGAATGAGAGGGTCGAAATATTGTATTGGAGCAAGAAGCCCACTCTAAGAAGTTGTCCGTGAGAGCACACGGGTGTCGCGCGCTCGCGCGGGGGGAAGCGTAGCAGCGAGCAGCGAAATATGCGGCGGGCCAGGAAATTGAAAATGTCTTCCATGCTTTTCTTGTATGGAGCAAAACTGCGTTCAGGTTGTTCCTCCTTTCATGTGGAGAACGGTACCGCTGTGAGTTGGCTTCGTCGTTGACTACTCGCTCTCCCCGTTTTCCTGTTCGCAGTCTTACTGCATGTGGACCAAGCACCCTGCGTCCCTCCTCCCCTTCTTAAATGCAATTTGTGGGAGTGAATCCAGCTGCGCACACCGCTCAACTGAGAAGATAGAAGCTGAGAAGAAGATAGTTCGTAGGAAATGCCTCAGAGATACATGGGCTGTACGCGAATAGTCCCGTGTATTCATTTCTTCCGCGCTCGAGTCCAATAATTCCATTAAAGGTCTCCTGCCTCCGAGGAACATTTTTGTTCTTCGCAGTCATGGCAATGCGTTCGGTGCTCCCTTCCCACTTCATACCTCTAGGCCCCCCTATTCCAGGTCCTGGGCCACATCGTTCCTGAGCACTTCGCCTTCCAAGATTCATCCAGCACGACAACTGAATCGACTTCAATCACCGGCACCCAAGATGTCTTTTGAACGTGTCTCTTGATCACGTACAGGAGGAATATCAATTCGTATTGCATATGCTCGAAGTGAGCGGACAATCAGTCGTCTGTCCCGAGGGTATCGGCCGCGGATGGTTTCTCGTTGAGGTTAATCGTACCGAGAACACTGCTTATCGAAGTGTGGAGGCCGTCTTATTGTTAGATTAACGATGTCAGCTGGCTGAAGCGAATTCAAAACTGAGGATCGGGAAATTGTGCTCCAGGGTACACGGCGATCATTCGAAACGATGGGCACAAATTTCACACGACAAGTTTCAGAGAATAGGAATCGAGCATAAGCTCGGAGTTGTGAGTGGAATGTGGAATGCGGAAGCGTGAGCCCGGAAAAGTTCGATCTCGAGGAAACTGAGGAAATGAAGGAATCTGAATCCGGAGTCGAATCCAAACTTTCATGGAAGAGTTGATTCCACGACCGTTCGTCATGTGCCTCCCGGCTGGACTGATCCAACAATGTGAGGAGACGAAGACTCCCAGGTCCCCCGTAGAGTAAGTCGCAATTTCGTCTAATCTTGTCGCAAACAGAATCCTCTTCAGACGAGTGACGCGGAGCTTGCGGAATCTCCGGGGTAAATCGGGATGCGCGAGAGTGTCTGCTGAGAGAGAATCCGAGTGGAATACGGGAATCAACGCGACTCGTCCGTGAGAGAGTCTATGTGTGGCTCTTTGTGGGTGCGAAAGGAGGATTAGCGCGCTCACGGGAACGCATTAATATTCATGAGAACCATCGTCGGCGACGCGAAAACGAAAGAGCTTCACTTTTCGGCTGCTTTGGTTGCTTGGCTGCTTGAGGAACTAGGCTTCACAGCTCGTTGTGAATCTTTTCCCGGCCAGCGACTCACAATTAGAACCTGAGCCTCTGAGGAGCCGCTCGAGGACTCGTCTCCGTATTTGATGAAGACGCTTCCAGAGACCTCGTCTCGAGCTGATGTCCACTTCAACTCTGTTAGTTTCTCGCCAGCTTTGAGTCCGTCACCAGCAGCGCAGTGGACCTTCTTTGCATTTTGCTTCTAGGGTCGCATCCTCTATCATCTGGATCCGAAAAAAACTTCGACAGATATGCAACTCCGACTGAAAATTTGAAGAAACGCTCACTTGGTGTTTGAGTGGAGCGGATTCTCCGAGACCTGACTGACCCTGCGGGACACCGATCCCCGTGGAGCCCCCAGACGGCTTGTTCCATCTCATATGCCTTTATTCCTCTCAACCATCTCCTTGAATGCCGTCGCATGAAATAAAGGGCGATGTTAGGGAATGAGCAGAATCAGCAGCAGCAGCAGCAGCACTACCATCACCACCGGCAGTGAATGCGAATTATTGCCCCGGAAGGAAGTGGATACGACGGAGCTGGATGAGTAGGAGCCTTTCGAGATGAAGAAACCTCCCTGCGTCCCCCCGAAGCACCCTCTTGATTCGTTCCCCAGTCGTCCCCGCCGCGGGGCGGAGGAAGACCAATGAAAACTTTGAAGACATTTCGGGGTCCAGGGCGTACTCCGTCCATGGCCAGAGGCTCTACTCGATAGATGTCGAAGTGGAAACCCTGACTGCGATTCTGAGGGCGACGAGTCACTCGGCTTTGCACAATCTAGTTTCCAGTCGCCGAGTGCCGCTGCAAACTCTCGAGTCGTCAAAGATCCGAGGTGAGTCGCTGGGAACTCTGGCGAAGTTGTTTCGCAAGCGTAGGCATGGCTCCAGAAGCCTGGCCCAAGCATTCGGATTCCGGTTCGACGAAGCGGACAGAGTCTCCTCCTGCATGATATTTCAACGCTCGTGCACAGTGCTCGCGGAATAAATTGTTTTGACAAACATTTTTGGCAGCGAAAACGAACGAGCTACCGAGCGAGCAAACGAAGCTCCGAATGAGCTGCATAAACTGGGTCCCGCGCCGAACTGTGGTGACTCAGAAGAGGAAAAGCAGGTTGTTCCACGAGATGCACATCCGGTAAGTTCCCGCTGTACATCCGGTTTTCCATTGAGTCGAGCCTGAGAGCCTCTTTGTGTTGGACGCGCACCAAAGCTTCGGAGCTCGTCGCTGCTCCAACGTCTCTCAGCCCTTTGTGCTAATTTCTACACGCCGGACAAAAGAAGAACACCTCCGGATTCGAACATGCATAACTCTCGCAACGATGACTCTCTTGCGCGCTGCCCATTCTCAATATCGGACTGAAAATGAGAACACAGCTTCCCTGGATTCGCTCGGAATAAGAGTCGATTTTCTCCCCTCAAAGTTAATCTCAGCCAAAAACTACAGACTACCCTTCAAAGACAGCTCCATTGGGTTACAATTTCGATTTACGCGTTCTGCTCCGTCATGAGTACACAATTTGATTTCTTGCCGGGTTGCTGAGTTAAACCGATACATCCAATCTAGAGCTTCATGATCCATGGCGATTATCTTTATGCAATGTCTTTGTTGGAAGAACCATAGCCGATTTCTTGAAGAGAGGTGTTTCCGCGCGATGGGTTCTGATCCCATGATAGTATACGTGATATGCAACCTTCAGTTATCTGGCCTTTCTCTCCCTGACAGGAAACGGGAGAAGGACAGCCTTATCTTCTGACATTGTTATCACATAAAGGGAAACCTTGCCTCGTCTCAAGGACGTCCTCGACCTAAATAGGCAACGGAAGCTATTGACTTCGACGTTGAAGGCGGCTCCGTCGACAACACCATCTCCTCTGAAACGCTTTCGAGGGCTTTGGAGCCGACGTTTCTGCTCCTGAGGGCTACGGACTTAGTGACATGTTGGGAAAGCTGGCCGGAATGACATTGCGACAATCAGTCCCCCTACAACTTGTTCCGCGTATGGGGTATTTTGGACGTCTGTAACTCGGAGCTGCCGTAAAAAGACGCGAATCGGACATCCGACACTCGCGGTGTATGCTCCAAGCACAGAGAATGACTTCTCCGGTATTCAATGCTCGAGGATTCATATTACCGGAATAATGAGGTTGACAAGACCAGGTCAGCAGAATAGGAGGTGAGTCAGCGACGTGACAAAACTCGACCGCCTGTTGTGTGGCTGAAGTCCCGCATTCCGAGCCGACAAACGAGCCTCGACCGAGTTACAAACTTTCCATCCCCTAGATGAGGGAGCCGTTCGAATCGTAGAGATTCTACCGATGCATTTGTACATGTTATGATCTTTGAGCCGTTCTTCCTCAGAATCGGAGCACAAATAGAACGCTGCTGTCGAGCCGGGGGAGTTTCGCTGAAACCCCAGTGGGTTTCGATCTTTTCCGATGATGACGTCTACGAAACTGATGATGATCATATGTTCAAAGCAGGGAATAGCAGTAGTTGCTGCGCTAGCTGTGGTGATATTTTGCTTTGAACAACTGTTGGGGTTTTTGTTGGGGAGCTGTATGTTAGCACTCGATACGAACTCGAGCTTCCCGAACCTGTGATCAAAAGTTGCGATCAAAGCAGAGTGAGCCGGAGCTTCTCTTCGATCATCGATACCGAATAGAAACTTCAAAACAAGTTTCGAGCGAGGGAAGATGTCACCGAAGGCAAAAGCAACGGCTTCCGGACTGACTGCTCTTTCCGATTCAACGCGAAATCGTCTCGAAATGATCCTTTCGTAATTCTCGCTCCCAGACCCGGTATCGCTTCGGCGAATGGCAAGAAACGATTTGCTTCATTCGGGACTCCGCTTTGTAGATCAACACTGTAACGCAATAAATGTGTCATAACAAAACATTGGAAACAACAAAACGGCGTCGATAGACAACCGCTGCATTGCGTTGCTGTTGTGTGCTCTTCTAATCAAGTCCAGCACAATGTTCCGCAAGAGAAAAACACACAAAGGGGTTGGGACTGATTCGAACGAAATTCTATCATGGCTTTCGACAACAAACCTGTTCGAGCATGAAGGCGAAATATGGATGTTTCGAGACGGAAATGTGACCATGCTCGGTTGCGATTTCCGAGCTTCCGATGGAGGTTCGAATCCGGTGTGATGAATTCCGCATCCATTCCGAAAAGAGAAACCGGGTTTCATTGAATGTAGTCCATTCGGAAGATAGCTGAGCATGCTCAAACGTCATTAGCTCCACCGCCGTTCGGAAAAGCGCGCTTGCTTTGAAAGATTGCGATACGTCACGAACATAGGATACCTGCGGAGGTTTCGCGAGAAGCATCTACCTCTCTCTGTTCGGTTTCTTTTGATGATATATATTCGTGTGTTCCAGTCAGCCGGGCTCTCGTGTGCCGTTCGGTGGAAAGTTCGAGCGCCCAATGGATGTTTGTGCTCTCGCGTCCTGCCGTAGTCGTTTGCACGCACGTTCCAGATTAATCTCCGCTCCGAAGCGAGCCGTATATCCCTTTGTAGTGCAGCGGCAGAGTTATTGAATTTCGGAGCCATTGAATTTCAGGAGTCGACGAACTCATCTCCTGGACTGAATGTTTTCAAAGCACACGGAAACGTTGGATGTTCAATGAGCCCGTCTGTTCCATGACTTTGTCGCTATCGATGTCGGCTTTCAAAAGTCGTGTTCTCTCGACATCGTCGTCCTGTTTCAAACAAGATTTCCGCTCCGGCCGCTGTCTCCCCGCGCGTTTCCAGAGATCCCACGTCTGATCAGATTTCCAGGTTACAATATTATTGCAGACAGAGTTTTATTGAATTTGAATGTCTGCCGCTCAATGAGTTCGCGTTGCGGCATTGCCGGCGGGACACCTTGAAAACTCGGTCGCTCCTGAAACAGGGGAACTGGGCGAATCGGAGCGTCTGTCGGTTTGCAGAGCCGCGATACTTCATTAAATCCCAGAGAAGAAACGGAAAAAACAGCGAAAAAGATTGGAACGTAGGTTGCTGGCAGCTGCTCCAGAGCGAATGGGGCACTTCATCAAAAACGTTGTTCTGCCGGTTTGCTCGAGCGAGGCGGACGAGGAGATATGGCTCCGTGGAAAGCTTTTCCCATGCCGTTCGTTTCCGACGCTGTTCTGGAACCGTACAGAGCCGCGCACATTCATTCCGAAGAACAACCGATCCATGCATGTTTTTCGCGAACTCTGACGCTACACCGACGATTCCATTTCTTGGTCGATTGTGAGTGGGGACGGACTCGGAGCGGCTGCGGGATCCTTGACGTCGGCGGCGAGGGTTAGCTGGAACAGGAGTCACATGGAAGGCAATCGAGAAAAAACCAAAACAAAAATGAGAGAATTAGCTACAAGCGAACACTGACTCGGAGAGGAATGAAGTTGAGCATGACCTCGGGACAGAATTTAATGGGCTTGCGATGTTTCCAGTGGCTTCCCAACGCATCGTGTTCGCCGAGCTCTGTGTGAGTGGAGTGGAGCGGTGGCGCTCGGAAACGCACTCTGGTGTCCTCAACGAGAGACGGATCGGTTATTCCCAAGGTCGGCCAGCTCATTAGGTCGTGCGAAGCGACGTTGATCGTGGCAAATTCACGATGGAAAAATGACGAATATTTGATGACCGGCTCGGGACGGAATTAAGCCTCTGGAATTATTTCAGCCCGCACTCGCAGCGTTCGCGAAGCTTGAGAGCGCTTTCAGGGAACAAGACGGTTATTGTGTGAGTATTTTTCGCTAGCACAACATGGCAGTTCCGCAGCGTGGGTCCGACGCAAATACCTCATTCTACATGTGTTTCCATGAAAACATTGTTTCGTCAAAGAACTCGTGACATTCGTTCGCGAGCGAGCTGAAATCCAGGCATTTCAATGTCTCGTTCTCGGTCGGAGGACTCGGCGGGTGAAACGTACGCGTGAGGCGAACGCTTGTGAGCCAGCGCGCGTAGGGGCGAAAGTCAGAGCGCAAGCGAGCACGGCGGAGCACGTCGCCGCCTATTATAATATAATAAGGATAGAAGCAGGATATTAAAGTGGAACTCGCCCAGGAACCTCGAAAGGGTTAAATGAAATTCCCCGCACACACACATGCGCGCTGAGTCAAGGCCATCGAGCCCTGGCTCGAGTCGTCTTTTTCGTCAGCAGCTTGCAGGCCCTCTACAGGGGGTCCCTCGGAAATGTTTTGCGAAACTTGAGTCGGTTCCAGGTTCACGCGCCAACTTCGAGGCGGTCCAACCTACCACACGTGGGGTCAAAGTCCCATGTCGCCTCATTTCCCAACGATGACTACTTGACCCAGCTGATCTCGACGATCGATATACATGCGTGGGTCAACGTGAATCTCATCTCGGGAGACACTTCCCTGTCACCGGGTTTGGAACCCTTAAAAACTCCTGCCTCAACTTGACGGCACGGCACGTCGTGTGAAATGCTCAGGAGCACAGGCGACGAAAGGCGTTCGCCGAGGCGGCAGGAGGTACAACAAATTGTTGTGCAATTTCAACCGTGCGCCTCCGGAGATAGCTCCGACTAACCTGTTGAAGCTGAGTCTGCGTTCTCCCTAACGAAGTCTCCCGCAGGATGTCAAAGAGTTGACAAGAACACAATGCCTGACTGTTCAGGGGGTCTTTTCACTCGGCCGCGCCCGGGGAACCCCAACTCTTTTGTTTGCTAGAGCTTGACATACCCCATCGGTTTCACTGACAGATCGACGCCGTTCGTTCGCAGCTCCCTGTTCCCGATTTTCCCTTCGGCGCTGTCATTCGTCGCCACCCCTTCCTCGGTCTTGCGACCCGTGCTTAGTTTTTTTTAACGGAGCGACGGCCCGCTAGACGCTGTCGTGCGACTTAGAGCACTTCACACCGCATCTTTCGCTCTCGTACCTAGTCGTCTAATCTCGTGTCATCGAACTACATCAACGGCATCGGCATTCACCCACTTCAGGATGAAAGGAATATTCAATGCCTTAAGCCCCAAGTGAGGAATCGGTGACCTTCTGTGAAGTTTCCATGGAGCCTCAAGAGTTCATCCGGCGTCCAATGCACGAGAAAGGAGGATTTTCCCATATTGCTCTTTTCCGTAATCGTTGGCCAGAGTCTTCTCAAAGAGGCTAGAACAGTTACTTGCCCTTGAACTCAGCAGTTATGTCGAGTTTCTCGTTCGCGACAGGGTCGACACCGCCGACACGATGCAGAGGAATGCCAGGATAAGGCGTGCCGTACATCGAGATCATCTCAAGCAACTACGAAGTCGGAGAGGAACTCCGGACTCCGAGAGAACTGCGATGAAGAGCGGGCAAGGAACTAGTTTAGAGATTAGCGGATGCAAATGGCCGTGTTTAAGCGTGTGGTATGGAGTTGCATACTAAAAGGCTGCAGTCAATTTGTTCTCCTCGCTCTTTCTCCCTGTTTTCCCCCTTCTCCCTCTTTCTTGCTTTCTCCCTCTTCGCTGCTGCAATTGCTGGTACCGGAGTCGGTCGGAGGCTCTTCTTGTGAGGGGCCAGCCACCAACCAGTCGGAGAGTGGCCCTGGTCTTGTACAGTGTGTGTGTACAGCTTCCCTGTTGCGAGCTATGGAAGCGTCACGTTTTGCTTCCACTGCACTGTGCCGTAATTGGGCCGAGTTCCCTTCCGGCCAACGCAGTCGAGTTCACCTCCTCCACTGTATCCGTAATACCGAAACACACGGCGACAACGACAGTCGCGACCGAGGCGGCAATTGCACAAACAGAAACAGCGACGGCATTCTTCGGTGATTAGCAGAAGCTCCCCGGGAAAATTCTCCGCAGAAGTGGGAATTCTCGAGGAATAGGAGGGAGAATCTCCTACGCTTCTACAAGTGGGGTAAGGCGAGGTAGGTTCGAGACAAACGCTTCGCTTGGAGAAACGGTGTGTGTGTATCAAGTAGCGAATACTGAACAAGAACGGTTGTCTGTTCGGATCCGGTGGAAGAGGTGTAGCATACGCGTGGACTGACGGCAACTCTCGATAAAAAGGGGTCGAAAAGGTGGGTACATGTTCCACGGGCTTCCTGAGTGCAACCACTGTAAAAGGCGAAACTTTCGATCGTTTTCCGCTCTATATGCTTTGCTTCTTCCAGGGCGCTGGACGGCGGCCGCGTCGCAAGGCTGAAACAGAGGAGATACTGGAACGAGCGGCACTACTTACTCGGCGCACTTGCAGCAAAACTTATTCGTCTTCGCATGTTCTCGCGCATTTGCGGAGAATACAGCGAGCGGAAAAACGGGGTGCGAGCAACGGGGATCAAGCCGCCAAACTGAACGAGCCACCGCGAACGAACCAAATTGCTAAGAGGAAGCTTTCTGGAAGAAAGTGGGAAGTGGAAACGGGTGGAATCAGCGAAAAACTTCCAAAGCGTTCTCTATGAGCAGCAAAGCCTATCGTGACCATTCGGCTGTCCTCTGGTTTATCGATATTTTTTTCGCGGTAGTAAACAGTTCGCTGGCGTCGTATCTAATGAACTGATGCCGTCGAGCAATATTTTGTCAAAGAAGCGACTAATTTGGTCGGGAGATATCTGCTGCCGCTATGGCGGGCGGCATCCCAGACCAATTTCGTCGGTTCCATTAATAAAGTTGCCTGCCCTCGTTCCTTTGGGTCGCTTCTTTCGTTTGTTGGCGGGCCGTTCGGTTTGCTTTGGCGGTGAGGGTAAATGCTACTTTGCCGTGCAAGTATTGCCGTCCGCTCGAAGGAGCTGCAGTGGCAGAAGCAGTAGAGAAACAAGAAAGGATGTTGTGAGCGGAATAGAGGGAGGAAAATGTTTTTGAGAACGGAACGAGCTGCGTTTCCGTCCCAATAGAAGCCTGGAGAATTCATCGGACGAGCCCAGTGGAGCTGCCGGGTATACATACAGTGCTCCCGATCGTGTTTTGTCTCGAGAGCTTCATTATCTTCGGCAAGCTCTGGAGAAAGGAAGTCGGAGAAGAGGAAAATCAAAAAGACGACCTCCGAGACGAATTGAATCAAAGTCGATGAAAGTCGAGGGAGAACATGCAGACACAAGAGTCGGCATAGGAAATAAGCCACGAGTCGGGCCATTCCGAGAGGAGAAGAAGGAGTATCGCGAACGTTACGCCGCCGGATGAAAAAACGCCAGCTCAGTCGCAGCATCATCGCGAGGGACACGCGATCGACTTACCTCGCGATGATGGGGCGTTTCGCACAATGGGCTTCTTCGGCTGATGGATTCCTCTATCTCGATTATTTTCCTCGAACATTTCTCATTCCCCCTTTCCACGGTGTTAGCAAGCTCAACGGGCGTTGAGCTCCTCGTGGAGGTCAATATCGACAAAAAACTCCATGCCGAGTTCGTTGAGGAGCAGTCGGCGAGAGGAAATTCGGGAAAGTGACGAAAGTTTTCAAACTTCGAAGCTTCGATTGTCAATGAATGATGGCCATAGAATGGGATACGACCAGTTGCGCCATCGCGGATCGGACACAATCAGGGACATGGAGCATTCTCCGATCTTCGAAAGTAGGCGTCGTGTATTCCGTCAGGGGCCGACAGCTCCTACAGGACTGGAAGGCGAGGCCCTAGCTCGACACACTCCCAGACGGGAATTCGGACGAGAATTAGATTTACGACAAGAATTAGGGCTTGTCACAACTCTGCTTGCTCCAAAATGCATAGTAGAGAAGTCGAAGGCACAACGTGCACAGAAGCAACAACGGCAACCACAACACTAACAGAATGCGATCCCGAAGGCGGGTCGACGGGGTCGACAAGAAGTTAGGGGATTCGAGGATGAGGAGCGCGCTCACGCGCAGGGGCCTTCCGTATTCCGAGACTGGGACGGCTTGAGAGGTAGGACGCATAATGTTCCTGCAGAGTCGCAATCAGATGCCAACGTCGTCGAAAACGCAAGAGGTCCTCCGTGCCCGGATGTTGCCTGAAATGGTTAACCCAATAACCCGAGGCTCGCAACTCTGTTGTTTCGGTTTCGTGCGAATAATTCGTTATTCCTTGCGAAGAGCTGCCTCATCTCTGCGCGCCGTTCGCTCCCCAGTTTCGCAGCTGTGAGCATCCATGAAATGATGAACCTATCTGAAATGCCAACATCATTTTTCTCGAGTCGTTGTGTTCGTGCACACAGACCGCGGTTCTTCCGCACTTCTGTGGTTTTTCTGCACTTTCGTTGAAATTTGTGACGTAGATCTCCAACAATGAGAGGGGTTGGTTCCGGTGGCTTGGAGGCGTCCGACATTGTTTCTTCTCGCGTACGCGTCGTGTTTTGGATGTTCACTCTTGCATTCCTCACCCGTCATCTGCGACGGTGTGTTGCAACCAACGCTCCGTGGCTCTCATGTGACGGTCGGTACCTTTTCCCGTCAGTGATGATCTCGCTTTTTTTTTTATCGAATAGTCGTTCTCCGCCACGAGGCTTCCGCTTTAACTATGGGCATGGTCTCATAAATTTAATTCATGAATCTGTTTACGGGAGAGCGAGGTTCGCTGAGCTTCGGTGATTGACTCGCAAAGACCCGCTGAGCCAAGTCCCTTCCCTGCTGCGGCGAGATTTTGCCTAAAGGGCTCCCTCCGCAAAGTTACTCCCTTGCCAAAAGGAAGAATGCAACTCGTCCCCGATGTGGGTCGTAGACCGGTCCTCGATGTCCGTCCGACGGTTAAGTGAGCATTTCCGGAAGCCAGCATGGCAGAATGAGAGCAGAAGGAGGATGAAAAGGAGGGCAGGAAGAATAGGAAGGAGGATTGAATTGGCGGTGGAGGCGGCCGCGGCGGTTCACATAGCCTCACGCACACAAACCCGTCCAACGTCGCTTTGTCGAAAACGCTGCGTAGGCTTAAGATGGAACACCACGTGCAGAAGACCTCGTCACGCGACGAGATCCGACGCGACGGTTCTTTGCGAACGTTGCGACGTGAACGAAGCCGTGTCGTGGTGAGCGCTTTTTCAACTTTGGTACGGAGCCGGAATTTCATGCGACCCCTTCAGCGGTGGAGCTGGCAGAGTCAAGCGAAGTTAGAGATCGCCGAGCGGCAGCATATGATGACATTCGAATGATTTGAAGAACATTTCGTTCCGAGCCAAAACGATGTTCCGTCAGAGGACGGACCAACAGACGGACGGTTGGCCGTGCAGGCTGGCGGGCGGGCGGGCGGCCGAGCGAGCGCACACACAGACCCTGAGGTGATCCTTCAGCGAGCCATGCACGCAACAATGGCAACAATGGATTCAATGTTTACCCGTTATATTGGAGCCATCATCATCATCATCATCATCAAGGGAATCATCTTGATGCGAATTTCTTTGACAACAGCGCTCAAAAACAAGATTCCGCTGGGTGAAAGACTCCGCGCTCGCTACGCTCGTCGTCGATCGATCAATCGATCATTCGGGCTAAGCGGAGCCAGCTGAAATCAGCTTGTGGACAGAAGATCTATGCGCGGACCTTCATTCCGCAGGCCGCAGCGAAAAGACCGTTCTCCGAAGAGGGAATCGTTTTTCCCGAACATCCTTGAATGGTAAGGAGCACACCAGAATTCGGAACCGACAATAATTCTGAGATATCACGGCAAACTGCAATAATTCATGAGCAACAAATCGAAAGAAACGCAAGCAGTTCTCGAACCGTTCTGCTTCCTCCGGCGTGCCATCGCTTCCACGAGATAAAGCACGAGCACATTCAACCCGACCATTCGGATTTGGAATCGGAGAAATTTCGAGCTATTCATTATTTTGGATAGAATGGATACTCGGATGCGACTAGTTCTGTCGAATTGAAGCGAGCGCGCGAGCGAGGGAGGAAAAATCATCGAAAAACGCTCTGCTACTCGCTCTGGGCGTTGCGGGCCCTCGTTGGGCCCATTCGCCCCGTGTCTGCCTCCGCCCGAGAGACCCACCGAGCTGGCGACCGAGTGCCTCACTGACTGAGTGAAGACGAGAAGGGACGAAATGGAAATTTTCACAAATCGAGAAACCCAGAATGAAAAGTCAATGACGAAGAAGAGATTGATGTGGCGGTTTCAACGATTTTGGATTTGTCGGCGGAGTACAGCGAGCCGCTCCGTTCAGCAGCCCTGCTTCTGAGCTTTCTCTCCATACTCACACCCCACGAGATGAACCCGTAGCCAACCGGAAGGGTTCGACACAACACCCGCGACGCAAATTGCGGCAGGCATTCAGTGTCGTTGGTAGCGGCGAGAACGGTCATTTTCGACGGTTGCCCGACCATCGTTGACGTGGTGGATTTGCGCGAACGATGCGACGATTTCACCGCGAAGCATAAGAACACGGTGAAGCCGATACCCTACACGCAACAGGACATGAATCATCCCACCCGCATCCTGCTCGAATTGCCTTGCGAGGAGACTGCCGAGGGTGAATAATTCCTCAGAATCAACCCTTGCTCAACATAACGGAAGTCGCGGCGAATAGAGATCGATGTAACTGCATTCGACGACAACAACCCTAGAGAATGGGAGTCTTTCAGTCAGTCCAGGGATTTTTCGATATTGAACGACCTGTCCCGATGGGAACAGTGAGCATATCAGGCGACTTTGTGGAACAAGAACTCTGGAGGCGTACATGGGATCTCTCTCAAGGATTCCGAGACAGTCATCCGCCACAAAAACTTGCCGCTGCGGGAACTTTTCGAGCGCGGAAGTTCTCAGGCGATGAGTGAGTGCCAATTCACTTTTCTAGTCGTCAATTATCTTCCCCTGGAGAGCAATGTTTCCCTGCATGAGATATTCACATGGTAATTTGAGCGGTATCCAGGAGCAGAACGACGGCTACGTGAGGACGAATTTACATGGTGGAGGAAGTGAGAAGACCTTTTCCTGTTTGTACGAAATTCGCGAAATTCTGAACAATACTTCACGCGTGCGACTTCCTTTCTCTCTCTTTCTCTCGCTTCGCTTCAATATCGCGTTCTGTAACTTTGATCGATGTCATTATTCTAGCAGTCTTAATGATATGAGGAGAAGATTCCTTGCCCATCCGCGAGAGGAATCGCAATCTGATACAGAACGTCACGGTTCGATTTCTTCCGAAGTCGAGCCAAATGCAGCTTTACGCTGGGAAAATGCTGTCAAGATCCACCACGCGTCGGTTATTCAAGAGAGAAGTCCGTCGAGAATTTGGAAGGCTTCCGTGGGATTGATAAAATCCAACCTAACCTAATAAAGTTGCTATTCTTTGACAGTTTTAAGCGGCTCTCGCGGCAGACGAAGATATGGGATTACACTATTTTCGATCTGGGCTCTCGAATTCTCCTCCGTTACGCCTGCCCGTTTGCGGTCGAACACTGATCTCCAGTCTATAGTTATAAAAGCTCAAATTTTCTACGAGGCAGACACAAATGGCTACGTTGATGATGCCCTGGAGCTTGAAGTATTGAACGAGTCCTTCAATCGTTTTGTATATAAGCCCGAGTGTCGTCCATGCTCCTTCCGACCGGATAGAAGCGCACTCCGCGATTGAACGTGCTAGCGGCAGTTGTACATCCTCCGCAACGAAAATGATTCGTGCCCGCCGAGCGGTGCAGATGTCTCATGCAGCTAGTTACAGAGCCAGGGAGCGAGGAAACGCGGCTCCAGTCTTCACTCCGCGCTCTGAAATTCGAAAATAATTTACGAGACCGAGTTGAATCCTGTCATCCGAATCATCCGATGCGTTCGACTGCTCGTTGCGTACAGCGAGTAGATGAGATTCATTTGAGCGTCGATTCTGCAGTCTCGGTGTCGTTGAGCTTGCTATCAGTGCGAGGCCGTGTCGTCTCAAGCTCGGAGGAACACTTTGTTCAAACTTTGCGGCGAGCCTCGGAGCTGCGCGCTGATAGGCCGCGGATGAGGAAGACCGGATATAGCTACGGAAATCGGTTTCATGCTCCCGCTTCCGGACGCAGACCGCACCTCCGAACACGACTGGCCGGATTTCTTCTGCTCTGGCGGCGGCGGCGGCGGCGGCTTCTTCTTCTCGTACCACATACTACTCCTAGCTCGACCGCCGATGCGGCCGCCTTTGCCACACTGCTTCCGCCGAAGGGCTCCGAACACCTTCGTAACTTTAGATACACACCTCGCGATCGAAAGAGCACCGCCGCCGCCGCCGCCGTAACCAACAGGTAGAGGAAACGCATTCTTTGCATCCATTTTCTGTGGGCTTCAGGCTTGAATGAGCAGAAAGAGCCCGAACGCTGAACAAACTCCGTGTTCCCGATGTTACTATCACGAGATAAGATGTTGCAACGTTCGAGGTCTTTCCGAGCGATCCTCGCGAATAGTTTTATCTAGGCCGAAGTATCCGACTCAAAGGAGGAACGGCGGCGTAGACCTCTGCTTGCCCGGGCCGGAGTCGATTCCGTTGGGGCTTCGCCGAGAGGTTTCAGAGGTGTTTTGTATGTAGGTGCTCGTCTGATTCTATGCATGGAGATCTCGTCCGAACGCGAGCGATCTCGCAAACCAGGATCCATAGAAGCAGGCGGAGGAGGGCTGAAAGGAAGAGGACGAAAGAGGAATGGCTCGAGAAGGGGCAAGGTCAAACATGGCTTCCTGCTCGTCTTTGGGCTGCGCGCCTCACAAACAGAGTTCAGTGAGAAAAATTGTCACTGGAATAAACCAAGATAAAGTCCTCGGACTAGGAACGCCCTCACATGATGGCTAGGGATGTCAGGATGGAATGATTGCGTCCGTATAACTTTAGCTTGCTGGGCGTTCCCTCTCTGCTGGATGCGACTATAGTTGCTTCTGGGAGCGGTCATGTTGTACGAGCTTCATCCGGAACTTCTGTGTCCAGATCTCTAACTCTTAAACTTGTCCCGACTTGTCCCTGACTAGAATCCTCTCGGATCTCTCTCAATGAAGAAGGTTCGCGAACCCTCTCGAGATCAGGTCAGAGCCAAGGAACCCAAGACACGAAAGCATACGAAAGGTCAGAAGGTTCCTCGTCTAACCACTTAACCACTGATGGAAGCGCTGAGACGCACGCGAATGATGGCGTGTGAGTGAATCCATAGAACATGGATCTCCAAATGATGGGAGTCAAACTTCAGATGCAAGGGCTTATGCGCATTTGGGACTAGGCGCATCAATTAGTATGGAGAAGGCTCCGTGGTCCCCGTCTGGCTAACGGTGTCTCGCAGATGCGACGGGTGGTGGCAACGTCGGCTCGACTTGGCCAACACGCGATACATCATTCAAGGCCATCAGGGAAAGGCGGAGAGATAGAGAGCGGTCCCTTCCATTAGACCTTCCGTAACCATTAAGACCGTGTTGAACTGGCTTCCAACATGCCAGCAGCAACGGCCACTTAGACCATCAGCGTCATTCATCCTCACCTGTTTCCTCTTGTTGATGTCTGCACCCTTCGGATGTACTGCTACGCGAGACAATCAACAGGTTGCCAACTCATGTCCGCCGCCCGACGATGATGAAACACGCCTGGTTGATGTTTTCCAAAACGGAACTTCCACTCCAGGCATTGTCACGGGGGACGTTCCTCGTGCGGTTTCCCGGATTCGTTGCAGGATCTGGAAACCGTTGCGTCCCGCGGATCTATCTCCACCTACGCCGAAACGGAGGAAAGGCATGCTGCCAAGATCGTTGTTGCAACACGGGCGTTGGATTACACACCCTCGCGAAGAACTCGCACGCTCCGCGTCGATTGTTGCACCTCCGTAGTTGCTCACGGTGAATTATTCCAAATGTGAAATAGACATCCAGGTTAGATCAGATGATGATGGTGCGTTCATTTATGCACACCGTCCGCCGTGTCAGATGGTAGATCGTTGCACATTGCTCACTTGTTCCATCTCACCCACTTGTCTTGAGTCAGTATTTCGTATCCAGCCGTTCCGGTTCAGAGAAGTTCTCCATTTTCAGCATGGAACCACGTTCTTCACGAAGTTGTATTGGCCAAGTTCTAGAAATTATCGGAGCTCATTATCGTGGGTTCAAAAAAAAGTCATGCAAAGAACTATCTGCCGGCGATGTCGAGGAAAGATTCCAATTTTATTCCATACCGCGAAGTTTGTGGTGGGTTTCAAGTCTCCGCAGTATTCATAGATTGTGCTGGGCGCTGAAATACAACAGGGGTGCAAGTGCAGTGCTTGTGAAATATGGGTCGGGTCTGGGCGAGATCTTCACCCCATTTCAGGGAGGTGCGAATGGGGAGAAGGCTTCCCTTGAGATAACTGGTTGAAGTTTCGCGGACTGAGAGAAGCGACGCCGGCGATGAGAGCCCTGTACACCCAGCCGAGCAGCCTGGCCCTCAACGGAGCCAGCGAAATAACCTCAGAAGTGAAGTGAAGATAGATGCTCGGTGCTGGATATGTAGATCGGCGAGAGTGGATGCCCTGCCCCGAGTTTCCTCCCGTCGTTCTGATGGACGGGTGATGAGGCCGCAACAGAGTTGAAAGACGCGGCAGAAAGATATTCTGAAGAGCCTGCCATGTCTATCGGCGTTTCGCAAGGTCAGTGTTCCTCTTCTTTCTCCTCACACGGACGAAAGCTTCTGCAATATACTCGAGCCATGTCAGGCCGAGGCATTGACATCTGACACCTCCTCACGCGGAAACGGACCTCCGTTGAGGAGGATACCCTCCACGCCGATATGAATATTTCTTGTCGAGGAACCTCTCATGCACAGTACCCCATTCTCCGACAGGGAGCCTTCCGTATCACAATGATGAATATGAACTTTGCATGATTCTGTATGCTCTGAGATCTTCGGAAATCCGAGGGAGCAGCTAGCGACCGCATTGGGAGGCGAACCTATCCACGTTCATGATTGGAATTAAAGTTCAGGTCTTTTGTGGACCCGCTGACCCACGGAGGTATTCTTGGCGAGAACCACAGTAGTTGACGACATCAATACTCATCTTGATCGCTCCCGTCAGTTACTCAAACAGGTGTGGTTCCACCGAGCAGCCTGAGCCGGACAGCGGCCGGAGAATCTTTGCGGAGGAATCACTGAACCGTTCCAACTATCGCAATCCAGACCCTCCCTCAAATCACTGCAAACCTCACTGGCAGATCTGTTGAAGGCGGCTCGGGCTCATCGAGATTGACTCTGAGCCCACGGGAATCACGGCAGCTACCACGGATGAGTGGCATGAGGTCGGGAGTGCCCCGACGCGAGGGAGCGGGACCTTCGGTCTCGACACCGAAATTTCCGAATGACTTCCCCTGCGTCGTCGGCGGAAGTTGAGATATACAACGAGAACTTCCGCGCGTGTTGTTAATATCGCCAAATGGCGCAACCCGCGCCCATAAGCCATCATGGTAGATGATTATTATCGATCTTTGAAGTAAAGGCAAAAGATAGTCATCAAACGCATTTTCTTCATAATCGACAGCTCATCGCTGCCAAAGTGAAAATATGCTGGAGCATGAATAAACGCGATATCATTAGGCAACTCATGAGCTCCCATTATCCCGTTAGTTACGAAATGTGAGTAAGAAACCTGATCCTATGAAGGGAAAGGCCAGAGGCATGCGCGTAACGCCGCCAAGGCTACGCAACGAGCGAGCTGGCATTCGAGAGCTTCCTCACCTACCCGAGGGTCGACGCATCGCTTCGTCAGACATTTCAGCTTACCCTGAATGGAGTCGGACATTTCGCCCGCCATCATAAGGGAAGGGGAGAATGGGTAATACATTCGAGTAGCGTGAATTACAGGACTCTTAGGAAAGCGTTCGTCAAGAAAGTGATTTAACGCAAGAATCTGGAAGCTGATGAGAACGTTAACGCCATAGTGATCGATAACAGCCGGAGTCGAAATCCCTATTCGGGAATCGCGATGGCTGAACGGAGTATCGATAGAGCGCTTCCTTTCACAGATACAACGCCATGACCACAATGTCCGGGAAAGAGGAAGCCGAAGCGTCGGCTTGTAAAGCATGGAACATGGCCATACTGCACGTGCCTATTGCCTACAGTGGAATGCAGACGGACATGTTCCAAGCTCGGCTTTTCCTCGCTATAATCTCACGTTTAGGGCAATCATTGAGAACAATGGCCGGCGGGAGAGAGGCAAGTTGCCAGTTCCTAGCATATACTGCCAGGGGGCTTTATTATTGATGTCGATGCATCATAATTTGGAGGTGTGACCCCCACGCACCCAAACACCGGTCGCTTGGCCGGCCGGCCCGCTAGCCAGCCTGCTCGCCGTCTTTGAGTTGGGTGGGGTGGGTGGTGATGTGGGGGTTGGTTGAAGGCGGTGAAGGCAACAGAGTGGCTGTATGGTCATCAAGGGACCTCATTGGAGGCCACGTTCTGCGCCTCAATATCTTTGTCCACGTCTAGAAATACAGTTTGTGGCTCAGACTTCGAGTGAGACACGTTGGGTTATGCGTCGTTTCAGAATTGATCAATGGTTGCGGCGGCCGCGGTTGCTCGTTAGAATGTCAACATAAATCAAATTAAAACTGCGGACAGCATATGAGCGGCTCCCCGTAGAACACACGGGAGTCCCTTTATGGCGCGGTTTATTAGCCCATCTCCTTCTCGACCGACCGACCGGAGGAAGCGAGCGAGCGAGCCTACCTTTCCGTGAGCAAGGAGAAACCTTGCCCCACCCATCCCGGTCGCGAGCCTTACGGTTTCTCGACTTGCCGGTTTGGTACGGTCGGGCAAGTCACAAGTCGGCTGCAAAAAGAGAGGAAAAACTCGACGATTGAACGCGATAACATATGCGCTCCCACTTCTTCATCTTCCATTTGGCGCGGCGAAAAGGAACATTAGTCGAGGCAGAGAAATTCGAAGCCGAGCAAAGCAAAAGGTCGAAACGTTAGCGCAGTTATGTCGTTCCATTTTCTGACGTTCGTCTCTTTCAAATCCCTCACTTTGCGTCCTGCGACCTTCCATATTTCCCAGCAAATCTTCAACTCCGTAGCAGGAAAGCCGAACGAACGAGCGAGCGGGCCAAAGATAGCAGGGAAGTCTCGAAAGGAGGAGAATTGGAGAAATAGTAGAAGGAGAACGACGAGGATGATAAAGCGGAACTATCACTGAAGAACGGCGGGATTGGATACGCTCAATCTTGCGCTCGTTGGGAACTGCTTCCGATGCGTCGCGGGGTAGCTGCTTCGCCCTGAGTTTTTTCCCGGCCAACACAACCGTTCTTTTATAACGCACAATAGCAAACATCTTCTTCTGGTCTATACAGAATTTTATGGGGTCGCCGCCTCTCGTGGATACGGAGCGTTTGGTTGTGGTAAGGTTATTACGTGATAGTCATATAATGAAGCCTTCAGGCACTTGAACACCCTGGCGAGTGTCGGTGACCTTTCGTACCAATCAAAGTGTATCGGTAGCAGCTGTGAGGTTATTCTCCCTTTTACCGATTGTTCCTCTGTTTCGTGTTCTCTCCTGATTATTTCCGCCGTAGCCTGTTTTCGATGACGACCGGATCCTCGGCTTTGACCACCGAGCATAGCGGAGTGACCAGCCCCGAGAACATGTTGCTGAAACAACATGGCGTCCACGTTGCATGGCGATCCGAGATTTTCCATGCGTGATTCTTTCGTCCGGAACCTCGTCATCTTGACCTTCTATTTTCAAAATGCATGCGATAGGTCAATGGCCATGAATGTTCCTGGGTCCAAGGTCATCGCGTGTAGTCGTGTGACTCACGATCTGCCCTCGAAGTGCATTAGTCGCCTGATCCATATTTTAGCGAAGTGGCTTCAATCACCAGCAATGCACATTTTTGGTCGTTCCCAGGAGGTCTCAAGATCCAATGGAAGCTTGTAGTTCGGAGTCCTTCATAGAAACGGAGACGACTCCAAAGCATGCCGCGCCGCTCGTGTCACCGATTCTGTTTCGTACTCTAGTTCAAGTAAGAAGCCTTTCAGTCGGCTCCGTCTTTTTCCACTCATAAAGTGGCGACGAGCTCGGAGCTAGGGTCCCGCCGGAACATCTCAAGTACGGAGTCACGTTCGGTTTGCTCGCCCTCCCTGGAAAAGCCTTCCAGTACGTGCCCAATGCTGTCGTTTACTGTTCTGGGAACGAGGTGAGATGTTTACGGAAAAAGAAGAGAAGAACAACTAAACCTGCACGACGCTACGTCGCGTCTTTGAACCGACGTCCAAGTCCTGCTCGTCTACGCTCGGATCCAAATTTTCGTCGTGTTTTCGAACGTTTGCGCGTCCATGTAGAATCTGGCCCTTGATCCGGTGCAGGGAAGAGATGGGAATCCGAAAATTTCGGATGGAAAACGATGGATTAGGTTGGAGGTTCTTCGTGCACCTCGCGGCTGTCGGCGTCTGATTCCAAGAGCTCTCTCCGATTCGGGATTAGAGAGGGGCCGTTTCCAACCAGCGGAAGGTCACTCCATGTCTGAGTGAGTGCAGCCGGCTAAGTGCCGGGTCAAACTCAACTAATATAAGGTTTCTCTCCGCCGTTGTTGTTGACGTTGTCGTCTTCGGCCAAAGGGACCGCGCTGTGTATGTGTTCCATACGCCCGTATGGTGAGGTGCTGTGGAGATCCTCCCTGCTTCGACAAAGCCCATGACAACCCTCCATTACCGAAAACACTAGGTAACAACCCAAAGATGTCGTATGCCGCCGAAGAGAATAACCCTCTAATCTAGCAGTTTGCGTACAATTGTATTTGAGAATTATACGTCCTAGAGATTCGTTTCGAGTGTAACGATCCGTTCGAGTGAGTCCCTCAAATGTTTACAGTTGCGAACTCCGAACGCTCCCCACACGGAGTCAAAACCTTCGATGAAATGTTTCCACAATCCATTCTCAACCAATTTCAGCACGATTTCTTCCGGACGGATCATCGAATGCATACATGGATACATCAATGGACGGGCGGATCGTCCGATGAGGGGCATGAGCTCTTCAGTGATCGATGCACGCAAGAAGGGCGGACAGCAAGAGTCTAGCTGATCGGCTGCATGGCGAGGTGTATCAGAACGATTTCGCAAATAGTCTGCGAGCGTGTTTGTTGATGGCTCTGTTGCCATGTTCGTCTCAACTCAACTCGAATGGAACAAATCACTATTGCTCACCCACTAGCTCACTCGCCTAGTCAGTTGCCGCCGCCGCCGCCACCACCACCACCGCTGCTTGCCAAGAAAACAGAAGCGATGACTCAGATCATTACTTCCCTGCTCTCGCGACTGCAGTGGCAGTCGGAGCCTCTGCCGACCGCCAGCACTCCGCAGGGGTTTAGCGGCGAGCGAGCAAGCAAGCGACCGAAGAGGTGGAATGGGAGAAAGGAAGCATCAGCCTACGAGGACTGCGATGCTCCCCTACCTGATCGTAACCTGGTGGCAATCTGCTAACAGCCCGTGAGATTCAATGAGCTCTGACCACTATGCAATTTCGTGTCGTTTCCAAATTTTCAACCACTTCCATCGCCGCGGACTTTGATCGCGTGCTCTGGACCGAGGCTCGGAATCGATCCCGAGAATCGACCGTGGCGGAACGAACGATGGAGTGGACAGCTTCAATGCGTTTAGGGACGCGACAGCAAACACAAGCCTAAACAGTTGGTGACCAGGTGCCACATCGATGGGAAATTTTCTTCGATAGTAGAGAAAAAAAGAATCAGGGTTCTCGAGGAACTCGATCCCGAGGGACGAATGCGGTGCGAACGTTTCAATTCGGCGCTGTCGTCGAGCGAAACCGACCGTCGTTGCGCTATTCTCACGTGATTTGTCCTCAGGAGTAAAATACCTTGGGCACATTGGAATGCTCGTTGCCTCGAGACGGAACGGAATTCCTGAATCTGTTCCCAGACAACCGACATCAACGACGGAACCGACCAACCGCTCGCTTTCACTCACCCTCACTCGCTCGTTCGATTTTCCACAGCACCCGGCGAAAACAAGCTCGAGAAGGAATCGAACGTTTGAACGGACAGGCTGCACTTAAGCGGGTGTTCCTCTTCTATCGTTCTCCTGACTGCTCTCCGTTCCATGTACCTCCTACTGGCTCGATTTCTCGCTGCTTCACGCGGGAAAGTGAGCCGACTCGTGTTGGCCGCGAACGACAATGTCTCCAGATCTGAGTCTCCGCCCTATCCCAACTCGTGAGGGAATGCAATATCACCAACTGCTTAACGTTTGCCGAATATTGGCTGACAACGCTTTCTCAAAGGTGCTCTCGAAGATTAGATTTTTCAAGAATGTCGAATGCTCTAATCGGCATTCGAACGAGATTCCCCAAGGTCGCGGTATGATCGTTTTCCTTCTTTCATGATGGGGAAGGTAATTCTTTGGAAGCTTCTGAGATCTTCGGGAAGCGTATGAATCCGGTTTCGCGTTGAACAAAATGCCGGACAATCGAAGAAAACTCGTCGGAACTGAGTGGGATTCTTTTTTTCCGTTGTTCGCGTTCCAGTCAAAGCATCCAGCCTAAAGCTAAGCAGCCTGCGTGAGAAGGATCCGGATGGAGGATCTATCTGTTCGTGATCCTGAGAAACAGGCTGCGTGTTGTTCATACGCGTCTACGTAAAGCACGTTCGATGTCTGCTGGAGTGCATTCGCTGTTGGCTGTTCATCAATCTGTCGTCTCTGTGTTATTTGTCTCTTGCAGAAGTGGGGCAACGCTTGTTGAGACGAAGCCAAGCGAAAATCCGACACCGACTTCCTCCGCTGGAGATATACTCCTTGTGCGACGCAGAGACTTCAACAAGGTTTCCAGTCGATCCTCGAATCAATAGACTCTGAAACGTGTTCACATCGAAGATATCCTTCAAGATGTTCCTGACATGGTTGTCGAGAGAGTACGAGTACAAGAGGACTGCTCGGAATCACCTCAAAACTCACTCCAGCGTGCAAAAAGCACTCGTACTGTACTACCTTGCCGAACGGTACAGGAGGCGCCTCAGCAACAGATTCGCGGACAAATTTTCCAGACTTGATTTATTAGAGCGCCGCACAATTGAGATAAAATAGATTGATGGTCAGTACATAGATGAACCCGCCGAACTTGGAACTCGAACTTTTCTCGCGTTTCATACCTCGTCGAGGAGCAACAGACCTAAAGATGCGACGCCTGCTGACAGCTTTCATTTTCGTTCGAAATACTGGCCCGACATATCGTGCATCACAAACTGAGATCGGATCCTGTGAAGTATATATGAATCCAACTGACACTTCAATCGATCGAACGAATTTCTAGTGAATTCATGGCCGCTGTCTCGCGCTTCTCTGAGGCATAGCGGAGCCGCCGGAGGTATCTCCTCGTGACACGAGAAAGTTTTCGAGCCGCTCGATGTTCAGACAGGGTTCGCATGACGTCACGTTGAGCCTACGGCCATAAAGCATCATGGTGGGGCGCAGAGGAGGCATGTGGGCGGGTGGACCGAGTGCTCGGATCGATCGGATGTCCGTGACTCACCCTAGGATGAAGTATCAAGACAGCAGATCTTCAGGGCTAATGCTTTTTCAGGCCGACTATCTCCTCTCGAAACAACGAGCCGAAAGATATTTACACAAGGTCCATTAGCGTGAAGCAGTTTTGCTCGATAAGGCGCACCATGGTTCAATCGTGCAGGAAAATTGCGTTTCGACGCAGCCAACGCAGGAGGATGAAACGAGAAATGCTGTGTCGATTACCGGAATCGGCGCACGGATTTAAGTTATCGTCCTGGTTCCACCATCTCCCACGGTTCCTGCGAGCACGAGCGCCTAGGGGCACAGGCAAAACCGTAAGTCTCCAACTAGGTCTCGATTGGTATTCATCGAAATCATTCGGAGTGATGCTGGACTGGTAACCATCGATCCTTGTTTCCTAACTCGTTGTCCCGTCAATCGAAGAAATTCGAGATCTGCAAAGAACCCACTGAAGAGCTCTGCATCTGCAGCTTGATCCATTTCGTGCGGAACTCGACTCCGCTATAAATCAGCGCTCACAGCGGATCCCAGCTTCAGATTCGACGTAGGAAAGGAGAAGCTCTGTACTGTTCCTGAGTGGTAAGGTTCCTGGATTCGCTGTCCGGGACCTTGATCGATTTTTTCCGCGGCTCCTAGGCAGCCGAGAGACACAATGGGAGATAACCGGACTCGAGATAGGACGACTCGACGAACAAATGGTTGGCTGTCACTAACCACAGTCAAGCGGCGGTGGCGCGCGACAATCGCGAGCTCTTGCTGAATCCCGAATGCAGCATCCTCGGGGACATCCTGAACAGAATGATCTATAAGGCCAGCATTCTTCTCGTTCTCGTTACGGATCGTACATCGGATTCGGAATCAGCTTCGGGAACCCGACAGCGACCAGCTCGCGAGCCAGTCAGGAAAGGACAGGCTTCCAGGACAGAGTACAAGCTTCAGGAGTCTCGAATTACCTAGGGACCTTTGCCGAGCGGGCATTCGTGGCGGGATTCCTTTGTTGTCAGACTCTTTTCCTCCTTCGGCGGTGTCCTATTGCCAGCGCCTGGTCTTGCAACTGGAAACTGCTCGGGAGCTCTTGGCTCCGAGTGTTCCAACATAAAAAATGCCTCTAACTCTGTACAGAAAATGTCCCGTTGAGACGTGTGCTGCACAAGGCCACAGCCACTGCAGCGACCTCAGGTGTCCTTCCCTCCGCTGCGCGCCCTCTTCGGTGCTGCTGCAAATCGCAAATTCCGTCCGTTCGGAATGAGATCCAGTTAGCGGTCACAGGTGCCGACAAATAGGTAGCTGGAAATCCCGGGACAAAACGGATTCTCGGGGCTGAAATACTTTTTCCCGCGCCGCCCAAACACTTTAAAGGGCGTTTAGCCTCGTTTTCGATTTCCAAACCTGGCCGGGAACGGAGACGAGGAAGCAAACGTCGAATGGTGCGGCTGTTCGGTGACCAAGTGGAGGCAACACGCGTCACAAATTCGTATTCCTACTTTTTCTGTTCTCTTCCGAATGACGAGAGAGTTTTTCTCCATTTGTCAGTGTCTTGTGCAGGGCGCACGTGACCAAAAGACGCTTGGGATCATTGGAAGTTGTTCCTGACTCTGTCGCGACCGAGACTGCCACCCGCTCGCCCGCTCGCCCAACCCGCGGTTCTCACCAACCAGCCACCCACTAAGCCAGCCGAGCGTCGGAGCGGGCCGTCGTCGTCGTACGACCGACCGACTGAGAGGAAGACAGACAGGGAGCCATAGCAAATAGCCACGGTACCGGAAGACTCCCTGAGCAAAAACTGTCACCGACACAACGCTCTCGAGCCGCTACCAACGGTTCATTCATTAGCCTCTGCGTTTTCGTCCGTCACACTCACGCGTGGAGAACACCGTTCGAGCAGCCACAGTTTTCCCTTCGCCCTTATTCGCCGACTTTGGCAGATCGCCCTCCACAGACTCCCTGTCCCCTTCGCTATCTTACCCCATGACCTCCCCTGCCCTTTCTGAATCCCTCGGTTTGCCGTTTCTCCCTTGTTTTTGCCGCGCTCAATCCGGAGCTACTCTTTGTTCCGCGGTCCAAATGGTTTCTCGAGGGACTTGACAATCGACCCCATGAACTACGGGACGAACCATGAAACGGCGGGATCCTCGACTCCCTCAGGACAACATATCTAGACCTTGAACTTGCACCTTGACGCAGTGTTCAGTCTTGGGACGCAAACCTAATGCCTAAAACCAATGGGCGTGCACGGAAGAACGCCGCCGTCGTAAAAAAAATCTTCCGAAGGTGAAAACGACGTCTACAGAGGGAAGAAACAAGAGATCCGCAATCAGGGCTCTCACCGCGACGCGAAAATTCTGATTTGAATGCAACGCTGAAGGGACACTCGGAGTTCCCGATCGAGTCACCGTACGAGATTCCGTCAGGACGAGCGATCATGAGCCGTCCTGAATAATAAGGTAGTAAGCGAGCACGCACGCCGCGCCGGTAAACAAGCGTCAGATTGACCGAGTACACCGTATTCTACTTTCGGAGGACGAGCAAACCAGTGGCTACTATATATTGCTCAATACGTTGCTATGACGTGGCTATCGATGACGTACGAGAATAATTATTTGCTCACATTTGTAATGGATGGTCCTGGATGATCGGTCTCCGCAAGGTTACTTGCTTCCGTCATAGACTTCGTGAGCAACTGCCTCGGCAACAGAGAAGGACTCGCGATGTCATCCGTTACCGACGTGCGCTCTCATTGTGCGTACTTCCAATGCACGATTGCAATAATTGTATCAAAGCCTCTCAATCGCGCTTTCATAGATGGCAATCGATCAGCTTTTGATTCACTTTCATACATCGCTCATGGCTTCTGTCCATCCGGCTACGGGGAGAGACGTGGCTGAGGCGACGACAATCGACTGAAGATTCCGAAGTCGACATTTGAGTGCAGAGAACAAATGTGCGATAGCTCATCACCCCACAGAAGATCTGATCGTTAGACGCGTTCTCGACATTCCAAGACGGCGAGAACGATGCATGAGTAGATCCTGAATGCGTGGGACGGATGCTTTATTCAAATGCCACGACCTCAATCAGAGGCCTCAATGTTTTCGTGGCTCTCAGGAGAACGGCCAAGAAAGAACGGAGATTGGCACCGAGTTCAAGGGTTTTGAGCCCGCTGGCCGCTAATTTCTCGCGGACCTGTGAGCTCTGCAAGTCTAATTAGGATTCGTTCATGCATCACATTCAACCGCTCGACCGACCGGCGAACCGGGCAGGGAAGCTAGGCACCGACCGAGAAGCCGACCACCTAACCTGACCGACCGACCGCCGGACCGACCAACCTGGGCCCCGTCTATTTACGAATCCCTCCACCTGGCCATTTACTAATTTTTAATTCGTCAAGCCATCCATCCAGAGTCCACACCGCTCAGCGCAGCAGGCGACAGCGGTCAGCAGGGCGACCGCAGAACGTCGCCGCTTTCAACGCTGCTGTGCGGGAACCCTGTCAGCGGAAATTTACTCGGGCGACTCAGGTCATGACGGGGGCAAATATTGCGATTGGTGGCCATTTTGCAAAAACTGCAAAAACCGCGAAAACTCCCCGAGAATTACCCGGCTCAACACGAGACGATAGTATAACGAGATGAAATCGGTCAAGGGTGCGTTTCCGAACTGCTGACCACTGAAAACCCTCCTGAAGCTCGAGGACCTGGAGACCCGAGTCGAGCTGCACTTTGACTGCTTGGCGTGAGAGCCCTTCGTTCCCAATTTGGCTGAAGTGCCTGCTTCCCTGCCTGGCGGCCTGCTTCCTCGTTCCCTCACTCGCCCGATCGGAATGACTTCAAGTTTTAAATTAAACACGGTCTCTCGTGCTCGCGTAGACAAGGGCTTCGTCGAAGCCTTGGAGCGGCGAGCGACTCGAAGAGAAAAAGTGGAAGCTTAAACTTTTGCTCGCCGTTCGCGGCGACGTAAAGCTAAGCGGCACACGAAGAGCACGCACCCGAGCGAAGGCTTATAATTGGAGTAGAATGTTTACCCAAAACGCGCGATCGTCAACAGCTATTACCAGGACGCCACTGTTCATTGCCCGGTCTTTCAGTCTACTGCTCTCTCTCCTCTTCTCTCGAATCCATGTTATTCTCTGTGACTGGGAATCATTCCTCAGTGGTTTCCTAAGTGGGTCGGGGACCGCTATCCTTTTTCCTTCCAATTCTCATTTCGTTTCCCGGAAGAAAGTCGATCAGATGAAGCGATCCTCTGTCCTAGATTCCAGATAGGTCTCCGGAAAGTTCGGACACAAGGGTTCAGGAACTATTCAACCGAACGGCGGCTGCTAACAGCCCATTATAATGATAATAATAATACTGCTACATTGGCAGATAAACGGAATAGCAGACCAGTCTGCGGATTCGGGGCGCAACCGAAAAGCTCTCTCGCGAGCGAAAGAAGAGAAAGAAATCGACAGACACCATTTGCTATCCCGGAATCTGCTCTCGCTGCCGGGGACAGATCAGGACAAAAGCCACCGCCACGGTTGCAGATAGCGATCCTGTACGGGAGCAGCGGCCGTTGTCGTGCGGGGTGTCTCCTTTCGGTCTGTCGGTCGCGCGATCCGGTGAGCTCGGTCTACCGGGGTGGATGTCCGAGGCTCACCGCCCCGCGCACTAGCTTCTTCTCCCACCTCACGCTGCGCCGATGCTAATCCTTGACCAAAGCTCAAAGTTCTCCGTATAACATTCATCCGGATTCGCGACAGCAAGAGTATTTTTTCATGCAAGCACCGTGATGAGGAAGTCCAAGGGCAGTGAGAGTCCTGCATGGTCAACGATGGATCGATGCAGGACCTAACATCGGAACCAGCTCGATGTTTCCTCGCTGACTCCATCGGTATAAATACCGTGAGTTTCGATTAGGTTACATCCGAGCATGTTCTCTTGATCGGTTGATTTCGGCAACATTCTCTAATTGTTTGATAATGAAACCGATGGGTTGATTTACATGACGATCCGAATCCTGATGGCAAGGAGGACCGCTGGCTTCGTCGATGGACGTTCATCCGTAACGTATGTTCTGCGTCGTAGCCGGTGAATCACTTTGTGGGAAGGGCAAGGATCGAGCGCTCAGTCTCGTTAACGCAACTGAGCACCCTCAAGACTGGTTGGACGAGACAAGAATGGAAATACTACGGCGGACTACACCGTCTTGTATGAGTATTGGGGAAAATCGGGGACGCAAAGTAGCATGATGGTATCTCCGAACCATCCGCTCGTTGTTCTCACGACTGGTGGGCTCATAAAAAGACGTTTTGGCTTGTGTAACCACGAGTCGACACAGCTTTCGACAGCTTCACTCGTCACTGCTGCCTCCCGTTTCAAAGCGGTGGAGGCTCTGCGCAGTCTTCTAGCATTTGAAACGGACAATGAGCGGAAAAATTGGATTCAATCCGGAAGATCACTGACGAGATCCGTGAAACTGAAATCCTGAGTTCCGAATCTGTTGTAGTAGTGTAGATAATGAAGGGCGATAATATATGGAAGGAGTCATCGGGCAAATCACTCGTCGGGATTTCAGCGAT
Source organism: Neoseiulus californicus (assembly GCA_028455905.1). Classification (NCBI taxonomy): domain Eukaryota; kingdom Metazoa; phylum Arthropoda; class Arachnida; order Mesostigmata; family Phytoseiidae; genus Neoseiulus; species Neoseiulus californicus. The sequence continues at coordinate 3,284,598 of JAMQGS010000001.1, forward strand.
CAACTACAGTGTTCGCAGAGACCAGGGCTCCTAGAGACGAGCCAATGGTGATGAATACCCGACTCACTGGAACGAAGACTTCTCTAATGAGTAGTAATGGCGAGGCACGGCGCTCGATACGAGCGTATCGTTTCGAGAAAAAGTTCGTTCCCGTACGGATTAGTGCGAATTCGCACTCCTAAGCAACGTTTCCTGATAAGAACCCGGGGAGATCGTTGCTCGGCTCGATTCTCAACACTCGTCATCACATTCCTCCTAGAAATAGAGCCCCATCTTAGGGTTCTGTAAATCGATTCCAACCCGGGAAGGTCGTGAACTCTTTGGAGAATCTTCGCTCAATGAGCTCAACTCGCAATCAGATACTGTGAAATACGGCGGGAAGGAACCCAAATGATTCGAGATTGGAGAAATATCAACAACTGTCTAGCTTCACATGGCGAGGCCATTCCGATTATAATGATCCCAGAACATACGGGATTGGAAGGTGTAGTCTGTAATCCACGGTAATAGAAGCCGCGGCCCGTGTGGTATCAGCGGCAGCGCCAAGGTATGCCAGAGGGATATATACGAATGAGAAAAGCATTGAGAATCATCCAACAAAACGTTCAAGGCATGCGGAGCTCAGGTTTTTAGGATAGCTCAGCTGAACCCTGGAAAAACCCGAACCCACACAAAAAACGCCCTTAAAAAATGATTCACTCTGTTTGTGTTGGTGTCGGCGGTGGAGTTTTTATTTCTCTGTTCTCTTCTCTTTGAGCTGGAACCAGTTGTTTCAAATTGTTTCGAATCATCCTAAGGGACCACTGAGCCGGGAATTGTATACCTTTGAACAGCAGTTCTTATCGTCGATCTTGCGACGAACGCTTCTTGAGGGCCCAAGTTAGCCGATATCAGGCTCCGAAAGAATCTCTTTCTCGATGGGTTCATTGAGAGTTAAAAGTCGATATAGAAGTTGAAACTGCGTATTTCGAGCCGTGTGGCAAGGCTTCTGAGAAGAAGTAACTAACAAGTTCAGGGACCATAGACGGTTTCTCGTTTCCCTCCAATAATGTGAAACACGGGTTTCCACGTTCATGAAGTTACGTCTCATCATATCGGGAAGGAAGCATCCCGCCGGGCGATGACAGGAGCAACATGTTTGACTCATTCAGTGGGTTTCCACTCGTCGGCTGGTCGAACAGGTAAGGTGAAGATGGAAAAATGTTCTTCGGTCTAATTAGGCGTTCAAATCCGTTTTGCACAATGATGACTTATGAAAATGCTCGTCTTAGGAGAACGAGATTGATGTTGAGCCTTCATCCGCACACTTGAGTCGTCGACAGTTTTAAATTCAATTCAGCTTTCCGTCGTGCCTTGGGCGGGCTCGCTCATGATTCAAAAGAGGTGAATACTCTACAGGTTCGGAAGAGATTCAATAACCAGCAGCCCCCGGCGTCGTTTCAGGCAACTCGCTGTAGGTGCGCTGCGCTCCCATTCTGCACTGGAGCGCAAAACTTCACTACATTGGAATATTACCGGGATTCCTTAGCAGGAATACATACAGCGATCTCGTGAAGAAGTTTATCGGATGATCTGACCGAGTCAGATTCCATTATGATGAGATCCGACTGTCGCCGAACGTGCAATGTGACGCGTAGCGACGGCTGCGTTGGCGATATTAAAGTAGCTAGCCTCAGGCTACAGGACTCCAGGATATTCGGCAGGAAGGAGAATTAGGAGCACTACAGAGAGCGCGAGCGAGAGAGAACGGGGAACTCGGGCGGAGCGGGAGATGTCTGCCTCGGACAGCTAATCTCGGTGAGCAGGCAGCAGCGTAATCACGGTTTTTATCAAAAGACTCCTGCTTCTCTCGGTTTTCACCTGGCTGCGTAGCGACTAAATGAAGTGTACAATGTGCTAAGTATCTAGAACGATTTAGTGGTTGGGGTTTTGGCCGTGGTCATCGACACCCCAAGTCCACCCCCTCGATCGTCCGCTTCCCCAATTTCCTTGTAGTGACCCCATGTTCTGTCCCCTTCTTCCTTCAGGTGAGCTGCCCCCACCGAGCTCCCTCAAGAACTCCCCCTGCCACCGGAAGGGACCGCCTCGCTCTCTTCACCCGAGCGCCGTACTTGGTGCCCTGGGAAATCCTTCCGAATTCGAGATCCCACGGCATCTTACCTGAATGCGATTCGGCTCAGTTCACTGCAGCCCTTCGCCGATTGTCGGATTCTTTGTTCGCTCTGTGTTCGGTCCCTCGATCAGACGGGTTGTCGAGCGCGGGGGCGGGCGAGTGGGTGGTTGGTTCGGTTGACTGATGTTGATAACTGCCAGTTCAGCGCTCACCCAGACAACTTATTCGCCATCGCCCACGAGCTTACTAATTACTGGCAAAGCTCCAAGCGAGTAGCGAGCTGGCTGCTGTGTGTTGCTGCATATTTATGCGTCGCTCACAAAGATGGCAACATCTAGCGTGACTGTCCCAGCGACGGCAAAAAACACTGACGGGAGAGTGAGTTACATGCTAGAGTTTTTGTGAACGCTCACGTGACGGACCATGATTTTTCCGGCGACGCGACGTCTCCAAGGCTGCCGGCCCAACAGATCATGAGCCCGATCGGCGATTGAGCATGATCCCGGAAAATAAAGATAGAAACCGAGAACCCTTGATGTCAACGCCCGGAAAATCGAACAGCCATGCGGAAGACCGAATACCCGGACAGACGACCGGGAATTCGCACACAAGGGCGAATAATATTCTGAATACCCTTGAAGCAGGATCTTCAGGCATCGAGACGATTTCTCCTCCGGGAACAGGATCGAATCCGGGTCGATTCAACTCGAGAAAACGGGAGAGAACAGAATCGGCGAGTTTCTCGAAATGTCGTCAGGTATGTCAAACGGTGAAGGAAAACGCGCAAATGTTTGCGTGATTCATGGCCTCGAGCTAGCTAGCTAGCTAGCCTCCATCCGTCGTCCCTTGATACGCTGGGACGCTGGAAATTTTCTCTTTCAAGTGGAACAGTTTCGCGTAGTTGAGCTCAAAGAGAAAAACACTCGATACGCCCGGACGCGATAGTGATTCGTTTGAAGTCTCTCCAGAGCGAATATTCCGAGAACATAGAGAACACAGTTGAGCAGACGGTTTCTCAACGGCCATTATTAGATTGCAAATTTGCATACCTCTGAAGACGTCCAGACGGCGAGCAGGAAGTGGTAGTCGTGGTGGTGTCGGCGGTGGAAGCTGCCCCTGCAGTGCCTCGGGTGGTCCCTATCGGGAGAGAATGTTATATCCGCCACTCAGGAGTTGTATGAAGTTGTTCGTCGCTCGTTGCGGACTCCCTGAATGGGTTTCGAAGACGGGCCCTTTTCTTACAGCGCGTTAGCACCCTGCTCGGAGCACAGCAGCTTCAGCGCGCGACAGTCCGCCTGCCTGCCTGCCTGCGTGGCTGTGGTCGCTGGAGCTGCTCCTGCTGTCTCGTCGGCCGGTAATTAAAAGACTGGGTCCGACAGCAGCATACATCACCGCCCCAAACAGTTCGGCGACTCTCGCCTGCAGACGCTCTCTAGATGCGGGAGACAAGCGCAGTCTTGTCATACACTCCAAACGAGCCTCTTCCGCAAAGATTGCTCATGCTTGCTCGCAAACACAGAAAAGTGGTCCGCAGGAATTTCCTGGGAAGTGATGTCACCGCGTAACAACGTGGATTGCATGGCAAAATTCAGGCCCTGTTCCAAGACCCCCTTCCCTCCGCTCGAACCGCTCGCTTGCCCATCCCAAAATTTCAGGACTTCCCACCACCACCTCCAATCTCGCGTCAGCATCAGGGAAACATCGGAAGAGTGAGGCGGGGAAAAGCCGCAATCGATCTCAACTCATTTTGACCATCATCAGACTTGAATTATTTCAAACATTTCTGTTCGGCTCTTTCCTCATTCCCTCAAGATTTCAATCGAAATTACGTCCGTGACTTCAGGCAAACGTGAAGAACTGACGGCCTCTACAACCAAGGGCCCCCCTTCCCTTATTTCCATTTTCCCTTCTTGACGACCTTTAGTCGTTGTGTTTTCATTCGCTTGCCTTCATCTGCGTTCATGATCATATGATCCAGCTGAACGTTTGTGGTTGTTATTCTATCCGCGTGGAGCATAGGAGAACGGCAGCCAGGAGGACATCAGGAGGTCAAGGAGTTGATTAGGAACGAACATGAAAGACTCTGCTGTCACCTCCAGCACCGAGCCACAGCCCAATTGGAGCCAATAAAGCAGGGTTATGGCCCTGGCGATTCCGCACCCTTGCTCTCCTTCTTCCCGTTCGGAGACGCTCTCCTTCTTTCCCTCAGTCGACTTTTCCCTGACTTTTTCCCTGACTTCTCAAAGCGAACCGAACAATGTATTAGCCCTCAGCAACGCGATGCCCCAATAAAGGTCAAGCAGACGGCACGCTACGGGGGCGTGGACGCCACTGGTCCTGACAGCTTCCCTACAGTCGCTAAGCCCTATTAGATGCACAAAAGACGTATCCCGCTGCGGAGCACTGCTTCCGCTGCCTGGTCAATTCCGTGTACGTCTGTTTGTTCGCACTGACCGATATGGCTCCCTGTTGTCATACGCTGACGAGAGCGGGTGCTACCTGTTGCTAACTTCCAAGTCCTACCACCGCTCGACAGCTTCATAGTAGCGCCTCATCACCGTAGCGCTTCATGAGGAACACATACGAACAGGACCCGAATTTGTTCATTTCCGAGCTTGATCAAGACCGCGCACATTGACACCACTCACACGTTTCGCCCGGAGTTTCGACGAGCTTTGTTGTCAAACCGGGCATTATATCCGTTCTGTTCATGAGACCAAGATCTAAGGGCAAGTTTCGTGCCTCGTGCTCGAAAGTTAGCGTCGCGAAGCGTAATGTCCGATCCCATACAAAAAATCCAAGTTGGGTTACGACCGACCTTGCAACTGGAATGAAACAAGGGGATCTACGAAGATAGCAGCATTGATGAGCCCTTCCCATCGACGGAGGTTGTTCGGAGGAATAAAGACTTAATTCGAAACAGACGCGAGATAAGCGCCGGCATACTCGGACGCTCGACTGAATACGCCCCCGCTCGGCAGCGTTCAAGTCACCCCTGCCCAGAGCCCGAAATCCTGTTGAGAATCTCCTAAAGCGCTCAAAGTCGTACCAGATATTTCCACAGTCTGCTCGGACCCCTTTTTCGGTTGCTTCTATTCTCTCGGGTGCTCGCGGGTCGGGGACATCCTCTATTCCCTGCGGGCGCACTCTTAAAGTCCTTTTGAAAGTTCCCCGACGTTCCCGCCTCAAACCTCCAATAACTGATTCCAATGTCAGAAAGCCTCTGTCAAATCGTTTGCGCCCGCGTGGGCGCCCCATTCTCTCGGAGAATTCAATATCGGAATCACTGAGTGCTCAGCAGACGGTCGTCTCATTGTGCTCGTCGACGTCCCGTCGACGTGGCCTGCTAGATTTTCCTCCGTCCCGCCGCATGACGCTGTCGCCCTGGTTGTTGCACGGCTTCCCGATGCGCCATAGGCCCCGTGTTTTGCACTTGTTGCGCAACGAACACCTCAAGCTCATGCGAAAGGGTCACCGTGAGTTCGGGCCCCGGTCGCGGACCTTTCCGTCGAATCGTCGCCTACTCGTAGGCCTCTCGTCCCCCGGGAACACACTGGAGTCTGACCGAGATCAAACTGAGAGGACCTCCGGAAAGAACTGAGGAAAATCGCGCCGCCGTGTTCTAAAGTGTCGGGCGAGTCCTCGGATCGCTTTCTTCTCCCCTCGCGGAGCCTTATCGGCGGCGCACTTAATCCTAAAGCGATTAGATGACCGAGGGAGCAAACCAGCGAGCCAGGAAGCGACGGAGCGGCGAGGAGACCCGCTCCAAAGGAGAAACCGAGTAGAGCCGCGGAGAGCCCACGAGAAAGCAGTTATCTCCTCCTGAGAAGGAGAGAAACCTTCTCCTGTTTTACTCTCACGTCGGCTGAACGAGAGGAGAAGACGGAGGAAGGTCTTTTTACGTAAATACCATTAGGCACAAAGTGGCCTCCCGTAAGAGGGTCAAACCCCCGGTCTCCTTCACATTCGTCGGTCGGGGCCGGGATGAACGGACGGAGACGGAGGAAAGCAGACGAGTAAGCTCAGCCTTGGTCGAGGTATGGAGCAGCGATGGGATTTTATTAGAATGCATGAGGTGCGGTGAATATCGTGTCCGACCGTTATGGTCGCTGCGGGCTATGTTTGAGAAACCCACGCGGAAACACTTTAGCGCACCTTATAGTTCAACGCTCCGGTGTTCGAAATGGGCTCTGGGACCGAGATCTGCCAATTTCACTTGGACATCCGATCAGACATTGGATCTACGACATCGGCTCAGATCGAGAGTTTTGTGATACCGAGGGTGTCTTTGATTTTAACTTTTTTGTTTGATCGTTGGTCCTGCCGAGTGGAAAGATGTCGAGAGATTGGAAGCATGTTTCAGGAGGTGATCGTTTCAGAGCTCTTAGCGAGATTGCTATAGGAAACGGCGGGGGACCGGGAACGAAACAGCGGGGGTGGTTGGGGGGAAGAGGGTCCGGGACCACAATATATGAACGAGGACAGTTTGTGACAAACTTGGATTTTGTTCAGCGGGGCGCTGACAACGCCAACAGCGACGCCGACAACAGCGCAACTGCGACGACATCCCTGAAATATGGCTCGTAGACGTACATGAAGGATAGACGCTCTCAAGGATTTGCCCGATTCGTCTCCGTGTCGGAGTTTGTGCGTCGGCGGCGGTGGAGGCAGCGGCCGACAGATCCTCTACTGACGGAAGATCCTCTACGGGAGGGCTCGCGGGCGGTAGAGCGGGTTGGCTCGTTGACGCTCTTGCCCTCATCAATCAGACCTTCTTGACGAAGCTTGGCCCGGGTCGGCTTTGCGCAACAACTTTCCCCTCTCGAGATTTTCGGATTGGGAGACTTACGCACGTTCATCTAACTCCGGGACTCCCCTTCCGTCCCTTGCGGATCTGTTTCTTCCCAGTGCAGCTTCTCCTGACACTTTTCGCAACGTTGAATGTTGCAGAAGATATTTCAATAACCGAGACGGCCTCTGGGCTGTTGCTAATGGCTAACCATGCTGCGTGTGAAAGGGCGGCCCTCCACGCGCAGAACTCCCAAATTTTAGCCCCTCACCGAGGTGGACGACTTTGATGATTCTTCGAGATTTGAATCGTGGTGTCCCGTGGAGTTTACGATCCATCTTTTTTTACACTCGTGAATCCAATGATACATTTCTGTCTGACTCACCTTTCTCGGAGAGAATTCGGCGCATGGGAAACTCCGCTGATGAAAGGTTGTGATTTTTTCTTCGCGGGAGCTTTATTCGAACGTATCGCTTCTGGCAGCGAGGCTTTTAGTGCTTCATTAATTCCGGAAATAGATGGATGCGATATGACTACAAAGATTCGCCGGTCTCGTGAAGGAAGCAGGCGAATTACTGAGTGTATATACAAAAATCTTGAAAGTTTGTCCAATAGCTCATGTTTCGGCATCCGCTCGAATCTCAATGAATTCGAATACCTTCACTCTATTTCAGAATTGCTTTCGATCCATCGGCTCCGCCTCTGTTTGTCGTGAATACAATCGGTGTCCCACTTTCGAGAAATCGAGAATGACCGACAGCTCGACCGGAGCGGAAGCCCAAGGTGAGAAATTAGACTTCGACTATAAATACGAGCGAGAGCGGTAAACAATCGATATTCGATCCGCAACCTGCCGCCGCCGGCTTGAAGATACACAAGCCACACTCGCAGCCTCGCATACGTTCGTAATGAAAATTTCTCATCAAGGTGTCTCCGGGGCGAGTCCTACGATCGAACTGTTCGCCTTTCTCGGTATTGAATTGGATGCTTACGCGGAATGTGGTATTTACCTCGACACTCGAATCGCTATCGGCAAGTCGAGCCCTTCGACCGCCGCTGATGCCGCTCTCAATAAAGCTCTCGGATCGAAATTATCAAAGATCTTGGTTTGGCTATTCGCTATCACTGCATTCATCCGAGCAACAAATCTTGGAGACGCAGCGGACGTTCGATGAATGGCCACGAGGGCACGAGCGGAGAGATTGCCTCTCAAATCTCATTTGCTCGATAGTGCCCAACACACGGTCCAAGGTCGTTCCACGCCGCACGAATCAAATCAAGCCTGAAAGGTTTCATACAGTTGGCCTGAAAAGGAAACTTCTCTCCATCATATTGAGCTTCCAGGTCACTTGGTTTTATTATTCGTTGGACTCGTTTCTGCAAGTCACGAATCAGACTGAATGCAAGTCTATCAGAAAAATCGGAAAGTGACCCTTTTTGTGAGTCGCAGCCGGTTCCGTGCTACCGAGAAGGCATGCAACATGGAACGATTGGTGATGCTCGGTAGAATCGGCCATACTGGCAGAATCGCGGGAAGAAATCGTTGCATGCTTTTTGTCCATCCTAGAGAGACGTCTCAGGGTTATAGACTGAACGTGAAAGAGTCAGAGACCGATTTCTGGAACGAATCTATAGGTGGAGCGAATGAATAACCTTTGTGAAATATTCCTCCCGCAGTGAACCCACGAGAATCAAAGCCAGCACCTCTGAAGTGAACTCCAGGAGATCATCCGAGCGAATGATTCAATCCTCGTGCTGATAACGTCAAAAACAATCAGCTCTCCAAATCAGGGGTGGTTGAGGAACTGGCGGCTCGAAAGAGGTGACCTGAGAACGGGCTTCCCTGACTCCATGCCCAGTCAGTTATTTCGGTTGGGAACGATCCTTTCAATTCGTCTCTGAGAAACGAGCTCTTGATCTCTTGGACAAACATCGGACCTTCTGATCGATATTATTGGAACTGGACGCGAAATAAAAGGTTGGTCTCGAGGCGCAAACTGATACCACTCGAAAGAGAGGGTTTGAGACTGCCATAGCTCGGAAATCAGAAGTGCAATCATGGGAAATCGGAATTCCGCGCTGTTGACGTCTCAAGGACTCCGAAACTCGCTCCACATATCTATTCGTTCATACGCTGCCCTTCATGTCGATGAGATCGCAATCCTCTAGTAGTGTCCTGGCTCTAACGAGAGTCAGAGGCCCCGAGCCGTTTGTGAATCCTAATTCTGGAAAATTGGTTTCGGCTCGAGCGAACTGCGCGGGTCGACATCGAAACAACGCGTCGACGATGCGTCCGAGCGCTCAGCTATAGAAAACCGACTCTGGAGCCGCGGTTAATCAAAGTTCCTAATTATAATCCTCGCCGACTAATCCGAACCTCGTCTGGATCAGCGGCTCTACCGACCTACGTTAGACACGAGGAGCAGGGAACAGCGATGCAGGTCGAAATAGAGGCAGAACCAAGAGCGACAGAGAGAAAGGGAGAGAACTGTTCCTGACGGAGGGCGAACTTCGTTCCACAGGTAATTATTTTAAATCCACGTGGCTGCCAGGCGCCGGGTTGTTTCGGGATGTCGATGAGTCGATGTCAACAATGTTTGTAGTGCATAATTGGAAGAATTCGGGGTTTCGAACGCTGGTCCGGGCTCGTGGTTGCATGAAGCTCTCAGATTTCGACTCCTGGTGTTCGTCGTCTCGGTAACCCTACTTTCCGGGCTGATTAGTTCTGAACCACTGCAATCCCCACTTTTCATCGATGATCGGCTCTCTTCCCCTCCCTCACTCTCCCTAAATTCCCTCCGGTACAATTTTCACGAGGACGATGTGCGTGAGTTATTATTGTCACCGCATTGTTAATCTGGCATCCTTCTGAGCAAAGCTGACTTCACAGGGAAGAGCTGCCTGTCTTGATCGTGTTCTCCTGTAATCAGCGGCGGCAGATGAGGAGATTCCGAAAGGACGTTGTAGCTTGTCACCCGGCCGTTTCCTCCTGGTGACGACTTGTCCTTTCTTGGCGTGGCTGGCAAGCGAACTGACCGGCAGACTAGCCGGCCAGTGAGCCACCGGGTGCGCTGGTCCACTCAGCCAAGCCGTTCTTAATTGGATGTCGATCACTTGTTAGCTGATAACGCCTTCACCAGTCACCGTGGAACTTGTTCCCCTCCCCTGCGTTATTCGCTCTGAGATTGTTGTTGGGCCGCATCCCTTTAATTGGACGTTGGGTTCTCCGCTGATATTCATGAAAAGTTATCGATCCGATGCGCTAGGAGGTGTCAGCCTACCTGCCTGCATCAGCGTTGGCAAGGAGTCGTAGATTCTGTGCCCGATTCGCTAACGATCCTGCGAGGAACTCCTTCGCAAAGTTTTCCTGCGACGGCCAGAGCCTCTCTCGAGTTCTGACAATCTGACTCACATATACTGTGAAGCGTGACGTATGGTAGCATGGTCACAAACGGGACAGACACGGAAACGAAGCAGCGCATTGTTGAGCGACCTTGACTCTGTTCATCTGCTCCATATGATCATATCAATCAGTTAATGCGACAGAGTGCAAGTCCCGGGCTTGTTGTACAACAATTGTTTTTACTACCCGACGTGGTCGCTGCAGTTATTGTCGTCCTTGCCGTTGTCGTGTGAGTGTGCGTGTGTGTACAGGGTTGCTAGTGAAATATCCCAAAAGACGACAGTGGGTCGTTACTCAGCGTGTTCAGCGAGGAGCGTTCCATTGGCGCAAAAGGATGATTAGTTGATGAAGTGATACCGGAGCCCAACTTCGCTGACGAGTTTACATCGTAAAACGTATGCCGAGTGAATGAACATCTGGCTTTATACACGATCCAACGTCGCTGACAAGCCATGCATGCTTGTTGAACGCACGAGATCGGATTTGTTGAGCATGCTCGACGAAGTTACAGTGCACGGGACAGAAGCTCAGACTGCCACCAGGGACACGACGAGTTGGGTGGCACCTATTTTGGACAGTCTACAAGTTGATCGGTGATCACGATTCATAATCTCGAAAGACGATCGAGTTTCGGGTCCGATTTCGTGTTGGAGACCTTCTTGTTTCAACGACAGGCAGAACTGACGGTTCCGGAGAGGAATGTGATCTGAATTCCATCTGGTAGTTCTTGCACCGCTGCGGTACCGCTCTATAGAGCCGAGGTGTTTGATGGAGCGATCGCTTGTTTTAACAGCTGTGACGACATCTGCTATTTGTGCATATTCACGCGGGCACTGAGTGGGCGACGGGTGGTCGAGCCGGCTCGGTATATAGCGAGGCGACGAGGGATCAGAGTCGCACAGGGGCTCCGCCCGCGACGTCCCGGGGAAGAGAGACGTTTGCCCCTGGCTTCAGCCAGTCAGGGTAAACATCGCTCCATCACCTCCATCTGATTGCAAGAGGGATACACCGCGCGGACGAGGAGGAAGAAGACGAAGCCCGACAAGTCTCAGTCCGTCAAAGTGCCGGCCAGACAGCCGGCTGACTGACCGCCCGCCCGACCGTCCGTCCGCTCGGATTGGCAAGCGTGGCGAGTCCGATGGCAAGCAACTCCATTTCCGTTTCCTCTGTTTGCGTTAAGCTATGAGCGGCGGACTGACTGACCTGTAGCTAGGTTATGGCGGAACCCTCTGACTTGTTTGAACTGGCCCATGCAAACATACGGTACCGGACTGACTCGGCCCGGTAGCCGGCCCCTGAATATCGGATGCACCCATACGTATACACCGAACCCTCGTTTTAACGGACACAGCGTTCGCGCAGGTAAGAGCTCTGAGGTAGGCTATTGCCAAACGTGGAACTGATGTCTTGGGCTCCCGGACAGCCCCGGACATTCAACTGGAAGGGAAAGGGTAGACAGTTGTCAAGGGTAGCAAAGGAACCGACCTTCGCTGAACCAGACCGGATGAGATTCGCTGTTGCCGCTCAAGCTACACTCTTCCTTTTTCTTCCCGTACCCAGGTCGGCACCGGTTCTGCGTTTACTTTGCCTATTGAGGAATTTCCTCGAGTCTCGATGAACCAGCCAGCGGACGAGAAACCTGTATAGGGCAAGAGGCAGGCGGACTGGCTGGCTGGCTGGCTGGCTGGCTGGCAGTCGGATGAGTCTTAGGAAGTGACCGAGAGAGTGATCTAGTTAGAGGGAGTCCATGGCCGCCTGCCTCGGCCTCTACATCTCCGAGGATATCTATCGCGAATCTCAGCTTATTTTTATCCTGTTACCGTTGGTCGTCTTGCTCGAAGGCCTCGAGGGCATCTCAGGCCGGGGCAATGTAATAATACAAACTTCGTAAGGATTGCCTTTATGGAAGGAACAGCAAAGGAGCACCGAGGCAACCGGTCGGCCGCTCCGCTGGCCCGCCAGACAGGCTAGCGAAGCTCTCAGCTTCGTCTGATGGACCAAAAGCTTCAGGATAAGACTGACGAATGCATCTCTCGCCAGGATTCACTGTGAGCAACGGGGGCAACAATGAGGAACAAGAGGAACTCCGTCCCGAGGAAAGACTTTGCTGCTTCATCGTTCTTCTCATGGCACTCACATCGAAAGATCCCTGAATCCCGAAATTTCCTTTTTACTCCTGTTCGCCCTCGTTGATGCGCGGCCGTTTCCCCAATCCTCTACTCGAGAATGGAGCGTCAAGCGGTCCCGACAACGGGGTGCGATGGAGATATTTTTAATGGTGCTGTTCAAGCTCCTTCAGACTTCGTCTCGCTCACGCCGTCCACTCGTTCCCGCACCCTCCCCAACATATGTCCGCTCGAAAACTTTGAGCGACCGTTTCTGAGGAAGAGGCCAAAAATCGAGAAGGACAGTGAGGAACTCACACAAGTACGATCTCTTTGAGTGAAATCAAACGCCACGATCAGCTAAACGGGATTCCCAGACTTCGTCGTCATTGTGTTGAATCAAAGTAACGTATCATACGAGTCTGTCTTCGTTGGATAAGAACTGTGGCATCCTTCTAGATGAGGTCCTTTCCGGCTCCCCAGAAAACGATTTATTCGAGGTCGTTGGCTCTGCAGCACTATTCATGAATAATGCTTCTTATATTTGTTCAGCTCTGGGGCCATCTCTCATCCGGTTGTTGACTCCGGTGATTGCGGACAGTAGGCAATCCGAGCGAGCTGGATGGCCGACCGGCCCTGGTAGACGGGCGGGCACACAGCTAAACAGAGCGAGTTAGCCCCAGCGTTCTTGTTCTGCAGGACTCTCCCTCGATTCTCCGTGCGTTCGTCTCCGGCGGACCAAATGAGTGAGATTGGAAGAGGTCCGCACGTTCTGTGGGGACCTCAGCGGTGCTACGCCTACACGATCATGACCTCTAGGATCCCGAAGTCAAGGAACAAGGGTGGTCGTGAGTTGAACTTCGATCAATTCGATGCCGGCCACCGTCAGAACCCTTGAGTTTTTTGCTCGATGTTTCCTAGAACCGGATCCTCGTTGTTATTACCTGGGACATCTCTGAGGGGACCATGTCTCGTCCAATCTAACAGAGGCCTCACTTGCGGCCACAGAGCGGCAGTGCCGGATTGCTCTGATGTATTTGTGGGGTCTAGTCGTACGGAGCGTGCGAACGTTGCGTACAGTTGCTGTCGTGGAAATGCCTTCGCTGACGGGATTGCCAATTTGGCTTTTCAGCCCAGGACAACCCATATCTCTCTACTCCTTTCGGTGTTCAAAGACTTACTCTCCTAGGAGAATTTCTGCTCCCTGGCTATTTGATCAATCAAAAGAACTAGGAATACAACGGAGGAACGTTCTCATCAGCTGGGGAGGGGGGGGAATCTCGAAGAGGGGTAGCGGAATCGTTGGGGGGTCAAAAGTTCAAGAGACGAAGGAGGCGCTCAGGACATTCTGTCAAGGTTCGAACAATCACTAGCGTCTGGAGAAAGGACGAGTGAGGAGGAATGAGCGATCGACTAGCGTCGCTATGAAGCTAACAAGAAAAGAAATGCGGAGGTTTCAGTTCCGGCTGTTGATCAAATGGCTTAACGCTGTGAGCGCTCACAGCGAATACCGTAGAGCGCTTTTTGAGCGTCCCATCCTCCTCCCACTGCTCTGCGTATCGTGAACGCCTGAGAGAGTTAGTATTCAACGACACGTAACCGAGCGAACGAATGGAGCTAACACAGCCCAAGCTTTTCGCGGAACTCCCAAGCTCGTTATGACAACGTCAGTCGCAAGAGTGCCAGAGCGGCATTCTAAGATCCCGAGCCTTCCTTCACCACGTGCCAAGTTCCTCGAAGCTGAGTTGTCCCGCCGATCTGCTCCCTTGTTCTGCAGAATTTCTGTTGAGGAACGGTATATTCCAGCGTATTCACAGTTTCATCCCACAATTTATCTGATTTCGCTGCACGAATCCCCATTTTCGTAGGTATACGATCGGATCCTCAGTTATTCATCCGACCCTCGCTTCCCGTCAAGTTCGTGAGACTGGGCGGAAGTTCGGTGTTCCGACAAGGGTCCAAAGAGTCCAAGAGTGTCCAAGAGGCCTGCTCTTCCTTGAGAACTTCACTGAACATTATGTCATGTCACTACGAAACCCCCTATCTTCTTATTCCTCATTCCACCCTGTCTCGAACCGCCTCCTCATTCTTCTCGTTATCTCCCGTCTGTCGCCCCTTGTTACCCCCACCTCATTCTTCTCGCTGTTTCTTTCACGATCAACTTCTTACTCTCGTTCCTGACCGTCGCGCGACTCGAAACCGACCGCAGTGAATTCGTTTAGCGCTATCTCAAGCGGCTACAGATGCCCCTGATGAATTCCTATCTGACCATATTTCATTTCGGCTGATATGCGGAGCCAAAGTAAAGCTCCCCAAAGGCTTGACTCGTCGCAACGACTTCATTAGCGTAATGACTCTCTCTATACCGTTCTCTCGAATTCGCCGCGCCGGCCAGCTCTGCAGTGTTCACCCAGCCCGCTCGCGAAGTCGCACTCTTCCCACCTCACTGACTCTGGATGTCCGATGTATTCAACGGGGCTTTTTTTGGAGCGGATGTTACCGTAAATCGCTCCGGACAACGGATAACTTCGAGTCAGAACTTACGTTGCGTTTCCTATCATTCACTATACTAACTTCAGATGTCCACCGTCCATGAAAAGGCCGGTGTCTCGACAGGTCGGTGACGAAACGCGCGCGAGCGGATTCCGAATTGGCGCCAAGTATCAATTTGGCGCCAAAATCGTTCGACTCGAATGGATAATGCATTTGTCAATGTCGAAACAGCGACCAAACTCGACGAGCTGGCACAATTTTTACAGGACGAGCTCCCAGAAAGACATCCACCCCGATAGACTCCTCCCCGAGCCCCATTCCAGAGTAGACTAACTAAGTGTTCGCTGTCGACGAATAATTGATGCTTAGCGACGGTCAAAGTCTATTCGCTTCACTGGAAAATGAAATTTATGTTCGAAACCACCGCAACAACATTCTGCCGTAACGTTCTAATTTAGACGGAACGAAACGTCGCGACAGACTCCTCCAGAGCTTCGAAAAATGCTTCCACGGTCCGAACCGAAGACAAGAACACTCATCGAAGGCTGCAGGATTCTATCGACCGAAAGCGGGAATTCCGGAAATGTCTCCATTCGTCAACGGCGCGGCGGTACGCTGTTGCCGGGGAGAGCTCGGACTCAATCCAATCTCGATTGTCGTCGTGTCGTCCATCTCCGAAAATCGTTCCTGTACCAAGGGAACTCTGTCACGAATTTCGGCGAATGCAGGACGCTATGGGTGATATGATTGGTATCGATTGGGCGGTTCCGATGGCTGCAATGAGTATTTGCCACCCAGTATCGGTTTGTATCGCCGGTCCGCCGAACGGCGGGTTACGTGCTGCAGCGAATGCGTGCGTATGCAATGAATATCTTCGCGTTGCGCAAGGCATAAATGTGTTACAAGTAGCAAAGCGAACGAGCCAGAGAGCGAGTAATCTATAGAGCATTAGGCTCATTCGGTCCCCAAGGTCTACGGTAATAATCCACCCTGGCCGACGTTCGGGGTGGATGCCTCTTCTCCACCTGGCATGACATCCCTTCACTTTTGCTTCCTCTTCGCTACTGCTTTCGTGCTTCCCTTCTTTATGCTTCTTCTGCAACAAACCTCTGTGCGACGTGCTTTTCTCTGCACCGACCAGACACTCTCCACTACGGCACCACTTGCGTATTCGTGGCCGGTCATCGCAAGCCGTTGCATACCTTGGCAGCCTTGGTGGCGAGCTTGTGGCCGATTCTTATACTCAGAAACGTTCTCGATTCTCAATCTCCCGGGTCCGTCATGTTTTTGAAGGTTATCGAGTTGATTCTCAAACACTCGGACGACTTTGTGTTTCAATCTACGTCCAAATCCTCAATCGATCGATCGACTTGCTGAGTTTGTCGATTCGCCTTCAAGTGCCAATCTCTCGAATGTTCCCCTCAAGTCCTTCGCATTCCCCCAAGCAAGCCGATCATTGCCTGGCTTTCGACGCGAGAGTCCGGAAACGATCGGAAAACTAACGGCCCCGCATTTTTCGGCCCGGCAAGAAAGGGTCATTGTGTCCAGTGCTGCTGCCGCTGCTGGCCCCGTCACATGAAGAGCTTAATGAGAAAAACGAGCAAGCCACCTCGCAAGTTGAATAACCCGTTACGTGGTTCCATTTATCAGACGGCATAAAAACACTCTTTGATGTCCTCGTCGATGATCGCTCCGATAATAGATGACCTTTAGATAACCTTGTCGGACCCACGCCTTTCGCGCACCCGGGCCTGCGAATCGTTGCACAGCCCGCTCGCAGCCTTCCTCCACCCGGTCCGAGCTTTAATATGGCCCTGGCGCTTCCGGCTGAATAAGTTTAAAAGTTTTGCACACTATGCTCCTCTCCGTTCCTCCGAACATTTTTCGCCCGTACGTCTGTATATTGGATTGGGGAGAAAACGCGGCATGAACAACGTGCAGGTCGCGGCTATTCTAGTCTCAGCTAATCGCGTTGAGAACGTAATTTCGGGAACATGTCGGACGCCGCCATCGTTTCGAAGAAGAGAAGAGGCTCGATGACTCCCACTTTGGATCGACTTTCAAGGAGTACAAGCGCACTTTTCCCGCCAAGTCGACTTCGCCGCCGGAATCGGAAGCTGCGAAGTTTCTCTGTCGTTGAGTATCTCTCTTCTCCGAGCGGGTTTTCCACCGAGGCTGCCACTCCGAGGAACAACCATCAATTTTGATTCCAATTTTCCATACTACGTTTTGCTCCTCCCTTCCCCTAGCCATCCTCCTGCTCTTCCTCCTGATCGCTTGTTCTCCTTGTAACCCCGCTATCATCGTTCACGCAGCCACTGCGATCATTACAGTTTGGTTGTTGTGCTCGCAAACCCCTCGAACGCGGCAGCAACAACAAGCAAGACCTCGAAAGCAACTTTGGGAACGGCAGCGAGTATTTTCATTCGTCCTTGTTTAGCGGCTACCTTGACTGCCGTCAATGGAACTACTCTTCGAGTTCTACGACCCTCTAGAAAGACAAATTTTCTCTCCACCCCAACTTCAACACCTGGGAGACGGAGCGGGCGGTCCGAGCAGAATGCCGAGACACACAAAGTTGGAATTTTCTTCGATTTCGGTGGAAATCCGTTCTGTGCAGCTTTGGAATCGCTCGCTTTGAATTCTATTCGGAGCAGGAACGGAGGCGCGGGCGGTCGAGCGGGCAGGCAATCGGAAAAGCTGTCGATGGATGACAATACTAAAAATGAGAGAGCCCTTTATCCGCCTCTCGGTCGTTCACACCATCGCTCGTTTGGTCGCTTGTCCGCAGCGGTCGTGGCGGCAGCACCATAGCTGCAGCATTCAATCATCTCAGCCTCACTCACATCAGTGTTTTCCTGAGTCAGAGCCTACGTAAGCGGTGGGAACAGGGGAAGTCGTTTCCTAAATGAATTGCCGCTTTTTCCGGTGGTTGACATCGGGCTCTCATTTTCTTTTCCCGATTGTGCTCACGTACCTTTAGCACAGTCGTCCGATGACCTTGACCACGATAACAGGAACATTCGGTTCGGGGATCGCGCGCGATTGGATGATGACTGGAATAACGGTTCCCGAACGAACGAGGATGGGACTGCTCCCAGTGCTCGTGTCGCGAACGAATGCCGGGAAGCAATGGAGAGGTGCATCGGTTATTTTCTGCCCGTTCGATCAGCACGTCAGAGCACATGAGTCATGAGAACGAGCGCGAGAGCCGACTGGGTGGCTGGATTTACATACGCTAATAAATTAAGACATGGTTTTCGCCCTTGTCGTACCCAGCAGCCGGAGTCAGTGGAGCGAAGTGAAGCGAAGTCCCTTGAAGCGATCCTGCTCGCGAAGGAGAGAGGATGGGGACCCGGACCCATCCTGAGATCTTGCCGCCGCTTGCTCGATCCTGCCAGCCGTCCTGGGTGCTAAAAATGTCTCAACCTCTTCTTTCGTTCTCAAGAGAAACTTGCCATTAATGACAGATCGAAAATCTCTCGCTAGACTTGCTTTGCTCCTGTCGCGAGCGTTGCAGTTTGCTTTAATGCGAGCCCGTTCATTTTTTTCTCGTCTGCGCTCGCACTTTTTCCTTCCCTCGTCGGATTCAGAGACTTTCCTCGGCCACGTAGAACCTGAATTAAACGATCGTTAGCGATTTGGACGTAAGTGCGCGTAAGTACGACTATCTTTCCACCGTTTGCTGGCTCTATGCGTTTCAATTAGCGGTCGGTCATTACCAGAAGCTTCAGGATTAGTTTCTACTTTGTGAGGTCCGCCCCGACTTCCTCGCCGGTAGTTCCAGAGTCTTTTCCATTTGAGGTATGCTTTGCGCGGAGAACTTCGGGAACTTTGAGTTATGATTCTCGCATCCAACGCGAGCAGGGCCGAAACTTGATGCTGGTCGGTGGGAGGGTTTTGAGCCTCAATTTGAAGCAAAGCGATGGTTGAATGGACTCAAACGTTTCGAAGGGGATGGAGAACGTGATCTTAAGAAACCTTCGTGTGGAGAGTGGAGAGTCAGCAGGACATTCACAGGGCACCGTCATTTGTTCCCTCTCTCGCGTTCGTTCTGACTCACGGTTCTCGTGGATTCGACTGCGCGAGCATGAACTGAAAATTTCACGAAGTTTCGTGTCAAAACGAATTTTCGAGGATTAAGGTGAGAGGAAATCTAACTCCTCGGATTCCAAAAGGTAAGTCGAGGGAATATCAACTGAACAAACTGCGCATTCACCCTTCAGGAACAGGTTCTCGGTGAATGACGAAAGTACATGAAGTCACACTGTCGTGGTACATATGCCGCTCCCAGTCGGATCTCGCTCGACTTCGGGCGAGAGTTTGGCGGAGGGTTCCGAACCAAACATCGACTCCATCCGAACATCTTGCGTGAGAGAAAAGGCACTCCGGGAACATCTCTTCGTGGGCTCTGAGGGTCTGTCGCAACAAGAAATCTGCGAGAAATCACCGCATTCGAGCTTCGCGACTCGTTACCTGCAGTCGTGGGGTACCCAGGATCGGAAGGGATCAGCCACAACGAGCGGCGTTCCAATCATTTACAGAGGATTCAAGAGCCGATTCTGTGTCGCTCGTTTTAGGTCGACAGATTTTTCTGCATGGGAGGAGAAAACACTCGGAATGGCGGATATCGGGAACTCTATCGCTATCAGGCACCGTTGCCACGGGAGCTCAGTTGTCGCTTGAGATGGAAAGCTAGAGTTACCGCAACGAACGTCAACTCCACAGGTTGGCCTGGTTGAACAAGAGTGCGGAAGGAGAATCCTGTTCCTGAGAGTCGACAAATTAATAGGAGAGACACTCTGATTCTCCTTTCGTATGCGAGCGACAATAACGAAAGCTCTGTTCCCGGTTCTACAAATGACTACAGCGACGACTGGAGCGAGGCTCTCTAGCGATGTTCTTGGGTGTCTTTCTTTTTTCATTTTCAGCTCGTCAACTAATCTCTATAGCCAACCAAGCATGGAGACCAATGTTCCGTCAAGAAGACGAATTCCACTTCACGGAGCACAAAATCTGGAATGAGGGATCCTCTCTCTCTCTCTCTCAGTTCTGCTACGGAACGTGCCTCTGAAGTTTCTTCGCGTGCAGAAGACGAAGGATTTTCATACCAACTTCTCGGAAACTTCGCGAGGCATTCATCAAAGCTTGACATCGGGTGATTTGGGTACTCGGGCCGAAACTTTCGGCCCTTCAGCACTTCATTGAAACGAGAGTCAACGCGTTCCTTGTTGCCATTTATCGTCATCTGAAGCCCAGTTTGGATTTCCCAGATGCATATGACTACCACATTCACTTTTGAGAACGGGAGAGTCAAAGTTTTTTTTACCTCCTTTGCTTTTACCTCCTTCGCTCCTTTGCTTAAAATAATAGATCAATCGATGTACACAGAGTAAACCAGCTGCCTTGAATCCGCGTCGTAGCGACGTTACGCTCGTCGAAGAGAACATCCAGTCGACCTCTTTGTCGTCCTGGTGCCGTTTCGGTCGCTGGGCAGTCTAGTTGTTTATTGGCGAGTAAATCGAATCGGCCCCACTCGGCAACGGCGACGGGATGTTCAAATAAAACCCACCCCTGACATGTCTTACTCTTCCTTCCTCGCACGCCGGCGGGCGTTTTCCCTCCCTCGGGAACCTCAGCAAGGCATCCGGAACTAAGCGACGGCCCGAGACTCGATACCTGGGGCGTAGCGTGATCGAGCTACGCAATACAACAACTTTTCCTCCAAAAGAGATTCCGCAGGAGTAATTGTTTTCCTTTTCCCTTCCCTGAAACCTAGACTTTTGCAGAATCCGGGACAGTGGTGACGAAACCCGGGTCAGGGCGCCGATTTACGGGAACGTCGGATCATGAATCGTCAGGGAAACGTTGGATGTCGTCCGTGTGCGATCGATGTTGTTCCACGATTCTTTAAGCGTTTCCGCGAACGGAAGGAAGTGGGGTATCCTTGGATGTGAGTGCGCTCGTGTGCCTCTGTTTCCCCAGAGGAGTTGCAGCAGCAGCAGCAGGAAGAAGAAGCACAACGCTCAGAGGAAGATAGAAAGGGCAAAGGGAGCTATAATTAAATATGCAGATGGCCAGTGCGGCGTCGGCGGCGGTGATGAAAAGAGAAACAATGCCCCTGTTTCCAAGTCGACCCCGTCTCCCCGATCTCCTATCCGTCGAGACCCTCGTTCGCCCCCCTCCCCACATTTTCTTGTCCCGAACATTCAACCACGCACCCATACTCCCATCCTTGCGTTCGCACGATCGCTCCGTCCATCTGTTCGTGCGCCTGCCGTTTGTCCGTCCGTCCGTCCGTCGCTCACTGTGAATTGCAAACCGAACAGAGGAAAAGTTGGAGAAAGAAAGGAAGGAAGGAAGGAAGGAAGCCACCCACCCACAACCGCGCGAAGGACGAACACAGCCGCAAGAGCGGTGCCGGCAGTACAAATGAAAAGAAGAATGTTTCCGACGAGCAGTGATGCCCCCCGTATAACCGGCCGCGTACTAGAGTCGCAAACATGAGGGAAAAAAACTGACCGGCCGGCCGGCCAGACATCGGGGCCGAGCTGCGGTCGGTCGGCGCAAGGAAACGGATGCTCTTTTGCCTCGGAGTCGGGAAAAATCCCAAACGTTTTCCGTCGACGTCAAAACAACAAAAGCCGAAGACCCGTTGTTCCTCCGGGGTTGAGGTCAGGGAGGGAAACGACGAGTGGCTGATGTGCGCGGTGTCGACATGAGATTCGGGGGAAAGCCCGGGGGACGTTGGAGATCCCAGGGGGAGAGCGCTTTCAAAAAGTCATTATCTCTGATTGGGGTCAGAAAACTCAGTGTTGAGAACGGGCGGCATTCAGGTTGCATTTTTCAGGAGTCGCTCGCGTTCCGATTCCACAGCGCGAACGAAAAGCCCGCAGTTGCGCTTCTGGAAGTTCGGAAATGTTTCCAGAGCAAAGAAATCCATTCCCTCGCTAGCCTCGTTCACTGAAGCCGGATACTGTCGCAGGTTGGGATTCGGTTCCATCAGAGCCACGGCGACGCACTCTACGAGACTTGATTTCAGATGGATTTTCGAGGGTACAGCGTCGCCGTCGTCATCGAGAGTTCGCAGCGATTCAATTGCGACAGTTTCCGGAAAACATGGAACTCGAACCAACTCGTTTTTTTCAGAACTCGGTTCTGGAAGTGGATTCGCTCCACTGTGGGCTTGGGGTTTCGAATTTCGTCGAACGGAGTCGCGTCGAGTTTCGTTCGTTCGTGCTGTCGTCTTCGCAGCCGCTCGGACGACACGAGCGGGGCTGGCAGCCAAGCGAACCATGGCGAAACCATGGCCAAGCTAATAGAGGTCCATTAGGGCCGCACGCTACGATACTAATCGACACAAAAGAACGGACGGCGAAGATGGAAGACAAACTATTTTCTCCTCGGGACGGCTGAACTCTGCGGCACACAGAGAAAACTTTCAAAGTCCCGCAACCAGTAGTAAACTGTAACTGCTGTGGAAATAATAAGAAAGTCTCCGCCCTGCTTGAGAGTGAAGCGTCCGACGGAGTGGAGATACGTTTTCTGATGATTGGGTTCCCCCGTTGCGGGACGACGAGCTGTTGGCAACCTAACCCACCGAGCAATCATTCAAAGCTCCACTCATCTGTCGGTCACGTCAACTCCGAGCCCTGAACCATGCGTAGGCCTTGCGTAGGATTGACCATTACTGCTCAAGGAGAGTAGTTTCCTGCGTTTCGTCACAGTTCCCGACTCGACATCGGTGAATCGGTCGATGTCCTAAGGTATGCCAGGCACTGCTGCGAACGGAGTGGCAGTGATGAATAAACTATCCGACCATAAATAAGCGCCTGGACACGACAAGTGAACAACGATAACGACCCAAGAACAAAAGAACCATCGGCCGCTTGAAAAGACTCGCAGCTCTAGTGGACGGCACACTGCGTGAATCCCACTCGATCCACTGGAACGTCCCTTTTGTTGAGCGTTCTTCTATACGTGCCCCCTCCTCCCCTCTCAGTATTGATCATATTGACATTCTTCTTCATTTACTGAGCTTTCTAGGCTCTAGACAGGTGTTCATCCTTCCCGGCCAGCTCTTCTACGCTGCGCTCCATCCTCGATGATCTCTGTCTTCGGCCGCGTTTGTAAATGAGCAGTGACGACGCGGTTTTGCAAGATTGTACAATAACTTCTGTTTGCCCCCTTCTGTGGCCCGTTCCAGGCCCCCTCCTTTTCACCTATCGATTCTTGTGTCGGGTCCTGCGCGTGCAAACGTGGTTGCAGCTAGGTGGATAGATAGGTTGTTACTCTGGTCGATTGTCGGTTCGACAGCGCCTCTATGGATGATCGATAACGCTCCATCAATCGCATGCTTTTGATACGAGAGATATTGCTGTTTTTCTCTGCTCTCATCTCGATACCCTCTCCGGTCCAACTAGACCTCTCACAATCAGTTCGGGCGCGGCGACAGCGGTTCTGACGACAACAGACTACACTCGTAGGCTGCTTATTTGGACCAACGTCAGGTATTAAACGAAATGTTTCCTCGCATCATCTGTCTTCCGATCGAGTTTGCACAGTATTGCGCGTGTTGGGCAATAACATCAAGATCGCGAAACCTCCGAAAACGAGCGTAGCGAGAGGCGTAGCGGGCTGGGTCGAGGAATAGGGAGCCAAGATGAAGGGAAAGCGATGATCTCGACGTTGGGGCAAGGGATCAGAAGGGACCAGGTGTCGCAAGACGTCCATGCAGAAGATTCGAATTCTGAGAGTCCGTCATTCAAACTTGATCGTTTCCGGATATTATGCCGACGATTTTCGGGAACTTCAGGCGTGGATCGGTGATATTAAACGTTCCGGAAAGGAACGCTCGGGACAGCGATTAGAAATTCTTTGAAAGGGGAAAATCCGCTCTGATCCTGGACGGCTTAGGGACCGAAGTTTTCAACACACCATCCTGTACGTGACGGATTTGTCAAACAAAGAAATATGTCGTTGTGTAAAAACACTGCTGAGCAACGATCGCGTTCCACGAGGCTGTGAAAGAGTTTACGCCGCAGAGCTGAGAACTGCAGCGACGTTGCTGAAGAAATTTCGAGTTTTTGATAAGAACGCTTTCAATATCTCAACTCCGGCCCACGTGGCAATGAGACGGCAAAAAGAACAGGTCGAGGACATCGTCCACATCGTTTCCATTCGGAAGGTGATTCCCGGGAGTCTGGCTGATACCTTAGCAATCTCAAGTTACCTTTGCTGTTGAGTGAACTCAGCTTTTGTTATGACTTCTGAATTGCTCTCGAACGCCTCGCTCGGAACGAACGAAAGTGTGTCAACATTTTTCATTGAGGGGTATTGCTTAGTTAGTTGATCTGTAGGGGGCAGCTTCGCTTGGCTGGTCGCTTTATTTACGAAGAGACCGCTTGCGATTCATTCCGAAGGCAACCTGTTATCAATGTAGCACACTCGGCCCCCTGCCTACGGTGACGAGCGTCCCTATGTATGACTGCAGCTCGGCTCGTATGTCTACACGTATGCCGGTCGTATACGAGAACCGAGCATCTGAGAGGGTGCAGGCTTGCTTCACAAACTTGTCGAAATGCTCACGACCAAACTCCGTGTGGGTGGCTCAGTCGGAGTTTGAGGGTATGTGTGAGTGTGTGAAGGGACTCTTTTGTTGTCGGAAAGCGTATTGTAGTCGCGGTGTATCCTTCGGGAGTCCCCTGGTACCCTCTACGCGTCGGCGCCTCCACTTGTTTGCGCACCTCTCCTATCCGTCAATATTCATCTTAAACACGGAGCACCAGGCTCTACTGGAAATATTTCCAGTTTCTTCCGTTAGTTCGGCTCCGGGAGAATACTCTTGACGGGCGAAATGGCCAAACTTGTCAGCCTTACAAATTGCTATAGCAGGGGAGTGGAGACGAAACTCTCGAAACGGCGTCGCTCATTTAGGGCATTGGATGAGGGACTCGCATTCAGAGTGTAGAACAAGCGGGAGCGCGGAAATCGATAAGTAGGATTGGAACCTGCATCAAGTTCTAATGCCTCGTGATATCGTCAGATAGTCTTCCGATCGACTTGGAGCTTCATTAGTAACGCCCGACGACTTCTTCGAGTCTCTGCTCGGGCGACATGTGCGTAGATGGTTCAAAGCAGCGCTCATCAGAGTCGTGTTGTTCAGGATGGCCCGAATAGGGCGTGAATTTTCCAACCCGATTGTGGTGTGCCCATCATTTCTGTAACTCTTCCAAAACCAAAACTCGGAACCGATGGAAAAAAATTCGGCGGTCATTTCGGTTCTTCGATCGCAGGGGCCGATTCTAAATCCAGTGGAAATTCCCGACCTATGTAATTCAGCCACTCTGTGGATACATCTGATCACTGAATGTCAAACTGAGGCGAACGTCAAACATGTAGTCGATCCTTGCGGAACATTGATCAAGGCTGCAAGCAATAAACTGACGAATCGGTTCTTTGCTAGTGGAGTTTGTTCTTTTCGGCGATTTGCTGTCGGACTCCCTACGACCCGGTATTCTTTTCCGCGAATCAACTCCGATATGAGAATTCTTGCTCGGCATCCGTGGACTCGATCTCTTCGTCCCCTCGCTGGAATCCTTTCATGCCCGGGCGGGTTTGCCGGCTTCTGGCGCCGTGGACTCACAGCACGAACCCCATTCATCGAGCGATTCTCGCTGGCCGAGCCGAGTTCCCTCCGTTTCTGAGTGAGTAGAGTAGCCGTGTAAAAGTTTGTTTCTCGGGACGACTTGTTGCCGCATTTACTTATTCCCAACCAACTCACTTCGTGGCTTCGTTTTTCCCTCGCGATGACGAAAGTATGAAGCCGCAGTTTTCAATAAGCTCCGTCGTTCAGGGGCTCATGTCGCTGTACCAGAGTCAGCCACTCGTGAAATACCTCTATGCTCACCATGAGCCGGTCTGCGAGGCAGCCGGCGCTCGAACGAGGCTGGCTTGCACCGACGAGGAGACCAAATACCCGTGCCGCACGCGAATAGACTCCTTGCTCGCTCGTTCGCTCGCTCGCAAGGCTGACATCATCTTGAACGAGATGTATGGCTGTATAGAAACTCTCGAAAACGAGCTTCTGCGGTCCTCCGGGTGATTCCATCCTAGATTTGTTCGCTCATCCAGCTGTATCCGCCAGCGAGTTGAGCAAGCACCGCAAAGCCTGCTCGATACGCGTTTTGATGGTTTCACATATTGAAATTCCGAGGTGATATCAATCAACATAAAAGTTGTCCGAATTATTTACTTTCGTCATCAGCACACGTGAAAAGAGTGAAGGGTGTCTCGCAGCCCATGCGCTGCTGTAGCGGATTGCCATAAGCTGATGCTGGGCAACCTGAGCGGAAAAGAGCCGCGCGGCTTCACCTGCTGCTTCGTACTTCCCCAGTTGCACTTTCAGGTTGCACAAGTGCGGGCGCGACTGCGGAGCGGGCGAAGGCGAGAGGGTTTTTCTTCCTTCGGGAGAAAAACTTGCGGGCGAAGCATATGTGAGAGTTCATCCAAACTCGACGTTTCGTAACGTTCGATTTGCATATGTTATCACAACCCTACTCGGTATGGTATGATTTGCATGTGTTAGCACTTCATATTCCGTTACATATGCCTTGCGTTTGGCGTCTTCAGACTTGTTACCAAACGAGGTTCGCTGGGTGATTTCGTTTTCGGGCCGCGACCGCGAGTTTCACTGAAGCTGACGATGGTGGAACCGTCTGGAAGTCTAGGAGTCTTGCTCTTCCGGTCTGACTTTCTCAGCCGAAGAATCCAGCTCGGGAGTATCCTATGGATTCTCAGGAGTCCTCTTGAATCAGCAGCACAGCAGGACAGCAAGGACCACGAAGCCATCGGAGAAGGCGTCATAAGAGTTCCAGCGATTGTCAATCAGGAGCCGTGCTGGATATGTCGTTTCAATGGAATCAGTGGAAAGCCGCGACTGCGTGCAAGCGAACGAGCGAGATTGTTTGTTCCGTAAGCCGGTAAGCCTATTGCTAACTGGGGCCAACACTCAATCAAGCAAGAAGCTTGCCTGCCAGCCTGCCAGTTGGCCCTGTTGCCTCTGCTGAATGGGCGGCCGTATACTCCAGTATGTGTTCCTACGCGTGAGGGTACCGAGACGATGGATTGATGAGAATGCCCTCCACACTCCGTCACCGTTGGCAAGAACAAGCGGGGGTGTAACGAGGGAAAGTGCATCTGAGCTTCTCCTCTTCTGCTTTGTGCCTAGCAATCCATAGTACCCACTTCTCCCTCTTTTCGTCCGTCGATACGCTTTCTACGGATCCTATCCGGTCCCGCGCTCTGTCGGTGCTTCGTTCACACGCGCACGTCTCGATACTGACAGAGTAGGCCGCTCCGAAAAGCCTTTCAATTTCACGTCGAGTGATTTACGCCTACCTCGCTCGGACTTATTCACATCGGTTTGCTCGTCGATTTGCGGGAGCCTTGAGCAGAACTGCCGTACTTACAATTAATGGAGAAAAGATCGATTCCCATCGTTTGGGTTGACATACTCATCCTATAACAGACCTTTCGCAGGAAATCAATGAACAAAAAGCCATTAAAAACGCAGAGAGCCATTAAGCAGAGAAACTTTGGATTTGCAACGTGATGAATCAGATTCTAGAATCCACTGGACAAGCTCCCGCGCGGTGCAGGGATCTTGCGAGAATCCTAGAAGTCAGGAACTCCTTTCTCCTCAGCTTGCGAACTTCGGCCGAGGAGATACGCTCCCTGAATCCATGACCTTGGAATCCGTTTGCTCGATGCGAATAATATCTCGCTTTGTTGACTCTTCAGCACTCCTCGTGCAAATGAGCCGCCCGCTTCCTTTTGCGCATAAATTATGGACATGTTGATGCGAAGGTTTTGCGCAAACAAACGCAAAGACAAACAAAAGACACCTCGGACCCCGAGCTCCTTTGGTTCCGAATTTCCATTTCCTGAGGTGGAAACCCATATTCTGGCGATCTTCGTGAATGCAGAATAAGGAAAATCTCATGCGAAAATGTCAAACAACGATCCGATGGAGACAGTTTTCCCATCCCATAGGCCCAACGTTACAGTTCATGCCTGAATGGCCTGACCGGCCGCTGTCGCTCGCGTTGGAGCGTTCTCGAGTTTGCGGAAACCTGACGAGTGAGGCAGATAAAAGAAGTGAAAAAAAGAGAAACAAGGCTTGAGATTCCTTGAAGTCGATAACCCGGACACGGCACAATCTAGTTTGTCCATCGAAGTTTAATAAAGGAGTCTTTCACTCCGCCACCGAACGACGGCTATGAGGGAAGAAAGGAAGAGCAAGAGAAGAAAATGGGGTCGCTCACCAAATCCTTATCGGCGTCGTCAGACAGCCGTTGCATAATAATGGCGACCCTGTATGTGCGTGGCGGGGCAGGGGTCCTTAATACAGACTGGACGTGACGGAACGCCATCGTTGGTAGGACGAACTCCCTACGCCCTCTCCCTGGTGGCTTCGCGACGTATCAGAAAAGTCTGAGAGAAAGACCGCTGAGAATAGCAGCTGTCCGGAACCGTAAAATCGAGCGTTTTCAAGCTCAACTTACATGCTCGCAGATTTGAGTCGCGAGATCCTTGAAAACCTGCGGAAATTCGAAGAGGTAGCATTGCAGCAACCCCGATCGCGACCATCGCTTGTCCAGGATACTTTCCTAAGTACGATCCAATCGTGTAATATGGAGATTCACACGATCAGGTTGCTACGGCGATTTGGATATCCCAGACATGTCGTACAGACGTCCATCGTTGTCCGGTCCCACAAAGCTGTCGAGTATAGAGCTTATAGAGTAAACGCATGATCGAACTGCAGTTGGTTCGTTTCGGAAGGAGGAATGCTATCCGCTGAACTCCGATGTTGTGAGATCCTGCCAGCAAAGGGAGGATGTTGGACCCTCGCGGGAAAGAGCAACATCACAAGAAGAACTCTCATCCCTTCCTGTTGCCTCGGAGCATTCCGCCCTGGGTGATGATGTTGCCGACGACGACGACAACGAACGGGGAGTTGGAAAAGAAAACGTGCAGATGGTTTCGACGGTGCATTATGTCTGAGGAGGCGGCTGGAGCTGAAGCCGGCACTCAGGGTGCAGCTGTTGGCATCGCACTCACTTACCGACCGACCTGGCCGTCCACCTGTACCTCTCTCTCGCTGGGCGCTCTGCCGTGTGGGTTTGCGTCTGAATCAAGCGTGTCGAGTGAACGAAACGCCGTGTACACCGCTTGTACCGCTTCCTTTTCTCCCACCTGGTGTGGTGGGGAGGAGGCAAGCCGTTGCGGTGTCGGGGTTTCCCGAGCATGGAGCGAGCAACGGTGTTGATGACGATACCCAGAGAGACCTACCCTGGAGGAGGCAAGTTATTCGAGGAAGTTGTCCCCGGCAAGTGATAACATATTTATAGTCGCGCTGAACCCATCCCACGCTTGCCGAGGGATGAACGCCGAGGCATACGTTAGAGAGCGTGCCAACTCCACACCAGCCGCCCCAATGATGATGATGACGACGCCAACAACAACGCGGGGGGTTGCAACAAGGTGGGGTGCCGCCCGCCGTAAAGTTGGCTCCAAGCTCAGGTAGTGATAAACTCCACCTAATGGACACAAACTAACGTTGATACGGGACGAAGTGGACGAACCAGGAAAAAATCTTAACCCCTGACTGACTTGCAGACGGACGGACGGCCGGACAGGCAGATGGACCGACCGGCCTTGCCCCGGAGTCCACGACCACGGAAGAGAGCTTTACGAGAAGCCCGAGGCAGCGGCTCAGAGCAGCCGGGGTAGAGAAGCAGCGCTCCCGCTTCTGCTCTGCGGGAACTTCACGCATCGTTAGCCCTCGCTTCCCACAGAAGACTCACTGCCCCGAGAGAGCTCGCAGGATGTCGCATATCTTGCCCCCGAGCTTTTATGCAGATCAACTGCCAGGTGCGTTCTGCGGCTCCTCAGGGATCGAACAATTGATTGCGAAGCTTGCTCTTCCATTGCGGAATGAAACCTTAAAAGTTATTGAGGGAGCCGCGGATCTGCGGCACGAAAGATCACGAGAAAACCGCACGCGAGATTGAATATTCGAAAACTCGACTGGCCTCTGCTTGAGATCAAGTATGAGGCGGTTTCGATCGAAATCTTCCGGATATTCCAGGAGATGACGGGACGTATTTCGCGGCCTACCGTATTTGTGTCCGCGTCCGAGTTGAAAACGGTATCATCCCCATGAATCATTGAGGCTGTTTGTGTCGTCATTGAGAAAACGTGACTTTCCGTCGTGGTTCATCGACGCGTATCGACGCTCGGATCGTGAGATTTTCGAGAAATCAAAATCGTTTAGATCCTTCCAACAATCTCACTTTGTCCTTTATCGGAAAGCCCTGCGGGAGGAGGGTTTCCGAAGTAAATTTCTAGAGAATCGTCGTAGAAGAATGAAGGATGAAGTTCAGAGAGTCCGGATGCCGAACGCAATAGAAGCTCAGGTTGATGAGAGGTGATGCTCGAGTTTTAGACATGATGCCAGAATCGCTCGTCGTTGACGCATCGAGCGATGGCATTGACACGACGTGTCATTCCGACGGATTCGCATTGTCGTCAGGTTATCGCAAGCCCGGAGAATTATATCGTCGCATAAAGATCACAAATTGACTCAGGCATGCAAATCTCTCCTCAGGGGACGCACGTGCCGCCAGGGGTGGTCCCCGACTCAACGAACTAGAAAGCCGTTCGAGCGTTCCTCCGTCAACTGTATTCTGGATCGTTCTTCGAAACTTGTTACCGCGAGGGAAAGTAGGAGAACCTGTTTCCCAATTCAATCGGGTTTTCCAATCGGGAATGTGTGCCTGACAAGAGCTCATGCTTCCCTCCAACTTTCCAGGTTCGAACTTCGGCTCCAATGCATATATAAGCCTGGCTTCGATCCCTCGATTCAAACGATTGTTTGAAAACTCCGCGGAGGATCATTCTATCCGGACCGACAGACTGCCTAGAATTAGAACAAAAACTGATGAGTCTCCCGATTCCTACCACGTCTTAAACCACGTCTGCCCTTCCTCAGTACGGCTTGACCAATTTCAGGCCGCTCGCGAAAACTGATGAACAGGGAAGATTTTAAAACGGCGTTCATGTGTCTCTAACGGGGCGTATCCAACGACCGAACGGGCGAGCAAGCGACCGTCACGACGAGCGCGGGAGAGAGAGCCGTCCTTTGCACTTAACTAATGGAGTGTCATCGATGGAGTTTAATTAATACATTATTGTTGTTGTAGTCGCGAGGGACAAGAACCGCCCTGGGACGGAAACATCAGGGTCGCAGAGATGGATGAGTTGAGAGATGTATTGATCGAATGATCAACGGACTTGACCGGAAAACGCTCCCGATACATTTGGAATACGCTCGTGTTCCACGTGCGCTGACCGACGCTTCCGTTCCGGTAACGGACGCAGAATACACTTCTCAATTCTTGCATGCGTCCCGGTGGAGGTCATGAGAATATTTCAGATGTTCCGTATCGATCCATACCAGCTTCATCCACTGAGGCACGAGTTCACAGGAAAACAAATAGTTATTTCATCCCATTAACCGCTCTCGAACTACTGAGAGCTGGGATCGCCGACTCTGGCGACCAGTGAAGTTTTCAGAGGAACAGTTCTCTTGTTAATTCGATTTCGCCCGCATGGCGTACGACGTTGATTCTAATTATCATCGGAGTGATCCATTTTTGATGTCGACTCTCTCCCTCAGCTTCCAAGCTCGCATTCATAACGAGCAGAAGCAAGTGACGGTCGCTCTGCCATCAAACTCACAGAGTTGTGGCTGGCCGGGGACCTTGGCCGAGCAAACTGTCCTCTCGTTTGCTGACGCGCATTCCATCGTCTCCTGGAGCTTCGATGGTGAAAACAAATTGGAGAAACGCGCCCGTGACCTCAAAATTCTCGGCCCGGAGGCATTAAGTATGCGACCATCGACGGCGCCCTCGGAACGACTGCCCGCATCCTGCATCAAAGTTGAGAATTCCCTCGGAAGCTTTTCAAGGTATAATTTCCAGTTCTCGATTCTCGCTGGTCTCTCCCGCGCGTTCCTCATCACTCCTCCTCGTACCGTGGTGTGAGCACAGGCAGATCTCATGTTGAGGGACGCCGTTAGAGTGAAGAGCATCCGTCGCTCTCAACGCGCCAAAGTATCGACCATGTTTTCTGGTGCTTCCGAAAGGTTTTCCCTAAAATCAAACGCATATTGGCCCCGATTCCGGCGTGTCCTCGTTTTTCTCCCCAAACCATGGGTCTACTTCACGGCTCTCACCTCGCCTCTTTTCCTACTGGAGAGTGCTGAGCAAGCCGCGGATTGGATTCAGCGAGGAAGGGAACGCAGGATGTTGCTCCTCACGAGCTTGTCAGTTCCCCTTCGAGCTTTCAAACAGCGACAATGCTATTTCGGTGCTCGGCAGAAGTTGAGCCGAGAGGTCCGAGAGAGTCTCCGTCGAGGATCGGAGAACGAAACGAGAAGATCTCAACGGGCTCGGCCGCCGACGTCGTGCCGACTCGGAGACATGAGGGATGGCCTTGGAGCTGACCTCGACCCGGGTTGCTCGGTCAACTGCCACACAGTTGCTGACGAAGCCTTCGTTGACAACTCGGACACACAAATGTGGTTTTGCCGCTTAAGGCTTAGGAGAAGACTCTGGCCGGCAACCATGGGAAGCTCCCTGTCGCAACTTGCAGAACAACTGAATCTCGTGACAATCGATCAGGCGCAATGAACATCTTCACGAAAGGCATCATATACTTCTGCTGGCAGTGTTAAACGCCCATACCTGTCCGAAAGTGCGGTACTGTTTGGGGGAATGAAAACTGATCGTGAGTCGATGCGCGGAGGTGCGAGCTCCGGCTCAGTCCGAATAGGGATTGAAAATTTACTCGACTGAGCTCATTAGGCTCTCGAGAACTCACTCGAAGATCACTCAAATACTCATATGCTGGCTTCAAAACCATCATCAGGTCGAGCCATTCCTTCGCGAGTGCTCTCCAGGCCCTTCGCCGATCCTTAGTGCGCCTTCTTGGTAAGGAAAACCACAAGTTTCGAGCATCGGATCCCGGCCGTTGTTGGTTTGGAGCTGGAATTCGTTCTTGAAGTCGGATCGAGCTCCTCCTCGCTCCCGTGCATGGTCGTGGTCGTCGTCGTCAGCCAAAAAGCTGTTTCTGCTCCGCTCGTTTACTCCAAGGCCGTGCACGCTCGCTGCTCGGCTGACGTGTTCGTATATAAGTAGGCATGAAAGCGTCTGTATGAGTTTGCTGAATGACCTTCAGAAACGCCGGCTGAGATATCCGGACAAAAAGTTGTTGCATTTGAAGCATTTGGATGCTCCATTTAACGTCGCAAGTCCCAACAATGGAACGTATTCAGAGTCAAGGGCGAGCGCCAGCAGAAATTTGTCGCTGCACGCTCGTGTTGCTTGGAACAACCCACAACAACAACAACAACAACATCACAACAACGATACAGAAAACGATACCTTCTTCGAGGAGATGTCCTGAAAATCGGCCGAAATTCGATGATCGATGTTCCCTGGGCCATTCCCGATCCTCTTCCTGACGTAGAAGACTACGTTTCTGGAGTTTGTGTCGACATCGAGCCTGTCGCCCTTGCTTTTGTTTTCATTGTTTCCAGTCGGGGTTTCAGTGATGTTTGGGTGATGGTCCGGGATACATGTAACGCTGGAAGTACATACCTACTAGCTTGTATGATTCCATTGTTATTCTCGCGTGGCGGTGCTGTTGATACAGGTGCCGTAGCTTTAATAAAACATCCGCAGAGTTTGCCGTCGGCCGCCCGGGCGGCCAGATAGAATAAATCCAATCTGAGCGCAGAGAGAGTGGCAAGGCGAACCATTTCGTGGGAACGCTGCAGAGCAAGCGATTTCGCAAAATAACCTTTCCACGCATGCGAGCTAGTTCACCCGTTCGTTCCCCACCCGGCAGCTATCACTTACCAGGCGGGCTAGCGAGATGTAGGCTCCGAGGCAGAAAAAAAGGAAGAGCAAGAGAAGCGCAGAAAAAAGAGCTACGGCCTTGCAGAAGCCGCGGCTCCCAGCCTCCTGAATAGACTATGCAGACAAGTTTCTACATGTCTGGTAACTATGCAAATTGCCTCTCGACAGCACGGCAAGGTTTACGAGGATTAACGGGAGACCCGGATACCTTTAGGGAGGAAAGAAGAACGAGATATTGGATTCGGTTTCAACAAAATGCTCAGCGTATCTCCCGTCCGCAGTTTTGTGTCGACGGAAAGAGGTTTAAGGAAGAACGACCCTAAACGTGTCTTACTATCCATATATCGCTTGGTTATGAGAGCACGTTATCAATTGTGTCTGAACCTGAAGAGAACGGAATTCTTGTCTAAAACCCAAACTTACGACTCGATCGACAACGGTAGCCATGGATTCTTGGATTGTACGTCTTTGGTCGCACGAAACAAATCGATCCGTTAGGCCTGTGTCATAATTCAGGGGATCCGGTATTAACTCTGGAATGCTTAAGCTATCTCGCAACATAAAACTTCCCTGTCTATATATCCGTCCGGCCGGGACTGCGAGGGAATGCGTGTTCCCGTGTGTCTCTCCCGGTGAATCTCCTCGCGAGAGTTCGGGGAGAGGCCGATGCTGTATCGGTCGCCCCACGTTCAGCTCCAATGGCAGCTGGGATCGGCTGGCAAATCCTTATTTAATATCAGCAATATTTACCGTGTCGACCGCATCGGCTCCGAACGAATCTCGAATATTAATTCCTCTCGTGGCTGGCTCTTCCCCGCTGTCTGCCATCATTCTCTCTCGATACGGCAAAGTCGAAAATCATGCCCTCGTCCACCGATGCCGCCGTCAAGGCTAACCCGGAGGGTGAACCGGGGAGCAATAGGCGAAAGCTTCAAATTCCTCGCGATTTTTGCCCTTTTCGCAACTCCGTCGCTGCCAACACCGCCGCCGCCGCGCCGCCACCAACGGCTCCTCTGCGGAGAAACAGGAAGTAGCCATAAACTCGGCTGGTTTATGGCTGCGTAGGGTTCGTGTCGTTGGCACTCGCTTCGGTCTCTCGCGCTTTCTCAACCTTTCTCAATTTCTCGTTCATACTCTTTCGGGCGGGCCCTCAATATGCGCGGGCGAGATGGCTCTCGAGTCGCCAACTTGGCGACTCGTATTCATTCCAACGTTATCACCTCACAACTCGCGCGCTCGAATCTGCTGACGGCGCCAAAACGTTAAAAAGCAAGAAGAAAAGAAGAGAATGTGTTCGCGCCACAATTCCGTCGCATTCGCCTGTTTTGGCGTTGTGGCATCTGATTTCGACAAATCGACCCCGTATATTCCGATGAAGCCGTCTTGCATCTTGCAGTTTGCATCCAAGCAAGGAAAGAGTCCCATGTCCAAAGAAAGCGACTCGTTCAGTAAAGGATCCCGTGCATAGCATCTTGAAAAAGGTCGAGACTCGAGTCCGTTGGAATTTTGTGGAGGAAACCCTGACCCCGGAAGCGGGCTCACAACTGCGTAGACGGATCGGAGGAGGAAAAGGAGAATTATGATGACGTCGTTGATGATTTTGATCGGAGCGGCGGCGGCGGCATTAACGAGGTGTCGATGCTGCCAGCGTCGTTGACAGCGCGCGCTTCTGCACTGCAAGCGTCCCTACTAGATGGATAGACGTAGGAGGCCCAAGATGACAGTGTTTATGGGACGGAATGTTGCTCGCGTTGAGGATGATCGCACGCGTGGACCAATGGCAGGAATGACGGATGTCAAAGACATGCATAGGGGAGCTCATCGACGGCCGCTCGTTGAAGTCTTCGCCAGCGTGAGCAGTAATCAAAGATCGTAACGATATGAGACGACGCCTACAAAGTTCCCAGACAGCTTAGGTCTTTCCGGATCATCTACTGAGGGTCGCTCCATCTCCTCTCGCCCAGCGCCTTGGCGTGTCCTGACTTCTACCCCATCTATCGGAGACATCCATTTCCTATCTCATGAGGACGAGCAACGCAGGAAACCTCTCCGCCTTCTCCAGGAGCAGGAGCCGGGAAGTGAACCGAGCGGGAGTAAGGGAACAAATTTTGCGACCTGCTAGAGGAAAAAGTCATTGATCCATGGCGAGGTCAGCTAGACCTTCTAGAAGGCTGATCTACATTTTTCCAATATTCCAAACATCGTCAGCCTGCCCCGGAGATCCGTCAGAGACTTCCCATACGTCGTAGAAGGAGGCCTATGATAATCACAACTGACAATAAAGGTCAGAGGATAGCCGTCAGGATCTCATGAATAATGGACGTCGGCTCGCCTCACGCACTCTCGAGAAAACTGTGGATGTTCCAGTGATGGTTTTTCGACGCCCTCGCTTGGGATCCATAGTAGTGTCCCATGAACTCGAATATATCATTGTTTCCGATGTTATCTACAGGAAATTTCTACGATATGAGAGTCAGAATTCACTATCATAGGCTCTCGTCGACCCGAGCGCACAATTACCGAAAATGTGCTTCAAACTCTTGAGAGGCTTCCTTCGGAAAATTTTTCAAATGGACCTCGAACTTTGAGGCTTGAACTGTGCGGTTTCCGCGAAATTCCGAGGCTCTCTTCGGGGCTCGGCGGAATTCTGCCAAGTTTATGGAAAAACCCGTTCGACCGTTCTGTGGAGATTCGCAGCTCTGAGCACCTTCCGCCAGGTCCCATCATTGACGGCGATTTTCTGCAAAAAAAAAGCAACGCGAATTTCATCATTCATGATCCACGATCGGAATTTCGAGCTCCATCTATGACTGGGAAGCGAAACGGCGGCACGTATTGGAATGCTCACGGAGCTGGAGCCTCTTCGATTGTGACGCCATGTAGCTACGATTGCGCGAGCGCGATGATGAAACGGAATATTTATAGAAATCCGATCTCTCGATGTTTGCCGCCACGGATTGTCTGCAAGGCGATATGCGTCTATCTTATCGACGCACCGATAGCACGGTCAGCAAGCAAGATCTTCTTCGATTGCCCAGCTATGCAGACCATTGGCTTCCTCGGATGTCGATTCTCGTGTTACGGGGCAGGGGCAAGTAGTTCATCTGTAAAACGGAATCCCGAATAAGCTACGAGTACCAAAAGTGATCCGAAAACTGGCGCTTCCGCTGGACGCTGCAGCGGAGAGCTACCAGCCTTGTGACGCGCGTTCGAACTCTCTCAAGTTTGAAGATTGAAGGCTAGAAGGATCGCATTCTTCGGTTGGTGTTTTATTTCGGTCTCGAAATTTTTTATTTTTCTTTCTCCTGTTCCTCCTACTACCTCCTGGCGTCGGCTTCTTCGAGTTTCCTCATCCTCCTTTCGCGGCGTCGCCTTCACGTCTCTGCCTTTCTCTCTGCCTCTCGGCCTCTTCTGCTCTGAGTCTCTCCCGTTCTCTTCGTTCGGCTTCCTCCGCAAGACGGTTCTGATTTTCTATCATGTCGGCCAAAAGCTGCCTGTCTAGCTTTTTTCGCCACTCTGGTTGACCTCCTCTCAATGTCGCCGCGACGTCCGAGGCAGGGCTCTCATCGGATACACCAGACGCATCGCTGAGATAGACTCCGCCGGGCGGGCCGCAGCCAACTCCTTCCTGAATGTCATTCTGTTTCTGGGAATTCATTGTCCTTTGGTGATTGCAAACTCGTCTCTGATACTCGGCAAGCGGGCTCGTGTCCCTTTATACATTGCAAGGGCTAATTCCCTGCCCCATTTTGCGAGGGAGAAAATTGACTCCTTCCATGATGCTAAACTTCCACGGACGGTGGCTTGTGGCGCGTTTTTTTGACGGGAAAACGTCTTTCCCGGCACCTCGGGTGCAGATTGATAGTACTTCGTCATCCATGTGACGCTTATGTAACAAAAGTAAGGGCTAAGAATCGGTGCCAGATTCCGTCTGGAAGGCGTGAAACGACTTCCTGCATGAATATGGATATTTCTCCGGGGGGGGGGGGGATTATGGATTATGAGTGGAAAAATCTCGTCTGACTCGCGAAAAGGATGTTGGGAATCGGATTTCTACGAGGCGTTCAATGTCGAGGTGATCGAACGTAGCCGGAGAATTGAAAGCGATCGGATCGGCGAAACATGATGAGACTTCGCGGGCTTGAGCCTAGGAAGCCATGAGACACCATCGGAGGACCCGCCCCAAACAACGAGGTTAACTGTGTATCTGTCTGTCTACAGCATTTCGGAATTCGGAATGGTTCGAAGACAACAAGTCGACTTGCAGCAAGACCGACGAGTTCGCAGAGATTTGGTTGCTATAATAATAAATAATAAATTTCTCTTTATTTTCATAAAGGG
Organism: Neoseiulus californicus; assembly: GCA_028455905.1. Classification (NCBI taxonomy): domain Eukaryota; kingdom Metazoa; phylum Arthropoda; class Arachnida; order Mesostigmata; family Phytoseiidae; genus Neoseiulus; species Neoseiulus californicus. The sequence continues at coordinate 3,322,831 of JAMQGS010000001.1, forward strand.
GGGAGGCGCGGAAAGGTGGCGCGGACAGTTTTGCGGCCATGGCCGACTTTGACAAGTTCCCCGGCATTAGCCGTAAGTAGGAGATGGGAACCATGGGAACCATCTCCGAGGGAGTCGGCCGGGAACGAGATTCGAATCAACGACCTGCCGTTCACGAAACGTCAACATGGCCATGCAAATCTGCACTTGGCATGCAGACCGCTTAGACCACTCGGCTATCGCGTCGGTAGTACGAAGTTACGAAGTCGTGCTAGTTGAAGACCGACACGCCCGCGTTGTGTACGAAAAGATCCGTCTTGGCGCATGCTACCGTTTCTCTTCGTACAAAACCAAAACTCAGAATCCGAACTATCGAACAACGGCTCACAGATGCGAGCTGAATTCACGAAAGAAAGCCGTGTCGGTCAAGCTGCCGTGTTGAATAACAATCTGTATTCTCCCCCGAATGTAATTACAGTATATTCGCCTTCCTAGAATACGAGAATTGACGCCATCGACGAAGGAGACCTTCCACTGCTCACCTTCACAAGCACAAGCATCCGCGACCTGCTCTCCGTGGACCCCAACATACCCGACGACCTGGTAGCCGTCGTATATGAAGTTCAGCCGCCGAACGACGTCAAAGCCCAGAATGACATGGAGAGGAGGAAAACGTGCGCTCGGTGGACGACACGCAAACTATAGTTACTCTCACTCTGTGGGAACCTCATGTTTGCAAGCTCGACCTGCAACAAGGAAGTACAGCGGATAGAAGACACTGTCGACGACGCCAGGAACCATCATCGACCCGGAGGACCCCACGACGGCTCCAGACAAGAACCGAATCGAGAACTGATGGACCATCGAAGGCGGCGAAGTCGACTTCCTTGAACTGCATCTGCCCCCGCAATGAGCAGAGAACAAGAAAAACAGAGGATTCGACCTCGATTCCTCGGCTCTTTTTCCACAGTTTTATGAACTATAATTTTTATTTTCCTTGGTAAACTGTTTTGACAATTTGAAAACCTATGATATCCTCGATCATGATCCTCAAGAACGCTTCTCTCGTAGACGTTTTTCCGCAAAACCTCACGTTAGTACCGCAGGTACTGACCCCCCAAGATTTTTTTGCAGTACAACATCTCCAACGAGAGCGGCGAAATCTGTTGACGCAGGAGGACACACGCGATAGAGAAAAGTCTGATAATCGCTCCCCGAGAGCTCCATGAGTAAGATCCGAGACACCAGAAACAAGAGCAGATGCGACCATAATTTATCGATGAGACTCCTCGCTGTGAGCGGCTCCTGTAAAATCCCCGAATCCATCTTCGAGTGGTATAGTCTAGCTACAACATCGGTTTGAATGTTTAAATCCGCTAATCCGACTCGGTCATCTCTGCTCTTCCTTACACCTGAGCCTGCGACGGTGGTTCCAGCACGAGCTGCGCGGGCTGTGACTGATAGTGACGGTGGTTGGAGAGAAGGCGGAGTTCCTGCTATTCGACGCCACCACTAAATCCATCAATCGAAGCCGTTTTCGAAACAAAAGCTATCAATGCTAATTCAGTGAGTGAGGGTGGCCGAGGGGATTTTCTCTGCGTTCTTCTCTGCTTTTCGGCGGCATACATGGATTCTTCTGCATATTACGACGTTTTGGTGTAAGAAATAAAGCCGCGGGATTTGCTGCTCGGAATCTCTTGTGAAAACATCCATCGTTAGCTGTCGTCTTTGGCTGCCGGAGCCGGGCTGTCGTAAATTCTTCGTTCGCTGTGTTAATGCATACACTTGAATAACAATTGCCAGTTAGAGCGCCGTCGGTCGAGTCACGAGCCCACTTGCTTGCTTGCCAACCAGCTTGCCTCGCTTCGTTCGAACGATTTCCTGTCTTTCCCAAATCCCCGAGTTCGACAGCTCTACGACGCGCACAGAGAAAAAATGGACGGATGAACGAAGAACTGAACCAACCAGCGAACGAATGAATGAATGTGAATGTGACCGAGCATCTTTTGCAAGCGTCATCAAAGTGTGTCTTCCCTGCAGATGGAGAGCAGGTGGCAGAAGAAGCTGGACAATGTCTATCGAGCGGCGATGGATGGCCTCCCTTCTTGTTCGCTTGCCCGGCAGTCTCTCTGTCTGCCCGCTCGTCGGACAGTAGGCTAAGTTGTTGGCCAGTCTTCAAGCACCTGACTCATCTGGCGGATGCTTGAGGGTGGATTGTAAGAGAAATGTAAATACAACCGAGCGGATCGATCGGATCGGTCCACATATCCTACGATCCCGAATCCGAATCTCCTGGCCCACCAGGCAGCTGACTCGTTGTCCATGCAGGGTTGTTGTTGTACTCCCGGTCACAACACGCATTTAGAGAGCTAAGGCCAAGAAAACAAGAATGTGGATGAGGGAGACGAGTCAGCGACGATCGGAAAACAAAGCTTGGACCATGCTGTGGTCGCCCCGAAATCGCTAGCCGCTGCGACAAGCTCCGATTTTCATGCTGATAACGGACATACAAATTGTATGTATGATCGATCACAGATCACGGATCGGAATTTCAATCATGAGATCTCATGGCTTCAGGTTCTGGATTCGGGTTATTGCTGCGCCAACGGCTAGGAGTCGCCGAAGTCGATCTGATTCAAAGCTGCCGGGACGAGAGGGAGCGGATTATCGATTATCCATCTGAAGTCATCTCTATGTGCATATATTTGAATGATTTTCGTCTTCGAGTGAATATCGTTGCATGAAACTCACGACCACTTCAAATATTTCGATCCAACGTCGAAATTACGATCTGATCTCCATCCGACTTCTCCCGATGAACTCCGCGTCAGAGCATCGACCTGAGATTCAAGCGCTAAATTTCCATCGATGTCGAGAACGGCCACGAACACCCTGTCTTAAGAAAGATTCAGCTCAAAGAGGAAGGAAAGATTCAATGTTCTATAGAAGGACGTTGCCGTTATCATCGCTGACTCCGTCTTCGTCTTGTGCAACAGCTGATGTTTTTTTAATTAAGATGGATGCGTCCTTATATCATCATCGTTTGTTCCCCTATTCCTTGTCCCTCCGAAGCTTCCTCCATCCGTTTTCTTTCTTGTTTCCTTCCTGTAGAGGATAGCTCAATGGTTGCGGGTCCGCCATCGAGATACAAGGAGAAGGCTAGAGAAATGTGAGGCTAACGGGAGGATTTTCGATCGCGATGCACTTTTTTTGAAAACTAGTCCAGGCAAGGTGCGCCTCAATTTTCGGAACTCGGATCCGTGGGCGTAGGATTTCGTTCCTGCGAATCATCGGAGCCGTAGGTGGGAGGATCAGTGCGTCAGCCCGCATGCGTGAGATAATATCCACAGAATCACTCGATTGATGAATGAAGAGACGCTCGAATGAATGAATTGATGAATAACCGGAGGAAAGCACATGGTGTGGGCCATCAGCTCGGACAAAGACGACGTTGGCGTTGCTGGTGCCAGGGGACACTCATGAATATTGACTTTGCTAATGAGACTGCGCCGGCCTATTGGACTCCGCTCCGTTCCCCTCCCAGGATATCTCTCCTCTACTCTGGCGTCCCTATGCGTCCCAAGGCGGCGACCTTCCTCTCAGTTGGCCAAATCAGCCGCTCGCGAAAGGCATTGGTAGCCTTGTGTGGAAAAAGGAGAGTTTTACCGAAAAGCCTCCCGGATGACTGCCTTGACTCTCCATATGTCGGGGTTTATCCACAATATTGAACCCGAAGTTGGAATCTCGGAAATCGTAGCGCTAGGAACATGGCCATCTTTCTAGAAACATTTCTCGATCAAATTCGTTCGGGAAGAGTTCCCGGATCGAGCATCGAAGTTCGGGAATGGGAGACTTTCGGCAAAGGGAGTCACGGGATTGCGAGGGATACGTCGGAGTAGCTCTTGGGAGCAACATAGCGTGCGGCCAATTAGGGCGAAGAGCTTGAAACCCATGCGTGTTTAAAAATGCCACATACCACTAATGCGGACTCCCCTCACCTGACCCCAGCCCTACCAGTTTTCGAGCCTCTTACTCCAATTTGGCCGCCCAAGAGCTGCATGAGGTCACGCACACTGCGGAACGGGAGGGAGTGGCGTTGTGCATTGAACTCTTCGTTGCATGCAAGACGCTTCTCCTGTCGGCTGACTGACAGTTTAAGATCGCTATTAGTGAGCGAAAAAAAATGCCTAGTCAACAACCAGTTTGAATCCACTTCATCATACTCGCAGATTCAACAGCCCTTGTCATCATCACGATCCTCATCGGCGGAAGTATGATCATCGTTATCCCCGCTGTTGCTGCTTTGGAGTTATCGAGCCTCTAAGCGCACGTTCGCTCATTTCGCATGCACCGATACAGCTGCGCTGAACAGCTCATATCGCGCCGAGCAAATAACAATTTTGGTTTCGGTTTCGCTTTCCTTTTCACTCTCAAAACGATTTTGGCAACGACCGTGAAGTTTGGCATCACCGATGGCCGTTCAGTTGAAATTTGTATGCGAATTCAATAAAGGAAAACTAAGCTCGAATCGAGCGAGCAGGCCATGGCATTAAATCGCACTCCCCACCACTCCCTCGCAGGCCTTCCGACTCCCCACCAGTAGCGGACTTTGGCAACAGTGCCTGCCCGCCCGTCCTCCCTCGGCAACGGCTGACTTCTTATGGCTGTCGCACCCCTCAGTCGGCCATCGACGGCTCCGCACTCGATCCTCGATAGCTTTTGGATATCATCGATTGTCTGCACGATTCGTGCGTCCAACGACGAGACTGAAACAGACGGCGACGAGGAACGCATCGAGGTTCAGAAAGTCAAACTGGACGAGTCGCTGGATGAGCTTGCAGGAAGTATTATACCGGGCTGGATCCCGATGACGTTAATTTGCATAAAGAGATACGCCACCCGAATGAGGGTATCTGAAGCTTGTCCCTACCCGTGGATGGGGTTGTTGGCTCACGTCTCCCGGGACCGATACTTTGGCGTGTTCACCGCTGTGTATGGATACTTCACTGTTCATCGGACTCCAACATGACGGTGACGGCTGTGCGACCGTTTCTCCCTTTCTTGACCGAGCCCTCTTGCTGGAGCTCTGGAAGGGGCTCTTCCGGGCCCTAGCATAAAGAGGACGGATCGTCGCTAGTGGGAATTCCATTCAAGATCTTCCTCTCAATACCTAGTTAGTGAGTAAACAGTGGGAGCAGAAAGCACTGATCGGGGGCATGAGGACGCGGGGAGGGAAGAATGGGGACCTTGGTTAGAGGAGCGGGTTGCTTTTCCGCTCGTTCGCTTGCTCATCCCCCCCCTCCTTGGAGTGGTTTCAAGCAAGCAACCGGCCGACGAAACGAGCCGCAATAGACGGCACAAAGGTACTCCAGAGTAATTGGCAGTCTCCTACCGGCAACTGCTGATTCAGGAACAAAAACCTTCGACTCCTGCTGCTCCTCCCAGGCTCGTTCTCTATTTTTTCGTTCAGTGTGGGCCCTCGAACCCGTTGAGCTGCGATGAGTAACTCCCAGACGAGCGGTGCCCGACGATGTACGAGCAACAACGGTTTTGAGAGTCAATTCTGGGACCATACCGCACATCGATGAACACCACAGTTGAGTTTCAGATCAGGAAGATTGAGCTCTGCGCCCAAACTGAAATCTCGGTTGTTACTCTCTCTACTTCATCTGAGCCGTCGAGCGAAGATCTCTCGCCATTTCTGGAGTTCGGTCATGATGAGCGCTTGAAGTGCTTCTCGGACCCCTTCCGCCAATGGGAGCCTTTCCTCCAAGTCGCTCTCGCCGTCTCTCCCGCATCGAGACGGAGACGGAGCAGTGCGGCGGATCCGAGATTGGTTGAGTATCAGCGCCAAGGTTTTCCCGGCCCGACGCCATCGCCGCCGCCGCCACTGCTCAGACCACCGTCGTCGTGGTCGGCTACCGTATCGTTGTCCTCGTCGAGCTCGCAAATGGATAATCAAGTCGTGCTATATTCAGAGTTGTCCGCTACGCAGTTGAATACAGTGTCTTCGAGGTCATCGTTGATTTAAGCAGGGCCTGCTTCATTTTGATTCACGATGTTGGCCTTGAGCATCGTCGCGATTGCCCATCGTACCCTTTTGAAAACGAACGCTCCCAGACCGATGTCACTCTCCGGCGCTCTTCTCATACATTTAATGCGGGTGCACCGAAGCCTTTGAGCCCGATTCCTGGCTGGAAGCTCCGAAGGCTTACGCTTTGTCCTGGAATAGGTAACGAAAAAAATTTGCGAGCGGACTCTGCGACCGACCATGACTAATCCTGAATCGAGATCAGGGTTCTGAAGTCGCAAGCGCTTTTGAAAACGCTCGGCGGATGGGAGCACGCATTTCTCAAGAACGACTCGCTCTGCGGGTAGGAGGCAGTACGTTGTTAATGAGTTCAATCTCGAAAATTTTGAGCTGCTGTAGAGCTGCCACGGATGAACAAGTTGGAATGTTTCACCAATTAGAGTGCTTGTCGACACACCCTCAGCATTCCCCTCGAGGACGCAGACTCAGTCGTAGAGGCAGGGGCTCCCGGGGGAGGCACAAGGGGAGGATTGAGGCAGGAGGGCTCACTGGGTTGCAGGGACGAGGACAGGAGTGCAGGCACACTCCTCGTCTTTCGAACTCTCTCTCTGTACCTACATCATTCTCTCGTCAACTTATCCTTCCCGTAGCCCTCTACCTGCCTCTAGCATGTCCTGAAATCGAAAACTCCTGGAGGGCTTGCACGTGCCGGTCTGTGCAAGACACGCTGCCTCCGCGTTGACACAGTTTTCAGAGAGAGCAGCGACCGGGTCTTGTTCATCGTTCAGTAGTATCAAACCCACTATATATTTTCTCACGTGAAAACTTGTTCCACGGAAGAAGCCCGGCTGTAGAACGTTCTGGGCTCAGCTCCGTTAGATGTTGCTTTTCGGTGTGTTCCGCACGTATTTCTGGCCTGTTTCCCAACAGGAGCATGAGCGCCTCACTCCGGATCACCGGAGAAGTTTCGCAAGGCTCCGTGTCGCTGATGTAATGTCTCAGGTTTTCCATCATGGCCAGACTTATTCTTGCTTTTTCTTGATCAGTCAATAACTTTGCGACGCACGTATGCATCAGAATGTATGAAAACTGACAGAAAATCCTCAGTTTCTTCAAGAATCCCGGTCTTCGATGTTCAATATTCGTACTGCTGTCGTCAACTGGATGAGTTATGTTGCGAACAGCGGAGCGGAGCAAGGGTGGCAGGAAAGAGAAACGATGAGGTAAGGCCAAGATTCAAAACCGAGCCGCGCTCATGCAAAACCGGAACTGATGAGGTGGTCGAGGAGGAGACTTTAAACCTCGTAAACTGAGGATCGAGGAAAAAGGTGAGCTCGCGTTGAACACGCATCGCACTTGCATTATTTAGGCAGAGCTGTAAAACAGTTTTTCTTCTCGTGTCGAGTGCGCAGCAACCAAAGCTCCCTCCCTCTTCACATCGGCTCCCTAGCTGTCCCCGCTCCCCGCTCGGTCACCGTACTCGAAGCAGCAACACGAACTAGCGTGACTCAGACACGCCGGATGGAAGCGGACTAAGAGAGGGGACGGGAGTTAAAGCCTGAGAGGGGCAAAACCCGCGCTTGCCGGGATACAGGGAGTCCTGGTTGTGCAGGGGTGGTCAGGAGGGGGTCGAGCCGAGTTTTGGGCTGGTTGTTATTAAAAGCTGATCCTTCATGTTTTCATATAGTTCTCCCCGTTTTCATCCGGTCCATCCATTCGTCCGGCGGCTTGCTATCCGAGCGACTACTCGCAAAGCCTGCTCCAATCCCGCAGGCCGCTTCCTATTCTTCCCTGCGAGAGAACAAGGGAGGCGAATTATTCACATGAGGTCGTATGTTATACAAGTTACCACAGCCAGCGGGCTTGTGCCGGCTCTGTCGGCTTCTTATTCCGCTCTCTACTCATTTTTTCCCCTCTCATCTCTTCTTGTCGGTCTCACCTATGACATTCTTGAGCTAGTTGTCGCCGGTCACCCCTGCTGAGGACAACTCGACGAAAGCACCGTAACAAATCAGCTCGAGTCTCTCGAAACAACTCTGACAAAGCACCGCGTGCTGTCGAGAGAACCTTCAGGACTCCACACATTCTGAAGTTCAGATCATTTGAGTTTTGAACTCAGGAACCTCCTGAAAATCCACTCCCTCGGTGTCAGGGAGATGTTTTCACGTCACGTCAAGCTTGAGATTGAGTACAAAATTCTGTATGTTTTTGCGAAATGTCCACGAGGAACATTTTTCGACTGTGGCGGGCTCGAAAAGAACTCAAGATATGGAAACCAAGCTGAGCCAAGAGTCCTCCTCTGTCGAGCAAAGCTATCTGAGAATAAACCGGCTGGCAACTCTCTCGAGGAATGACACACAGACGCTGTTGCACTGCAAGATTGCGAGAACGGGTGAATATGTTGCAATCAATGCGTTCATTTGTAAATTATTTAACATTATCAGTCTGCTGCCAGCGACGCTCCCCCTCATCAGCGGGTCTCCCACCCGACGAACGGAGGAAGAAAGGACTCGTGAGCAGGGAACAACACTCGCAGACCAAGCAACAGAGGGATCCCCAAATTAGCGATGGAGCGCCTCACCCCGCTCGTCGTGTCGTGGCCGTCGCGTTTCTCTTCTCATTCTTGGCATCTTGAAAGGAAAGCAGTTCTGCTAACGATGCCCGTCTGTCTGACTCTGGCTCGCCGAGCGATGATTCACTTGCCGCTTTCAAGGAGTCCTATGACCAAGCGTCGGATCGGTTGACCTACGAGAGGACAGCCTATGTAGTTAGTCTGCTCGCGTGGTCCCAGGACGCAGAGCTGCACTCGGATCTCGCGGTGACGTCTTCATCCCTCCAATAAAGCGCTGAGCCATGGTTTGTTACCAAGCCAAAACTGCCATAGAAGGTGACGAAAACAGCAGTTTGGAAGTTCTCGAAGATGATAGGACTCTCGAATAATCTGGGGTTCGTTTTATTTCGCAGCTTCATTGTATCCGCCCCGGTAACCGTTCGAGATGGAAGTAGATAAAATTCTCATATCAATCGACGTAGGTTTGAAATTTCGGGGACACTCCCGAGGACGCATTCTCATGATTTTACCTTCTGAGGCTCTGGTAGCGCCATCTGAGTGCCAAGATACGCTGAGATGGTCTATGAACTCGAAGAAGACCACGTGCCTGCCATACTAGAGTTCTTCTCTTCGTAACACTCATCAAGCCGAGGAAACTGCTCGATGATAAAGGAGACAATGGAGATCGGGAAACCGGTGCAGCTTGGCCTTTTCCTGCAATTCTTCTTGTTAATCTCAAGTTTTTGCCGCTTTCTTTGGAGTTTTTATACCGATTGTCAAAGCTGCTGTTTCTCGGCTTGCTCCCGGCTCCCGTTTGAGAGACGATTGTTCCCAAACTTAATTAGAGTGACAAATTAAAACGGGCGCATGCCATCTCTTCCATGCGATGCCGTCGCGTCCATTCCCACGTTAGTCAGTTACTGCCGTTGTGGTTGCCGTTGACGCTGGCTCTCCTCCGCTTTCGTCTTCCTCCTGGAAGGACTTAATACCGGCGCTCGAGCAGCTGCATCCATCTGCGGATATTGTCTGCGGCCGTCGTCGAGCTGACTGAGCTGGACGAACCGACCGAGGGGACTCGCAATATAGCGTAATGCCACTCACCCCCAAAACCCCTCAATAGCGGTACAGGGACCGCTGACTCTCTCTTTTTCCCCTCTGCAACCAGCGACCGCTACCACTACAGCAGCAGCAGCAGCAGCAACAACAACAACGACAATAATAATAAGCGCAAGCTCATTTCGCCAAGGTCCTTATCTCTCCTTGGCGATATATGTTTCTCTCTCCTGAGCGCCAAGCATTCTCCTGGCCTCTTTCCTCCTGGACTCCTGTCGGTCTGACTGCAGCCATCTACAAGGTCATCACGATGATCTAGTAAGCCGCCCGATGCATCTGCTTTCCCAGAATGTGTATCGCGATGCTATTTGTGCGCCTGACTGTGTATGATTGTCGGTGGTCCCGCTGATTGTTCACAGCTGGAAAGAAATGCCTACCAAAACGACTGTCTGCCGAAGATAGGAACGACCAGCTGAGAAGATTCCGCACCGAACGGTCTGAAATGCCACCGCCAGAATCGTGTGACTCTCACTCCTGGAGTCGAGGAGAGCACCGTAGATAGAAACACGAAAATACTACGACGCGACGGTGCGGACGATTGTCACCAGATTCCAGAATCCATGTTTCTGACGGTCTCGAGGCAGAGTCTCATTCAGACCTGAGGGGTGCTCACTGCTCACAACAGTTGATCCTCGATAAGAGATAAATCGCCTCCCAGCATACTATGCGATTCTCACACTGGGCGAAGTACGGTCGCCGAATCCGATCCGGCTCGAATGCAAACATCAGAAATCCTTCCCTAGCCTGCGAATGGAGTCTTTATTCGCGTCATGCTTTGTCACAAAATCAAACTCGAAGATCGCGCAATGTCATGCTCTCATCAGCTTTTGAGAAACTTGAACACAAAGAACACACTCCGCTCCATGCAGGAAGTTCGCTCGAGCGATCATGGAACTGATCAGAGGCAGAGATTTGCTACTACCTTCTTGGGCATAGAGTTTGTTTTCTCCAGACCGTCGCGTCGTCGGAATCGTCGTCGAGGTACCCGTCGGTGATGAGTGTGCTCACCCAAATCATTGACAGCATTGACGACGACGATGGGCGGCGAGAGTCGTCGTCTCCTCGTCCTCGGGCCTGCGTTAGTTGAAGTACACCAGCAAACAGAGGCCTGATCGTGAATGCGATACTCGTCCGTCGAGAATGTTTGCTCAGGTAGATTGCTCCCTTCTTTCCAGTAGATAGCTAATTAATCTGTAAAATGATTGTTTGCTCTCACTCACTCGCTTTATCGCTCGCTTGCCCGCTCTGTCGCCCGTTCTGTCATCACTGCATCACCCGACGTCGCTCTGACGTTATTGTGTCCGGGCTCGAGACGAAATCAGGCCGCCTGAACGGTCACTAAGGCTTGGAAGCCCTTCGAAGCACGGGGAAACAATTTCGGATGTTTTTGAAGCGGAAGTTTCTCAGATTAGAAATTAAAGTGAGCTTTGAAGAATTCGAGGACTGCATCTGCTCGTCGGAGCCGACAGCTCTGTCATGCCCTCATAACGATCCTTCAGCACTCTGCGGATACGCGTCCCAGATCTTACCTCAGCCCCGCAAACATCGGCGGTTTATTGCAAAGCAGGCCCAGCCCGCAGCTCTTGTTTAGCAATGAAGGCGAGAGGAGAGTGAGACAGTGAATGAGAGAAACCCTAAGGTAACGACACTATAAACACCCAATGCTCGACCTATGAGGGGCTTAAGTGGCTGTTTTATGCTGCCGAAAACTAACGGCATGATGAACGCGTTCCCATAACAAAAAAGAGCAAAATGCAGGAGGCCCGGCCAAAGAATCGCTAACTGCAATACCTCATCCCTCTCGGATTCCGTTAACACGAGTGCCTGACCACGCAACGACGAATTGTATGAGAGGAATTTTCTTTACATCTTCATCGCAAAAGTTTCCTCCACAGGTGAGGTCAAGAATGATGCAGCGCAAAATCTACATCGGGAAAACGTTCGAAAAATGGCGCAGACCAATGCACACAGAGGGAGGGAGATCAGGAGCAAGGGAGAGGAATGATTTGGTTCTTCCTCTTACATCCGTAATCGAAGCGGAGAGATCTATCGGTGGAGTTAGATTTATGCAGATTGTGTCCGCGCGTATTTTCTCGGTTATATTTTTGTCTGGTAACTTTCTAGCCTGATCGAGTGAGAAACCGAGATGTACGGCGAGAAATCAACGGACCAAGTAGTTTCTAATGTCGTTTTTGTTGGCCGAAGTCCAACACTGACACGCAGCTTTCGTTTTTAGTTGGCGAGTCCATCTCACGCTGGCGGAAGTTCCGGATCAATATCGTTCGTCAGTGGCCGGTTCCGTTTCTTTTTTTTCCTTTTCCGTTCTCCTCCGTCGTGTTCCGGGCGAACCAAACCGGGCCCGGATGACTGACAACGATTGCCGCCATGTCGCACAGCAGGTTCAGTTTAGTTCAATTCAGAACCTGTGTTCGACGAACATTAGATGCTGAGCCTGAAGTAAGTGAATCGAGCCCTGAAACCTCGAGCATTCAGCTCGAGATCACCGTCGGCATCCCTTCCCTGCTGAGAACTCAAGCTGCTGTTCAGTTTGAAGCTTTGATTGTTTCTGTCAAACATACATATTGATGGAGGAATTGTGAAACCCGGGGGATATTCATCTGAAGACGCACAGATCGATGGATACAATGGAAACCTTCGTTTTCTCCCCTGTTCCGAGCACAGCTCCCTCGTCCTCGCTGTCAAATAGTGAGGATTTGATCGCTCGCAACAAGATTTATGAAACTCGCCTCAAACTCAACTTCCATATAGCAGAGCTGCTACCGAACGATGGATTCTCCCGCAGCAAGAGCGTCTGTTCGTCATATTTCTCGGTTTCGGCTGAGCACCACAAACATACGTGGGTTAAGAAACTCACAATCAGTCCGTTTCAAAAGCAGCTCAGTTTCCCGTGGTTTCCTCCGAAATTTTTGGAAATCCACCTTAGCTCGGAATCAGGAGCTGCGCGTCTACGCGGAAAGTTCCAGCCTTGCAAGGTGAGCACAAATGCGACCGTAAAGATGACACTTTTCATCAAATTGGCATCGGGTCGTCAGAGCGTAGGTGGGCACACCGTGGGTGCGAGAGTGGTTCCTGTTTATATCCTGCGTCAGGACGTCTTTACAGTGCCTGACCTCCTGGGAGCTCGCCAGACCGCCGGCTGATGGCGTACACCGTAAAACCTCCTCCTCGCAAAACGGCTCCGACACCAACCTTTTTGCGAGAGAAAATGAGGAGAAGCCAAGCGAAGCGGGGGGTAGCGAGCAAGAGAAAAGTAGAACGGAAAGTCCCACCGGATCTAGCAACGCTTTGCAAACGACACGGCCAATATAAAAATCGTTGCTATTCTCTACTCCTACTGACATCATCTACGATTTCCCACTACGTCGCCCCTTTGGGGTCCCGAACGATCCTCGCACTGATCCAGTTCCCGAACAGCCGACCCAAAGCTACAGAGATGATCAACGATCGAGTCGCGAGCTCACTATTCGAATGTTTTCGGACAACGCATGCAATCATGCAATGCGGGATTCCGCGTAGCTTGACGTTTGGAAACTTGGAACAGAGGCTCAAAGTTGGAATTCCGTGCTTTGATCCTACTGAGGCGGCCCTGATTGGTCGTCTGACAACCCATTTTGTCGGGATGGAACTCCACATTCATTCCATATTTTCCGCCACATTTTTCATCTCGAAACAGTTGGTTCTCGTCCGGTTCCCAGAGTACGCGGGGAATTGGTTGTGACCTCCCATGAAAATGTATTCTCTAATTAGAGAATTTGCGTTTATTCTAGCTTCTATGTTAATTGGATGAGTCGAGCCTGGAACCATTACGACCACAGCGCTCGACGCCTGCCGAGGGCTTGAGTCTCCAGTAGATATCCCGTTTTTGAGGATGTTCTCCACAAACTTCTCCAAATTCGCTCCCAAGGAATTTTCATGCGACCGGGAGGCCCAGCAACTTTGATTCAAAAGGGATATTTGCGCGCGACTTCTCCGAGGAACAACAGTATCGACCTTATGTGTAATCATCACGTGCTACATTCTCCTGGGACGGAATCCTGTGGATTCGTCTCTGGCAGAGCCGGACGCCGGGATCTGTGCTCCCGGGAAGAACTCTGGGAGGGCAACAGTAGCGGCGCCAGGGTAGATTTTTTACGAAGCTGAGGGCGCAAGCCACCCATCACCAACCTCAACCATGTACACTCAAACACAAATCACAGAGGAAAATCATGTCTCAAAATTTTATGAAGCTAGCTTCGTGAGCTCGGGGATTCACGAAGCTGTAGCTTCGTAGGCGTCGTGCTGGCGCCGCTACTGGAGGGCAAGCTTGCCAAGTTTTGCTTCTTGGCCAAAGCATTCATGACAATAGCGACCGCGAATCATGTGAGCTCCCATCGAGCATATCTTGGTCATAGATTCGGCGGATATAAAGCGTATCATATCTTGGTCCAGTGGTCATCGCATGCATACTGTACTGCTGTCAGCGGATCCATACATAGGAAGTCGACTGACTGAGCTTTGCCATTGTGCATCGGTTGTCTGGCCATACGACCGTGGGCAACAGCAGCGGCAGCGACCCTTGAAGGAGATATTTGCAGGGAGCGAATCCTTGCCGAGCACTTATGACTAAGCCGTGCCATCACCGAAGCCCTTTGCTCATTGTGTGCAGCAGTAAAATCAAATTATATTCCTCTCAGCAAGGGTTGGTCCCCGTTGAACATTAGGAATCAGGGCAAACCATCTCTCGGCGTCTCATACTCTGACCGTCCACAGTCGCCGTCTGACTTCGAGTTCTTCCCTGTGACTCGCCGAGAATCTCACACTGATCATTCGCTGACCCCTCATGCAGCAAGAAAGTCAACAGAAGGGCTTGAAAAAAGTACTCAGCGTGGAGAAATCTCTGTCAGTATGACCGAATGTCGCTCGATTATCCACGATCATCCATGTTCGACCACTCGAACGCCCGGGAAAACCCTTGTCCATCGTGTGGAAAATAGCGTAGAAGGTCAAAAGGGTCTACGTCACCGCTCAGAAAGGAGTTGCAAGTGTAATACTTGAACTCGCGCGTTTTCCGTCCCTCCGAATCCGGATGATTTATTCCCTCGCGTGTTCATACCTCCGAGCGTCGTTTCTATTGACGACAGACAGCTTTATATTCCATCATTTATCACCAACCCATGCGGCGGGTTGTCGTAGAGAATTCGGAACAAACCGTCAATGATGGCTCCTTTCGTTGGAAGGACGTTCAAACAGCTTCGACCGCGGTCGAACGCCATTGTGACGCTTGCGCGCAAGAGATCGGAATCCCCCCGCGTACCTCGACCTCGATACTCTCCTTGGATGGAAATTTTATAGGATCATAGAAGACGCTGCTCATACGACGTTTCCAAATGTATAATGTCGATAGCAGCGAAACCCAGAATCGCCGAGGAGAAATTATCTGGGAGAAAATCGAGTTTTTAGGAAGCCCTAAGAATAATCCAAATTGCGAGAATGGTCGGACTTCGTTCACCTTTTGGTCTCGATTATTGCGAGGTGCCCACCTTGCACGAGCGGAAGCAGTTATTGTATGGGTGCGGAACACGTCGGAGGAGTCCGATGTTCGTCGCTCGGCGAAGGTTTCCTGCGTTACGAGTGGAAAACAAGACAACAGACAGACCCTGAACGCCATTCACCAGTGCGTTGGTTTGAAAAAGCTCCCGAGTTTCTAGGCGCGCCGAACCCGATCTGCGTTCGAGTGGCGCTGAGATGCCCAACCGATAGTTTAGCCTCCTCCAGCGAGCTGCAAGGGCGAGCAACAGGGGATAGGAAACTGCGTATGACAGCATTCCACTGTTCGAGATGATGCTGAGAACGCTTTCAACCTGTCGATCAAGAATTTCGCCGAGGTACTTACCCACCCGAGCAGCTCTGAGCCCTGAGCGACCAAAACATCCAGCCGACTAGCGGTCCACGATAGTGGCTAAGTATCGGTCTAGCGGATGCATCTCGAGTGATCCATGGTCTCTCACGAATTCTCGATGCTATCGCGCGTCGCTGCCACCACCTTCTCCCCCCTTGCATCACCCTCGTCGTCGCCGTCGTCGTCGTTCCTCCCCCTCCTCCTCTTCCTCACTTGTCTTAATTTAATGCCAAAGGCTTCCCCTGCTTGTCGTGGCTAACGAGAGCCAGGTAGAAGACGAGCGAGAACGAGAGCTCGGTACCTCATCCCAATTAAAAATTCCCACAAGTTGAGACCGTTCGTTCGCTCGCTCGCCCGTCGGCCCGCTCGCTAGCTCGCTTGCGATCCCAAGGTGTTCATATATCACGCACATGCTTGTAGATTCATAAAGCTCTGTCTGGATGCACACTCCGTGCCATACTGCCAGCCGCACAAGCAGGCAAACAGCCAGCCAGCCACCCACGCAGCCAGCGTCGTGCCTAATCCAGGCTTTATTGCAACCCTTCTATTCCAAAAATATCTCCAAGGGACAGCATTTGGGCCCGCACAGCTCCCTGAGGTGGTAAAGCGACCGTCGTCGGACGACCAGTCAGCCAGCCAGCCAGCCAGTCGACGACTATTTCGAATTCTCCAGGGGGAGTCAATTTTGTAATTTTCACTCGTGCCCCGTGCCAAATCCCTGCTGTAAACCTTCAAATGGCGGATCTAGCGAATGGCGAACAGCCTATTGGAAACCGGGCCCCTAACACATTTAGATGCAGATCCAGCCAATCTTTCGTGGCGCCCGCGGTAGCGCTCCGTCGCGTCGCCGTCGTCGATGTAGGCTTATGGGCACGGAGCCTATTCGACCTTATGACAGGGCGAAGCGCGCGGCATGACACCGACATTCGATGGTTATGGAGGTTATTCGATGGAGACGAGCTTACAGCGGTGCCGATGTGCATAGCGGAAACCGTTGACTTTTTGGCATCGTTTCGCAAGAGAAAACCCCGCCATCTTCATCTGCATTGCTATTGGTTGTCAACATCCCCTCAATCTGGGAGACCGTCTCGCTACCGTCGGCTGCGGATTCGTTCTGGCTGAATCTCCGTGTGGATTCCGGTGATCACTTCCCGCAACGAGCGTCTACCGATCCCCGGATGACGACAAAGGTTCGCCGTGGGAATCGGTAGGGTATTGGAATCTATTCCGCGTTGAGTCGAGAGGAAATTCTTATTTGCTGCCCTGAAATCCGCCCGAGTAGCCTTTCGGCGATCTAGCTCTGTTTCTCGCGATTCGACCTCCAGGGTCCTTGTTCTCGATCGCAACGTTCTGTCAATGTGTTCGGAAATCGCGACGAAATTGCCTCCGATCTAGCCATTGTGATACCTACCCCAGAAGTTTGGTGGCACAAAACCGCCTTCAGAGCACGCCTCGGAACGATGCAAAAGAAGAGCGCTGCAGAAGCGACTTAGAAATGCGAACGTCGAGAGATATCTCCGCAAAAACCACGCACATTAGCTTGCGTACCAAGAATGTTCCCCAAGCTCTAGTAGGAAAATGGGGAGAGAGCATGAGCCCGATCGTGCCGTGATGGTCAGCCATAGAATCTGTTCGGCGGCTAGTTTGTTCCGCGGTAACGGAGATTCTCGAACGCACACTACCCTTGTGGCGAGCCGGCAGATGGAAGCCTTCTCACTGTTGATGGGTCCCGAGAACCATTAAAACGCACCCTTCGCCGCTGTTCTGTCGGCGAGGCGCTTCGCCTGTTTATGGCAACCGCATTTTTGGAAACAATTTTCGTTCTTTGATTGTTGCTCTTCAACGTATAATTCTGAATTAAACGCTTGTGGATTCCGTTTGCGTTTTGGCCTCATTGTTTTTCCCCGAATGATTCTTCTCGAGGAGGTCCGCTGAGTTATCCCGCAAAGCTCTAATAAAGTTTTTGCGAGGTCTTCTGCAGTCGAACTTTGGTTTGCTTTCGTTTGGGTCCGCGGCAATGATGGATGCCGATAATGAACCCAACGAATATATATAATGAACCCGACAAAAATCTGAAAATATTGAACAGCCACGGGAAGGCTCGATTTCATCGAGGGTCGCATTAGGCTTGTCGGTCTCGGACGACCCTAGCCGACGGGGAGAACTTTCCTGATAGGTCTCAACCTGGCTAACTCGCTCGCAACATAATTCTCAACCGAAAACAATTCTCAGCGCAAGCCAAGCAGATAAATTGGTCCGAGGAAGAACCCTTCCCTAGTTCGAAAAAGAACCCAAAACGGGATGAGAAAGACCAGCATTCCCGACACTGCGAAGAGACGGTGGGAGCAGAGGGATCGGGTACAGAAGGAAAGTTACCTCAAAAAGCTTCACTCTTGACGACACCCCGCGGATCCATTTCAATCAACATCTTCTCACGCGCACATTTAACCTGTCGCAATGGATCGACAGTGGCCGCGAGTCGAGGGGTCAGGTACCTGGGAAGCTCAATCTGAATGAAGACTAGGCCGAGGAGTTGGGTAGGAGCTCCCGCTGATTCCTTGTTTGTTTCTGAAGCGCATGTCATGCAGTTCTCCGGTGCGGGTCTTTCTTTCTCTCTGAGTCGAGTGCCTCAGAGACGGAGTCAGAGAACATTAATCTTTCGACTCCTCCTGATACCTTCCGAGCGTATTTTCTCAGGAGAACGACACATAGGGAGACCCGGGAACGTCGACCGGGGGCGCAGCGAGACAAGAAGACGAATCGAATGGGAGCGAGCTTTTGTACCGCGAGCGACATCACAGCATACATCGGCAAGGACGCCGGACGCGCCGACGGTGCTGGAGAGGTTCTTCGCTGAAGTCGAATTAATCCCGCCTTGGTGACAAGTTGATCTGAAGCTCTTTGCCACGAGTCATAGTTTCATATCGGTCACAGTCGAGGATGACTATATGCGACGGAGCTGAGGCAGAAACTTCGTTCAGGAGTCGATTCGAAGCATAGCACGCCAACAACGCATCGAGTACAACTTACAATTAGAGGCTTTCATTTTTGTTGAGAGCTTGAAGAACGGTACGAGCAGATCAGCAGCCGCAACGTGAGCATGAACATCAGTTTCAAGGTGCAGGTATATAGGATAGGCTGTCGTAAAAAAAGCCTCGGCGGGGCCACAGGGCACGTTTCAGCAGTAGGGCGTGCTACTTCGCACGTGGGATAAACTGGGAGGAAGGGAATACCTTGCTCACCTGGAGCCATTGAATAAGCGAGTGACTATGAGAACCCGCGCTTAACACCTGAGAACACTTCGGAAGATTCGAGTGACGACGACGCGGCCGCTGACGAAGAGGCAGAAATCAAATTTGCTAGCTTTCGTTGGCTCAGTAATTCGTTTAGGAGATTCGCCAATGGCTTGACTGAGTTGAGCGTGGATCGGCGCGGCGGAGGAAAAACTCGAAATAATGCGGTAAGAGGAGGGCATCGATCGAAGACGACCCGCTTCAGAGCTAATTCGCTGAAATATGGCAGAAGCAGGGTTAAGGAGTACCTCAACCGCTAGTCTCAGGCTTGGCGACTGTCTGAGTGCCTAAAACATCGATAGGAGCCTCCTAGATCCGAAAGTCGTGGGAGGCTAAGGGCGCGACTCAATTTCGAAACCGCACATCATCATCTTCTTTGGAACGGAGACTTTCATTTCATCATCATCGGTCATCACCGGCTTCGTGCATCGAGAAGTTTGGTGGCTGTTGTCAAAATGTTGCTGCGGTCAACCTGGAGCGCTTCGAAAACGATCGAGCGAGCGTCGTCCTCGATTTGAAAATCCCCAAGGTGAAGCACGTGTTCACACTCGAGGTGACGGTATGAGTAGAGCTCGTACCTTTATGCATTAAAAAAGTGAGAAACATGCATGCACTTATGCACCAAAAAGAATGGAAATATGCATTTCAAGATTCACACAAGAAGGTCAAGTTTTCTTTCATTATAATACACAACGAGAACTTGTTTGGGATTTTCGATGGCAAATCTCTGTCTCCGATCGCTCTATGTATGTTTCAAGATGAAGAATGTCCACTCCATGTCAACTGAAAGGATCGGCGCGTACTTCAAGGATGTGGAATGCGTTGGGCTTGAGCGGCAGTCCGCCTCCAAACATAGGATTTCGCGGTGTATGTCCGGCACTTTCTTCAAATGATCGCGGTCAGGGTTTCGATAAAGAACCATTTCGCAACTTCCGGCGCACCTGCTCATCGAGAACGCCCGGGGTTTCCTGAAGGTCAAGAAGCAAGCTTCCGAAGACACTGGTACTCCCTTCAAGGGAAATGCCCCCCTTCTCGAGGATTTCAATAGTTTCAGACAAACTTCCGAAGAGAGCGTCTATGGACGGTTGGATTCGTCGCAGAGGCAGATAAGGCTGATTTCGAACTGTGGCCGCACATCCGTGTTTGCGAATAATATGCACGCCAGGAGAAAGTCAGTCGACCTTCGATTGCTACGATTTTTACGTAATTATGCTGCAACGTCTGATTTGTGCAAAATGGGCCGGAAAACCCCGAAATATGCATTTCTCTGCATTTTTTGCATTCTGCATGAAGGTCCGGGCTCTAGATATGATGCATACAGGGTGTGTACTTTGAGCTGCAACATCTTCGGCCCCTCCGTGTTTTGGGCCGTATCTCGGTCAATTCCGATTGGGGCGATCTTTTTCTTGATCGAAAGCTCTAAGCAAGACGCGTCTTTTCGTTCTTGATTTTTTGGAATCGGTCGATAACTGCGATCTCCAGAGCCGGTCAAAGCTAACCCATTTCTTCCTCACTTCTCCCTGAAAGAGCCGTTCGCCAAATGATCGATTCTCAACCGATTTCAAAAAATTGAAACGAAAAGAATCCTCTCTCACCCAGCAACACCACGCTCGCGGCAGATCGAAGATTGGTTGCGAATTGGAGTAATAACAGCCAGTTCGAAAGACCTCAAAGTTGAGCCCGTCTGAGCCCCGTTCCATGCAAGCTCTTCGTGAATCTTCAGGGGAACGGATTCGGGAACTTTCCAATGGCAGAGTTTCTTGTTTTCAGTCGCGAAATCCGAAAAGTGCTTTCGATCAAAAAAAAAGATCGCCCCAATCGGACAAGAATTGACCGAGATACGGCCCGAAACACGGAGGGGCCAAAGATGTTGCAGCCTAAAGTACACACCCTGTATGTCCCCCAACTTATCGGCAGGTAGAGCTTAATGTCGTGGAGAGCAGCGCCTAAGAATGCCTTTCGAATCCTTATTGTTGATGACCCATGTCTCGGGCGCATGACGGCATTTGGAAATTCTCTCCTGCAACAGTTCGCAACTGAATTTTCAATGACCAATCACTGCCCAAGACCCCTTCGAAACTTGACACTGATATGCAGAAATTTCTCACATTCAGAACGTTTATATATTCAAGGGCACATTACAATCATTAAGCGAGATTCTATGCGCCGCTGTTTGCAGCTGTCGCGGTCGGCGGACCACCTTCTGGGGCTGGACACTGGAAATGCGCACATCCAAAAACCTGAAATAAAGACAGCATGATTGTTGGGCTTCGCGAATGGGTTTTCCGTGGGGTCGACGCTACGTCAATGGAAGGAGCAGTTATGCTCGACGGTTTCGATATGCCAGTGGATCGGAGACCAACCTTCAAACCACCGATGGATCCGGTGCAAACAATCTTTATGAAGAGCACTGGAAGAGGTTCGAAGTGTACGGTCTGCCAAGAACTGCATAGGTCCTGTGTGCGGTCCGCTACGCGGGTCCAGTTGGATTCATCGAGAGATGTTTCGATGTAGTACAAATAGTAAGTCGACAGGAACATTCTAATCGAATGCACGGTGTACGGTTGTGACAAGCGTATCAAGATCGATCCGCTGCCGATATTATGGTGGGTCCATTTCGACAGGTCCACACTGTCCTCAAGAAACTCGCGGATCATGCCGTTCGGACTTCCCCAAACGCCGCGACTTTCGATGACGGTCGCTCCACGTGTTACAGACGCCACGTTCTCTTCTGGGGCGACGAACCCACAAGCGAGCTTGAAAGACTTCTCGGTGTAAAGTACTTCGAAATTTTTCGCGTAGAACGGCCGAGCCTGCGTACTGAAGATTCGTATGTACCGAACCACTCGAGGATCGAAATAGAGTTTTTGGACTGAAGAACAGGCGTAGTTCGAATGATCGATTAGTCGGAACCAGTCTGCAAGATTAACTGAAACCTCGATGAAGTACGAGTAAGTATTTCGACCAAAATTTCTGGGCATCAGCGTGAGTGCAATATGGTTGATGAGAAACATTTTGCTGAGCTTGATGGTGTAACCCGTTGAGTCGTTGACAAGAACTGATCCAGTCGGAGGGGCTTCGCTATCGTAGCTCGAGTAAGCTATCGGCTTTCTGATTGCACCGTATTGTCTCTCTTTCAACATCAGAGCACCCTGTTCTTCGGTCGCCAAATTCTTCTCGGGCACGCAAGCTTTCCGGAATTTCAAGTCTGTAGCATGACATTCCCTTCTCCGGATCGCTTCGAATAAAAGATCTGAGCATATAAGGCCGGAATCCTTGACGATGGTCACGAGTTCCGCTTTCGCGATGAGAGGAAGTCGAACAGCTTCCAGAACTGTGGCGCGATCGTTGTCGGTGGAATGATCTTCGCACCACCGCTGGACAGCTTTGAAGATATCGATTTCGTCGCTGTAGAAGGTGTCTCGAGAGAGAATGTCATAGAGATCAGCTGCTGATAGGTGATAGAGCGTCTCGCTGGAGAGGATCGCGCTCGAAACCCGATCCATGAAGACCCGGCAAGCTTCGCAGAAGTCTTTGAGTCGTAAGAGTAGCGCTTTCTCTAGGATCATGACGATGTTTTCGACAGAGAATTTTTCCTCGAGATGCCTAACGACCGTGCATTGGACTTTCTCAAATCCGTATAAATGAGCGACCTGAAGAACTTCCAGGGCTGTTTCAACATCCCATTCTCTCAGTTTGAGCTGGCCCGTGTAGATGTAGTTCAGGAGCAACTTGAATCCTCTGAGAGGAATATCTTTCAGAAGTACTTTGCTCTCCAGCGATTCCTTCATGCTCCCACGAAGAAGGACCCTTCAATGGAGAGAAAACTCAGCAATAGCTTGAAAACACGCGAGTCAGCGGAAAATAGTTGCTGAGTTTTGTGGCAAGATACCTGAAGTATTCACACGAAGCGGCGAGGATGACCTTGTGCGCTGGCAGATATTCGTCTTCCACAACGAGAATTACGTCTGAAGATTTTTCATCGAGGAATAAACCTCCAATCCATTCCGCGAGATCGCAAGGGTGCTCCATTGCGGGTTTCTATCGAACCGCACTCTTTCGACTACGTTGAGGTGAGAGCTGTTCGCAGCTCTGGCGCACGCTAGCTAGTCGGGCACTTGCTCTTTTTTTTCCTGACAGAGATCTGAAGACTCGTACTGAAGACGTGGATAGTACTGGGTTGTGGTTCATGGAGGGTTTTAGATTCTAGACAATGGAGTGGAAAGGAGGAACTCAACTAAATGGCTATGCCTACAGAGCACCCCATGTTTACAGGTTCTTTTCTCCGGTTCAGCACCGGTCAGCGCGTGTTAGCTAGAATTCCAATGCTGAATCATTCGCCGGTTGCATCGTCCTGTACGGAGCGCGGCAGTGCCTTCGAGTAGGCTCCTGCTAATGAGATTCAGCTGGGCTCCGCACAGTCTCAAGATTTCACGGTCTCCGAGAGAAGCGCGAACCACCAAAGGGTAGTCGTGTCTCAACCGACCACAACAGGTCCAGAGAGCTTTTGAAGTTTCGGCAACCTCCGAGCACGGCCGGTCTTAGGCGTGGGCGAGCTGGGCGGTCGCCCAGGGCGCCAGCTTCCGGGGGGCGCCTCTCCGGTCGACCAAGAAGGAAATGATCTCTTCTTCGATTGCAGAAGTCAGTGCCAAGAAGTACACTGTTGATCAACTTTGATTTGAACACGTTCGAGCGATCCTATCGGTCGTTACACGTTTAACGCACGCATGATCATACGAAGGAAGCCATACGGATAATTTCCTACAGAGCGTTCGATATTCGAATGACAACGGAAAAGTTTCCTCGTTCGCGCTCTCCGCCGAGAACGACGTGGTCGCGGAAGTTGATTTTTCGAAAGCGATAGATGGATTTGCGGCTTTGAAGGCCCAGATTTTTTCCTCTGTGGCACTCAAACGTCACAATCGTTCGAGCGGTTCGACGGCAAATGGAAATGAATTTATCGAAGATTCGTTTGATCCAGGTTTAAAAAAAACGTACGGTAGGCTCCCGATAATCCGAACTCCCAATGATTAGCAGGGCAGATAATTCGCGATTCGCGGCGATTTCCTAAGACGTTCCGTCAATTCGCTCATGGGCTCTATATCGAGGCATCCGATATTTCGCGGAAATCCCTATTATTCGCAATTCGCGCATGGGAATCACCGTTCACTCGCACTCCTTAGATCATGTTCCCTCGCGCTGCTAGAGCCGGAAAAGTTATGACCGTAGCTGAATGCGGTGGAGGTCACTGCGTTCGGCCGTCTCCTTCAACTCGTACGTTGTGAATGCGAACGCTCTTTCGGAGTCTTCGGGAATCTTCAGGGGGACGCCCCCTCCCCCCTCTCAATGACAGTTCGGAACTGAGGTCGAGCTGACATACAAGATTTGCTGGGAGGACGGTGAGAAGACCTGTGAGGCAAGAGAGCTGTCTTCCATGCGAAAAGGTCTTCCATGAAGTCGCCACGTTTAGATGTATGTCGAGGAGAGTGAATCCTGCGCCCTCGGTGAACGAGGTCGGCAGCGCTGTTAAACAATTCTCCAGAATCCACAGATCCGCCCGAGAGTATGACTCACATAACACCAGACGGAGAATGCAGGAATCGTTACGATCGAAGCAGAGGAGGGATCTTTGTAGAGCGAGCCGTTGTTCCTAATTTCCAGTGTGGACGCGTCGGAGGCTCCGATCGCACCGACACAGCCCGTGGATAACTCGAGGGCTCACGGATGCTGTGGGAAATCTGGACAGAAAGTTGCTTCTGGAGCGATCGTCGCGTCCAGTCCCAGAGATGCGGATGGCGAATCGGGCGAAAACTCCGCGTTAGAACCGAGCTTCGGATGGCGAGAGATGACAAAGCGATAGAGATGAATCTGATTCATTCGGTCATGGGCATCATGGCTTGTTCTGTTGGTTTGATTTCAGAATGACCTCCTCATCCCACGAGCTAGGCCTTGCCAAGACTCCCGCCGACGGTGAATTCTGTGATGACCGAACTTTTTGCAAATTCTCTCTGGAAACCCGATTCGAAATTGTGTCGTTGCAGCGACCACCGATCAACACTGGTCATACCTATTTGAGATTGAGCTTCTCATGCCCATCTCGGCCTCTCCGATTAAATCCATTATTTGTTGAATGTCAACTCAAGAAATGCTCCGCGAGTGCCATGGCGATTGCTGAATTGTAAGCAGACGTGCGAGTTTATTCACGTGACGGGCCTCTTCTTCCCTACGACAAAGATGGACACTCAATGACCGCACGACCGGTTGGTGGAATCTAGTTATGTTGAGGTTGTTCGTTTGAGTACAACGAAGTGGGGTTATTTCATAGGCTATATAAGCGAGGAATTCAAAAATAAAAACTAGTCTTTGTTCTGTCCTCGACTACAACGAAGGGACTCGTTCTTCGATTCACTCCTCAATAGGTTATGGGCCCAGGGCTCCCGGTTTGATTAAGTCTTAGTTACAAGTATTCTGAACTTCTGGAGGTATGGACCTCGCGAAACATGTCAAACCTCTCTCAGGAGAATCAGACTGGCCCCTGTGGAAGAGGAAGATGCGAGATCTGCTGGATTACCACGATGGAACCCTCGATGTAATAGATGGCAAGCTAGTCAAGCCAGCGCCACTCTTGGAAGGTGCAAGCAGTGAGGAGATCAAAGACCACCAGACGGTGAGCACGAAGTATCGAAAAGCGAATAGTTATGCGAAGACATTGATCTCTAGTGCCGTGACCGATGCGGTCTACCAGAAAATTATGGATAAAGAGACGGCCAAGGACGCTTGGGACGCCCTCAGGAAGTTGTATGAGGCATCGTCCAGAGATCAGCTCTTTAAGATTTGTACCGAGTTTTTCGCTTTCGATTGGAATCCCAGCGATGATGTGTCGACCCATACCGCTAAACTACTTGGCTTGTTTTCGGAACTTAACAATGGTCTACGAGCGAAAAAGGAAAGCCCTCTTCCTGAGCTACTCTTAGTCTGTAAGACGCTGCAAATCCTACCCGCTGCATTCGAGAATTTCCGCTCGAGTTGGATGCTATTATCGACGGATATGGAAAAAGGCTTCGATGAACTCATAACACAGCTGTGCATGTATGAACGGAATTTCAAGACCAGCTCAGCTGATACAGAGAAACCCGAAGCATTCCCTGTCAGGAAAGGCAATCCAAGACAATTCGAGACGCGCGGCAGGGTCAACGATCGATGCAACTACTGCAGGAAGAGAGGACATTGGAAGCGCCAATGTAGGAAATGGATCGCTGATGGAAGGCCAGACAAAGTTGCGAATGAAGTTCAGAGGAACTTGGCATTAGTTCTCTCTAGTCCAGAGTGTTTCGAGACCTCAATGGACACCGATCGCTGGTGGGTAGATAATGGAGCTACTCAGCACGTAACGCATTGTGCAGATTTTTTCATCAGTTTCCAGAAATTTGATGATGCGCATTGTGTGAAGGCCGCGGGAGGAGAGCTGCTCAAAGCGCTCGGGACAGGAGTCATACCAGTACGCACTCATAGTGGAGAGGTAATCACACTTCATGACGTATGGTATGTACCCAAGGTCTCCAAGAATCTCTTCTCGGTGCTTGCGGCGCACGACAGGAATACGGACAGCAAATTCGTCTCACAATCGGAAGCGTGCAGTTTCGAAGTAGGTGGCAGAGTCGTCGTTCGTGGATACCGCAGGGTCGGCGGATCTCTATATGAAGCAGATATCAAGCCGGTGCGGACTAGGAGCGCCTGTCAGGTGAATGCGAATGAGAAGGAATCTCTACTCCAATTGTACCACGAGCGCTGGGGACATCAGGATAAGAGACATGTGAGAGATCTTCTGAACAGAGAACTCGGAATTCAGGTCAAGCTGGACAAGAATTTGTGCGAGCCATGCATTTATGGGAAGTTTCATCGGCTGAAGTTCGGAACGAGAAAGAAATCGACGATGCCAGGAGAGCTCGTGTCGGCGGATGTCGTCGGGCCTTTCGAGGAATCGTTCTCAAGGAACAGGTTCGTTGTCATTTTCAAGGATGGATATACGAGGTTCAAATACGGTTTCTTCATGAAACACAAGTCCGAAGTTGCGGAGGCTTTGAAGGAAGTGCTCGCGCATGCCAACACTTTGGGACACAAGATCCGGGAATTTCTGAGTGACAACGGAGGCGAGTTCGATAATGCGGATGTAAGAGCGATTTTGGCAGGTGCAGGTGTGACCCAGAGATGGACGGCTCCCTATTGCCCGCAACAGAATGGGGCTAGTGAGCGAGAAAACCGCACAGTGATCGAGATGGCACGCACTTTCAAGTACGCGAACCAGGACATTGAGTTTCCACCATCGATTTGGGAGGAATTGGTCCGGACGGCGATCTATATTTTGAATCGGACTGGGAAATCGTCTGTTGAAGATGCCACTCCGTATGAGCTCTGGATGCTGAAGAAAGCCCGCATCAAGCATCTGAGGGTCATCGCCTGCTCGTGTTTCGTGTTCATCCCTGACGAGAAGCGGAAAAAGATGGAGAGGAAGGCGACCAAAGGTTTCCTTGTTGGATATGACGGCGATGAAAGGTATCGGATTTACGTGCCGACGGCACGAAAGGTAGTTCTCGCAAGAGATGTCGAATTTCAGGAGCGGCTGAGAGAATGCGAACCGCGTGTTAGGCTGCCACTGAAGGATGCGCGAGAAGAAGAAGAACCGTCCAGGGAAAGTAAGGCCGAAGAAAAGGAGGAGGGGCTACCCCAGTTGTCCGGAGAGGCCGCCGAAGAAAAGAATTGTTTAGCTGCTGATGAGTCGTCCAAAGAGGAGAAAAGCGAAGAGCCGGCTTCGCAAAGTCCAAGTTCGTGGAAATCGTTTCTGAGGAATCCTCTGTCGTTGAGGAAGCCAGCATATCTTGACGACTATGCAACGTGCGTCGAGATTTGGAGTTTGTTTTCGACTCCTCAGACATACACCGAAGCTATCCAGAGTGAGCAGAGTGCCGACTGGCTCAAAGCAATGGAGTCAGAGCTAGCTTCGTTGAGAGAGAACGACACGTGGGATGAGGTAGAACTTCCTGCAGGAGCGAAGCCCTTGCCGTGCAAATGGGTTTACCGGATAAAAGAAACTCCAGATGGGAAGATTGAAAGGTTCAAGGCAAGACTTGTGATCAAGGGCTATAGTCAGCGATATGGATTTGACTTTAAGGAAACGTTCAGTCCTGTTGCAAAGTTGTCAACCATTCGGTCAGTACTTAGCGTTGCCGCGAATGAAGGGTTACATCTCGGACAGTTTGATGTGACGACCGCGTTCCTCTACGGTGAGCTGGAGAAAGACTTTAACATATACATGCAGAGTCCAGAAGGCTACGAGTTTCCAGGCGGAAAAGTTGCCAAGCTGAAGCGAAGCCTCTACGGGCTCAAGCAGGCTCCGAGACGATGGAACATGAGGTTCATCACATACCTGAAGAAGCTGGGTCTCGTCGAAAGTGAGGCCGATCCATGTTTGTTTATTCGTGAAACGTCTCATGAGAAGCTTCTCCTTGCAGTCTACGTCGATGATGGGCTGATGGCAGCCACAAAGAAAGCTACGCTCGAAGCGTGTCTCGAGAGTCTCAGGCTTGAATTTAAGATCACTTCTAAGGACGCGTCGTATTTTCTGGGACTAGAGATGAAAAGAGGAGAGAATTCGATCAAGATAAGCCAGGCACCACAAGCGAAAAGAATCCTTGAAAGATTCAACTTCGTGGGCTGTAAACCAGTGCATACCCCGATGTTCCAGTCTTCAGAAGCAGGGAAAGCGGAGGAGGGATCTCCAGCTGATCACCCGTCGAATGCTGAAGCTGAGTTCCCGTATCGCCAGGCCGTGGGTGCGCTGATGTATTTGATGGTCGGATCAAGACCAGATTTGGCTTACGCAATCGGAGTTCTGTCAAGGAAGCTGGACAACCCGTCGAGAGACGACGTTGTCCTGCTCAAGAGAGTGTTGAGGTACGTGGCCGGTACCCTTGATCTTGGAATAACGTACACCCGAACAGGAACAACGGCCGTGCTTGAAGCGTTCAGCGACTCGGACTACGGTGGTTGTTTCCAAACCGGCCGGTCCACTTCAGGCGTTCTAGTTCGATACGCTGGAGGTGCGATCTCGTGGTTGAGCCAGAGGCAAACCTCGGTTGCCACTTCTACGACAGAGGCTGAAATCGTGGCAGCTAGTGAGGCAGCTAAAGAGGCTGTGTGGCTCAGACGATTATTCAGAGAAATCGCTGGCCTGGAGGATATCCCGACTATCTTCGTCGACAATGCAGCGGCGGTAAAGTTGTCTCTAAACCCGGAAATGCATCGAAAGACGAAACACATCTCCCTCAGACATTTCTATATCAGGGAAAGAGTTGCTGATGGAGAACTCAAGGTTCAGCAAGTCGCTTCGGAACACCAGGTTGCGGACATCCTGACAAAGCCTCTGCTTAAGGTCCGGCATATCTATCTATGCAAGCTGCTTGGAATGTACTCCTAATTCGAAAGTTATACTCAAGAACAAGGGAAAGTGTTGAGGTTGTTCGTTTGAGTACAACGAAGTGGGGTTATTTCATAGGCTATATAAGCGAGGAATTCAAAAATAAAAACTAGTCTTTGTTCTGTCCTCGACTACAACGAAGGGACTCGTTCTTCGATTCACTCCTCAATAAGTTATCCGTCAATATGGCGATACAACCCCAAGAGTCAATCAGGCTGCGAGGATCTCTACCGTGCTCTTGCTCTTCAACCCGATTCACATGCGAATCCCAAGCCAATCAAATGGGTTCAATCTTTTCCAGACGCTGTCAGCGGCGCCGGAGCGATCTCGATGAATCAAGGACAAATGACCGGAAACGATTTGGATTGTTTACAGCATGTGTATTCGCTTTTCATTCAGCCTCTAAGGGTTGAGGCCACGGACACCATATTCTATCTGTTCACGGAATTTCAGATATCTCTCAGTGCAATCGGTACCTGGTCTGCGCAAACGGATGATCTGCCGAACCCTTCTTTTTCACTCCTGTCAATCATATCAACAAAACTGCATCGGAGAGCTCGAGAAACATCAAACCGCCTTGAGCGAATTTGTTATCAGGTTCGCATCCTATTCGCAGAGTCCAGCTGGAGGGCTGTTCCCGTTAAGAACAGAGGCTCTGAACGAACTCGGCTCAATGTTGTTGAAGTACTTTCACGAAATTGCAAGTTTCAGCGGAGAGTGCCATGTCTCCCAAGCGGACGAGTTTGACTTTGGGGATGACTGTAGCTAGCTCACGCGCCTCGTCCACCGTAGAGGCGGTGCCAAATATTTTGACGAAGAGCACAGGACGCAATTCGATCCTTATTTTCTGCCAGGAGCGGCACGGAACTTCGGTATGGTGCGCCACTCGCGTCCAGGTGATCATGTCGAGAAAAGTTTCTATGCATTACAGATAAGCGCGTGACTCATCATTCCTGCATAACATTCGCAGGAATTTACAGGAAAGGGCTGCGACAAGTGAATCACAATCGAGCCCGTGCACATTTCGTGCGTAGTCCACGTCGATCCCCCCCCCCCCCGTAATTTTTCCGTCCGATGTTAATTCCCTATACCGCGGTGTCCGGAGTATCCAACCCCCCCCCCCCATAACACAGAACCCCCCCCCCCCCCCCCCAAAAAAATTCTGGGTACGCCACTGACGGTGGGTGCGGGACCACATCCCCACCTATTCGCCGATCCTGGACGCTTGGTGGCCACTGCTGTCTCCAGATCTTCGATTTGTCTGCCGTAGACCTCGGACGAGATGGTTCAACCCGCAAGAAGCAGGTCGAGAAACACCAAGGCTCTGCAATCTCACCAACCACTCAATATGACCTGTCACTGATGAATTCGGCGCGGCAGATGCTTGAGAACTCTCAGGGACCCAGGTTTTTCCGTACGAAACGTTCTTGGGGAGCACCAATTTTTCATCACCTGTGACCAGTTTCCTCCAAAATGGATCGATCGCGTCTCCCCGGAGGAACCCACGGCAGGCATCAACACGTCTTTCCACCTAGCGATCAGTCAGGTCGTGGGGAGCCGAATGTTACGTTTGTTAGACTACCCGGCACTGTGCAGGCGGTTCCAGATGGTTCAGTGGGATACTCCTGTTGCCGCTTCGAGTTTTTGCATCGTCATCGATGGGTTGGAATCGACCAAACTGATGACTTCATTCAGTTCTACCACTTGAGCTCTCCCTGACCGAGGCACGGATTTGATACCAATTTTCCCAGACTTGAAACGAGCGAACCATTTGCGAACTGTCGATTCTTTCAGTGCATCGGCCCCTCATACTGCACATATCCTTCAATGGTTCTCCGACGCTTTTGAGTCTTCACGGAAGTGGAAAACCACAAAGCGTCGAAAATGCTCCTTTTTAACCTCGATTGAGAATTTCTCCCGGTCTTACACAGTTAGAGATTTTCTCGATGCGTATGCACCGCTGCCTAGTCTTGAGCCCGCCTCAAAGCATAAACACACAGCCGCGATCGCAGACGGCTCTGGTGCAGAGCGCGGGAATTTCGAATCTGAGGTTCGAAAAACGCTACGAACTTTTTGACTTACCTAATAGTTCCTAGGTTCGTGGATGCGACGTTGTAGTTTGGAACATAGAAGCCGTTGTGTAGCCCAGGCTTTTCAGTATCCCGCATAACAAAGAAGTTCGACAATCTGATGAGTTTGTTTTCCTTTGCTGGCCCCGTCTGATCAATCGAATGTGAATCGAAGTTCCGACCCCTTCGAAACTTGACACAGATATGCAGAATTTTTTCACATTCAGAACGTTTATTTATTCAAGGGCACATTACAATCATTAGGCGAGATTCTCTGCGTTGCTGTTCGCAGCTGTCGCGTTCGGGGGACCACCTTCTGGAGCTGGACACTGGAAATGTGCACGTTGAAAAACCTGAAATAACGAGAGTATGATTGTTGGGCTTGGCGAATGGAATTTTCGTGGGGTCGACGCTACGTCAATGAAAGGAGCAGTTATACACGACGGTTTCGGTATGCCAGTAGCCTAGAGACCAACCGATTGACCGATGGGTCCGATGCCAACAAACTTTATGAAGAGCACTGGAAGAGGTTCGAAGTGTATGTTCTGCCAAGAACTGCATAGATCTCGGGTGCGGTCCGCTACGCGGGTCCAGTTGGATTTGTCGAGAGATGTTTCGATGTAGTACAAATAGTGATCCATGAGTAACATTCTAATCGAATGCACGGTGTACGGTTGTGACAAGCGTATCAAGACCGATACGTTGCCGATATCATGCGAGGCCCATTTCGACCTGTCCCGACTATCCACAGGAATCTCGCGGAGGAAGGCGTTTGGTTTTCCGCGACTTTCGTAGACGTACGCTCCACGTGTAATAGATGCCACGTTCTCTTTTGGAGCAACGAACCCACAAGCGAGCTTGAAGGACTTCTCGGTGTGAAGTACTTCAAAATCTCTCATGCAGAACGGCCGGGCCGGCATACTGAAGATTCGTATGTACCGAACCACTCGAGGATCGAAATAGAGTTTTTGGACCGAAGAACAGGCGTAGTTCGAATGATCGATTAGTCGAAACCAGTCTGCAAGATCAACTGACGCCTCGATGAAGTACGAGCAATGAATATCATTTCCGGGCAGCAGTTTGAATGAAATATGGTTGATGAGAGACAATTTGCTGAGCTTGATAGTGTAACCCGTTGAGTCGTTGACAAGAACGAATCCAGGCGGAGGGCCCATGCTGCCGTAGCTCGAGTAAGCTATCGGCTTTCTGATTGCACCGTATTGTCTCTCTTTCGACGTCCGAGCACCCTGTTCTTCGGTCGCCAAATTCTTCTCGGGCACGCGATCTTTCCGGAAATTCAAGTCTGTAGCATAACATTTCCTTCTCCGGATTGCTTCGATTAAACGATCCGAGCATATAAGGCCGGAATCCTTGACGGTGGTCACGAGTTCCGCGGTCGCGATGAGAGGTAGTCGAATGGCTTCCAGAACTGTGGCGCGATCGTTGTCGGTTGAATGATCTTCGCACCACCGCTCGACAGCTTTGAAGATATCGATTTCGTCGCTGCAGAAGGTGTCCCGAGAGAGAATGTCATAGAAATCAGCTGCTGATAGATGATAGAATGTCTCGCTGGCGAGGATCGCGCTCGAAACCCCATCCATGAAGACCCGGCAAGCTTCGCAGAAGTCTTTGAGTCGTAAGGATAGCGCTTTCTCTAGGATCATGACGATGTTTTCGACAGAGAATTTTTCCTCGAGATGCCTAACGAGCGTGCATTGGACTTTCTCAAATCCGTATAAATGAGCGACCTGAAGAACTTCCAGGGCTGTTTCATCATCCCATTCTCTCAGTTTCAGCTGGCCCGTGTAGATGTAGTTCAGGAGCAACTTGAATCCTCTGAGAGTGATATCTTTCAGAAGTACTTTGCTCTCCAGTGATTCCTTCATGTTTCCACGGAGAAGTGCCCTTCAATGGAGAGAAAACTCAGCCATGGCTTGAAAACACGCGAGTCAGCGGAAAATAATTGCTAAGTTTTGTGGCAAAATACCTGAAGTATTCACACGAAGCGGCGAGGATGAGCTTGTGCGCTGGCAGATATTCGTCTTCCACAACGAGAATTACGTCTGAAGATTTTTCATCGAGGAATAAACCTCCAATCCATTCCGCGAGATCGCAAGGGTGCTCCATTGCGGGTTTCTATCGAACCGCACTCTTTCGACTACGTTGAGGTGAGAGCTGTTCGCAGCTCTGGCGCACGCTAGCTAGTCAGGCACTTGCTCTTCTTTAGACAGAGATCCGAAGACTTGTACTGAGGACGTGGATAGTACTAGGCTGTGGTTTATGAAGGGTTCTAGATTCTAGACACTGGAGTGGAGAGAAGGATCTCAACTAAATGGCTATACCCGCAGAGCACCCCATGTCTACAGATTCTTTTCTCAGGTTCAGCACCGGGCTCCAACGTCTTAGCTAGAATCCCAATGCTGAATCATCCGCCGCACAGTGGGAGATTCGTGCTCGAAACCTCCAATCGCGGTTTTCGCGGTTTTGAAGTACAAAACGTTGAATTGAACCTAGAAAGGATGGTCGCATAGGCTCGAGGCGGTTGTTGGGGATAGACCAGATGAAGATCTGTCGAAAGGAATTGCCACCGCTCCCCACGCAAACTCTCCGTCAGAGCGCTTTCGCTCTTCCTGAAGTTATCCATAAAATTTTGGATCCCCGCGATCCCGGCCGGGCGCATGTTGAATCCAACTCCTCACCAGAGGTAGAGTATACCATGAAGATTTCAGCTGCTAGTTCGCGCAAGTACGAGAATACGAGAGGAAAACTTGAAGAGCGGTCGCACTTCCCCACTTTTTCTTTGTACGGTTCTCTCGACTCCAGGCGCCCCGATCTCGACCAGATGAGTAGAATCCGACGTGAAATGTCATGGACTTTGAGAAGGAAGACCTGTCGACCTGATCCGAACCCTCGAGCTATGCTGAAATCGAACCGCCTCGAATCCCACCCAGAGCCTCTGGTTGGTACTGCGTTCCTAGACTTAGAATGAACAACACGGTTAGATGATGCGAAGCCTCCGCATGTGCTGAACGTCAGATAGACACCGAAACGAAGCGGTAAGACTCGAGCTATTCCGTTTAACCGTCTCCACATGGTCCGACATTGGCCGAGGCCGGCAGCGCGCACCACATACAACGCGCTCACTAGTTCTGCCGACTCTGATCCGCAGAATCAGAACTATTCTGAATGCGATGAAGTGCTCTGACCAACTCGATGTGAAGAGGTTCAAGAGCCCCCCCTGGATACGCTACTGGTACCCTATGACAAATACGGTCCACGAAGTACTAATCCACGGCCCTCGAATCTTGAGCGAAGCCTCCTTGCCGATTGGCAGGCTGAGCGAGGAAGCCCGAGAGGTTCAGAATAGGGCTTACCGAGAGGCACGACTTTATCATTCACGGTAAACGAGTCGCGAAGCAACTAACGAAGATATTCTTTACACTATGCTGGCGTCATCCGATCCGCTCATCTACAGCTACAGGGAGATACAAGCGAGAGATGACGATGAGGATGACGAGAACGTAGTAGAGCTCTTAGCGGGAGTCGAGGAGGATGACTCCGACTCGGGATTATGAAATCAATTGATCTCCAGCACATGCGGAGGCTTCGCATCATCTAACCGTGTTGTTCATTCTAAGTCTAGGAACGCAGTACCAACCAGTGGCTCTGGGTGGGATTCGAGGCGGTTCGATTTCAGTATAGCTCGAGGGTTCGGATCAGGTCGACAGGTCTTTCTTCTCAAAGTCCATGACATTTCACGTCGAATTCAACTCATCTGGTCGAGATCGGTGCGCCTGGAGTCGAGAGAGCCATACAAAGAAAAAGTGGGAAAGTGCGACCGCTCTTCAAGTTTTCCTCTCGTATTCTCGTACTTGCGCGAACTAGCAGCTGAAAACTTCATGGTATACTCTACCTCTGGTGAGGAGTTGCACGGAACATGCGCCCGGCAGGGATCGCGGGGATCTTAAAAACTATGGATATCTTCAGGAAGAGCGACAGTTTTCTGAGGGAGAGTTTGCGAGGGGGGCGGTGGCAATTCCTTTCGACAGATCTCCATCTGGTCTATCCCGAACAACCGCCTCGAGCCTATGCGATCATCCTTCCCAGGTTCAATTCAACGTTTTATACTTCAAAAACGCGAAAAACGCGATTTGAGGTTTCGAGCACGAATCTCCCACTGTGCGCCGGTTGCATCTTCCTGTACCGAGCGCGGCAGTGCCTCGGAGTAGGCTCCTGCTAATGAGATTTAGACGGGCTCCGCACAGTCTCAAGATTTCACGGTCTTCGAGAGAAGCGCGAACCACCTGGCTCTGGCTCCTCAGTGCAGTCAACCCGTTCACAATCCGCTCCTTCACCACCTGTCAACACTCCCGTTGGGCAAAGTCCTTTACCGGAATCCATTCCCACCACGGAGCCTCTGTCCCCAGACCGGTCTACACCGAGTCTGGCATCCCTCAAGCAACACCTAAGAGTCCTCCCAAGAGTTCCTCAGGGCGCTCGCGTCCAAGCAGCGCGCAAGTTCATTTATCTGTTGGGAGATGTCGTCAGCAACAACGATAGTGCATCCTGGTGCGGCCTCATGGAGTTCGCGTACAGAGTCCTACATGTCGCATCCGCGGTTGGCGTCAAGCCGCCCACCTCCTGTGTTAATGATAACATCTCCACCTACGATAGACATCTGGCCCTGCCCGCTAGGCCACCTAATAGTCGAGGTGATCTCACAGACGCGCGTCGAGCGAGAGCGGCGGAGTTCCGCCTTGCATCTCGTGGAGACCTGAGGGGAGCGGTTAGGCTCTTCGCCTCTTCCGAGACCCTAGTTCCCCCCAACGAAGACGATGTTGTTCGAGAAATGATAAGCAAGCATCCCGCTCCCCAGCCCGACGATGCACCTCCGGTGCTGCCGCCAGTCCGGACGCCGCGACAATGCTCCTCAGAGGAGGTACTGGATGCTCTCCGTAGTTTTCCTCGGGGCAGCTCAGGTGGCCTCGACGGTCTCACCGCTCAGCATTTGCTTGATCTCATGTCGGTTGGTGGCGAAGTTCGCCGGCTTTTGCTGGAAAACCTATCCCAAGTGTGCAACATTATTGCAAGCGGCAGAGTACCCGACAGTTCTCGAGACATGCTGTATGGCACATGGCTAGTGGCGGCTTCAAAGCCCTCTGGAGGCTTGCGGCCGATTGCGATCGGCAGCACTCTCAGGCGACTCACATCCAAGATCCTTCTGTCGCGAGTCCGCAGTGGAGCAGCTGCGTACTTCAGCCCTCGTCAGCTGGGGTTTGCAACTAGAGGCGGAGCCGAGGTAGCCGTGCACACAACGCGCACGTACTTGGCGGGCCATGCCCGGGCCGTGGCACTGAAGATTGACTTCAAGAATGCTTTCAACAGTCATCGGCGTGATACGATGCTGAAAGCGGTGCGCGCTCGGGTCCCCGAGATCTACCCCGTGGTCTCGCAGGCCTACCGGCAACCTAGTCCGATCTCATTCGGCGAAGCGGTCATTCAGTCGCGAACCGGTTGTCAACAAGGCGATGTGTTCTCTAGTCTTCTCTTCTCCTTGGTAGTCCATCCCACCCTGGAATCTCTCCGGAGTGAGGTTGCAGTGGCCTACCTGGATGACTTCACGCTCCTCAGTGGAGAGCCTCAGACGATCGTTGACGATGTGCAGCGCATCAGAGAGAGTTTTGGCGCCCATGGACTCGAGATCCAGCCCACCAAGTGCGAGTTCTTCGTCCAAGGTTTCACGGCAAACGAAACGACACAGATGCACGAGCGCGTCTTGGAATCCCTGCCCGGATGTCGCCTCGTTGCTGTCGACTCGGAACTAGAACTGCTGGGTGCCCCGCTCTCAGTTTCCGGTGTGCCGTCGGCATTGCAGAAAAAGTCTCGATCATATGAGCTCATCTTCCGTCGGCTCGCGCTCGTTGGCAGCCATGTTGCTACATACATCCTGCAGAGGGCTGCAGGCGTGCCCAGGTTGACTTATCTGTTGCGTGCCAGCCCGGCCTTCACAGCTCATGAGGATCTTGCGCGCATCGACGACCAGTTTGCTGCGGCGTTCGAGGGCATCCTTAAAATTTCCCTAACCAGGGATGCTCTCACCCAGCTCAGTCTTCCTACATCCTGCGGGGGGATGGGAATCCCGATGCCCACCACGGTTGCGGCTGCCTCGTTTGCTGCATCGTGCCATGCCGCGCTGCCCGAGATGCGAGACATCCTGGGTGATTTGTCAGTCACCGCTCACCTTGCGGATACTGCTGTGGAGGAGTTTGCAGCCCAATACGGTGGCGTACCACCGGCGGATGAGCGCCATCAACAGATCAAGTGGTCGAGACTGGCTAGTGAGTCCATGCTATCGAGCCTGTGCTCACGTTCCGCAGACTCGGAGACAGATGCAATACGGCTCTCCCATGTGGCGCTTCCGGAGACGGGGTGGTGGTTGCAGACCATGCCCTCCAGAAACATCGGCACGCTGCTGTCCGATGCCGACTTCATCCTTGCGACTGGCCTCAGACTCGGGCTCCCTATAGTCCCGGAGGACTCGTGCCCGTGTGGCGCGACGGTTGATCGCAGAGGTCTCCACCGTCTCAGCTGTAGAACTCTGGCGTCGGGCAGGCTGGCCCGCCACGGTGCGATAAACGACCTTGTTTCGCGAGCATTGCGCCAGGCTGGGGTTCCGAACTCGAAGGAGCCGCGGAACCTATCGGCCGAAGACCAGCTCCGACCCGACGGAATAACACACGAGCCGTGGTCCCGCGGCCAGCGCTTGATTTGGGATGTCTCTATCCGGGACGCCTATGCTCCAAGCTATCGCCGCATCGCCCGCAACGCGAAAGCTGTTGTTGAAAAAGGAGAACTTGACAAGAAAGCCAAGTATGGAACATTACTTGGTGAGTATTGTCTCGCTCCTCTCGTCATCGACACGACGGGCGTGTGGGGTGAGGATGCCTTGAGGCTGGTTAAGGCAATTGGGCAGCGTATAGCAGCGAGAACGGAGGATCACCGAGCCGCGGCATTCATCCGGCAGCGCATGTGCCGGAAGAAGTGCAGCGTGGAAATGCTAGAATGATCTCAGGGGGAATACCCACGTGTGACGCCCTCAGAGAACTCAGTTCTCTGAGTGGCTGATCAACCCCTTAAAATCTCCCCAACACTGTATAGATGAATCAAGTTGCGAATAAATGGAATGTTATCTATCTATCTATCTATCCATCCTTCTCTGATTCTGGACTGCTTCGATTTTCGTCGCTCACAAACCACAGACATGTTAAACCACTGGCCTTGCCCCGAAGTGAATGATTATCGCTTACCAATATTTCGCGAAGCAACAGGGGCGCCTCACTGAGCGTTCGCCCAGGGCGCCATCCGGCCTAGGGCCGGCCCGGCCTCCTAGAGACTCGTCGACGGTCGGACATCCTGAACAAATTACTCAACAAGAATCTTCCCATCCGTTAGGCCAGCCCGGTTCGTCGCCGACTTCAGCTCTCCGTGAAGACGCGACGCGGCGCGGCGGTCGGCAGTGCTGTTAAACAATTCTCCAGAATCCACGGATCCGCCCGAGAGTATGACTCACATAACACCGGACGGAGAATGCAGGAATCGTTACGATCGAAGCAGAAAAATTGCAAGTGTTTTCACGCAAGCGTGGAAGCGAGAACGGAGGATTCCGTTCCTAAGGAGGATTGTGATGAGCTCATTAGATTCTCTTTAGCTAGCAACCCGATCAAATAAATTATCGTCTCAATCATAGAATTCATCCACTGAAGTACCCACATTGTGGTTCAGCAAACAAACCCCTTGAGCAAAAACTACCCCAGCATCTTTCCAGGGAAAATGCAACACCACTGCTTTGATGATTACTCCTTAAAAAAGACAAATCATCCAAATGCAATTCAAAAATCAGAAATTTTCCAATAACACGACAGGCTTTATTGCAACATGAAATTATCTGGGATCCACCACTTCCGTATCACGCTAAAAATCAACTCACACACAAGCGCTCACTGCGATTTTTTGGGTTCTTCGCGAATTATCAAACCCTTCAACATTGGCTCTTCGGGCAAATTGACCGAAATTGACCGAAGACAGTTTGTGTGCAAAACTCGAGGAGCGGAGCAAACGTGGTCACCAACTAGAACTCCTCTCACCGATTTCAAAGATGAGAGCGCTGTTATCATCGGCAACTCAATTTCGCCCTCGGAATTTGCCTCCCGGGAGCTTCCTCAACCATTCAGCTGTCCGCCCCCGCCAGAGGCAGCACGATTAGTTTATCGATCGGTGGAGTTCAGAAAAGCAATAATCTCAACAGAGTGAATAGCGCTTGACTCAGAAGTGTTCATGGTGCGCCCGTCACCCCATGTTCCCCCCATTCGCATATGTAACGTTATCGACGATGGAGGAGAGAAAAATACTATATGGAGCGAGAAACTTTTTACGATACTCCTGCTACTTGAGCGTCTGGTGCAAAATTCATCGTGAATTCAACGACTCCCAGCCCTAACCTCAGGCGAGACGGACTGCCATCTACAAGAGCGCATTGAAAATTCGTAGCATACGAGGATGGCTCACTGGGGGTCGAGATAAATTCGTGGCTCCTAGACTAGAAATTGCCAAGGGTATTTGTCGAGAAATCCAAATTGAAGTCCCGCTCCTTCGTCGAAGGCGACGTGAGATTAGGCGAATCTCACGTCGCCTTAGTGGTATTGAGTAAAATTGGTATGGAAGACGATATAAAGGAGTTCGCAACCCTCACAGATCGTAGGGCTCGACTCTGAAAATGATGCTCGTGTCTCAAAGAGGAACGTGTACTCAAGAATCTGATCCGGTCACCCGTTTAATTTTTTTTCGTCGGTTAGACGTTTGGGGAGGGGGGGCGCAAATTTCAGAATCCGCCCCAAGTGCCACTTCGTCCAGTTAGGTCCCAGCTCCCAAGCCTGATAAAACGAGAAGTCATCAAATCATTCAAGTTGTTGCAAATAGGAACTTCTCGTTCCGAAACCGTTCACTATCACAACGCAGAGATGCACAAAGTAATCCTCGCGCACAGAGTCCACATAGGTCGCGAAAGTAAACACGCAAAGGGAGAGGGGGGTAGCGGCGACCGCTACTGTGTCTGAGCCAGCGTCTGAAGTGATTCGTATTTCGCGCCAAAACCGCTACTTCCGTCGAATCTTTTCGTGACATCCGGTCGCGGGGAGGTGCGTCATAAAACGGAATCCTCCGTTAAAAGGTTCTTTGTAGAGCGAGCCGTTGTTTCTACTTTCAAGTGCGGACGGGTCGGAGGCTCCGATCGCACCGACACAGCCCGTGGATAACTCGAGAGCTCACGGATGCAGTGGGAAATCTGGACAGAAAGTTGCTTCCGGAGCGACCGTCGCGTCCAGTCATAGGGATGCGGATGGCGAATATGGCGATATAACCCCAGGAGTCAATCAGGCTGCGAGGATCTCTACCGTGCTTTTGTTCTTCGACCCGATTCACATGCGAATTCCAAGCCAATCAAATGGGTTCAATCTTTTCCAGACGCTGTCAGCGGCGCCGGCATGATCTCGATGAATCCAGGACAAATGAACGGAAACGATTGGGATTGTTTACAGCATGTGTATTCGCTCTTCATTCAGCCTCTGAGGGTTGAGGCCACGGACACCATATTCTATTTGTTCAAGGAATTTCAGATATCTCTCCGTGCCATCGGTACCTGGTCCCCGCAAACGGATGATCTGCCGAACCCTTCTTTTTCACTCCTGTCAATCCTATCAACAAAACTGCATCTGAGAGCTCAAGAAACATCAAGCCGCCTTGAGCGAATGGTTCGCATCGTATTCGCAGAGTCCAGCTCGGGGGGTGTTCCCGTTAAAAACAGAAGCTTTGACCGAGTTCAGCTCAATGTTGTTGAAGTACTTTCACGGAATTGAAAGTTTCAGCGAAGAGTGCCATCTCTCCCAAACCGATGACTTTGGCAATGGGGATGACTGTAGCTAGCTCACGCGCCTCGTCCACCGTAGAGGCGGTGCCAACTATTTCGACGAAGAGCACGGGACGCAATTCGATCCTTATTTTCTGCCAGGAGCGCCACGGAACTTCGGTATGGTGCGCCACCGGCGTCCAGTTCATCATGTCGAGAAAAGTTCCTATGCATTACAGAATAGCGCGTGACTCATCATTCCTGCATAACCTTCGCAGGATTTTACAGGAAAGGGCTGCGACGAGTGAATCACAATCGAGCCCTTGCTGATTTCGTGCGTAGTCCACTCCGATTTCAATTTGTTATCAGGTTCGGTCCGGCCTCTGGACAATGCGCAGGACCCATTCACACTTCCGACGACAGTGGTTCATAGGTTCGTGGATGCGACGTTGTAGTTTGGAACATATATAGAAGCCGTTGTGTAGCCCAGGCTTTTCAGTATCCCGCATAACAAAGAAGTTCGACAATCTGACGAGTTTGTTTTCCTTTGCTGGCCCCGTATGATCAATCGAATGTGAATCAAAGTTCCGACCCCTTCGGAACTTGACACTAGGCCTTGCAAAAAATTTGCGTTGCTAGTACCAAGGGTACTAGCGTGTAGGTTGGCGGGAAAACGTCTGCGGCGGAAGACCGGTGTTGTGTTGGGGGCAATTCGTCGGCCAGTAAGGAATCATAAATCGACAATGCTCTTCGCCCCCTCTAGTGCACGTGAATGTATGTTCGTGAAGCTGATTCTTTACCATGACAGGATTAGTCAGATCGTTCTTATTGACACTACAGAGATCGGCAATCATCTGCACAGTTTGCGGCATATCTTCACTCACTTTCTCTTTAGGATCGTTCTCGAGCCAGAGTAAAATATGGCAATGAGCGGAACCCCTCTGTTGAAATTCTACTCTCAAGAAGTAATCTGCGACACGGTATTTACTGAACGGATTATGGGTTCTCTTTGTACCGAGTATTGACATTATGATATGCACCAGCTTATGGAAATATATGGCGCAAGATACGGGATCTTCCGCAACCAAGCCAGCCCGCTGATACCGAGTGAGGCGTTCTAGAATTTGACTCTCTGGAATATCGTCTCCATGTGACTTGAACTTATCACTCAGTCGATATAAAACCCGAAGTAAATGTGGCCAACACATCTCGTTCGCACTCATTGTCAAGAATGCAGTAGGCTTACCGAGTTGACGGAGCATTGCAAATAAGTCTTTCTTTCGACCAGCCCAGTACTGCACTGAATTCGGAATCGTCTTCAGGAATGCCTGATTGGTATCTATCAACCGCTCAACGAATTCGCGATTCTCAATCATATCTCGAGTAATGTTTGTAGTAGATCGCAGGCAGCGATACATGTTCTGTATCCCGTCGCGCACACGGAACCGTAAAATTTTCATCGCCATGTAAAGTACATGATGAGGCGTCACGCCACGCCGATCTTTCCTTCTAATCTCGGACATGCACATCGTGTACGGTGTCGATCGCACGCTATTTGCATCATCGGATCGTATTTCACGTCCCACACCGTAATATATGGATGGAAAAGAGCTCCTCTGCGAATTGGTCATATAAGAGACTTTCCGGACTGCGGTGTTGTCCTGGAGCCTATCCAGACACTGATCTTCGTTGAACATCATCGTTTGCTGCATCGAGTGGTTGACTTCTGATTCTGGCGCCTCATCGGAATTGAGGTTCTCGATACGCTCTTCCGTTAGGTCTACTTGTGCCGCATCAGAAATCGAATTCCCGAAGACAGACCAATCGATTGAAATGTTATAATGTTTGTAAAGAGGTTGCTCGACCAAGAACCGGAGCCAGGCTTCGATGACGCGCTTTTTAACGAACCCGCTGAGATAAGAAGACTTGTGAATGAGGTTCTCCTTCAAGTTGACATTGAAAGCTTGATCATCATCGAGCGATCGCGGTAGGCTCCTAACCATCGTGTCCACGTCCACCGGTACGTTTATCACCTGACCAACAATACCGTAGCATCCATCGTGACGCAAACGGCGAATTTGCATGAATGGTATGCGCGGAGAAATCAATCTCTCACTCAAAAGATCCAGATCTGGCAAAATGGTCGGCTTTTGTGGATACTGATACCGATTAGTCTTACTCATATTCGGTATCTTCGAAGATTTACAGACTTTAAACAATTTGAGCATAATTTGAAGCGACTGGTATCTTCCCCAAGAAAATGATCGGCCAGAAAAGTTGCCATCACTGAATTCACTGGTTTCAAATCTCTCTGGAACCAGAGACGGTCGCATACATTGCACTCCAACCCGAATGCGTTCTCCGTGAACATACGTTGAAATTGACACGTTGCGCGTTTCCATACCTGATGATACTTAGGGTCCCTCGAAACCTCATTCCCAGATCTCGGGAAATATTCTGATGCAAGCGAGATATTGTCGTTACTCTCATTAACTGTAAGAATTCGACTGGTCGATGGGCCATCGGGGCATATGGATGCTCCTTTAGAAGCGTTTCGCCGGCGCTCTCGGAGCGCCCGAGATCTCTCCGTGGATCTCAGGGGTCTTCGATCCTGCGAGCAGCCCTCAACCTACCGGCCAGATGTGGAAAAGTTGGTGTCACTATTTCAATGTGCTTCTTAAGGAATCGAGCAGTAACTTTTACGTCTTATAGAGCTCGACTGTTATAAATGATGGAGTCGACCAGAGAATCAAATACTTGAAAAGGCAGGCTCGCAATTACCGGGTTAACAGTTGCAGTCGCTAATGAAGTCAGAGACACAATAACCTCGGATTCTTCATCGTCGCGTCTAGATTTCTTCGAAGGACGTAACGAAGCAGCGGCTCTCTGCTTCGCTCTCTTCAAACTCTTCCCTCGTGGGCGACCCATTAAATTTTTCAAATGGAGTCTAGTGACTCGCAGCAACCCTATCAGGAATGCGCGGTTCCTCAATATCGCAACCTCGTTGTTGGGAACGCGGGTTAACGCTGCATCATTCTACCCATGACTTACCTGACCCGCGAGAGAATTAATTCTCCAATTCCTTCTGTTTCTTTCGAATTATCACGCACTGAATCATCCCCTATGAAACCTCTATCCGTTAGGAGCTCACGACAAAGCCACAGCGCGGAACGTTGCATGCGATTTTTCCACGTCTGCTCCTGAGAATCAATCCGTTGAACGGGGATTTTTCGCCTATAACCTCATCCCCCCTAAAATTACGGAATCTTCCCACTCGAGACGCCCACGTCGTATCGTCCTGCGAGGGACCCCCCACATACCGACCGCCAATAACATTGAAAAACAGTTATTTATGCGAAATCGCGTCTTCGAGGAGGGGGTCGGAAATCAGATCCATATACGTCTCTCAACCATCGCTCAATCACTAATTTTGAACGGAAACTTCTGACATAAATTCCCCGTCCTTCGAACCCAACCCGGACTCAATCGATCAAGTACAGACTGAGTTCTAATGCGTTTTCTGGCGACAACTTTCACCACAAAAACGTTGCATGGATGACGAAGTACAATCATTCTGCTCCCTTGGTGCCGGGAAAGACGTTTTCCCGTCAAAACCGCATTTCTGGAAAACCGCGGTTTGCGGTTAACCGCAGACCGCGAAAAATAACCGCGATTTTAACCG
Source organism: Neoseiulus californicus (assembly GCA_028455905.1). Taxonomy (NCBI): domain Eukaryota; kingdom Metazoa; phylum Arthropoda; class Arachnida; order Mesostigmata; family Phytoseiidae; genus Neoseiulus; species Neoseiulus californicus. The sequence goes on from JAMQGS010000001.1 coordinate 3,367,823, forward strand.
CAAAAAAACCGCCATCAAATCATGCAAAGAAATCGCTTGTTGTGAACGTTATTCACACCTATATTCGATCAGAATGATCATGAGAGTTCGTTTAATGCCCCATTCGAAAAATGTCATGTCAGAATCGGCGATATCTAATGACCATGGACCCTTTTCCTCTATGTTCCAATCGAGTTTTGGTCTCCGAAAACTCGAAAGCGCATATCTGGGATGGACTCTTATTATCTAAAGATGGGGATGACTCGACGCGGACGCCTGAGAGAGAACCTCATCCTCAAATCATCCTGTCTGCGTTGGTTCGTCAAGACGTTGATCATCACAATCGGTGCAGCAAATTCATCCCCGTCGCTGAACCTTCCGATCTCGCCGCTGCGCCCCTTGTGTTTGTATCCTATTGCTGCTCCCCTCGAGTGAAAGTATGTGTACGTTGTTTGTATACGATTGATGTGAAAATTTACAAGAATGTTAGTCCTGTCGTGTCTTTCACTCTCGGTCATGAAACAATGAACAGTTCAATTACAATTCAATACATCGTGGTCCGGCTTCGACATTAGTCGAGAAGCCCCTTCCTGAGCACCTCAAAATAGGAACGTTCTTGAGAATCTCGTAGCTTTACAGCCAAGATTCCTCTTTCGCATTTCCACGACCAGGAGTTTTCCTTGAGTCAACATGATTTTGTGTTCGATATTCGATCGCTAGCAGAACTCTTGAAGCTCAGTACGGAGAACGGACTACTACTTAAGCTATGTAGCCCAAGAGCTTGGCATTGCGCTACGTGGTCATGAACCCAACTACGCCGCCCCATTAGCGATACAAAGCTCGGGAATGGCGGAGGGCCATGAGCTTGGAGACCGTACCAATATCTGGGGTCCAGAATGAGTCTGATTACGTCGGAGTTCCCCGGCAGCACCCATCGCTATTCCCAATTGAGCTAGCATGCGAGGGGCGAATTTCCGGCTCATCGGAGCAAAAATATTTGTTTTTTTCGCATGCGGTTTTTTCTGCGGTTAATCGCACACGTATTGCGGTTAACCGCGGTTAAAAACCGCAAAAGATGTGCGGTTAACCGCGATTATTAACCGCGGTTAATAACCGCTGCAAGGCCTACTTGACACTGATATGCAGAAATTTCTCACATTCAGAACTTTTATGTATTCAAGGGCACATTACAATCATTAGGCGAGATTCTATGCGCTGCTGTTTGCAGCTGTCGCGTTCGGGGGACCACCTTCTGGAGCTGGACACTGGAAATGCGCACATCCAAAAACCTGAAATAAAGAGAGTATGATTGTTGAGCTTGGCGAATGGAATTTCCGTGGGGTCGACGCCACGTCAATGATAGGAGCAGTTTTGCTCGACCGTTTCGGTATGCCAGCAGATTGGAGACCAACCTTATAATCACCGATGGATCCGGTGCCAACAATCTTTATGAAGAGCACTGGAAGAGGTTCGAAGTATATGGTCTGCCAGGAACTGCATAGGTCTCGGGTGCGGTCCGCTACGCGGGTCCAGTTGGATTTGTCGAGAGATGTTTCGATGTAGTACAAATAGTAACCCATCAGTAACATTCTAATCGAATGCACGGTGTACGGTTGTGACAAGCGTATCACGATCGATCCTTTGCGGACGTAATGGCAGGTCCATCTCGACCTGTCCCGACTATCCACAGGAATCTCGCGGATCAAGGCATTTGATTCTCCGCGACTCTCGATGACGGCCGCTCCACGTGTAATAGATGCCACGTTCTCTTTTGGAGCAACGAACCCACAAGCGAGCTTGAAAGATTTCTCGGTGTAAAGTACTTCGAAATTCTGCATGTAGAACGGCCGGGCCTGCGTACTGAAGATTCGTATGTACCGAACCACTCGAGGATCGAAATAGAGTTTTTGGACCGAAGAACAGGCGTAGTTCGAATGATCGATTAGTCGGAACCAAGCTGCAAGATCAACTGACGCCTCGATGAAGTACGAGTAAGTAATATAATTTCCGAGCATCAGCTTGAGTGCAATATGGTTGATGAGAGACAACTTGCTGAGCTTGATAGTGTAACCCGCTGAGTCGTTGACAAGAAACTCTCCAGTCGGAGGGGCTTCGCTATCGTAGCTCGAGGAAGCTATCGGCTTTCTGATTGCACCGCATAGTCTCTCTTTCAACATCAGAGCACCCTGTTCTTCGGTCGCCAAATTCTTCTCGGGCATGCGGGCTTTCCGGAAATTCAAGTCTGTAGCATGACATTCTTTTCTTCGGATTGCTTCGCTTAAACGATCTGTGCATATTAGGCCGGAATCCTTGACGATGGTCACGAGTTCCGCGGTCGCGATGAGAGGTAGTCGAATGGCTTCCAGAACTGTGGCGCGATCGTTGTCGGTGGAATGATCTTTGCACCACCGCTCGACAGCTTTGAAGATATCGATTTCGTCGCCGTAGAAGGTGTCTCGAGAGAGAATGTCGTAGAAATCAGCTGCTGATAGGTGATAGAGCGACTCGCTGGCGAGGATCGTGCTCGAAACCCCATCCATGAAGACCCGGCAAGCTTCGCAGAAGTCTTTGAGTCGTAAGGATAGCGCTTTCTCTAGGATCATGACGATGTTTTCGACAGAGAATTTTTCCTCGAGGTGCCTAACGACCGTGCATTGGACTTTCTCAAATCCGTATAAATGAGCGACCTGAAGAACTTCCAGGGCTGTTTCATCATCCCATTCTCTCAGTTTCAGCTGGCCCGTGTAGATGTAGTTCAGGAGCAACTTGAATCCTCTGAGAGGAATATCTTTCAGAAGTACTTTGCTCTCCAGCGATTCCTTCATGCTCCCACGAAGAAGGACCCTTCAATGGAGAGAAAACTCAGCAATAGCTGGAAAACACGCGAGTCAGCGGAGAATAGTTGCTGAGTTTTGTGGCAAGATACCTGAAGTATTCACACGAAGCGGCGAGGATGACCTTGTGCGCTGGCAGATATTCGTCTTCCACAACGAGAATTACGTCTGAAGATTTTTCATCGAGGAATAAACCTCCAATCCATTCCGCGAGATCGCGAGGGTGCTCCATTGCGCGTTTCTATCGAACCGCACTCTTTCGACTACGTTGAGGTGAGAGCTGTACGCAGCTCTGGCGCACTCTTGCTAGTCAGGCACTTGCTCTTCTTTAGACAGAGATCCGAAGACTTGTACTGAGGACGTGGATAGTACTAGGCTGTGGTTTATGAAGGGTTCTGGATTCTAGACACTGGAGTGGAAAGAAGGATCTCAACTAAATGGCTATACCCGCAGAGCACCCCATGTCTACAGGTTCTTTTCTCCGGTTCAGCACCGGTCAGCGCGTGTTAGCTAGAATTCCAATGCTGAATCATTCGCCGGTTGCATCGTCCTGTACGGAGCGCGGCAGTGCCTTCGAGTAGGCTCCTGCTAATGAGATTCAGCTGGGCTCCGCACAGTCTCAAGATTTCACGGTCTCCGAGAGAAGCGCGAACCACCAAAGGGTAGTCGTGTCTCAACCGACCACAACAGGTCCAGAGAGCTTTTGAAGTTTCGGCAACCTCCGAGCACGGCCGGTCTTAGGCGTGGGCGAGCTGGGCGGTCGCCCAGGGCGCCAGCTTCCGGGGGGCGCCCCTCCGGTCGACCAAGAAGGAAATGATCTCTTCTTCGATAGCAGAAGTCAGTGCCAAGAAGTACACTGTTGATCAACTTTGATTTGAACACGTTCGAGCGATCCTATCGGTCGTGACACGTTTAACGCACACATGATCATACGAAGGAAGCCATACGGATAATTTCCTACAGAGCGTTCGATATTCGAATGAAAACGGAAAAGTTTTCTCGTTCGCGCTCTCCGCCGAGAACGACGTGGTCGCGGAAGTTGATTTTTCGAAAGCGATAGATGGATTTGCGGCTTTGAAGGCCCAGATTTTTTCCTCTGTGGCACTCAAACGTCACAATCGTTCGAGCGGTTCGACGGCAGATGGAAATGAATTTATCGAAGATTCGTTTGATCCAGGCTTAAAAAAAACTTACGGTAGGCTCCCGATAATCCGAACTCCCAATGATTAGCAAGCGCAGATAATTCGCGATTCGCGGCGATTTCCTAAGACGTTCCGTCAATTCGCTCATGGGCTCTATATTGAGGCATCCGATATTTCGCGGAAACCCCCATTATTCGCAATTCGCGCATGGGAATCACCGTTCACTCGCACTCCGCAGATCATGTTTCCTCGCGCTGCTAGAGCCGGAAAAGTTATGACCGTAGCTGAATGCGGTGGAGGTCACTGCGTTCGGCCGTCTCCTTCAACTCGTACGTTGTGAATGCGAACGTTCTTTCGGAGTCTTCGAGAATCTTCAGGGGGACGCCCCCTCCCCCCTCTCAATGATAGTTCGGAACTGAGGTCGAGCTGACATACAAGATTTGCTGGGACGACGGTGAGAAGACCTGTGAGGCAAGAGAGCTGTCTTCCATGCGAAAAGGTCTTCCATGAAGTCGCCACGTTTAGATGTATGTCGAGGAGAGTGAATCCTGCGCCCTCGGTGAACGAGGTCGGCAGCGCTGTTAAACAATTCTCCAGAATCCACAGATCCGCCCGAGAGTATGACTCACATAACACCGGACGGAGAATGCAGGAATCGTTACGATCGAAGCAGAGGAGGGATCTTTGTAGAGCGAGCCGACACAGCCCGTGGATAACTCGAGGGCTCACGGATGCTGTGGGAAATCTGGACAGAAAGTTGCTTCCGGAGCGATCGTCGCGTCCAGTCATAGAGATGCGGATGGCGAATCGGGCGAAAACTCCGCGTTAGAACCGAGCTTCGGATGGCGAGAGATGACAAAGCGATAGAGATGAATCTGATTCATTCGGTCATGGGCATCATGGCTTGTTCTGTTGGTTTGATTTCAGAATGACCTCCTCATCCCACGAGCTAGGCCTTGCCAAGACTCCCGCCGAGGGTGAATTCTGTGATGACCGAACTTTTTGCAAATTCTCTCTGGAAACCCGATTCGAAATTGTGTCGTTGCAGTGACCACCGATCAACACTGGTCATACCTATTTGAGATTGAGCTTCTCATGCCCATCTCGGCCTCTCCGATTAAATCCATTATTTGTTGAATGTCAACTCAAGAAATGCTCCGCGAGTGCCATGGCGATTGCTGAATTGTAAGCAGACGTGCGAGTTTATTCACGTGACGGGCCTCTTTTTCCCTACGACAAAGATGAACACTCAATGACCGCACGACCGGTTGGTGGAATCTAGTTATCCGTCAATATGGCGATACAACCCCAAGAGTCAATCAGGCTGCGAGGATCTCCACCGTGCTCTTGCTCTTCAACCCGATTCACATGCGAATTTCAAGCCAATCAAATGGGTTCAATCTTTTCCAGACGCTGTCAGCGGCGCCGGAGCGATCTCGATGAATCAAGGACAAATGACCGGAAACGATTTGGATTGTTTACAGCATGTGTATTCGCTTTTCATTCAGCCTCTAAGGGTTGAGGCCACGGACACCATATTCTATCTGTTCACGGAATTTCAGATATCTCTCAGTGCCATCGGTACCTGGTCTGCGCAAACGGATGATCTGCCGAACCCTTCTTTTTCACTCCTGTCAATCATATCAACAAAACTGCATCGGAGAGCTCAAGAAACATCAAACCGCCTTGAGCGAATTTGTTATCAGGTTCGCATCGTATTCGCAGAGTCCAGCTGGAGGGCTGTTCCCGTTAAGAACAGAAGCTCTGAACGAACTCGGCTCAATGTTGTTGAAGTACTTTCACGAAATTGCAAGTTTCAGCGGAGAGTGCCATGTCTCCCAAGCAGACGAGTTTGACTTTGGGGATGACTGTAGCTAGCTCACGCGCCTCGTCCACCGTAGAGGCGGTGCCAAATATTTTGACGAAGAGCACAGGACGCAATTCGATCCTTATTTTCTGCCAGGAGCGGCACGGAACTTCGGTATGGTGCGCCACTCGCGTCCAGGTCATCATGTCGAGAAAAGTTTCTATGCATTACAGATAAGCGCCACTGACGGTGGGTGCGGGACCACATCCCAGCCGAAATCCGCCAATTTTTTTCTAGAGCCCAAACTTGAGTGGGGTCTGGTATTGTAGTGCTGGAAAACGACTCCCCACCTATTCGCCGATCCTGGACGCTTGGTGGCCACTGCTGTCTCCAGATCTTCGATTTGTCTGCCGTAGACCTCGGACGAGATGGTTCAACCCGCAAGAAGCAGGTCGAGAAACACCAAGGCTCTGCAATCTCACCAACCACTCAATATGACCTGTCACTGATGAATTCGGCGCGGCAGATGCTTGAGAACTCTTAGGGACCCAGGTTTTTCCGTACGAAACGTTCTTGGGGAGCACCAATTTTTCATCACCTGTGACCAGTTTCCTCCAAAATGGATCGATCGCGTCTCCCCGGAGGAACCCACGGCAAGCATCAACACGTCTTTCCACCTAGCGATCAGTCAGGTCGTGGGGAGTCGAATGTTACGTTTGTTAGACTACCCGGCACTGTGCAGGCGGTTCCAGATGGTTCAGTGGGATACTCCTGTTGCCGCTTCGAGTTTTTGCATCGTCATCGATGGGTTGGAATCGACCAAACTGATGACTTCATTCAGTTCTACCACTTGAGCTCTCCCTGACCGAGGCACGGATTTGATACCAATTTTCCCAGACTTGAAACGAGCGAACCATTTGCGAACTGTCGATTCTTTCAGTGCATCGGCCCCTCATACTGCACAAATCCTTCAACCAGGCGGCCTCCGGCCGCCTGGAGGCGGCCGTCTCGTTCGGTCCTGCCGCCGGATCGCGCGTTTCCTGATTCCTGTCAGTTGGGCGCATCCAAGCTGTGAGAGCGGTTTGGAATTTGGTTCGTTCAGGTTGCGAATTGCGAAGGGCCACGCAAGCGGACCCCTGGCGCCGATGTCGCCGCCCGCGATACCCCTGACGCGGCCGACCGGTCCCCGCCTTGATTATTGCACGGACCTGAAGCGGCCGGGTGCCGAAAAGAACCTCAATCGGAGCCTTGGCGCCGATGCCGCCGTCTGCAACGCCCCTGGTGCTTGCGAAATGCGAAAGGCCCCTCAAGCGGAGCCCTGGCGCAGATGTCGCCGTCCGCGATGCCCCTGACGCGGCCGACCGGTCCCCGCCTGGATTGTTGCACGGACCTGACGCGGCCAAAGTGCGAGTGGCTCCTCAATCACAGCGCTGGCGCCGCGACCGATGTCGCCGTCCACGATGGCCCCGACGCGGCCGACTGGTTCCCGTCTCGATTGTTGCACGGACCTGACGCAGCCGAATGGCGGAGGGCTTTTCAAGCAAAGCCCTGGCGCCGATGCCACCGTCCGCGATGCCCCTGACGCGGCCGACCGGTCCCCGCCTGGATTGTTGCACGGACCTGACGCGGCCACATTGCGAGTGGCCCCTCGATCGGAGCGCTGGCGCCGCGACCGATATCGCCGTCCTTGACGCGGCCAACCGGCCCCGAATTCGTTGCTGCATGGAGTTGCGGCCACAGGCGTTGTGGATGGACAACGACCGCGTTGCCGCAAGTCACCGAGAGGTATCTGGCGGCGATGTCGCCGTCCGCGGTGGCCCTGACGCGTCCGTCCGGTCCCCGCCTTGGTTGGTGCACGGACCTGACGCGGCCGAATGGTGAAGGGCCCCTCAAGCAGACCCCTGGCGCCGATGCCGCCGTCCGCGATGCCCCTGACGCAGCCGATCAGTGCCCATCTCGAGTGCCCGGCTCGACGCCCGGTGAGTATCCGGCTGTCGAACCGCGCATTTCGTGATGCCTGTTAGTCGGGCGCATCCAGAGCTGTGAAAATTGTTGGGAATTCAGTTCGTTTAGGTTGCAAATTGCGAAGGGCCCTTGAAGCGGAGCCCTGACGCCGACGTTGCCGTCCGCGGAGACCCGGACGCGCCCGGCCGGTCCCCTCATATTTGGCACGGATCTCGGCGCCGATGGCACCGTCCACAATGCCCCGGGTGCAGCCAGCCGGTCCCCTGCTTCGTTGTTACGTGGACATGAAGCGGCCGAGAGGTCCCCGACTTCGTTGTCGCATGCACGGACGTAGTCGATAGTCAGCGACCGCGTCGCCGAAGGTCGCCGGCAGGTAGATCTTCTTCAAGGAACTCTTTTAGGCATCGCAGACCGAATTCGAACCCGGGATCCAATACATTCGTCGGCTGGTCCGTCCCGAAATGCCATATAGTGGATTCATGGTTTTTTGACAACTTTTTTGGTCCACACTGCTGCCCTGTAACCCTTTATAGTGTAGGATGGTTCTCCGACGCTTTTGAGTCTTCACGGAAGTGGAAAACCACAAAGCGTCGAAAATGCTCCTTTTTAACCTCGATTGAGAATTTCTCCCGGTCTTACACAGTAAGAGATTTTCTCGATGCGTATGCACCGCTGCCTAGTCTTGAGCCCGCCTCAAAGCATAAACACACAGCCGCGATCGCAGACGGCTCTGGTGCAGAGCGCGGGAATTTCGAATCTGAGGTTCGAAAAACGCTACGAACTTTTTGACTTACCTAATAGTTCCTAGGTTCGTGGATGCGACGTTGTAGTTTGGAACATAGAAGCCGTTGTGTAGCCCAGGCTTTTCAGTATCCCGCATAACAAAGAAGTTCGACAATCTGATGAGTTTGTTTTCCTTTGCTGGCCCCGTCTGATCAATCGAATGTGAATCGAAGTTCCGACCCCTTCGAAACTTGACACAGATATGCAGAATTTTTTCACATTCAGAACGTTTATTTATTCAAGGGCACATTACAATCATTAGGCGAGATTCTCTGCGTTGCTGTTCGCAGCTGTCGCGTTCGGGGGACCACCTTCTGGAGCTGGACACTGGAAATGTGCACGTTGAAAAACCTGAAATAACGAGAGTATGATTGTTGGGCTTGGCGAATGGAATTTTCGTGGGGTCGACGCTACGTCAATGAAAGGAGCAGTTATACACGACGGTTTCGGTATGCCAGTAGCCTAGAGACCAACCGATTGACCGATGGGTCCGATGCCAACAAACTTTAAGAAGAGCACTGGAAGAGGTTCGAAGTGTATGTTCTGCCAAGAACTGCATAGATCTCGGGTGCGGTCCGCTACGCGGGTCCAGTTGGATTTGTCGAGAGATGTTTCGATGTAGTACAAATAGTGATCCATGAGTAACATTCTAATCGAATGCACGGTGTACGGTTGTGACAAGCGTATCAAGACCGATACGTTGCCGATATCATGCGAGGCCCATTTCGACCTGTCCCGACTATCCACAGGAATCTCGCGGATCAAGGCATTTGATTCTCCGCGACTCTCGATGACGGCCGCTCCACGTGTAATAGATGCCACGTTCTCTTTTGGAGCAACGAACCCACAAGCGAGCTTGAAAGACTTCTCGGTGTAAAGTACTTCGAAATTTTCCAGGTAGAACGGCCGGGCCTGCGTACTGAAGATTCGTATGTACCGAACCACTCGAGGATCGAAATAGAGTTTTTGGACCGAAGAACAGGCGTAGTTCGAATGATCGATTAGTCGGAACCAAGCTGCAAGATCAACTGACGCCTCGATGAAGTACGAGTAAGTATTATAATTTCCGAGCATCAGCTTGAGTGCAATATGGTTGATGAGAGACAATTTGCTGAGCTTGATAGTGTAACCCGTTGAGTCGTTGACAAGAACGAATCCAGGCGGAGGGCCCATGCTGCCGTAGCTCGAGTAAGCTATCGGCTTTCTGATTGCACCGCATGGTCTCTCTTTCGACGTCCGAGCACCCTGTTCTTCGGTCGCGAAATTCTTCTCGGGCACGCGATCTTTCCGGAAATTCAAGTCTGTAGCATAACATTTCCTTCTCCGGATTGCTTCGATTAAACGATCCGAGCATATAAGGCCGGAATCCTTGACGGTGGTCACGAGTTCCGCGGTCGCGATGAGAGGTAGTCGAATGGCTTCCAGAACTGTGGCGCGATCGTTGTCGGTTGAATGATCTTCGCACCACCGCTCGACAGCTTTGAAGATATCGATTTCGTCGCTGCAGAAGGTGTCCCGAGAGAGAATGTCATAGAAATCAGCTGCTGATAGATGATAGAATGTCTCGCTGGCGAGGATCGCGCTCGAAACCCCATCCATGAAGACCCGGCAAGCTTCGCAGAAGTCTTTGAGTCGTAAGGATAGCGCTTTCTCTAGGATCATGACGATGTTTTCGACAGAGAATTTCCCCTCGAGATGCCTAACGAGCGTGCATTGGACTTTCTCAAATCCGTATAAATGAGCGACCTGAAGAACTTCCAGGGCTGTTTCATCATCCCATTCTCTCAGTTTCAGCTGGCCCGTGTAGATGTAGTTCAGGAGCAACTTGAATCCTCTGAGAGTGATATCTTTCAGAAGTACTTTGCTCTCCAGTGATTCCTTCATGTTTCCACGGAGAAGTGCCCTTCAATGGAGAGGAAACTCAGCCATGGCTTGAAAACACGCGAGTCAGCGGAAAATAAGTGCTAAGTTTTGTGGCAAGATACCTGAAGTATTCACACGAAGCGGCGAGGATGAGCTTGTGCGCTGGCAGATATTCGTCTTCCACAACGAGAATTACGTCCGAAGATTTTTCATCGAGGTATAAACCTCCAATCCATTCCGCGAGATCGCAAGGGTGCTCCATTGCGGGTTTCTATCGAACCGCACTCTTTCGACTACGTTGAGGTGAGAGCTGTTCGCAGCTCTGGCGCACGCTAGCTAGTCGCGCACATGCACAGGCACTTGCTCTTCTTTAGACAGAGATCTGAAGACTCGTACTGAAGACGTGGATAGTACTAGGCTGTGGTCTATGAAGGGTTCTAGATTCTAGACACTGGAGTGGAGAGAAGGAACTCAGCTAAATGGCTGTACCTCCAGAGCACCCCATGTCTACAGATTCTTTTCTCAGGTTCAGCACCGGGCTCCAACGTCTTAGCTAGAATCCCAATGCTGAATCATCCGCCGGTTGCATCTTCCTGTACTGATCGCGGCAGTGCCTTCGGGGAGGCTCCTGCTAATGACATTCAGCTGGGCTCCGCACAGTCTCAAGATTTTACGGTCTCCGAGAGAAGCGCGAACCACCAAAGGGTAGTCGTGTCTCAACAGACTACAACAGGTCCAGAGAGCTTTTGAAGTTTTGGCAACCTCCGAGAGACTCGTCGACGGTCGGACAGCCTGAACAAATTACTCATCAAGAATCTTTCCATCCGTTAGGCCAGCCCGGTACGATGCACAGTTGGCCAAAAAGCAGAAATAGGGGGACAAAAGTCAAGTCTGAAGATTGATCCCAAACATGTTGGAATAGGTTCTCAGATGGCTAGAATTCGGACAATCCAATTTTTTTAACGACTGAACCCGCTCCGTGTTCCCTCTGAGGGCTACGCAATACGGACGAAAAAACCTGCCCGAGACCGACATCTTTCGGCCTCTATCTTCACAGCAGGAACTAACTCAGATTACGGGGCTTCCCCGGCACAGAATCGGTTTCATTACCTTCTATATATTTTCTGGAAATGAGCCACAGGATCACTCACTCGAACAAAATTTTCATTCCGACAACATATGGTGGGTTCGTGAAAATTATGAAGTTTTCAGCAGAAAACGGCAACCTAATCGAGTCAGGAAATACGCGGGGTCGGTCTGGGTTCCTCTCGGGAGATGTCGCATAGGATAGGCCATGGTGTCTAGTTCATGAAACAACTCGCAGACCTTTGCGGGCTGTTGCGGAAAGGAGTACCAAGCCAACTTTGGAAATCAATAAATAACTCTTTCCCGAGACTTTGCATCGGCATTGAGCGCTCCCGGTTCGGGAAACGTATGAGACGATGCTGTGAGGCGTCTGAACTGATGGTCTGGAAGACATCCATCGTGATGTCCGCTGCCTCTGGCACGATAACCTCAGTACTTCAGGTGCGTCGCGTTGGAAACGAGAAAGAAATGCTCCGCGAGTGACTTGGCGATTGCTGAATCGTATGCATACGTGCGAGTTTATTCACGTGACGGACCTCTACACTCAGTTTCATAATTATGCGCGCACCCCCATATTATTGGATAGGTCCTGAAGGGGTCGGTCGATTTCGCTGACATGTCGTGTCACGTTTGGCCATACCCTCACATCGGTCAATGCCAGAATATGGAGGACTGATGATTCCGCGATTTTCTGGGCACGAAACAAGTGTGACTCTTGCAGTAATGAGCAAAAACACGATCCGGCTTGTCCGTTCAGTGGGGTTCCGCAATCTCTGAGTGGAGCTCCCAAGCGCGGATTGCGAGCATTCGATCTAGAACATGGTTCGGATCGTCTGCAACATGATCTTACTCCATGTTCCTCGTTATCACATGGTGTTTAAAATGAATCCTGGGGGTGCGCGCATATTTATGAAACAAGTGAAAATGGACCTTTTCACGTTTTTTTCACTCATATCGCCGCAGACGTGGAAGTTGAAGCTTTTGTTGATCAGACTGTTTCACTGAGTGTTTGACCGAAGTTCTGTGAGGATTTCAGCAAAATCGAGCGACCCGTTCGGAAGCTACTTCAGAGAATAGGGGTGCGCGCATAATTATGAAACTGAGTGTACTTCTCTACGACAAAGATGGACACTCAATGACCGCACGACCGAGTGCTGGAATCTATTTATCTGCAAATAATGGCGATACATCCCCAAGGGTCAATCAGGCTGCGAGGATCTCTACCGTGCTCTTGTTCTTCAACCCGATTCACATGCGAATTCCAAGCCAATCAAGTGGGTTCAATCTTTTCCAGACGCAGTCAGCGGAGCCGGCGCGATCTCGATTAATCCAGGACAAATGAACGGAAACGATTGGGATTGTTTACAGCTTGTGTATTCGCTTTCATTCAGCCTCCAAGGGTTGAGGCCACGGACACCATATTCTGTCTGTTCACAGAATCTCTCACAGTGCCATCGGTACCTGGTCTGCGCAAACGGATGATCTGCCGAAGCCTTCTTTTTCATTCCTGTCAATCATATCAACAAAACTGCATCGGAGAGCTCAAGAAACATCAAAACGCCTTGAGCGAATGGTTCGCATCGTATCCACAGGGTCCAGCTCGACTGGTGTTCCCGGGGAAAACAAAAGCTTTGACCGAGTTCGGCTCAATGTTGTTGCAGTACTTTCACAAAACTGCAAGTTTCAGCGAACAGTGCCATCGCTCCCAAACCGACGACTTTGGCTTTGGGGATGACTGAAGCTAGATCACGCTCCTCGTCCACCGTAGAGGCGGTGTCAACTATTTTGATGAAGAGCACAGGACGCAATTCGAATCTTATGTTCTGCAAGGAGCTGCACGGAACTTAGGTATGGTCCGCCACTCGTGTCCAGGTCTTCATGTCGAGAGAAGTTTATACGTAGTATAGATAAGCGCGTGACTCATCATTCCTCAATGACCGTCTCATCGCATTCGCAGAAAAAGGCTGCGACAAACAGATCACATTCGAGCCCTCGCCGATCTCGTGCGTAGTCCACTCCGATTTTCCTTTGTCATCAGGTTCGGTTTGGCCTCTGGACAATGCGCAGGACCCATTCACACTTCCTACGACAGTGGTCCCAAGTTCGTGAATGCGACGTTGAAGTTTGGAACATGGAAGCCGTTGTATAAGCCCAGGTTTTTCGGTATCCCGCATAACAAGGAAGTTCGACAATCTGAGGACTTTGTTTTCCGTTTGCTGCCTCCGTATGATGAATTGAAGTTTCGACTCCTTCAAAACTTGACACAGAAATGCAGAATTTTTTCACATTCAGAACTTTTATATATTCAAGAGCACATTACAATGGTTGGGCAAGATCCTATGCGCTGCTGTTTGCAGCTGTCGCGGTTGGCGGAGCACCTTCTGGAGCTGGACACTGGAAATGCGCACATCCGAAAACCTGAAATAAAGAGAGTATGATTGTTGAGGAGTCGTCGATGTGGGGCTTGACGAATGCAATTTTCTTGTAGTCAATCTCCGTCTATGAGAGCAGCAGCTGGGCTCGACGAGCTCACAATTTGGCATGCCAGTAGATCCGAGACCAACCTTCAGACCGATTGATCCGGTGCCAACAATCTTCATGAAGAGCACTGGAAGAGGTTCGAAGTGTATCGTCTGCCAAGAACTGCATAGGTCCTGTGTGCGGTCCGCCACGCGGGTCCAGTTGGATTGATCGAGAGATGTTTCGATGTAGTACAAATAGTGATCCTTCAGTAACATTCTAATCGAATGCACGGTGTACGGTTGTGACAAGCGTATCAAGATCGATCCGTTGCCGATATTATGGCAGGTCCATTTCGACTCGTCCTGACTATCCACAGGAATCTCGCGGATCATGGCGTTGGATTTTTGGGAACTTTCGATGACGGTCGCTCCACGTTTGTCGGACGCCACGTTCTCTTCTGGAGCGACGAACCCACAAGCGAGCTTAAAAGACTTCTCGGTGTAAAGTACTTCAAAATCTTTCATGTAGAACGGCCGGGCCGCCGTACTGAAGATTCGTATGTACCGAACCACTCGAGGATCGAAATAGAGTTTTTGAATCGAAGTACATGCGTAGTTCGAATGATCGATTAGTCGGAACCAGTCCGCAAGATTAGCTGAAACCTCGATGAAGTACGAGTAAGTATCATTTTGAGCAACATTTCCGGGCATCGGCGTGAGTGCAATATGGTTGATGAAAAACAATTCGCTGAGCTTGATGGTGTAACCCGTTGAGTCGTTGACAAGAACCGATCCAGTCGGGGGAGCTTCGCTATCGTAGCTCGAGCAGGCTATCGGCGTGTTGATTTTACCGCATGGTCTCTCTTTCAACATCAGAGCACCCTGTTCCTTGGTCGCCAAATTCTCCTCGGGAACGCGGGAACCCCTCAAATTTAGGTCTGTAGCATGACATTCCCTTCTCCGGATCGCTTCGAATAAAAGATCTGAGCATATAAGGCCGGAATCCTTGACGATGGTCACGAGTTCCGCGGTCGCGATGAGAGGAAGTCGGACCGCCTCCAGAACCGTAGCGCGATGGTTGTCGGTGGAATGATCTTCGCACCACCGCTGGACAGCTTTGAAGATATCTATTTCGTCGCTGCAGAAGGTGTCTCGAGAGAGAATGTCATAGAAGTCAGCTGCTGATAGATGATAGAATGTCTCGCTGGAGAGGATCGCGCTCGAAACCCCATCCATGAAAACTCGACAAGCTTCGCAGAGGTCTTTGAGTCGTAAAAATAGCGCTTTCTCTAGGATCATGACGATGTTTTCGACAGAGAATTTTTCCTTGAGATGCTGAGAGAGCGTGCATTCCACTTTCTCGAAGCCGTATAAATGAGCGACGTGCAGAACTTCCAGGGCTGTTTCATCATCCCATTCTCTCAGTCTCAGCTGGCCAGTGTAGATGTAATTCATGAGCAACTTGAATCCTCGGAGAGTAATATCTCTCAGAACTACTTGGCTCTGAAGCGATTCCTTCATGTTCCCACGGAGAAGTGCCCTTCCAGGAAGAGAAAACTCAGCAATAACTTGAGAAAATTCCAGTCAGCGGGATATCATTTGCTAAGTTTTGTGGCCAAATACCTGAAGTATTCACACGAAGCGGCAAGGATGGCCTTGTGCGCTGGCAGAAATTCGTCTTCCACAATGAGAGTCACGTCTGAAGATTTCTCATCGAGGAATAAATCTCCTATCCATTCCGCGAGATCACAGGGATGCTCCATTCTGGGATTAGATGAAACCGCTCTCTTTGGGCTTTAACAGCTCCGGAAAACTTTTGAATTTTCGGCAACCCCCGGGATTTTCATCGACGGTCGAACGACCTGAACGAATTACTCAACGGGAATCGTTCGATCCATCACACTAGTCCGGTACGACGTCAGCTCTTGTTAACAACGCGGCGGTTGGCAGTGTTTTCAAATATTTCTTCGTAGTCTACGGAACTGCCCGAGAGTATGAGTCACATAACACCGGACGGAAAGAGCAGGGATCGTTACTAACGAAGCAGAGGAGGAATCTTTGCTGAGCGAGCCGTCGTTCCTACTTTCCATCGCGGACGTCGAATGCTCCGATCGCTCCGACGTGGATAGCTCGAGGGCTCGCGAAATCGGTGGAAAATCTGGATTGGGAGCGCTTCCGCACAATCCTTTCTGGAACCTCACCTCGTTGCTGTGACCACCGCTTCATACCGGTCACATCAACGGGAGAAATGCTCCGCGAGTGACGTGGCGATTGCGTCGTATGGAAACGTGCGCATCGATCCACGTAAATGTCTTCCGCTCTACAGCAAGCTCGAGACACCAGATAACCCGACGACCGAACGCTGAGAACTATTTATTTACCAATGATAGCGATACATTCCCATGGATCTATCTGCCTGCGGAAATCTCCACCACGCCACTATGATTTTATCTTTCGCCCCGACTCACATGCGTGATCCAACTTAAATGAGTTGGGTTCTTGGTGACAAACAGTCACTGGAATCGATTTTTCATCAGAATATCGGATGTCTCTCATTGCCACCAACCATGAAACTAGGCACCTGGTCCTCGCAGACGGAGGATCCGCCAAACCCCAACCAAAGAGTTTTCTCCGTTCCACTCTCATCAATCGTATCAACGAAACCGCATCGGAGCCTTCCGAAAAAATCAAGGCCCCGATCATATCGCGGACCGATGATTGGAGCACCTCTCGAGGGAGCAGTTCGCATCTCATGTACAGATTTCAGCTTGAGAGATGTTCCCTAGTAGAGATGGGATTCTGGAAGGCGTCCGGCTGAATTTCGTTGAACTACCTACACCGATATCCAGCTTCAGCCCCAGCGAAGAACGCCATTTCTACCGATGAATAAAGAGGTCCCAAGGAAGACACTGAGTAGCTGAATATGCTCTCCAGAGTTCCTTCTTCGCAGTTCCGCTTCCCTCTGTTTCTCTGATGAGCTGCAACTCAGATCTTGGCTTTGCCATCAGGAACTTGACATCCCGCCCTCAACCGACTCCAGAGCGGGACACTCGAAATGGGCACAGCTCAAGTACTGGAATAGAAATGGAAGGTTATGATGGACTAACTGCAGGGTTCTATCGATGGAACTTCTCGGAGACAGGGAACAGGTGCGGAAAACTCGAAGAATTCATAGAGGTATCGGGCCATGCACTATATAAACTCCAAACGGAAGCTAGATAACGCACCTCGTCCACCGTAGAAGCGGTGCCGACGATCTTTATGTAGAGCACAGGACGCGGTTCGAATCTTATGGTCTGCCAGGAGCGGCACAGAACATTGGTATGGTCCGCTACTCGGGTCCAGATCTTCATGTCGAGAGAAGTTTCTATATAGTAGAGATAAGCGCGTGACTCATCATCCCTCAAAAACATTCTCATCGAATTTACGGAGCAGGGTTGGGTCAAGTGGATCACAATCGAGCCCTTGCCGATCTCATGCGTTGTCCACTCCAATTTTCCTTTGCCATCAGGTCTGGTTTGGTCTTTGATCAGTGCAGAGGACCCATCCGCACTTTGTATGACTTTGGCTCCGCATCTTGTGGATGCGACGTTGCTGTCAGGAATCAAGAAACCGTTGTGTTGCGCGGTCTTTGATATCCTAACAACATAGAATCCCGACAATCTGACTTCTTTGACCACCGGTTGCTGCCAACTTATAATCAATCGAATGTAACGAACGGCTCGTTCTTTAAAAGAAAGAATTTGCCATCCATGGCAGCTATATCCTGAATGATCGATTACTCGAGTCCAATCAACCAGATTGACGGAAGCCTCAACATGGTACGAGCATGCGAACGCATCGTCGAGGAATCGGAATCTAATGAAATTAACCAGAAAAGTTTTGGTCATTGCGACGATCAAGCCATCCGCAGCAGAGAAATCCAACCTTCCAGCAGAAGGAGGCACTGGCTCACTCTTGTAACCAGGACAGGTATTCATGGTCACGTGATCTCCTTGACTCATTGGTGTAAGCCTCAGAGCTTTCTCATCTGTTGTGGCGAGATTTTTATTGCTGGTCAGGAAGCCTCTGAAGTTCAACTCTGCGGCATTGCATTGCCTCATTCGGATAGCATCCAGTATGATGTCCGAGGTGAACAGACCCGAATCTTTGACGGTCGTCGCAAGATCCTTGATGTCGATGAGAGGCAGTCGAATCGCTTTCAGAACCTCCGACTGATCTTCCCGCGTTGGGCGTTTCTCACACCAGAGAACGACAGCTCTGAAGATTTCTATTTCCTCTGCACAGAAGGAATCGAGAGCCAGAATCGACGAGATGACAGTCTTCGAGAGACCACAGAAGCCGGCGCTGTGCAGCGTCGCGGTCGGTTCCCTTTGCATGAAACGTAAACAGTCGGCATGGAGATCTCTGAATGACATCGAAAACGCTATCTCCATGATCGCGCAGACATTCTCGATTGATAGGTTTCTCTGGAGGTTCCGGCAAATCGTGGACTCGAGTTTTCCGAATCCGTATCGAAAGGCGAGTTCGAGAACTTGCAGAGTCGTATCTGTCTCCAGCTTCTCCACATCCAGACTTCCGCTGTAGGCATAGCCCATGAGCAATTTGAATGTTGTTGCGCAGACATCTTCGAGGACGATTCTATCTTTGTAAGGCTCCTTCAAGTCCCCTTGGAAGAGATCCCTGCAACAATTGCGCTATCAAAAACAATTCGAGTACAGTCGTGAGCTCGACGGAGTACTCCTCAAGCATGCGAACTTCCCAGCAGCTTCGCTCTCTCCGGACCCAGAGATAACCAAAGCAGGAGACCAACTAAGAGGCAACAACATAAACCATAACCATAACATATACAACAACACACAAGGTACATGTGAATCATCCATAGAGATACTCAGAGCCGGCAAAGAGACGTCTGGTACCTGAAATATTCGCTAGAAGTGATGAGAATCAATCTGTGCGCCGGCAAAGATTCCTCCCCAAGGATGATGGTCACGTCTGAGGATTCAGCATCGAAGATCAGGTTACCAATTCGCTCGACAAGGTCGTTTGCTTCTCCCATCACGAGCACAATTCTAACTTTCGGAGTAAAAAGTAATTGAGTGGCATCTTCGGAATCTCAAAGCTCTCCATTCAAAACCACGAGCAACGAACAAGGACTTACTCGGGAAACACTTGGAGTTTCTGACTAGCCGGCCCAGCAGTCGACACACGCTCCCGCAAACGAGGGTTAACACTGTTTATCTGAACACTCACCGTAAGCTGAGAGCTGCGGAATCGAGTCTGACTCATTACCGTCCTGGGGAGACCACGGAAACGGTCTGAAACGAATACAAGGCGAGGGCTGTGGCCTCTACCAGACGAGCTACTCACTCAGCTCAGATGTGAAAGCATAAAACGCGGATCGTGCGCGGCCCATGCAACAGCAATGGCGGAGCATGTCGCAGAGCTCTGTCAGGTTTCTTAACCTCCAAGATAATGTCTTAGCGGCCAGGAGCCGTTGATGTCTGAGATCGCAGCACTCATTCCCGACACATGAGGAAGAAGCGGAGGAAGGAGGACCACCAGACAGCGAGCCACGACAGCACTCGTTTCTGGTTGCCTCAGAAAATGTGATCCGAGTTCCCGCTCCCTCCGATGTTGGCTGGTTCGAAGAGCTGACATATCGATCCCTACTTTGATCTGATTCTGGTTCAGATGCGTACGGGCGATAGTGCCCTGGTCCCCTTCCCCTTGTTTTGGTCGTACAACCTGGGGAATGCTTTCAGATCCAGCCTGGTTGCCGGTTAATCCGTTTTACAGCTCGCTCCGAGCTGACGGAAAGGTGGACGTATGTCACTGTAGCTTCACTTTGGGCTTCAGGATTCATTGATTGCAGCTCGAAACCCTGTATTCAAGCGGGCATGAATAACACTGGTTCATGGAGACTAAAATGAGTGATACGCGTGAAATAGTCACTCAAATCCATGCTATCTGTGAGTATCCGGTCGAGGCAGGCATTCTTATTGCTCCGTGATGTATTGAGATCATCAGCTAACAGGGGAGACCCCTGGAATTCAACTTCCTATCCCAATCAACCTGGAATTTCGCGAACAAACTTGCAGAGAGTCATGGGCTCAGGTCACTCATACTGGAAGCGTGTTCCGAGTCGACTGAATACGAACTGGGAATTTCATCATTTGTAGCCATTCCAGCCTTTCTCTCGTAGAAGTGCCCCGAACCGTCGATTTTAGCCAATTTCGTATCGCAGTAACAATTTCTTTCCTCACCACTACCCGACAACGTCCCTGGTATCAGTGTACCCAACCCGTGTCTCTGTCCGAGTTTGGCCGCGAAACCCCAGTCGCGAGCAGCTCTCCCTGGAACGTTTTCATTCTTTCGAACGACGGGTCGGGCTTGATGTATTGATCAAAGAAGCTGTTGCTGGTGGATGCGTTTCTTTCTTGTGTTGACTGCACTCTGAAACTATGATCAGGCAGTCTCTTTTTCGACCATAGAGAGGTCGGCACGGTCGTAGCATCTTCATCCTTCACAACGCTGAACTTCACACACAGACACACCTTTAGTTTGAAGCAAAGGAGGAACCTCTCGTCGATTGGAAGCGAAGAACAGGATGCTTGGGTGAGACGAGGCGCAAGAACACTCGGAATCGAGGTCTCCACGCTATTCAACCGCCGCCGCCGCTTAATGCACGAAAGCCGTCTTTTTCCAACACGTGAGGTATCGTCATGTATCGCATCCGTATCGCCATCATTTGCATCGACCCGGACAGTCCTGTCGCAGAAAGTCAGGACTGCATGCGTTCGGAATATTTGGCGCAGCGCTCCTCAGGTCTTCTCCTAGAAGCGCTTCGGGTTCCTCAATAGCTTCTTGGTTCGAAGTTCCGCGGCTTCGAGGACCGGGGCGTTCGTCGGAGAATAATCACGCCGCGCACTGCACTGTGTCCTTGGGAGTGAACAAGAATAGCCAACTCTGACTCGAGTCCAACTAAGTCATAGGCTCGAATTTTCGGAATCAGAAAGTCCGGAGCCAAGAGTTTCTAGGTCGACAAGCCCGATATCAAAAATTTATTCATGGGGTAGGTAGGAACGATGAATAAAGTTAGCCGTTCATGGCTGTAGACATTCGCCATGCATATAAGTGACAGATTTTGGCTGAGCTCGCAGTCGATTTGGGTAGGTGTGAAAAACCCCTGCGAGCGCGGGAGTGTCCAAGTAAGAAACACATGAAGTTTCCTTCATAAGTTTTCGGAGGTATTTCACACCGGTACCAGTCATGCGGTCATGTCTGTTTTGGTATGTTGAAGTCACTCAGGGAGATAGAACATCTGAATTCAACACGTTTCAAAAACTTTCTCTGAACCGTCTGAAGGCCGTCTCGATCCCCCTTGAGTACGGGGTTCCATACCGTGCACTGGTATAAAATATTTGGTGTAACATATAGCTCATATAGCCTGAGGTATACAGTCACTTATTTGTCCGTGGCGGCTCGCAGCACCCATGCACATATTAGGGAGCAATTCTCGGCAACAGCTCTAGCATGTTCATGACAACTTGGACTGGCCGACCTGCTGACTCCAAGATCTCTCAGAGTGTCCAGCCGAGAGAGACTGTCAGGGCCGATCGAACATCTGGGATCCGGGTCCATTTGTCCAAATCGTATGACACCGCATTTATTCGCTGAGAGCTGGAGCCCCATCTTGGCGGACCAGAAGTGAAAGTCATCAAGAACATTCTGTAATACTCGGCAGTCTCCCTCGTCGTTGACGACTCCAACTAGCTTGATGTCATCATCATACATATGAAGATCAACTCTATCACATACACGGTGCTTGGCCGTGTCAACGAAAGACAAAAACAACATTTCCTTGGCTCCAAATCAGATTTGCTGATAGTGTTTCCGTGGGAATCCTATCCGGAAACCTCAATATTGTGCGAGTGTCGTGACGTTGGAGTTGGGGGCGATGAGAGTCAACTCCCTGAGTGAGAGCGATAGCGTTCTAGGACCCTCGAACGAAGATCAATTCAGTAGATACAGCGCGGCCTTGGTGCATCGTGGGAATGAAGTAGACTCTGCGGTGATGTCTTCGCCCTTCACCTGAGCCAAGCCTTCGATTGGAGATCGCTATTGAGCAGGACATTCAAAGCGCGAACAGGCGAATTCCTGGAGAAAGATACGAGAAAACCTTCATGAGTCCACTCGAATGTACCAAGATCGAGTGTGGTAGGTGCCGCGCATCGGCATATGTATCCGAGAAAAATCGAATGATGCTGAACGTCATACCGTGCCCGCTGTTGAAGCTGTCCCAACAATATTTATGAAGAGCACCGGTAAGGCAGCGAAGGTAATCCTCTGCCACGAGCTATAAAAATCGTTGGTACGATCCGCCACTCGTGTCCACGTTTTCAAATCCACAGAAGTTTCCACGTAGTACTTGTATGCACAATCCTCTCTCAACAGCATCCGCATCGATGCCAGTGCATACGGCTGCGAAAGTTGGATCATGATCGACCCATCGCCTAACTTATGTGAAGTCCACTCCGCTCCATTTTCGGCCTTTGCGTTTTTTTCGTCGATCAAAGCTTGGGAACCATTCAGGCTCTTGAGGACGATGGCGCCCCGCGCTGAGGATGACACATTCTCCTCCGGAGCATGGAATCCGAGAATGAGTTTGAATGGCTTCGTAGAACACTCGACTTTCAACTTATTGAATTTGGGATCTTTTACTCCTGCGGAAGTCCGCGCGCAGATCAGGTGAACGTAACGAACAACTTGAGGCTTGAAGTAAAGGTTTTGGACAGAGCGACAGGCATAAGCCGAGTAATCAATGATTCGGATCCAATTCATAAGATCGACCGAAACATAGACACGGTAGGAGCCCCATCCCACCGTAGGGATGCATATATTGAACGTAATGTGATTCACGAAGAACGGAGCTTTCAATGCAACCGTCGAACTTTCGCCAGCTTTAAAACTCGACGCTGCATCGTAAAGTGGCATGCTCGCGCTGTCATACTCAGCGCAAGATCTCGCTGCCGCGTAGCTCCCGCGAGCTTTGGCTATCAGTCTCAGCGCACCGCAATCAGGAGTCGCGAGATTCTGGTTCACTCTCAATATGCCTCTGAAATTTCTAGAAGTCGGCTTGCTCTCTCTAATCTTGATGGCGTCGATCAAACTATCCATCGGTACCAACCCAGAATCTTTAACCGTGGTCACGAGATCTTTTGTCTCAATGAGCGGGAGCCGGATCACTTTCAGGACGTTCCCCAGGTCTCGCTCAGGTTGACCCTTCGCTCGCCATCGGAGGATGGCTTCAAATATTTCGATTTCCTCGGCATGGAATGTGTCTTGAGAGAGTACATGGCACAGTGCAGGCTCGGAAAGATCGCAGAAGGCGTCAGTTTTCAGAGTCGCATTCGGTTCTTCAATCATGAATTGGTAACAAGCCTCTCCAAGGCCTCGGAGCTTGAGGGTATACGCCGCATTGAAGATCTTGCAGACGTTTCCCAGGGAGAATCTTTCCTGGAGATGCACGATCAGCGAAGTTTCCAGCTTCGGAATCCCGTACATGTGTGCCATATTGAGGACTTCAACGAGGATTTCTTCGTCCAGGTCCTCCACACTCAGTTGTCCGGTGTAGATGTAGCTCAATAGCAACTTGAAGCTCCTGAGGGGGACATCTTTGAGAACAACTTCGTGCTGCAGCGACTCCTTCATGCTGCCTCGGAGGAGAGCTCTGAAAAAGATGTATTTGACGATGAGAACCTCTCTATTTTTTCACTTCTAGTCGAAAGCAGCACTTGGTCACTAATATCCTCTACGAAATGGAAACGTAGGACCTGAAATATTCACAAGATGTACTCAATATAGCTCTGTGGGCCGGCAAATATTCTCCCTCGACGATCAGAACCATGTCTGCGCTTTTGTCATCGAGAAGAAGATTTCCGATGCGTTCCGCGAGGTCATCGGCTAGTTGTATAACACGGCCCTTATTGATCAGCGACGGTGACACACTTTTTCCAGCCATGACGTTCGAGACCTCGGAAGTGATGTATGCCGAGTGGGACGAATTTCTGAGGACTCCGTGGTCTTCGTTCTTATCTATGAAGAGAGATATATGTATGGCTCGTTTGACCGAAACCTGTCATCCAATTCTGGAAGTGTTGTTCGAGAGTTATCGCTCGGAGGAGCGTTCGAGAAATCGGTTTTCCGTTGGAAGCCTCGCCCCGAGGTCCAACTTACGGCATATATGCCGTTAGCCGTGACCCGTGGTCCGGCTTGAAGTGGGGGAAGAGTGGCAAATTGATACTCCAAGGTGGCGGTGTAGGAGATTACGATATCGTGGTGTAAAACTTGCGGGACCGACTTCAGGAAGAACAGACTGTGTCCAAAAGCTGCACGACAGGAAGAAGCTTCCAAAAACTGGTTTGATGTCAGCCACGTCAGGATCTTCGAAAGTGGGTGTCTGGAAAAGCCAGAGCCACGCAATCAGGGGAAACCTTAAAATTCCCGCACCTCTTCGGCTCCTCCATCATCCTCAGATCTTCTTGTCTGACATGGATTATGGCTGTGACGACGATGCAAACAGGAAGCATCAGCTAGAACGGAGTTCTTTCTATGCTTTCAATGCATCAGAGCCTTCGGAAAACATCAAGAGCCCGATTTCATTGCGCACCGATGGTCAGAGCACGTCTTGAGCGAATGGTTCGTATCTCATGCATGGTTTCAAGCTCGGAAGATGTTCCGTGGTAGGAATATGATTCTCGAAGGCGTCCGGCTGATATCCGTTAAAGTACTTTCATGTATTCCCCCTGCTGCATACCTAAGCGAAGAGTGCCATTTCTGCCAATGACTGATCAAGTCTCGAGGCAATGACACCGAGTAGCTGGATATGATGTTTGGAGTCTCTTCCTCTGCAGTTCCGTTTCCTTCACTTCCACTCGAGAGCTGCAACGTCTGCTTTGCGATGGCGAACATCACATCCCGGTCTCAACCGATTCCGGAGCGGGACACTCGAATTGGACACAGCTAAAGTACTGGAAAATGGGTGAAGGGTTATGAGAGACTGACTAAAGGGTTCAATTGAAGCACTCCGGAAACCAGGATTAGGTCGGGAAGACTCAAGGATTTCCAGGGGGATCGGACCATGCACGATATTATGATCTCTGGAGGAAACCTAGATCAAGCACCTCGTCCACCGTAAACGCGGTGCCAACAATTTTTATGTGGAGCAGAGGATGCGATTCAAATCTTATGGTTTGCCAGGAGCGGCACAGTATTTTGGTATGGTCCGCGATTCGGGCCCAGATCTTCATGTCGAGAGATGTTTCTGTATAGTACAGATAAGCGCGTGACTGATCATCTCTCAATAACATTCGTATCAAATTCACGGAAAAGGGTTGCGTCAAGTGGATCATAATCGAGCCCTTGCCGATCTCATGTGTTGTCCACTCCGATGTGCGGTCGTCATCAGGTTTGGTTTGGTCTCTGAATGATGCACGGGATCCAATCGCCTTTCCTATGACAGCGGCTCCGAATACAGAGCATGTGGCGTTTTTTTTAAGAATCAAGAAGCCGTTGTGTGACGCAGTCGCTGACACCCTGGTGTAGAGTTCTCTTCCTACGGGATTCCTAGGTCACACGGAACACTCGGACTTTAATGACTCACTCTGGTTTATTGATCAATCACTCAGACACGGTCTCCTTAACGTCGACCGTTCTTCCTAAGCGTTGCATGAACTCTCTCTCTGTCAACTGTCTATTCGTGCTGCTTTCCATGTGGACATGCACGCCTACCTGTCATACGTCATTCTCGTTCCCTGCACTGGCAACATGGAAGTCCGACCATGTGACGACTTCGACCGCCGGTTGTGTCCAACTTATTGTGAATCGAATGTAACGAACGGCTCGTTCTTTGGAGAAAAGCATATGGCACGTATGGCAGCTATATCCTGAATGATCGATCATTCGAGTCCAACCAACCAGATTGACGGAAGTCTCAACATGGTACGAGCATGCGAACGCATTGTCAAGAAATCGGATGGTAATGAAATCAACCAAGAAAGACTTGGTCAATGCGACGATCAAGCCATCCGCGATAGAGAAATCGAACCATCCATAAGCCGGAGGCATTGTCTTACTCCTGTAATCGGGACAGGTTTTCACGGTCATGTGATCTCCTCGACTAATTGCTTTGAGCCTCAGAGATTTCTCATGCGCTGTGGCGAGATTTCCCTCGGTGGTCAGAAACCCCCTGGAGTTCAAGTCCGCAGCATGGCATTCTTTCATTCGAATAGCATCCAGTATGATGTCCGAGATGAACAGACCCGAATCCTTTACGGTCGTCGCAAGATCCTTGATGTCGTTGAGAAGGAGTCGAACCGTCTCCAAAACGTGATCATCCCGCGTTCGGTGTTTCTCACACCAGAGAACGACAGCTCTGAAAATTCCCATTTCCTCTGCACAGAAGAATCAAGAGCCAGAATCGATGAGATGCAGAATCAGTCTGCACCAGTCTATCTGTTTGAGGTTTCATGAGGTACGCTTCAAGCCCTGCGATCCAACGTAGGATAACCTCCGCAACGTCATCACGAGCTTCTGTAAATATCTATATCGTACCGAGAGCCTAGATAGTAGATAGATCATTCAGAGATCTTCTTGGATCATGATGAACTTTTCCTTCAGAGAAAACTGTTTCTTTTTTACCTTGGCCACATTGTGAAGCTTGGAGGACGGTTCTTCGCACGAAAAACTGACGTCCTTCACGGGTTGAAACGATTCCGAACATCAGCGCTGGCCGGTCGGAGTGCATATCGTCATCGCAGTCAACCGAGAACGTGCTCCGATTCGACGTTTCGAGTGCAAAGCTCTGGAGCACTCGTTGCTACGAGCTTTTGGCCACCACCCACACTGTTTTCAGTTCGTTTTACTGGAATACGTTTTACTGGGAAACTCAGTTCGTTGAATTGAAAATTCGTAGTAAGGCGATTCGTTGAAACGAGCTTTTACTGTACATTCATCTTATTTGTAAAACCGATCAGAGCTGAAAAAGACACTTCTGACACCTGAAATATTCGCAAGAAGTGGGGAGAATCGATATGTGCGTCGGCAGAGATTCCTTCCCAACGATGATGGTCACGCCTGAAGATTCCTCATCGAAGAGCAGGTTACAGATTCGCTCGACGAGATCGTTTGCTTCTTCCATCACGCGAACAACACGGACTGTTGGAGCGAAGAGAGATTGAGTGACACCTTCGGAATCTCAAAGCTCTCCGAGCCACGAACCAGAACTTACTCGGGGAGCACTTGGAGGCTTGAATGGCCGGCCACGCGTCGACACACGCTCCCGCCAACGGAGGCTAGCACTGTTGACGATGAACACTAGCCATAAACTGGAAGCTGTGGAGTGGTTACTGGTAGCTACCAACTCAGTTCAGGTATGAAAGCATGAAACGCGATTCGTGAAAGGCCGATGCAATGGCAATCAAAGAGATTTTCACAAAGTTGCGACAGCTTTTTCATCTTTCCACGGTCATGTCATAGCGGCCAAGAGTCGTTAGAGTCTGACCATCAGATGAGATCACAACACTCGTTATCGACGGACGACGAAGGAGCGGCCGGAGGGAAAACCCCCAGGCAGCGAGCTACGACATCCCTTTCTCGTGGTTGGCACAGCAGATGCTATCTGATATGAGCCTTTGCGCATACTGTTGGGAACATACGCTGGCGATCGTTGATCACTTGGCTCGTTGAAAGAACTCATCATGTTGATCCATTCTATGATCTGATTTCGGTCCCAGAGGCCCACCGGCCTAGCCCGAGATACGCATTTGTTCGTTTCGTACAGCCAGGGAGAGGCTTCCTGCTCCAGCTCCTTTTAACAGAGGATTGTGTTTTACGCCTCGCTCCGATCTGACGGAAACGCAGACAAATTCGACGTTCTTCGAATCTCTGCCTGCGCTGCCCTCCTTGGTTCGTCTGACTTGCGTGAGCTCGCACTGCGCGGGTTTTTGGCGTTAGGTCGTTAAGGTCAGGTTGAAATCATTCTCCATGAAGACAACTCTGTAAGTTTCGTGCCATTTCTGATGGTGTAGCCCAAAGCACCGCAGCTGTGCCCGCGTCACGGCGGAGTTGTTGTCCTCACTCGCGAGGAACTTGGCGAATGAGCCCATCGAGAAAGTGTCTGCATAGCGCGACGAGCAAGGTCCGAAAAGTATAGTGTTCTGAAAATCTGCAACTTGGATCGCGCAAGCTCGCTCAAAGTTGCGGCAGTTGATGTTCCTGAGCGGTTGGTTTCGTTGCCGCCGGTAGCGAACCTCCCGGCGGCAACAAAACATGTGGATAGCATCGGCTGTAGACCGGATCCGCATGGATATGGACTTTCTCTCAGATCAGCGGTTTCCTTTACCGAAACAGATACACCCAGAGACGAGCTCCGCAGTCTCATGAGGGCCATTCTGAATGTTCGTAGAAGAATGACCAAAAGTCGCCGTGGCAAATATTTAGGGAAATTCCAGCTACGGAGTCAGTGTCCACCAGAGAATGTTCCAGGATTTGTTCCAAGTAATCTTCATCCGGGTGCAAGTGGTTGATCACGTAGTCCTGGGAGTGAGTCCGAAGGGAGGGTCGTACCCGTGACCTCGAGAAGAACTCGGCTACCCTCAGCTCGTTCGCGAAATGCTTCGGAAAAAGTGATTGAGCACACAGAAACTAAAGTAACCTTCGTCATTGTATTGAACACCATCCAGATTTATCCACATAGAACAGTTCCGAAGAAATCGTACTTCGGTGCCGCAGGGAGGAAGTTATGATAAAGACGCGCGGACCTCCCGCAGCCAATCCACAAGCGAGGCTACGGCTGCCGACGGAAGTTGAATCCTGCATCCCATGTATTGCAAGAGGAGCTTGCACACCATGTTCACGCTCTTGGCCATTCAGATGTCACGCCGATCGCTGTCGCTTCGCGGGAACGTTGTCATCCCCGTCTCCTTCCTCTGAGCTCCTGGCGGAACCTCGCCTCACGAAGGGGCATTCGAAGCGTCGACAGGTGAACTCCTGGGAATACAGAATCGATTTAACCTCCAAGTTTGCAGATGACTGTACGAGCACATTCTTGAAAGTACTTCACAACTATAATGTCATACCGTGTCCACCGTAGAAGTTGTCCCCACGATGTTGATGTAGAGTACCGGGAGCGCTTTGAAGGTCAACTCCTGCCAAGAGCGACAAAGACCCGTGGTACGGTCTGCCACTCGTGTCCAAGTTTCGCGATCCAAGGAAGTTTCCACATAGTACTCATACGCACGTGACTCATCGCTCCGCAACAACATTCGCATGGAATCCACCGTGTACGGCTGCGCCAGCTGGATTTCGATGGAACCATGCCCTATTTTGTGCGACGTCCACTCCACTCCATCCTCAGCGATGGTGTTTTCGTCATCGATCAATGACTGGGAAGCATTCATTTTACTGAGAACAATGGCGCCCCGCGCTGAAGACGCCACATTTTCCTCTGGGACGAGGAATCCGAGACTGTGATGATGTGGCTCAGTGATGTAATTCACTACTAGCTTCTTGAACGGGATCATCATTCTCCTCTGTTGACTTTGTCCGCATGTAAGTTGAACGTAACGAACGACCCTCGACTTGAAATGGAGGTCTTGGAACGAGCCGCAAGAATATTGCGAACGATCAATAACACGGACCCAATTTATCAGATCGACAGAAACATCAACGCTGTATCCGCATCTACATGTTCGGTTGGATATTTCGAAACCAATGTGATTCGCGAAGAACGGTTCTCTCAGGGCGAGCGTGAAATGTAAGTCAGGCGAAAAACTCGTTCCCGTATCGTATCTTGGCATTTCTGCGCGGTCGTACTCAGGGCGAGCTCTCGGCGCCAAGTAGTTTCCGCGTGTTCTCGCAATTAGTTTGAAAGCTCCGAAGCCAGCCGTTGCGAGATTCTTGTCCTCAACCAGAGCGCCTCTGAAGTTTCTTCTGGCAGGATCGCATTCCTTCGTCTTGATTGCATCCATCAGGAGCTCCATCGATATCAAACCGGAATCCTTGACGGTGGTCAAGAGATGCTTCGTGTCGATAAGAGGGAGCCGAATCTTGTCCAGGACGTCTGCGAGATCTTGCTCAGAATCACAGTCCTCTTGCCATCGCAGGACGGCTTCAAAGATTTTGATTTCTTCGGCATGGAATGTGTCCTGGGAGAGCACATGGCAGAGAGCAGCCTCAGAGAGTTCGCAAAACTCGTCGCTTTCCACAGTTGCCTCCGGATCCTGGATCATGAAACGGTAACAAGCCTCGCCGAGCTCCTCAAGCTGCAGGTCATACGTCTTGCTGTAGATCGCGAAGACGTTCTCCAGCGTTAGATTCTCCTGTAGGTGTTCACTCAGTGAAGTTTCCAGCTTAGCGATCCCGTACATGTGCGCGATGTGGAGGACCTCAACAAGCGTATCGTCGTCGAGCTCGTCGACTCTCAGCTGCCCGGTGTAGATGTAGCTCATCAACAGCTTGAAGCCTCGGAGAGGGACGTCTTCCAGAGTAATTTCATTCTGGAGCGACTCCTTCATTTTTCCTTGGAGAAGAGCTCTGCAAAATGTCCGTCGATAAAACCCATTCTTTTTCAGCAACAAATCTGAAGCGGCAAGTACCTGTCTATGGTGACTCATGACTCACATTCCTACTCATACTCTTCTCGATACACAAATAGCGCACCTGAAATATTCACAAGATGTGCACAAGATGGCTCTGTGTGCCGGCAAAAGCTCCTCCTCGACGATTAGAGTGACGTCTGCGGTTTTGTCATCAAAGAGTAGATCCCCGATCCTTTCCGCGAGGTCATCGGCGAGTTGAATAACTCGGCCGTTCTTGTTCACTGACGGTGACTCATTTGCCGCAGCCATGTCGTCGGAAACCTCGGAAGAGTTGGGGAAGGCGCAGCGACAGGATTCAGGTGTTGTTGACGACGAATGCGCGATCTTCGTTCTCTTCGATGCAGAACGCGAGCGGGCGACGCGGCTCCATCGTTCGTTCGGCCGCGCCAGCCAGGAAAAGCTAATCGAAGGGAATCGGTCAACGAAAAATTTGGGACTGCCTCCCAACAACACGGTCCGAGAGATGCCGCTCAGACTGAGCGGTGAGTCTCTTGTGGCAATCAGCTTAGAAACTTCTGGGAACCTAGAGTATCGACGGTAGGTGGACCCGGAGTCCCTAGAAGTCTGTGAGATAGCGAGCCTTCTATGCAGAGCGTCCGCCATGACGATCAACAGGACGAGACGTCATTCCGCTGGAGATGAAAAGGCAACTATAGCGGTTTGACACATCAGGATCGCAACAGGGCCACTAAACCACATCTTTCCTGTTTCCCATGAACGTGTTTCTTCTTGAAGGACAGTCCTGATGAAACCGAATTCATTGGCCCCAACCTTGTGCAATCATTGGGACGCCGACGTTCCGAATCGCTTCCTATGCTTTCTTCTTTGGGAGGACAGGACCCGCCGTTGGACAAACTCATGCACAGCGAGACTCCTTGAATTAATTTCCGTAGATATTCTTCCAGACGCCGAGCTAAACGCGATAGCGCGGCACCCCCGTCATCATGTCCGAACTGAATCTTTCTAGGGCTTTCAGAGTGCCCTCTCGAGAACTTCTGCTACACGAGGCTGTGGTTTATCAGATCCCCTCCGTCGCACGTCGCCATCAAATTCAAGACGCGTCCTGCCAATAGAACGGTTTCCGAAACCAGCTTTTTTGGGTCAACTCGTGCATTATCTGTGAGCTGGCTACTAAATGTGAGATTTTCCAAGAACATCACGAAAAGCACATCCTCAGCGCTTCCAGCGCAGTGGACAGAGACTGATGTTCGCACCGCATAATGGTTGAGAACGACGTATGGGCAACACGTGCTGTAACTTGTTTGACTGTATCTCCTCCCGATGAACCATCGACGTTTCAGGCTGGGGCTGGACACTCGAAGCGCGCACAACTGAAATCCTGCAAAAATGGAAAGGAATTCATTGATTTTCGGGGCGGGAGCTTGCGAATTGTTTGAGGATGAGATTTTGGTATGGAACCGATCGGAATTTGAAGGACATACCTGTCCTACCGTTGAAGCGGTGCCTACTATCTTTATATAGCGCACCAGGCGTGGCTCAAAGACTATATTCTACCACGAACGACACAAATCACTGGTGTTGTCCGCAACTCTCGTCCAATCATTCCATAGGGCGCAAGTTTCGATGTAGTATAAATATGCTTGCGAATCATCGCTCCTCAACAGCATTCGAAAGGAATCAACTATGTAAGGTTGCGGCAGACTGATCAAGATGGAGCCCTCGCCGATTACATGCGATATCCAGTTCAATTTCTCTGCGTCCTCCGTCGTTACGTCTGGGATCAAAATGTCGGAGACACCCTTGCTTTTGAAGATGCATGCCCCCAAGGCCGTGGAAGCCACGTTCTCTTCGGGAGCATAAAATCCTTGAAGCAGCTTGAAAGGTTCGGTCACGTGAGTTACCTCGAAGGCTGACAGTTCGGTAACATCCTGAATCGGGGAAGTCCACGAGGGAATCACTCGGACGTATCGAACAACTCGAGGCTCGAAATAGAGTTTCTGCAACGATCTACAGGAGAACTGCGAATGGTCAATGATCTGGATCCAGTCCACTAAATTGACTGAGATTTCGACGGTATACTTGCACAGGAATAAGTCGTCACAGAAGCGGAACGAGATGCGATTGGCAAAAGATGGTTCTTTCAGAGCGACCGTCAAGCCTGCCTTGAGGTCAAAGTTGAATTCCGAATCATGAGGAGGCATGTCATCAAGATCGTACCCCGAACAAGTTCTCGGTGTGACATAGCCAGGGCCGGATTTCCCATTAGGCTAACAAGGCTACAGCCTCAGGCGGCAGATTTGTGACCGGCGGCGGATTTTTCCTCGTCGTCGTCCGTCGTCCCCTCCCTCCGGCCCCCCGCAAGAAGCGTCTAGAATCTATGATGCGAGGCTTCAAGCAGCGGAGTTTGGTATATCGGTTCCGGCATTCGCCTGTAGAGATTGGGAGCCGTGGAGGCCATTCATGGAATAGCCGGCTGCAGGGATCGAACTCGCAACATACCCTCGGAGAAAGCTTCACATGTGGCTTTGCGAGCATGCTTCTGTGGCACACACTGCTTAGACCGCTCGACTGTCTCGTCGGTTGAGCCATCTCGAGAGCTACGCCGCACAGTGGGCCGTAGGTGGCCAAAATTCGCCGTAGAGTTCAATGGGAACTCCATTGACAATTTTGGCGCCCTGAAATCCGTTAAATACGAATACTTCAAATATTTCCATCAGATTTAAGGCGTCGATACTGGATTCCGATCCATTGTTACTTCACTAATGAAGCATGAGTCTGCACAAATACGCATGGGATCATTGGAAATCGCTCGAAAACTAAAGCTCAATTCCAGCATACCTGAAGTACTCGCAGGAAACCGTGAGGATGGCTTTATGAGCTGGTAAATATTCTCCCTCGACAATGAGGATCACGTCTGATGTTTTCTTGTCAAACAGTAGCTTCCCGATTCGTTGGGCAAGATTGCAGGGATGCTCCAGCGCAGAAACCTCGTCCATGGCTATTGTTCGGCGCAAAAAGATTCGGGCAGCCGTCGGAAACACCCAGCTTCCGCCTAGCTAGGCGTTATCCCGAGAGGGCTCTGTTCAAAGATGACAATATTCTCTCGAGCGGGCAATCTATGGACCTCGCGACGAATGTCTTGCGGCTCGTTGAACCGAAGTCAACGACAAAACTCGTTCCAAAACTTATCGACTACACCGGCACCGAGAATGGTGGCGAGAACGCCTAAGAATCGTCTGCGTGATGGAAACATTGCTTGAGTAATAAACAACATCTCAAGCGCCGCCGGCCGAATGTCGTCGCCCCGAGCTCGGCGCTGTGTACGCAGCTCCAATATAATCGATGATGGATTGCCAATGATGGTATGCAGCGCATGGGAATATTGGAGCCGAAATCCGCTAACTCTGTCCTGTTTTCGTCTTGGCGAAACCACGGGACGTCACCATGGAGACTCCCGATCGATTCAGAGGAAGCTCTCAATTCGACATGCAGGAGATGCAGGAGATCAGCTTCTTCTCGTTGTACTGCCGCTTCCGTTCTCGGTACATCGTGACCCCGTTCACGAGCGCGTTCAAGAAAGTTCTTCGGACTGCGGATGTAACAGTCGAGATTTCTGCTTTGAGTAGGAGAAAGTTCGGGATTTCGCGAAGCCTCTTGTCCATCCATCCCGTTCGACTCCAACTTGCCGGACCAAGGGCTTCGTCTAAAGGAAGTCATACCTTCAGAGAATGCTCTGCGATCGCCACAGCCCTGGCGGGGACTTCGAGCCACTGGGTCCTGGTTGGATGCTTAGTCGGAACTAAACGTGGGAGAGTCCCGAAACCTAAATTTTTCATCACTCTCGTAAAGGCTCTCATGTTCAGAAATAAGGCCCGTCAAACGCGGGATTCTAGGGTGATCGAACTTCGGTCCTGTGCGGAAAGCTGACAAGGAGAGGTCGGGAGTGATAGAGAGGATAATAGGAGCTATTTTGTTTCAAAAGGATCGGAAGCACACTTGGCTAAAGAACCACGATTCTCTCATCTGGCCGAATCAGTTTATTAACAGGGCGGCTCGGAAAAGTTCGATACTGTAGTTTTGTAATGCACATGTTTTCAGAGACACCGAAGGAAAGAACCACAACTTTCGAATGTACACTGTACCGTCCCGCGAACCCGAAGAACTCCGGGAGCGCAGCACACAATGTCTGATTTGCCTGCCATAAGCTGCATCTCAAGCAACCTTCGTCGAAGAACCCCCAACTTTGATCCTCGCCTCGTCGCGCTCGAAGCTACCACGCACAGGAGCGGGACACTCGAATCGAGAACAGCTGAAGACCTGGAAAAGTGACATATGTTATTCTTTCAACAATATATCGTGCATTATTACGCTTCATTGTAGCGAATCGGAGATGTAGGAACAATTCGAGGAGACAGGGATTCATTGTTCGTTCATGAGTTCCGGAACGTGGAGCGTATCCTACCTTGTCGACCGTACAAGCCGTACCAACGATCTTGATGTAGAGCACCGGACGCGCTTCGAAAGTTATATGCTGCCACGAACGACGAAGATCGGTGGTCTGTTCGGCCACGCGCGTCCACGTCTTATTATCAAGAGATGTTTCCACGTAGTACAAATAAGCTCGTGATTCATCGCTCCTTAACAGCATTCGCATCGACCCCACTGTGTATGGCTGTGGAAGATGGATGTTGATTGACCCAGCGCCTATGTCATGCGAAGTCCACTTAACTCCATCTTTGACGTCAGGGTTCTTCTCTTCGATCAATGCCTGAGAGCCATCCTTGCTTCCGTAGACGTATGCGCCGCGCGCTCTGGACGACACGTTCTCTTCTGGAGCGTAGTACCCTTGACTCAGTTTGAAAGGTTTCGTGATGTGATTCACCTCCAGATTAGTGAACGTGGTATTAGATTCCTCAGGATGTTTTGCTGCGAGAACAAGCCGGATGTATCGAACGACCCGCCGCTCGAAATAGAGGTCTTGGAACGAGCGGTGATCATAGTTCGTGCGATCGATGATCCGGGCCCAATCTTCCAGATTGACTGAGGTCTCCACATAGTAGCAATGTGAGTACCTCCCGTTTATACGGAATCCGATATGATTGATGAAAAACGGCTCGCTCAGTGCGATCGTGTAGCCTGGAGCTAAGGGGAAAGTTGAGTTCGAAGTAAACGGAGGAATGTCTTTGCTATCGTAGTCGAAACCAGATCTTGGCGCTGGGTATTCTCCGCGAGGTTTCGCTATCAGCATCAACGCACCGTAATCGGCGGTTGCGAGGTTCACGTCATTTCGCAATGAGCCCCTAAAGTTCCTATCTGCTGCATGGTTCTCCTGCGCCTCGATAGCATCGACTATGAGCTCCAAGGGTATTAGGCCGGAACTTTTCACGGTGGTCACTAGATCCTTTGCATGGATGAGAGGGAGCCGAACGGCCTTCAGGATACGCCCGATGTCTTTCTCGGCCTGATGCTTCGCCCGCCATCGGAGAATGGCTTCGAAAATTTCGATTTCCGGGGCATGGAATGTGTCTTGAGAGAGCACATGGCATATAACAGCTGGAGAAAGATCGCAAAAAGCTTCCTTCTTCAGAGTCACATCCGGGGCCTGTGTCATGAAACTGTAACAAGCCTCGCCAAGATCGCTCAGCCCTAAACGATGCGCCTGGCTGTAGATCTTGCCCACGTTCTCCTCAGAGAGAGAAGTTTTCTTTAGGTGTTTGATGAGTGAAGCTTCCAGTTTCGCGTATCCGTAAGAATGGGCGATGTCGAGGATTTCGAGGATCGCATCTTCGTCAACTTCTCCCAGTCTGACCTGCCCGGTGTAAATGTAGCCCATCAACATCTTGAAACCTCGGAGTGGAACGTTGTTCAGGACAACCTTGTCCTGATGCGACTCATTCATGTCTCCTAGGAGAAGATCCCTGCAAGATAATGTTTATCGTGGATTCTCCCGTTCCGCAAGCGAAACCTGAGGAAAATTTCAAGCATGGCCAACATTCCGATCGGAAAGTGAATGATATTCTTGCTGAAGCATGATTGTATTACCTGAAATATCTACTGGATGAGCTCAGAATGGCCCTGTGTGCCGGCAGACATTCCCCTTCGACGATGAGAGTCACGTCCGCAGTTCTGTCATCAAAAAGTAGATCGCCAATCCATTCCGCAAGGTCGCAGGCGTGCTCCGTTCCATAACTTCCCTTGCTCTTCTTGTCGCCGGATTCAGAGCTACCAGACATACTGGATGGAATTCCGGGTACAATCTCCGCCAACGACCTGTCCCTCGCTTCGGGCGAAACTCCTTGATGACTCACGGCTAGATTTCCAAAGTCACGATTGGCCACATCGCACAAGAAGTTCTTTAGGCACGTGCCAGACGGCGGATTCTTCTGCCGTGAGTTGTCCGAGTGGTTGCCACAATGCTCACGCTAGATCGGAGATTTTAATTTAAAGGTGTCCCTGATTGACCGGCGCTGTCACGGAATTCGACCTTCGCCGCTTGGGGTTCGACCGAATTTACATCGTCTGCGCCACGAGCAGCGATTCCATAACAAAAACAATATCCTTCGGCGCCAAGGTTCCCGAATCTCGATTCACGCGGGGCCCCGCCAATCACCAGGGCTGAACTGATATCTAGCTCCTGCGGCTGACAAAACAGTCGGCTTTGACGACCTCGTTCGGGACCCTCGATGTTAGGTCCTGCTCTCGGATCTGTGGTCGATCTGTCGTCTTATCATCTCTAGGCAGTGTAACGCGGAGGGATGCCCCGCTGGGAGATTCATGATTCGCGGGTTGAGGTGGAAACTTCCTGACGAAGCCCAGTACCGTCCTGAATTTGACCGAATCAACCCCCGCGTCATGGGCACCGGTTCCAGCGCCCAAGGTTCCTGAACTTCGATTCCCGCGGGATGTGCCAGGTCTTCAGGGCTGAACTCATGTAGAGCTGCTGCAGTCTACAGAACAATAGGGCTTCACGGCCACGTTCGTGATCCTGGATGCAAGATCCCGTTCTCTGATCGGCGACTAATCCGTCACGTCGCTATCTCCACGCAGTATAACGCGCGGCGGAGAGATGTTCCCGGTGAGAGATTCATGATTTCGCGGGAAGAGTTGGAACTATGCTGACGGAGCCCATTACTCTCCTGAATCTTCAACTCAATCAAAACTTGATATTCCCTCGCGAAATAAACTAGCCTGACTGGCTTTATTCGTTTCAAACCGTTAGTCGAACGGATTCCGCTCCGAAGATCTTGAACGGTGCACGCCTTCCCGTCATTCACCACCGAAGTCTCTCTTCCAATAGTATCGAGAGAAGAGCCATTTCTGTGTGTCGATAGCTTCGTGGAACATCCACGTCGACAGTTGGATCGGGTCACGGAGCCTACCAAATGTTACTTCCCGAATGTTGCATCTGGCCACGGACCTTCGCTGAACCCTACGTTGAACGTTTCGTCTACATATGGTTCTCACTCTACAAAACGTTACACCTCGAACCTTGCATCTGAACGTAGGGCCTCTCGAAACTTAGCACCCCAAACGTCAAACGTGCGTGCGACGCTCGTTCAGAGCGACTACTCTTGATTTTCAGATTCCGCATAAAATCTCTAATCCCTTATCCTCAACTTGATGAAAGGAAGGCGGTGGCAGACCATCCACAGCTCATGGGATATTTCCTCCAACGAGAGACGTCTTTCTGTGGGAGGATACGAACGG
The DNA here is from genome assembly GCA_028455905.1 of Neoseiulus californicus. Taxonomy (NCBI): domain Eukaryota; kingdom Metazoa; phylum Arthropoda; class Arachnida; order Mesostigmata; family Phytoseiidae; genus Neoseiulus; species Neoseiulus californicus. Next base: position 3,406,073 of record JAMQGS010000001.1, read on the forward strand.
CCGCTTGCAGTCAAGAGAGTTCGACTCTCACAAAGGAAATCTTTGCGAATCGTGCGCGATTCTCGAATATCCCGATAATAGCACCCAGTACCTCGCGGGTCCAGGAGGACCTCGATTCATACTCGGCGGTCAGCGAAAGCATTGAAAGTAAAGCTGGACCTGGTACCCGGAATTGTGCTTCGCCCCGTTAGGCGATGGAATCACTTCATTCATTAAGTGAGTCACGGAGTGTTCCGACTATTATCAGCCTCTCAACTGCGAAGGTCGATCTCTCGACGTTCCCGGACACCCTCGGTAGCCATGCAGCTCCAGACGTGGTACTGCTCGCAGGTCTCCCCACAAAAGCGACAAGTACACTCCTCCGTTGCCTCATAGCAGCGTTTCCCTGACGCCCCTCCCTGACAGAAATCCCTGTGCAGTCCATGTATCGATGCTCTCATCAGAAGTGAGCGCCCGATCCTCCCCGCTTTTCTCCAGTCTCCTGTCATCACCGCCGGTGTGCGCTGTAGGTGGGCCGTTCCCATCTGTGGGCAATCTTCGTCTGGAATTCCCTTACGTAGTCCTCCGCTGCCTGGGTCCGTGGAAACCCGTGAGTCGCGATCAGCTCCTGTACGTAGGAGTCCGTTCCCGCCAGTCCGTACACGACACGGTTGCGCGACCGCATCGCAACGCCTAGACATGTTTTGAGAAACGTCGCTTTCACCGACTCGATAATTTTGAAGTGTCTTCCAGCCATACTCTTCCACACTGCTTGCATCGCGTAGGTTGCAACGGGTGAGATACTCAGGTGGAACAGGCGCATCGCTGTTGGTAGAGAGAGCAGCTGAGGCTTTCTGATTTTGGCGATTGCAACTTTCGCTTTCCGGGCTCGCTCGTTTACATGACCGTAGATGCTGCCGCAACAGCTCAAAAGGACTCCTAGGTAAACAATCTCTCTCTCTCGAACTTTATCTCTCGCCTGCCGACCAGGAATCGGTCATCCCTTGCCAAGCGACCGCCGCAGCGAAACTTGGTGGCAACCGTCTTTTGTTCAAGATAATCGTCCGGGCTACCTCGGGAGATACATATACATGCAAATGTCCGTGATGCCGTGCGTCTTCATGATTCTCACGGAGTACACCGCGTACGGCTGTGGACGCGCGATAACTATAGGCCCATGCCTGAAATCTCCACAGAAAGAAGGCTCCACACCGAAGACGACTCATTCTTGTCGGAAGCGTAAAACGTACAGATTGAACAACATGATGATTGTTTGAACAGCCGACTGGATACCAGAGATGGGCATATTCATGTTCATGAATATGAATATATTCACAGCGATCCTTATGAATATCAATATGAATACGGATATGAATATAATATATTCATATTCATATCCGTATTCATATAGATATTCATAAGGATCGCTGTGGATATATTCATATTCATATTCATGAATATGAATATGCCCATCTCTGCTGGATACCAATGTATTTTCACCATTGAAGATACCCGTCAACGCCTGCCAAATACAGTTGTAACGATTGAAGACGCTTTTCACGATCATATCATTGCGGGTTTGAACTATTGCCTGATCAAGTGATTTCAAATGTTAGCGGATAAACCGATGCTTGCTTTCACGGTACGTTGAAAGAAATATAGTTGCGGTTGCAGACTCCCCATCCCTGCCAGCTCATCCAATTTCTTGATAGTACTCCATAATATCCATCGGATATCCGTAATGGATCACATGACGGATATTAGTCTTATCAAGTCCCAAACCGAACGCTTCATCATCATCGTCAAAACGTAGTTTATTTCAATCCTTTCGAGGCGTCGCACGCAGGCTGTCAGGAATGTAATCACTCTCGTCTGATTCAAACATGGTTATGGTTATGGTTTCATTCACGTCTCATCCGTAGATGACCCTTTTACTTCAGGGGCGAGCAAGCTCTGCGGACGCCGCGCCGGTCACAGTTTTTAGGAGAGTAGACACCGTTGAACCCACTCCGACAGACACGTCAAGTGCTGGTCGATGCATGCCTACACGCAGCGTTGAGTTCGGCGGAGCGACCATGTCAATCCTGTGTTTACTAAAACGCGCATGCTGTGCTTCACGTAAGCAGTATAGATTCGAGGATCAGTGTCGGCAGCCGATCATATGTTTACACCACGCACCGCACATGTTGGTGGCGTTCGCTAATTTTCCCGAAAACTTCACCTAGGTATGCATCCCTTTCCTCCTTTGGTTGACACACGAATTATCGCTTAGTCAACGCGGAGTCGCAGTGGCGGTTCCAGGAATGGCTCGAGGGGGGGGCGGTTTCAGATTTTTGGTGTCCCAGGCGTATTTTTCCACCCTAATCATGCGGTTTCATATTGAATTGTTTGTTCGATATTTGTTGAGTACAAATATTTCTCCATTTTTGGAAACATTCATGGAATTACCACTTCTGATTTGTATATTCCGCCTGGGAGACCCGACTCGAGGGGGGGGCGATCGCCCGATCGCCCCCCCCTGGAACCGCCACTGCGGAGTCGGCCCCTGTTCTCTTTCGTACTCGCCGCCAAATACTTCTGGCACGCTTTAGGATTCGAACCTGGAACCTCCCGAACAACGCAGCCGGTCGCTTATGGCATCCACCATAGCAGCTTGTACCAAGCACGCTAACCATCATGCCACGCAGTCGGTTTCTTCGCAGTCATTCTATCAAACGTCTTAGTTGGGAATCGATTTTTCGGATTTTAGACCGTTGACTTTCCTTGTCAAGTGACGAACCACTCGTGCTAAGCATCGTCGTCTTCGCTTCTACTGAAATATCCACCATCTGGACAAAAAAAATCTTCACATTTCGCCACTTTACCGATATCCGTGGCTGAAATCGCGGATTAGTTTCAATGAACGAGGGAAGAAAACGGAGCCAGTGACGGGAGCCGAGATCCATACGAGGAAATGTATGTGCGGTGTCTTCTTCGCACATGGGCTCTGATTATTCAGTTTCGGGTGAACTTCTGCCTTCATTCTGACTTATTACACGCACGTTTCTGATCTGAACTCTTCCATGCATTCGTCTTCGAGATTTTTTCGGACTTCTTTGTTTTCCGGGGCTTCTCCTCTCAGTTCAACAGTGATGCTCCATTTGCATGAGCGAAGGTGGTCATCGTTAACTGTAATGAACAAAAACAATATCAATACACAACCCCCCGTCAAATTTCGAAATCGTCAGATACAATCCACCCCACATAGCTATACTATATTGATATACTCACTGTATCGCAGAGATGATTCAATTCCACATGATACGTGCAAAACCTACCGTTTTGGCTTCGTATGCACGGTAACTACTCGGCAATCTCGATTAATACAGTGGTACGATTCCTTTCAGCCGCATTGATTCGTAGAGGCATCACTTGGAATGGACACCGCATCCGCATCGGAGTTCCAGAACTGGACAAACTCACGGCATCCCCTACTAAAATTGAAAATACGATGTCTACAGTACATTCGATCGCGTAGTATGCATGTAGACGAGTACGATCAGCATCAAAAATATGCAATCTACCGTTTGCCTCACAAAATCGATCGCATGCGAGAAATCTCAAATACACTCAACAATACTTCTCAATCCATCTTCTCCTGCAACGAACTTGTACCACGATCGTGATGAATTGACTGCACATGCGTTTTTACAGTATCAAGCCTCTCCAGGACAGCACGTGGATTCGCGCCGAAAACTATCTACACGAGACCTTGACGAGGCATTGAAACCGCATTCAAATCAAAGTTGCAGAACGAGACACACAGGCCGCATCTTCAGCTGGAGTTGAAAATATTATGCATGAAAACGAGTAAAATCAGCATCAAATGGCTGCAATATTTCCATTCCGAGACTTGGTTCAAACGGTTCGGAGGCACGAGTTTCTACTAGTTCCAATAATTGGATGTGACGACGGGATCGGCATGGTTCGGACCCGAGCGGCGGCGCATGGTGAATTCAGCGAAGATTGAAAACAGCACAGACTCGATATCGGCGCAGTCGATTTCCGCGCAGGTCGATTCCCGCGAAATGTTGATTGCCGCGCAGTTGAATTCAGCGCATTGGAACTTGGCGCAGCGGATCTACCGTACCGCTAGCTACTGACATTCGAACCTATTTCCAGCATTGCACTGACCTCTAGGATGACCTATATTTTGTCTTAAAAGGATCAGAAGCGTACTCGGCTGAAGAACCAGATTCCTCCCATCTGGCCGAATCACTTTATTAACAGGGCGGCTCGAAAAAGTTTGAAACTGTAGCTTTGAAATGCACAGGTTTGCAGAGACATCGAAGTTAAGAACCACCGTTCTCGAATGTATTATACACTTTACTGCGGAGCCGACGAAGAACCTCGCAAGCGTTGCAACCAAGGTCTGATTTGCCTGCTATGTGCTCCACCTCAGGCAACCTTCGTTCCAGAACCTCCGACTTCGTTAATCGCCTCGTCGCCATCTCGCAGAGAAGCAGGACACTCGAAACGAGAACAGCTGAACACCTAGAAAAGAAACGAACGTTGCTCTCCTGACAATACACCATTCATAATGACGCATCCTCGAAGCTAGTAGTTGGGGAATATCGAACTCGAGTGAAGAGGCGGGGATTCAAGTTCCGTTAAGTGAGTTCTGGAACGTGAAGCGTATCATACCTTGTCGACCGTCGAAGCCGTGCCAACGATCTTGATGTAAAGCACCGGACGCGCTTCGAAGGTTATATGCTGCCACGAACGCCGAAGATCGGTGGTCTGCTCTGTCACGAGCGTCCATGTTTTATCATCCAGGGAGGTTTACACATAGTACAGATAAGCCCGTGATTCATCGCTCCTCAACAGCATTCGCATAGAGTCCACAGTGTAGGGTTGTGGTAGCTGGATTATGATTAACCCAGCGCCTATGTCATGCGAAGTCCACTTAAATCCATCCATGCTGTCAGTGTTCGCCTCTTGGATCAATGCGTGAGAGTTATCCTTGCTGTGGCGGACATATGCGCTGCGCGCTCTAAAACACGTTCTCTTCTGGAGCGTAGTACCCTTGACTCGGTTTGAGAGGCTTCGTTATGTGATTCACCTTGAGATGTGCGAACGTGGTATTAAACTCCTTGGGATGTTTTGCTGCAAGAACAAGCCGGACGTATCGAACAACCCGACGCTCGAAATAGAGGTCTTGGAACGAGTGGTACAAATAGTTCGTCCGATCGATGATCCGGACCCAATCTTCCAGATTGACTGAGGTCTCCACATAGTAGCGGTGTCTGTAATTTCCGTTTATATGAAATTCAATATGATTGATGAAGAAGGGCTTGCTCAGTGCGATCGTGTAGCCTGGAGCTGTGGGGAAGCTTGACGGAAACGGAAACTGAAGAATGACTGTGCTATCGTACTCGCAAGAAGATCTTTCCGTTCGGTATTCTCCGCAAGGTTTCGCTATCAGCACCAATGCTCCACAATCGGCGGTGGCGAGGTTCACGTCGTTCCACAATGTGCCCCTGAAGTTCCTATCTGCTGCATGGCACTCCTGCGCCTCAATCGCATCCACTATGAGCTCCAAGGATATCAAGCCGGATTTTCTCACGGTGGTCACTAGATTCTTCTTGTCGATGAGAGGGAGGCGAACGGCCTTGAGCATACGTTCGAAGTCTTCCTCGGCCTGATGCTTCGTCCGCCATCGGAGGATGGCTTCAAAAATTTCGATTTCCGGGGCGTGGAATGTGTCTTGAGAAAGCACATGGCAGAGAGCAGCTGCAGAAAGATCGCAGAAGGCTTCCGTCTTCAGGGTCACATCCGGTTCTTGCGACATGAAATCGTAACAAGCCTCGCTAAGATCACTCAGCTTTGAACGATGCGCCTCGCTGTAGATCTTGCACACGTTCTCCTTGGAGAGTCTTTTCTTGAGGCGTTTGGTAAGTGAAGCTTCCAGTTTCACGTATCCGTACATGTGGACGATATCAAGGAGTTCGAGTATCGCATCTTCGTCAACTTCGCCAAGTCTGACTTGTCCAGTGTAAATATAGCTCATCAGCATCTTGAAGCCTCTGAGTGGAACGTTGTCCAGAACAACCTCGCCCTTACGTGACTCTTTCTTGTCTCCTAGGAGAAGAACCCTGCAAGATTATGCTCATCGGAGACCCCCTGTTCTGGAAGCGACATTCTAGGGAAACTCAAACATTCCGATTGGTAATAGATTGATATTCCTGCTGAAGCATGATTGTATCACCTGAAATGTCTACTGGATGAACACAGAATCGCCCTGTGTGCCGGCAGGCATTCTCCTTCGACGATAAGAATCACGTCGGCAGTTTTGTCATCAAAAAGTAGATTGCCGATCCATTGCGCAAGATCACAGGCGTGCTCCATTTCATAACTTTCATTGCTCTCCTTGTCGCTGGATCTCGAGCAACCAGACATCCTGCAAGAAATTCCGAGTACGATATCCGCTAACGGCCTGTTCCTCGCTTTGCATGAAATTCCTTGATGGTGCACGGCGAAATCCCCTGCCTTGAGTTGCCCGAACAGTTGCCACCGTACTCACGGTTCACCGGAGATTTCAGCTGGGAAGTGTCCCTGATTTAACCGATGGCGCTTTCACCGAGTTTCACCTCAGCCGCTTGAGGTTCGACTGAATTGAAGCTGTCTGCATCACGGGTACCGACTCCACAACAAAAACAATATCTTCCGGCGCCGATGGTTCCCGAATTTTGATTCCCGTGGGACCCTGCCGGTCCTCAGGGCTGAACTCATGTCTAGCTCCTGCGGCTGACAGAACAGTAGGCCTCCACGACCCCGTTCGGGACCCTTGATGTAAGGTCCTGCTCTCTGATTTGCGATTGATCCGTCGTCTCATCATCTCTAGGCATTGTATCGCGGAGGGATGCCCCCGCTGGGAGATTCATGATTTCGCGGGAAGAGGTGGAAACCTTCTGACAGGGACCGTGGCTGTCCTGAATCTTTAACTCAAATAGAACCTGATACTCTCTGACACAATCAACAGGGGTCAGTAGCTCCATTTGCTCCAAACCGCTTGTAGAACAGGCCCCGCTCCATAGAACTTGAACTGCGCACACCGTCCCTTCGTTCACTGCTGGAGCTTATTTACGATGAAATAGAGATTAGAGGAAAATTCCATATTTGTCCGTCGACAGCCTCGTGGTACGTCCAAGTTGACAGTTGCATCTGGCAACGGATCTCTCAGAACGCTGCGTTGAACGTTTCGTTCCCGTTTAACACTTCGAACCTTGCATCTGGTCATGAGGCCTCTCACTCAAACTTCACACCTCAAACGTCCAACATACTTGTGACGCTCGTCAAGAGGCGTCGTCAAGTGGGTGAATTTGAACGGCTGGATATCGAGAGACGAGCTTGACTCTCAGGAAAGATTTCGTCGCGAATCATGCGCAAGCTACGAATGTCTCCATCTGAAAAACGAACGCCTCGCATTTTCAGAAGGACCTTAACTCATTCTCGGGGGTGTGCGAAAGCATTGAGAGCAAGACTGGCTTTGGTTCTCTGAATGGTGTTCCGCTCCATCGCACGATGGAGTCATATGATACATTGAGTCACGGAGTGTTCCGACCTTGATAAGTCTCCCAACTGCGAAGATCCTTACGGAAGATTCGAAACCCTTGACGATGAAGGAGGGATCGTTCAAGAAATTCGTCCAGGCGACCTCGAATGTTACAAACGGTTGAACCCCCTTATAGGAGAGGCCTCGGGAAAATGAAAATGGTCTCTTATATCCGGTTTCCCTTATAAGTTAGCCAGAAGGGCTGAACAAGCGTGAGTTGAAGCTTCTCGATCGAATTCGGCTAGGATACCTTCCAAGATATCATCCGTGGGCTCATCTGCATCCGCACATTCGTTTCCGATCTATTTCCACAAGAGTTCTTAAAATTACGGATTACAGAAACCACACCAAATCTGGAAAACTCGGTAATTTTGCGCTGTGAGAGTTCATCGATGCTTTGTTGCGAGAAATAAGCTTCGAGCCCGATGGATTGCGAGGAAAAACCACAAAATTGTCTCTTTTAGGCGTTGAGAAACTCGAGAATCCGAATCCAGTCGTTCTCCTATAAGCGGGTTCCTGATATGAGCAAGTTTCTTTTACGTCGTGTACTTTGACATTGATGCCTAGGGCGGTGAATTCGGGAAATCGGAAACTGTCTCTCATCCGCGAGGATCTCTTCAATTCGTGTCCCTTATAAAAAGCTTCGACTGTATAACCTACAGTTGCGAACAAAAATTTCCGGATACAGTTCGGTTCTGATGTGACTCGTTACGGAAGTTCTTTTTGCGGAGAGCTGAGACTCGATCTTGTGATTCTCATCGGTCAAGGAACATTCTCAGGATGTATCTCACTGGGGTAGCCGTGATCCCCCGTTATGCTCTCGGAGTAACAACAACAAAGCTGAGCTGTGTCCGGAAACACTTGCTCGCAGCTGTATACACGTCCGTAATTCCACGCGTCTGGATAGCATCTTCATGGAGTACACCGTGTACGACTGTGGGAGCCCGATCATTATAGGCCCATGTCTGGAATCTCGACAAAACGGAAGCCCCCACGATGGAGACGTATATTCCTGTCGGGAGCGTGGATTCGAGACTTGGCTAGAAGGATTGGGTGGTATGAGTCTATACCAGTTTCAATTATATGATATCCTCACGGGATCGGCATCTTCCGCAACCGAGCGGCCGCCCTTTCCATCCGCCAAGTTCTTGCGACCCCTTGCCGGTCAGGATGGAGCCTCGACCCTCACTGTTCTCCCGTTTCGGCGTTCGTTCGTCGTTCCGTTCACTCGGACCCGCATGGACACAGGCGGCCGACTTGACATGGATTGAGTTTGATAGCGCTATGAGTCGCGCGGATCGGTCCGAGGTGGATTAAGCATTCCAGAGGAAGTACCTATATGCCACAGAACAGGATGGAAGTACTCCAGCCTTCCGGTTCTCTGACTTCTAGGATGACTGACTTTCCGCCCCAAGATGAACAAGAACACTCACGTTGCTGAAGAACCACGAAGCCCTCGTTGGGCCGAATTAATTTATTAACAGTGGCTCGAAATGCTTCACAATATTTTTGGATTAAAACGCAATTGTTTTCACAGAAATTAAAAGTGATAACTACAACTCCCGAATGTATGCTTGGCCGTCCCGTGGAGCTGGAAAGAAGATCCCAACCTCAACAGCGTCGCGTCCAATGCCTGATTCGCCCGCCATGATCTGCCCCTCAAGAATCCTTCGTTCCAGAACATCCGGCTCCGTTCATCGCCTCGTCGCCATCTCGCAAAGGAGCAGGGCACTCGATTCGAGAACAGCTGAAGACTTGCAAAATAAACAGATGCTTCTCTGCCAACAATACCTCATGGTGAATGATTCTTCATCGTGGCAACTGGGAGGGGTAAAGTAATGGATGGATACGGGGAATCATGTTCCGTTTGATGAGTTTTGGAACGTCGAGCGTATCATACAGTTCCGACCGTCGAAGCCGTACCCGCGATCTTGATGAAAAGCACCGGACGCGGTTCGAAGGTTATATTCTGCCACGAACGACGAAAATCGTTGGTCTGTTCGGTCACGCGCGTCCACATTTTACCTTCCAGGGAGGTTTCCACATAACAAACAAGCTCGTGATTCATCGCTCCTAAACAGCATTCGCATAGCGCCCAAAGTGTATGGCTGTGAAAGGAAGATCTTGATCGATCCATTGCCTGTGTCATGCGAAGCCCACTCTACTTCATCATCGACGTCAGTGTTCCTTTCTTGGATCAATGCCTGAGAGCCATCCTTGCTTCCGGAGACGTAGGCGCCGCGCGCTTCAGACGACATGTTCTTCTCTGGAGCGTAGTATCATCGACTCAACTTGAACGGCTTCGTGGTGTGATTTACCCTCAGTTTTGTGAACGTGATCTCATTGGCCGCATACTCATCCTCATACTCATCGCCATCATCGGCCGCATACTCATCCTCATACTCATCGCCATCGTAAAGAATTGTTGTAAGGACAAGCCGAACGTATCGAACGACTCGCCGCTCGAAGTAGAGGTCTTGGAAACCGTACTGAGTAGAGTTCGTACGATCTATGATCCGAACCCAATTTTCTAGATCGACTGAGGTCTCCACATAGTAGCGGCATCCTGATTCTCCTTTCATATGAAATTCGATATGATTGATGAAGAACGGCTCGCTCAATGCGATCGTGTAGCCTGGAGCCCTGGGGAGACTCGACTCCGAAGTAAACGACGGCATGCATTCGCGATCGTACTCGCAACATAATCTTGCCGTTCCGTAGCGAGGTTTCGCTATCATCACATACGCTCCACAATCGGCGGTTGCGAGGTTCACGTGATTCCGCAATGAGCCCCTGAAGTTCCTATCTGCTGCATGGCACTCCTGCGCCTCAATAGCGTCCATTATGAGCTCCATGGATATTAGACCGGAACTTTTCACGGTTGTCACAAGATCCTTCCTGTCGATGAGAGGGAGCCGAACGGCCTTGAGCATACGTTCGAAGTCTTTCTCGGCCCGATTCTTCGCCCGCCATCGGAGGATGGCTTCAAAAATTCCGATCTCCTGGGCGTGGAATGTGTCTTGAGAGAGCACATGGCAGATGGCAGCTGGAGAAAGATCGTAAAAGGCTTCCGTCGTCAGGGTCGTATCCGGGTCTTGTGTCATGAAACTGTAACAAGCCTCGCCAATATCGCTCAGGTCCAAACGATGCGCCTCGCTGTAGATCTTGCACACGTTTTCCTGAGAGAGACTCTTCTTGAGGTGTTTGGTGAGTGAAGCTTCCAGTTTAGCGTATCCGTAAAAGTGGGCGATCTTAAGGGTCTCGAGGATTGCATCTTCGTCTACTTCTTCCAGTCTGACCTGCCCGGTGTACACGTAGGCCATGAGCATCCTGAAGCCTCTGAGTGGAACGTTGCTCAGTACAACCTCATCCTGACGCGACTCTCCCATGCCTCCTAGGAGAAGAGCCCTGCAAGATTGTGTTCATTAAAGATTCCCTCGATTCGGCAGCGAAAACCCTGGTAAAACTTCAACATCGTCGATATTCCGATCAGAGACTGATTGATAATCCTGCTGAAGCACAATTGTATTACCTGAAATATGCACTGGAGGAACCCAGAATCAACCTGTGCGCCGGCAGGCGTTCTCCTTCAACGACTAGAATCACGTCCGCAGTTTCATCATCGAAAAGTAGGTGGCCGATCCGTTCCACAAGGTGGCAGGCGTGATCTACTCCAAATTTTCCACTGACCTCCTCGTCTCTGGATTTCAAGCGATCAGACATACTGCATGAGATTCCGGAATCCGGATACGATCTCCACCGACGGCCCTTCCGTCGCTTCGGATGCAGCTCCCTAATGTCACACGGCTAGTTCTCCAAACTCACGACCGGTCATATCGCACACAAAGTTCTTCAGAAACGTGCAAGACAGCGAAATCCTCATTCGCTCCGCGCAAGTAAGGTTCGACCGTATTGAAGTCGTCTGCATCACGGGAACCGACTCCTAAACAAAAACAATATTCTCCGGCGCCAAATTTTCCCGAACTTCGATTCACGCGGAACCTTGGCAATCCTCGCGCACTCGTGTCTAGCTTCTGCGGCTGACAAAACAGTAGGCTTTGACGACCCCGTTCGGGACCCTTGATGTTAGGTTATGCTCTCTGATCTGGGATTGATCTGTCGTCTCATCATCTCTAGGCAGTTCAACGCGGAGGGACGCCCCCGCTGCGAAGTTCATGATTTCGCGGGAAGATGTGGAAACTTTCTGAAGCAGCCCGTTGCTGCCTTGAATCTTCAACGTCTTACCGCGGGCCAGCCATGGATTTAGCTGGAAGTTATCCCCAGAAGTTTGTCAAACGGACGTCAGTCAAGAGTCAGTCAAATGATAATGTGTATGCGATTTTCTTTCCCGACTCGAACTTGGTCCGGCTTCCCAGGTGTGTTCCGCAGCGTCCAGTCAGACTTCGATTCTCTGATTCCTCCTACAGTGATTCCGACTGCACGCGCTCAATTCTCTTCTTTGAAAGATTCGGTGATAGGAAGCCAGTCGAATCCCGCGCTGTGAAATCGCTCCTGACGCCGATCCCACTGCAATGCGTCCCTAATCGATGTCTTTCGCATTTTGCATCTTACTTCGCTGCGATTTGTCCAGGTTGTCCTACTCGTCATAACCGATTATGGCTGAACAAGCCGCAAAAGTGCCATTGACGGCAGCTGAGAGGTACAGGCTTAACACTCTACGACGAAGGCTTGCGACTTCCAAGCTTCCAACCCAACCACGACCACTTTGATCGCCCAAGCGACTGCCTCGAGAGCAATGAGTTCAATGCGGAACCAGGAGTTGGGCACCATGAGCGAATCTTCCCCCGTACCTACGAACTTTGAATACACTGCGCGAGGTACCTTACGTGTGAAAGTCTATGGTCCCCGGCCGGAGCGACCCCGATATTTTTCGAAAGAACAGAGGAAAATTCCATATTTGTCCGTCGATAGCCTCAGTGGACGTCAAAGTCGAGAGTTGCATCTGGCCACGGAGCTTACTGAACGTTACTTCCCGAATATTGCATCTGGCCACAGACCTCCTCTAAACGCTACGTGGAACGTTTCGTCTGCTAATGGTTCTCATTCTACGAAACGTTACACCTGTAACCGTGCATCTGACCATGAGACCTCTCAGAACTCCACACCTCATACGTCCAACGTGGTCGTGACGCTCGCGCAGAACGACGACTCTCGATCATTCGATTCCGCATGGAATCTCCGATCCGTTATCCTCAAGTTGATGGAAAAACGGCGATCGCTGACCTCTCAAAACTTCAAAACCCTAACGTCCAACGTGCTTGTGACGCTCGCGCAGAACGACGACTTTCGATCCTCAAATTCCGCTTCAATCTCCGATCCGTTATTCTCAAGTTTATGGAAGGACGGCGACCGCAGACTATCCGCGGCTCAAGAGTTATATCCCTCACTGGGCGGCGTCGCGTCGACATGTCGGTGAATCTAGATGGCTGCATGTAGAGAAACGAGCAAGACTCTTAGATGAGAAATCGTCGTGAATCATGCGCGAGCTACGATTGTCTCCAACCGAGACACGACTCCCCGCATTCTGAGGAGGACCTCAACTTATTTTCTGAGGGTTGGGAAAGTATTGAAAGTGAAACTAGATTTGGTTCTTGGGTTGGTGTTCCGTCCTGTCGCGCGGTGGGATCACTCCATCCACTGAGTCACGGACCGTTTCGACCATGATTGGCCTCTGAACTGCGAAGGTCATTACTGAAGATTCGGAACCCCTGATGATGAAGAACAAGTCATTCTGGAACATCGCCCAGGCTTCCTCGGATGGAACATGCATACGTCTGTGATCCCGCGCGTCTTGATACCATTCTCATGGAGCACACTGTGTACGACTGTGGAAGCCCAATCATGATCGGCCCCTGGCTCGAATCCTGACAGAACGGAAGCCCCCGCGCCGAAGACGAATTATTCTGTCGAGGCGCGAAAACCGATGCTCGGTCCGAGGGGCTTGATAATGTGAATTTCTACCACTTTCGTTGATTTGGTGTCGTGACGGGATCGGAATCATTCAAAACCGAGCGGCAGTCCTTTCCTCGATATTATCCGATGAGCAGATGAGTCGCCGGTCAGAATGAAACATCGACACTCTTCATTCTTCCGGTACCGCTTTCCTCGGTAGTTCAGATTGCTCCGACCCGCATGGGCACAGGCAACCGGCCTGACCCGGGATGAGTTCCATGACGGCATGTCGCGCGGATCGGTTTGAGGTGGATTAAGCATTCTGAAGGCAGAACATATCACAGAGCGGGATGGAAGGGCACCTGCCAACTGGTTCGCTGACCTATAGATTGACTTCCATTTTGTCTCAAGAAAATCAGGAGCACACTTGACTAAAGAACCACGATTCTCTTGTCTGGCCGAATCAGTTTATTAACAGGTCTCGAAAGCGTTCGATTCTGTAGCATTGAAATGGGGAAAGAAAAAGGCAAGAACCACAACTCTCAAATGTGCACTGTACCGTCCACTGGCGCCGAAGAAGAAGAACGCGGAACTCACAAGCATCGCGTCCAATGTCTGATTTGCCTTCCATTAGCTACACCTCAAGTATCCTTCGTTCCAGAACCTCCGGCTTCGGTCACCGCCTCGTCGCCATCTCGCAAAAGAGCCGGACACTCGAATCGAGAACAGCTGAACACCTAGAAAAGAAACGGATGTTGCTCCTCCAATTATATATCATGGATAATGACTCTTAATCGTAGCTGTAATCTTAATCGTGGAAGATCGAGGAATAATGGATCGAGTCCGAGAATTCTGCGTCGAATGAATTTTGGGATGTGGAGTGTATCATACCTTGTCGACGGTCGAAGCCGTACCCACAATCTTGATGTGAAGCACCGGACGCGGTTCGAAAGTTATATGCTGCCATGAACGACGAAGATCGCGGGTCTGGTCTGTCACGCGCGTCCATGTTTTATCATCCATGGAGGTTTCAACATAGTATAAATAAGCTCTTGATTCATCGCTCCTCAACAGCATTCGCATGGAACCCACAGTGTATGGCTGTGGAAGACGGATTTGGATCCATCCAGCGCCTATGTCATGCGAAGTCCACTCAACTCCATCTTTGTCGTCAGTTTTCCCCTCTTGGATTAATGTCTGAGAGTTAACCTTGCTTCCCAAGACCAATGCGCCGCGTGCTTCAGACGACACGTTCTCTTCTGGCGCGTAGTATCCTTGACTCAATTTGAACGGCTTCGTGGTGTGATTCACCTCCAGTTTCGTGAACGTGGTATCAGACGTACTTGAAAGAACAAGCCGAACGTATCGAACGACCCGCCGCTCAAAGTAGAGGTCTTGGAACCGGTTCTGATTAGTGTTCGTCCGATCGATGATCCGAACCCAATGTTGTAGATCGACTGAGGTCTTCACATAGTAGCAGCATCTGTAGTTTCCCTTTATGCGGAATCCGATATGGTTGACAAAGAACGGCTTGCTTAATGCGAAAGTGAAGCCCGGAGCCGTGGGAAAAGCCGACTCTGAAGTATGCGGAGGCATGTCCTTGCTAGCGTACTCGCGACAAGATCTTGCCTCTGAGAATTTTCCGCGAGGTTTCGCTACCAGCATCAACGCTCCGCAATCGGCGGTCGCGAGGTTCACGTCATTCAGCAATGACCCCCTGAAGTTTCTATCTGCTGCATGGCATTCCTGCGCCTCAATAGCATCCATTATGAGCTCCATAGATATCAAGCCGGAACTTTTCACAGTGGTCACAAGATTCTTCGTGTCGATGAGAGGGAGCCGAACGGCCTTCAGGATATGCTTGATGTCGTCGTCGGCCTGATGCTTCGCCCGCCATCGGAGGATGGCTACGAAAATTTCGATTTCCGGGGCGTGGAATGTGTCTTGGGAGAGCACATGGCGGATGGCTTTTGGAGAAAGATCAAGAAAGGCTTCCGTCTTCAGGGTAACAGACGGTTTTTGTGTCATGAAACTGAAACAAGCCTCGCCGAGATCACTCAGCTTTAAACGATGCGCCTGGCTGTAGATCTTGCCCACGTTCTCGTTAGAGAGACTTTTCTTGAGGTGTTTGGCAAGTGAAGCTTCGAGTTTCGCGTATCCGTACATGTGGGCAATTTCAAGGAGTTCGAGTGTCGCATCTTCGTCAACTTCTCCCAGTCTGACCTGCCCCGTGTAGATGTAGCCCATCAGCATCTTAAAGCCTCTGAGTGGAACGTTGTTCAGAACAACCTCGTCCTGACGCGACTCCTTCATGTCTCCTAGCAGAAGAGCCCTGCAACATTATGTTCATCTGAGATTCCCCGTTCCGGAAGCGAAACTCTGGTAAAACTCAAACATGGCCAACATCACGATTGGGAAGTGATTGATATTCCTGCTGAAGCATGATTGAATCACCTGAAATATCTACTGGACGAACCCAGAATCGCTCTGTGTGCCGGCAGGCAGTCTCCTTCGACGATAAGAATCACGTCCGCAGTTTTGTCATCGAAAAGTAGATCGCCGATCCATCCCGCAAGGTCACAGGCATGTTCCATTCCAAAATTTTCATTGATCACCTTTTCGTCGGATTCTAAGCGATCAGCCATAGTGGTTGAGATTCCGGAAACGATCGGGGAAACTTGGATCGGCTGGAACTTCTTGATGGCGCACGGCTGATTTTGCAAGCACCCTTTTGACAATATCGCACAAGAAGTACAGGCACGTGCCAAACGTCGGATTTCCTGGTGTCCGTTGCCGGAGCAGTTGCTACACGCTGGGCAGAACGGTTACTCAGGCCGCGTGCAGGATTCTCGCGCTCTCCATCGGAGAGGGGCTGCCATGTCGGAGCAGAGAAGTGACATAGAATGTTGGATCGCGCTTCCATTTGCCGCGCTCCGAAAAATATCGACCGCTCCGACAGAACGATCGGAGTCGGTGTCTGGGGCGCTCCACTTTTTCCGGCCATTGATCTTTGATGTAGTTCGTCAATGAGGCGGCGGAATACGCTGAGCGGTCGGCATTTCTCTACACCTCCTGAGTAAGACATTCTGATGGTGTCTGTTACGGTGCCGACCGGGCATCGGCGAACCGAATCATTTCACTTACTACGTTGGAATCGAATGTATAAGGCGGCCATATTGAATAGAACTCACTTCACGCTAACCCTAAATGAACATAGTGGTCTGTCGTGTCTTTCCTAGCGTAGCTAACCTCAGTCAGGGTCGTAACAGTGTCTTTGATGAACCTTGGAAATTCGCACGGGAGCAGGTACCGTTTTTCCACATTTGATCATTCCACAGGGAATACACGCTCCGCAACCTGAATGGAATGCCTCGCATAGCCAGGGAGCAAAACTTCCAGAACAAGTCCTGGGAAGCGGGAAAATGCTCACCCAGACTTTTGATACTTGGACGGGAAAGTTACAGATCTTCTGATCTGGTCTCGACCCGAAAATTCTGTTTTCCAATCGCCGACACGGAAGTTGTCAGAACCCGAGGACAGCCAACTCAAAACAATCGGTAAGCTGCACTGAAAGTTCCATGCGAGCGAGATCAAAATCCCAGCCAATTTTTTCGTCCCAGGAAGATTCGAACTTCTCTGGTGCGAACCGATCGAAAAACACCACGATGTGTTTCGTGGTGTACGTGTAGAATCAAATTCGGATGGAACAATCAACGCACAACGAAAACTTGAGAAGTAACAGCGCAGCTCAGGGAAAGAGGTTGAGCGAGGAAACTCAAGTCTAGATGCCTGATACCTGATTCTCTTGTTCTCGAAGGATTGTCAACCTCGGCTTAGCACATACAGAGCGTGGATGAAGAGCAAACAGTGAATTGTAAATGTGAAATGTAATTGCTCTTTTTTTCGACAATCCTCGGGGCTCATCAGCATTTATTCATCTGCTTACTAGGATATAGGACAGGTAGCGTTTCAGAGTAGCCCGGCAGGTATGGCGAGGACGTTTGGGTAGCGCCGAACGTGCATATGAAGGGGATAGACAGACAACGTATATGTCGTATGAGTGTGTGTCAGTATCAGTGGAGTGAAGGATGAGAGGTGTCGGCTAGTCAGCAACCGAGGGTGTGTTGTCAGCGGAATAAACAGGAGAATCGAAGTCACAGAACTGAGCATTCCGTAATCCACAGAAAGTTCCCCACACGTACCATTCCACACCGAGGCGTTTCCTCGCTCGAAAGGGATCAGCGTAACGCTGTCCAGTCTCCACCTCCCGTCGTTCCTACTCAATCCTGGCGGGTCTCTTCGGTTCGGGATGTGGGCGCTGCGTAGTGCGCGGCTGAAGGTTTCGTTCCTTTGTGAGTGTCGAGACCATCTATCGGCGCTCTGTCTGCATGACAAACCATGAGCAACGTCCGCTGAGACCTGCTGCTCGCAGATGCACGCGTGGGGCTCGACAATATTGGCCCCGACATGTTCGCCTACCCAGATACGAACGGTATCGCCATCTAGCAGAGTGCCGATGTTTGCCGGAGGGAGACACCGAAGCCATTTGCTCGCAGCAGCGGTGCTCCCTGCGCCGAATCCAGCTCGATGTTTGTTGCACGTTTATCTGGACTAGACAGAGCTTCACTTGTTTTCGCACATGATCGAGTCCCGCTTCTTCTGCTTGTGCTTCTTTCTCGGGGCCGCTCCTCCCGAAGATCAGCAGTCCTCGAGGAGGTTCGTGAGGGAGGTGGAGAACGCGAGGAACAGTTTCTCCGGCAGCAGACTCTGAACTACCCTAGTTTTTAAATGAAGCGACTATAGAATGCACGGTGCTGCGAGGTCACTCAGCGAGCGAATACCAAGGCCCCCTAACCGGGTCAAGTCACTTGTTGATCCGTAAATCCCGCTCCTGGCGCTCGCCGCGAGGTCTCAGAGCATACAACGGTAACACAATGAATCAATCTGGTGGTGGAAATTCCCTCGAAACGACGGAAAAGGCACCCTCGCACCGACATTCGATTTTCCGTACTTTGGGTGCGTAAGATCGGATTCACGTTGGTTGAAGTTCGGAGAGTCAGAAGTTCGGGATGTGACTTCGTAGGCCGAATTCCGTCCAAACTTCATACTCGCTCATGGAGAGAACAATGCGAACAACCGGTTCTTGCTCAACTTGGCTGTGATACCCTCCGTGGTCCCATGGTCTCTCTCACATTCAACAGCGAAAGTCGGGTTTTTCCGGAGCCTGAACTTCGGGAATTCATGTCTGTGTGAGATCCTGTGTATCTTTGCGCAGGGCAGGAGGCACGCGAGGAGATACTCTTAGCAGAATTGGAAAGGGAAAGGAAGACCGTACCCAGAGTACCGAAGTTCCATCTCCCGAGCCGCAAGTGGGCGTTCGTACGAACCATCGTACAGACAGGGGTATTCCGCGTCGTTTTGAAAAAGAACCCTTCCGGAGCGAGTAATTTCGTAAGCCTTCGAATTCTGTATCGTGAACGCTCCGAGCCGATGATTTCGCGCCAAATGTCTGGCTAGTGAAACAGTCTCAGCAATCTTGGAGCGGAAATGTGAAGCAGTCGACGTCTCTACTGGAAACCCCTGCTCTCTGAATCACCGAGCTTTTCGTTGGTTACCCTGCGAGAGAACCGATGCAGTCTTCAGAGTGAAAGTTATCGGCTTGATACAATCAAACATCAATATTGGCGGGAAAGGTGCGAATCGAGAACATGTCCCGTTTTCCTCAGTCTTTGTTCACACAGAACGTTTCTGTGCAGAACTCACAATGAGTGCTCCGCGCGCCACGCTCACTCAAAAGCGGTTGACGAGTCGAGCGCTTCGAATAAGAATGTTCCACAGAGTCATCCATTCGAGATTAGGGAAGATCACGAATACCCAGCGGGGAGCCAACGGCATTCAAGCACGAGCAGACGATCGAGGACAAAGTCGAGCGACGGAGCGACGATTCACACGCGCCCGTTCCGGAGCTCTCAGGTGTCTCAGTATCATTGTCAGTCTCGCGAAGATAGACTAAACAATCGGGGGGCTTCCCGACTCACAGCGAAGATGAAACAAGGAACGGCGTTCAATTTTCATCCGTTCGCCATAGAAGACTGAATGAATCGATAATCTAGACGCCCCCATTTGAGACTCTATAAGCAATGACAGACTCTGGAATCGGCGCTCGGTGGACTCTCAGCGGGGGTCCAGCGGTTGTGAAGCACGAGTAGATGTCCAGCTCCTTCCAAAGTTTGACTCTGAGCTCTTTTCTGTCGAGTGGCTCACTCATGTCAGAGCGAGTTATAGATACTGCTTCTAACACACGCAGCACTGAATCGAGATGCCTCTATCTAGAATGGAGCCCCATATTCTATTTCGACGATAGTATCATCTTCGGAATAGCGTCGATCGTCATTCGCGGAGATGTCGCTCTTTGGTATTGATCTGATTCCTGCAGCATCTCCTCTCTCATTCGAGAGAGTCGTGGAATAAGCTTGGAGGGGATCTGAAAGGGATCCCTGCCTAGACAGCTTTTCTGTGCTTTCCACTCGTGACCGCCCGCGATGGCTGGGTAAAAAGTCACACGGATATCATGGCTACGGAGCGTCCACACAATGGGGTGTAGCGTGAAGGTACCAGTTACGAGACACTCCGCACATTTTCGCTATAATGAAGAATGGGCTGCCTGGATCTCCAGCTCCGTTTGCGCTGAGCCCACATCGCGCTCTTACCTCATCGAGCGAAAACATCCCTCCCATTCGAGCTCCGATCGTTAGAAAATTAGAATCGGCTGATTGCAAGAGAGCCTAATTTTTTGCCAAGCTCCCATTTTCGAAGTCAGCAACTGTAGAGCGCGCGCGATCTCTGTTTGCGGGAGATTTTTTTTCCGGGGAGTTTCCCTTAACTGTAGCTCACTACACACTTTGAAAAACCTCCATCCAACTTGTAATGGTTCTCACTCCGCGAAACGCTGCACCTTGAACCTTGCATCTGATTATGAGGCCTCTCGAAACTTCACACCTCGAAGTCTTCACGAGCGTGTGAAGCTCGTGCAGAGCAACGACTCTTTATCTTCAGGTTCCGCATGATCGCCAACTTGATAAAAGGACGGCGGTCGCAGACTATCAACGGCTCAAGTTATACTTCCTCCGATGACAAACGTCGTCACGAGGGAGATTCTGAACGGCTGCATGGAGAGGAACAAGCTCGACTCTCACGTGAGGAATCGTCACGAATCTTGCACGAGCTACGAATATTCCTATCCTGGAAACGAGTGCGTCGCATCTTCAGGAGGAGCTCAACTCACTCTCGGAGGCATGCGAAAGTATTCGAAGTGAAATTGATTTGGTTCTTCGAATGGTATCCCGCCCCGTCGCGCGATGGAATAACTTCATTCACTGAGTCACGGAATGTCCCGACCATGATTAGCCTCTCAACTGCAAAAGTCATTACCGAAGATTCGAAACCCTCGACAATGGAGAGCAGGTCGTTCAAGAAAATCGTTCAGGCTGCCTCGGACGGACCATGCATACGTCCGTGATTGCCGAAGGATTGCCTGAATGGACGAGATGACCGCCTTAGGGCTAGGGTCCGCTTTCGCAGTGGCAGTAGTGGTCACTTTGCGTCGGCTTGCCACAAGTCCCGCGACTTCCACATTCAATATACGAGACATTCAACCCTTATGAGATTCAGGTCGACATGCTGGGACAAACCAGAACTGCGGTTTCAGACACCGGAACCGACGTCATCGCCGTTTCTTTGACTCTGGCGGACCTCGATGATCCCGGCCTTGAAATTATCAAACCGGATGCGCGTATGAAGCTATTAGATGCACAGCGCCGAAACATGGGCGTGATTGGGACAGACGAGTTGACCGCGACCACAAAAAAACAAGAATGTTCTTTCGTATGACGAAGCTCCTGTAAGAAGAAACTCGAGTATGACGAGCCTCGCGTATGAAAAACCTTTCCTAAGTACAACTTAGCGCAGGGGTTCTAAAACTGTGTGCCGTCGGCACTATTTGTGCCGCTAGATAGGCTCCCTGAGCATGAGGGGCTGCCGTTGATTCCGGAGTGACCCGGGGTGAAACGACAGAGAGTCACGGGCGATTCCGAACTCGGTCTGACCAGACTTTTTGGAGTCTATGGGAGAAATTTCCGGGTCGGTGTGTCCATAGTTTTTGAAGAGCTCGGACTGCCGCGGGGACCGCCACCGGAAAAGTTTGAGAACCTCTGACTCAACGTATAAAGAACCTCGTTTGCAAATAATCATACTTCAGCATGGAAGGCAGTGGCGTAGCCAGGATTTTTTTTGGGGGGGGCGGTTCTATGTTATGGGGGGGGCGGTTGGGTACTCCGGACACCGCGGTATAGGGAATTAACATGGGACGGAGAAATTACGGGGGGGGCGATCGCCCGATCGCCCCCCCCCTCGCTACGCCACTGATGGAAGGTCCGTTGCACGCGAAGTTATTCTTACGGAAGGTTTGTCATACGGAAGGTTCTCTTTTCACGCAGCGTTTTTGATACATGCGAGTTCACGATGTCACATTTCATCACAAAAGGATGAAGATCACTGGTGGCGGGCCGAATTGTTTATTAGGAGGGCGGCTCGAGAAAGTTGAATATTGTAGCTTTAAAATGCACGAAGTTTCACAGACATAGAAGTCGAGAAACACAGCTCTCGAATGTACAGGGTACCGTCCAGCGGCGGCGAAGAAGAAGGCCTGGCGAACGTCGCGTCTCAAACTCATTTGCCAGGCACGAGCTGCAACTCAAGCAGTTGTTCCGGAACCTCCGGCTCAATCATCGCCTCGTCGCCATCTCGGAAACTAGCAGGACACTCGAATCGAGAGCAGCTGAAGACCTGAAAAAAAAACGCATCATCGTGGCAGTCGGAGGATGGAGGAATAATGTAAGGAGACAGAGAATCATGCTTTGTTGAATGAGTTTCGAAACGTGGAGCGAACCATACCTTGCCGACCGTCGCAGACGTGCCAACGATCTTGATGTAGAGCACCTGACGGACTTTGAAGGTTATATACTGCCACGAACGCCGAAAATCGGTGGTCTGCTCTGTCACGCGCGTCCAAGTTTTATCGTCCGGAGAGGTTTCAATATAGTACAAATAAGCTCGTGATTCATCGCTCCTCAACAGCATTTGCATGGAGGCCACAAATAGTGGCTGTCGAAGCTGGAGTTTGATTGACCCAGCGCCTATATCATGCGAAATCCATCCTGGAGCGTAGTTCCCTTGAATCAATTTGAGCGGCGCCGTGGTGTGATCCACCCTTAGTTTCGTGAACGTGATCTCATGCTCATACTCGTCAAGATTCGTTGTAAGAACAAGCCGAACGTATCGAGCGACCCGCCGCTCGAAGTAGCGATATTGAAACCCGCACTGAGTAGTGTTCGTCCGATCAATGACCCGAACCCAATTTTCTAGATCGACTGAGGTCTCTACATAGTAGCGGCATCTATTTGCTCCGTTTATATGGAATCCAATGTGATTGATGAAGAACGGCTCGCTTAGTGCGATCGTGTAGCCTGGAGCTGTGGGGAAAGGTGACTTCGAAGTGAACGGTGGCATGTCTTTGCTATCGTACTCGTGAAAATATCTTGCCGTTCGGTATTCTCCGCAAGGTTTCGCTATCAGCATCAACGCTCCACAATCGGCCGTTGCGAGGTTCACGTCACTCCGCAATGATCCCCTGAAGTTCCTATCTGCTGCATGGAACTCCTGCGCCTCAATAGCATCCACTATGAGCTCCAAGGATATCAAGCCGGATCTTCTCACGGTCGTCACAAGATCCTTCCTATCGATGAGAGGGAGCCGAACGGCCTTCAGGATACGCTCGAGGTCCTTCTCGGCCTGATGCTTCGCCCGCCATCGGAGGATGGCTTCGAAAATTTCGATTTCCGGGGCGTGGAATGTGTCTTGAGAGAACACATGGCAGATAACAGCTGGAGAAAAATCGCAAAAGGCTTCCGTCTTCAGGGTCACATCCGGTTCTTGCGACATGAAACTGTAACAAGCCTCGCCAAGATCTTTCAGCTTTAAATGAAGCGCCTGGCTGTAGATCTTGCCCACGTTTTCCTGAGAGAGACTCTTCTTGAGGTGTTTGGTGAGTGAAGCTTCCAGTTTCGCGAATCCGTACATGTGGGCGATATCGAGGAGTTCGAGTGTCGGATCTTCGTCAACTTCTCCCAGTCTGACTTGCCCGGTGTAAATTGAGCCCATCAGCATTTTGAAGGCTCTGAGTGGAACGTCGGTCAGAACAACCTCGTCCTGAAGCGACTCTTTCATGCCTCCGAGGAGGAGTGCCCTGCAAGATTATGTTCATCGTAGATTCTCCCGTCCCGGAAGCGAAACTCTGGTGAAACTCAAACATGGCCAACAATCCGATCGGGAAGTGATTGGTATTCCTGCTACAGCATTATTGTAAGACCTAAAATATGCACTGGATGAAACCAGAATCGCCCTGTGTGCCGGCAGGCATTCTCCTTGGACGATTAGAATCACGTCCGCAGTACTGTCATCGAAGAGGAGATCACCGATCCGTTTCGCAAGGTCGCGAGCGTGATCTATTCCAAATTTTCCATTGATCTCTTCGTTGCTGGATTTCGAGTCTGACCCGTCAGCCATACTGGGTGAAATTCCGTGAACGATCGGGAAAACTCGGATCGGGTGAAACTTCCGTTCTTCAAACTCACTATCGACAAAATTGCACAAGAAGTTCTGCAGACACGGGCCAGACAGTGGCTTTTGTTGAACGAGGAGTACCGATTCCTAGGGCTCACTAGCACAGACGACCGCGGGCAGAGTATCACTCAGACGAGCACTTACGCGAAGCAATGAGAAGCCCGTATGCTTACGATAAAAGCAGTGGTTTATTCGGCCACGTGGCTTATAGACGACCGGGATTGAGGATGAACGTTGTTCTCTCAGTCCAGAACTGCCTACAGAGAGCAACCCCTTTGTTTACTACCTAATGATCTTCAGCTGTGCTTGGACGTCTTCTTGAAATGCAGCGGCGGGAAGGATCTCGTTCAACTCGACTCCATATCGACGAAGGCGTCGGATAGTATCTCTGGTGCGAGGATTGCGTTGTGCTTCCGTGGGTGTTCGGATTTCGTCAATCATAGAGTTTGCGTTTCGAGTACCCAGATTCGAGATCCATCCAATCTTCCTGAGTAACCGACCATTGTTCCGAGCAAGGCTCTCTTGCGCCATTTGGTGGAGTGGGGGCGATCGTCGAAAACATGATACGGAGAACCAAAAAGGTGTCGTTTCGAAAGATTCGGAGGAACCCTATAGATGGTTTCATTGGAGGGAATGCCAGTTTGACGGCAAATGTCTGTTATGTTCAAGAGGTGTATTGCACGAACACAAGCCTCAGCAAAAAAATTTGATTTCAGATTGGCAGCAATGAGCATGGTACTGGCGAGTTTTTGTATCCTTTGATTGTTGCGTTCGGCTGAGCCGTTCATCTCATGCGCTGATGGATGCGTAATGACATGATCAGCCCCGATTTGTTCGAGGGCTTCTGTAAGTTCGGAATAACAAAATTCCCTGCCTCCGTCTGTCATTAATGTTCCGATACTGTTTCCTGTTTGGTTTTTGAACCATTATATACTTTTTCAGGAGCTCCGGAGCTTGCTTCTCTCTTCTAAGAAGGTGCAGTTTGTTGAACCTTGAATCTGTCTCAGGTACATTCCTGAAATATTCATGACCTCCGAATGACGGTTGCATTGGTCCGCACAAATCGGTGCCCACAATTTGGCCGAAGACGGTTCGCTGACTCAAAACTTTCCACAAGTGATTCAAAATTGGTTTTTCCGTCATCTCGTTCTCTAAACTCAGGTGGGGGAGGTCTACAAGTCTCTGTTGATTCATCGAAGCTTTCAGATCTGAAAGGATCAACTCGAGTTTGCTTAATGATCTTTCACAGCTTGCGATGGGTATTGCTATCGTGAGTAAGATCTGGATAGAACCTCGGGCACGCTTCCGTCTCTATATCGAGCCATAGAATGGAGGAGCTCCACCGGTTTGCTGTTTGCTGATAATAATTTCGTTCCGAGCTCGGAGTAGCATCCTGCAGTCGTAGATTTCGCGATGCAATTCCTCGCCGTCAACATCAACTCGATAGAAACCAGCAAAAGACCGTCATTGTGCTTCGAGCGTGTCACACTGATCGTAGAGGAGTCGCGTCGTAACTTGCAAAAAGCCGAATTCCTATCTGATCCCGCCAAACGTTCGAATCTTTGCTACAGCTCATGAAGGAGTCTACTGATGGTAGCAAACCTGACTGAACCAGATGCACAGCCATCCGAGGGTTCCTCATGGCTCTCCACGGGAAGATGTTGTTCACTCTCTCTCTCTCTGATTCGGCCCTTCCTCCGGGCCGAAATTGCACTTGTGAACGCGTGTTTGATTCAATTTGGTCAAAGAGTATGGCACAGGATTCACTGTCATTGACAATTTTCCGCTTACATGGCTGTTGTAAAATAAAGGAAAGACATCTCGGATGCTCTGTAAGGAGTGTTGCTCAATAAAAGCGAGTTTGAGCAAAGTTTGAACCTCCTCGAGAAAATATCCGGCCACAAAAGTTGCGATCCCTGAATCCGCTTCTCCCTTCCTCGGACTCTGATACACGTGGCTGCAGGCTGCACTCTCGATTGGATCTAGCAGCAGAACCGACGGTCGTGCTCGGTCTGGTGCAACGTTGTTGACCGCAGCTGAAGAAGGGCACCGGACGTCAACTACTTAAGACCTGGGAGAAGCCCAGACCATTCGTCCGCACTCTCGCTCGTCACACGGTCGAGCCCTAGAAGCCTGAGCAATCGTCGTTAGCTGCGTTGCAGGAGCTATCGAGCGGGTAGATTGATTGATACACTACGAGGTTGTTAATAAACAGAGGATCTGAATCCACTAGCTTCAAATCTCTCTGGAACCGGAGGCGGTTGCACATTGCACTCACGCCCGAACGCGTTCTGCGTGAACACACGTTAGAATTGAGACGTTGCGCGTTTCCAGCTCTCCGATCTCTATCTTTGCAAAATCCTACCCCGTGTGAGAGCCATTGAATCTTTCGAATAAACTCTAGTGTCCCGCGATTGGTTCCAAGTACGCCTGTCAACCATCGCTAAATCACTTATATTGGACGGAACCTTTTGACATAGATTTCCAGTCCTCCAAACCCGACCCGGACTCAATCGATCGAGTACAGACTGAGTTCTAAAGCATTCCTTTGCGACAACTTTCACCACGGAAACGTTGCTTGAATGACGACGAACAATCATTCTGCCCCCTCGGTGCCGGCAAAGACGTTCTCCCGTCATTCTTATGTTGATGGGAGGACAGCGATCGCAAACTATCGACTGCTCAAAAGTTATGTTATAGCCCTCGCTTAGCGGCGCTGGCGTCGTCATGTGGGTGAATTCGAATGGCTACATGTAGAGGGACGAGCTCGACTCTCAGGACGGAAATCGTCACGAATCGTGCGCGAGCTACGAAAGGCCCCTTTCGAGCCACAAATGTCTGCACGTCCAGGAGGACCTCAACTCACACTCGGAGGTCACTCCATATACTGAGTGGGATCACTCCATATACTGATGAGTCACGGAGTATTCCGACCATGATTAGCCTCTCAACTGTAAAGGTCTTTACCGAAGATTTGAAACTTTCGACCTTTAAGAACAGGTCGCTCAAGGAAATCGTCCAGGCTACCTCGTGAGGTACATATGCATGTATACGCCCGCGGTCCCGCGCGTCTTGATAGCATCCTGATGGAGTGCAGCGTGTACGGCCGTGGAAGCCCGATCATGATCGGCCCATGTCCGGAATCGTGACAGAACGGAGGCTCCCGCGCCGAAGGCGAATTATTCTGTCAGGAGCATTGGATACGAGACTCGGTTTGAGCGGCTTAGTAATGTTAGTTTCTACCAGTTTCGTTGATTTGGTTCAACGACGGGATCGAAATCGTTTGGAAGCGAGGGCATTTCTTCCCTCGATATTTCTGGATGAACAGTTCCGTCGCTCGCCGGTTGGCATGGAGCATCGACGATCAATGTTGTCCCGTTCCCGCTTTCCTCTGTAGTTCCGATCGCTCAGACCCGCATGGACACAGACCGCCGACCTGACAAGGGGTGAGTTTCGTAAAACACTCAGTTGCGCGGACCGCGATATTCGGTCTGGAGTGGATACAGCATTCCGAAGAAGGGAGATTTCACGGAGCAAGATGGAAGTGCTACAGCTTCCTAAGCTGACCTCTAGGGTGACTATTTTGCCCCAGAAGGATCAAGAGCATACTCGGCTTAATAACAACAAGTCCCTCGTGAGGCCGAATTAGTTTAATAACAGGGTGGCTCGGAAAAGTTCAATAACGAAGCATCGAAATGCACCTTTCTTCACAGACACGATTCAAGACAAAGGCAAAAACCACAACTCTCGTATGTACATTATACCGTCCCGCGGAGCCGGAGAGGAAGAACGCGGATTCAACGATCGTCGCGTCTGATATCTGATTTGCTTGCCATGGGCTGCCCCTCAAGCATTCCTTGATCCAGAACCTCCGGCTTCGTTCACTGCCTCGTTGCTCTTGACGTCATCTCGCGACGGAGCAGGACACTCGAATCGAGAACAGCTGAAGACCTAGAAAAGAAACGGATGTTGCTTCTCAAACGATACGTCATGCATATTGACGCTTCATCGTGGCAGGTGGAAGATAAAGGAATAATCTAAGGAGACAGGGAATCATGCTTCGTTGAATCAGTTGTGGAACGTGGAGTTTACCATACCTCGTCGACCGTCGAAGCCGTACCCACAATATTGATGTAAAGCACTGGGCGCGGTTCAAAGGTTATATGCTGCCAAGAACGACAGAAATCCCGGGTCTCTTCTGTCACGCGCGTCCATGTTTTATCATCCAGGGAGGTTTCCACATAGTATAGATAAGCTCGTGATTCATCGCTCCTCAACAGCATTCGCATGGAGCCCACAGTGTATGGCTGTGGAAGACAGATTTTGATCGATCCAGCGCCTATGTCATGCGAAGTCCACTGGCCTCCATCCTCGACGTCTGTTTCACCCTCTTGGAGTAATGCCGTCGACCGAATATCAGCTCCGCTGACGGTTGCGCCGCGCGTTCGAGTCGACACGTTCTCTTCTGGAGCGTAGTACCCTTGACTCAATTTGAACGGCTTCGTGACGTGATTCACCTCAAGTTTCATAAAGAACACCTTCAGTTTCGTGGAAGCCATACAACAGTTATTCGCATGAACAAGCCGAATGTATCGAACGACCCGCCGCTCGAAGTAGAGATCTTGAAAGCCGAGCTGAGTGGAGTTCGTCCGATCGATGATTCGAGCCCAATGTTGTAGATCGACTGATGTTTCCACATAGTACCGGCATCGATGCAGTGCAAATATATGGAATCCAATATGATTGATGAAGAACGGCTCGCTCAGTGCGATTGTGTAGCCTGGATCTTCGGGGAAACTCGAATCCGAGGTACACGAAGCAATGTACTTAGCGTACTCGCAACAAGATCTTGCGGATGTGTATTCTACGTTGGGTGCCGCTATCTGCATGAGCGTTCCGGATTCGGCGGTCGCGAGGTTCACGTCATTCCGCAATGAGCCCCTGAAGTTCAAATCTGCTGGATTGCACACCTGCGCCTCAATGGCATCCGCTATGAGGTCCATAGATATCAAGCCGGAACTTTTCACGGTGGTCACAAGTTTCTCCGTATCGATGAGAGGGAGCCGAACGGCTCCCAGGATGCGCCCGAGGTCTTTCTCGGCCTGATGCTTTGCCCGCCATCGGAGGATGGCTTCGAAAATTTCGATTTCCGGGGCTTGGAATGTGTCATGAGACAGCAGATGGCAGATAGCAGCTGGAGAAAGATCGCAAAAGGCTTCCGTCTTCAGGGTCACAGACGGTTTTCGTGTCAAGAGACTGCAGCAAGGCTCGCCAAGAGCGCTCAGCCCCAAACGATGCGCCTGGCTGTAGATCTTGCCCACGTTCTCCTGAGAGATACTCTTCTTGAGGTGTTCGGTGAGTGAAGCTTCCAGTTTCGCGTATCCGTAGATGTGGGCGATGTCAAGGAGTTCGAGGATCGCATCTTCGTCTTCTTTTGCCAGTCTGACCTGCCCGGTGTAGAGGTAGCCCATGAGCATCCTGAAGCCTCTGAGTGGAACGTTGCTCAGGACAACCTCTTCCTCAAGCGACTCTTTAGTGTCTCCTAGGAAGAAATTCCTGCAAGATTATGGTCACTGAAGATTCTCTCGTTTCGGCAACGGAACTCCTAATAAAACTTGATCATGGTCGATATCTGGATTAGGAACTGATTGATATCCCTGCTAAAGCATAACTGTATTACCTGAAATATTTACTGGATGAACCCAAGATCGCCCTGTGGGCCGGCAGACGTTCTCCTTCGACGATTAGAATCACGTCCGCAGTTTTTTCATCGAAAAGTAGATGGCCGATCCTTTTCGCAAGGTCGCAGGCGTGATCTATTCCAAACTTCCCCTCGTCGCTGGATTCCGAGCACTCAGACCGGCTGGATGAGCTCCCATTGATCTCCTCGTCGCTGGATACCGAGCAATCAGACCAGCTGGATGAGCTTCCACTGATCTCCTCGTCGCTGGATTCCGAGCAATCAGACATACTGGATGAGATTCCGGATGCGATCTCCGAAAGCGGCTCTTCCTTGCTTCGAGTGAAACTCCTTGATGGCTCACGGCTAGATTTCTGAACTCATGATCGACCACATCGCACAAGAAGCTCTCCGAGCACGTGCCAGACGGCGGAATCCCCTGCCGCGAGTTGCCCGAGCAGTTGCTCACGCTAGATCGGAGATTTCAGTTGGGAAGTGTCCCTGGTTCGACCGATGGCGCCGTCACGGAGTTTGACCGTCGCTGCTTGACGCTTGACCGAATCGAAGTCGTCTGCATCATGAGAACCGACTCCATAACAACAACATTATCGTCCGGCGCCAAAGGTTCCCGAATTTCGATTCACGCGGCACCCTGCCAATTCTCAGGGCTGACCTCATGTCTGGATCTTGCGGCTGACAGAATAGTAGGCATTGACGACCCCGTTCGGGACCCTCGATGTCAGGTCCTGCTCTCTGATCTGGGATTGTTCCGTCGTCCCATCATCTCTGGGCGCGGAGGGATGCCCTTGCTGGAAGATTCATGATTTCGCGGGAAGAGGTGTAATCTTAAAAATCCCAAACCTCCCCTAAATCTCCCCCTTTTTTAAAACTTTATCCCCTTTAAAAAAAAAAAAGGGTTTTCCCCCCTCTTTTTTTTAAACCCCCCGTGTTTAATCCCCCCCCAAAAAAAAAAACCACCCCCAAACCCCCCCCCCCCCCCCCCACCCAAAATTTTTTTTTTAAAAAAAAAAAAAAAAAAAAAAAAAACCACAATTTTTTTTCGAAAAAAAAAAAAAAAAAAGAAAAATGCCCCCCCCCCCCCCCTCCCCCCAACCCCTTTTTTTTTTCTTTCCCCCCCACAAACAAAAAAAATAATTCTACATAATAAAAGAGGCCTCTCAAAACTCCAAACCTCATACGTTCAACGTGCTTGTGACGCTCGCGCGCGGAACGACGATTCTCGATCTTTAGATTCCGGAAGGACGGCGATCGCAGACCATCCACCGCTCAAGAGTTATTTCCCTCACCGAGCGGCGTCGTCATGTCGGTCAATCTGAACGGCGGCATGTAGAGAAACGAGCTCGACTCTCATTGTCAGATGAGGAATCGTCGCGAACCGTGCGCGGGTTACGAATGTTCCCATCCGAGCAACGAGTGCCTCGCATGTCCAGCAGAACCTCAACGTATTCTCGGGGATGTGCGGAAGCAGTGAAAATGAAAGCGGGTTTGGTTCTTTGGATGGTGTTCCGCCCTTTTGCGCAATGGAATCATTCTATGCACTGATTGTGAGTCTCGGGGTGTT